>CM042034.1:59269278-59894278 GCA_023525975.1 Smallanthus sonchifolius
CCGTTTGTCAGGTTTGTTATATATTATGGCAAAAAATAATAAAAAGGGGAATACATATAAAAAATAAAAGTGAAGGGATTCTATGTTATTTGGACATACTTGGCTTTTGGGTGAAAAGGAGTAAAAATTGAAAATTCTGCACATATTGGGAGGGGGTGGGGGTCGTAAATCACACATTGTGTGTGTGTTCTTGAGCTCTTCAAGAAAAGAGGAGAAGAGTAAGGGCTAGAGATCAAAGGATTTGGTTTTTACATGCTTGATTAGAGGATTTTGGTATACACACCTTCCTCTAACCATCAAGTAAGTAATCTTTCATCTCTTGAATCCACCATTTGAGGTGTTCTTGGTGGGTTTTGTGTGAAATCCGAATTGGGGCTGTTGGGGGGTGAATTAGATGGTTAGAAGCTTGAAATAAAAAGTTATCTAGCTTAATTTGAAGTAATGGGAGGTAGATAACATCATATAACATGTAATTTGGCGATTCAAGAATTATGGTTCTTGAGGGAAATTTGGGGGTTTTCTATTTAATGTTGTTAGAATGTTAAATTAAGGTTGGATAAGTGTCTAGGAAGTTAATAGACACACAATTAGCCATAAAGCCCCAATATTTATGGAGATTTGTAAAATGTGAGTTATGGTGGAACTTAGGTGATTCCTAAATGGCTCATTTAGGTTAAGGGAGTGTTTGATTGATGTTAAGGGTTTGATTATGTTAATCTAACCTAGATAAATGTTAATGTTGATCAATTGGTGTTAGGAGTGTGTTAAAACCACAATTGGTGTACATTGGGATGTCTAGACTAATGTTGTGATGAATTGTTTAGGTGATCACGTGGCTAAGATTGAAGCTAAATCAGAATCATGTAAATCACAAGGTAAGTGCTTTACACTTACTTAGTAAAGATAGGGGTTGGTAGATACACATAACTGATTTACATGTCGGTTTTTCAATGTCTTTTGTGTGTTTAAAAATATTATTTGAATTTGGGGATGTTATGTATGGTGAAATATGCAAGGGTGGGTGTATGGTGTTTGAGGTCTAAGGACTTCATTATGTTGTTTGGTGAATTAAGTTATTAAACTTACATGGTGTAATGGTGATAATAAAAATTTGTAAAAGGCGAAATACATAGGTGAAATATGTATTTAAATGGTGATGTACATGGGTGAAACATGTGCATAAATGGTGAAATACATAGGTGGAATATGTATTTAATTGGTGATATACATGGGTGTGGTGATGTATACGTAGGTGAAATATGTATACAAATGGTGATATACATAGGTGATACATGTATATGATTGGTGATATATATATATATATAGGTGAAATATGTATATAATGGTGGCATACATGATTGTAACATGTATGCAACAGGAGAAAAAAATTCCTAAAATTAGGGGTCGAAACAAAAGGGTCAAAATGTCAAAACCATGCCTAGATGCTAACGGTTGAATCGGTGTTTGAGATTCATAAGAATCATGTGGGGTATTAAGGGTGGGTTATTGGGTGTTTATAACCATGCCTAGATGCTAACGGTTGATTAAATCGACTAGGGGTCGAAACGGAAGGGTCAAAATGTCAAAACTGCAAATTCAGGGTTGGATGATGCAGGGCTGGTCCCTGGGACGCCCCCTGGGCTTCTGGGATGCCCCAAGTGGGACGCATGGTGTCTCTAGGATGCGTGATGGCTTTTGTTTGCTTATGGGACGCCCCAAGTGGGACGCTCATTGGCTGAATTTTGAGTTTTCTTCCTAGGACACTTTGGGGGGGTCTTGTGACTTGTTGTATCATTACTAATGATTATTTGTGGTGTTTTTGGATATAGGGAAAGTTCCGGAATGATCTCGGGTCTCGCCAAAGTTGGACATCGGATTCTCAAAGTTGTTTTAGATGCTTGTTTTGATTAAACTTCTCGAGGTAGACTTTTACAAACATGTTGGGTTGTTTAACACTTGTGGATAAGTGTGACCAACTTGACTTCTTTTGCGTCTTTTAGAAATTCTAAACTTATATTGTGAAACTTAAACGTGAGGATACGTTATATTTTGTCTGGGACCTAAACTCAGTGGTGTTTTAAAAAGCTTAAATTGGTTTGAAAAATTTGGGTGTTACACCTTCTTATCCATGATATGCCCTCCAGTGGCAATATTAAACATTTGTTGCTTCTCGAAGGTCAGTCTATTATAGAATTTCTCCACTATTGCCCAATCAGAAAGGCCATGATGGGGGCATCTACTAAACAGGGTGTTGAACCTCTCCCAATCCATGTGGTAAGTCTCATCAGGGTCCATGTGGAATGAATGAATCTGGTCCCTTAAACGAGCGGCTTTGGAAGGCGGATAATATTTCTTTAGGAACTTGGCCTGAAGATCTACCCAGGTGGTAATGGAATCCTGGGGCACGGCTTCCAACCACATAGCAGATCGACCAGAGAGAGTGAACGGGAAGAGGCGGCTGCAGATAGCGTCCTCAAATACACCAGTAATATGAAAGGTATCGCAGATACGAATGAAATGGGACAGATATCCTGCTGCAACCTCAACCTCAAGTCCATGAAACTGAGTAGAGTTCGTGATATTACTCACGACATTGGATGGAATTTTCCAATGTACTGGGCACATTCGGGCGTGCGATCGAAGATCTCGCTCCCGTAAATCTATGGTAAGCTCACTGGTGAACGGTACGTCTCGCTGGTGGGTCAGCATCACCCATATTAGGAAATGGAAAAGGGATGGGACTACGTACCTGATTTTCGCACAAAACTCTGAAATGCTCACGAAAGCTATGGGTGCACTTGTGAAGCTCTCGTTCAGGCTCTGAAAAAGCCGCAAATCGGGGTGTTCCCTGCGAACGAGTATGAAGCATAAGCTGAAAGAAAACAAAACAAATGAAGAATGAGCAAACACATAAAAAACTGAACCTAATTTAAGACACACAAATAGCAAATAAGACAAAGCACGCAAATATGACCTAAGATAAAGAAATACTAAACTAGGCCAAAAAGATAAAATATTACAAATAACCAAGTAAAGAACTAATCGAAGCTAATTTTGCTATTGCTAAATGTCCCCTGCAACGGCACCAAAAAGTTGATGTCGTTTGAGCGGTATATAAAAACTAAACAAAAACCTAACCTAGACACTCTATTAATACTCTAGTAATACTCTAGAAATCCTCTAAACTAGACCGCACTGACAGGAAAGTGAACCTATCAATCGTAGCATAGCCTAATGGAAGTCCGGATATCGAAACCAAGAGACACAGACTATAACTATAACTAGACTCCGATAAAGAACTGGGATATTTGGTTTGGGGGGAATTCTATGAACCAAGATTAATTAATGAAATGAAAAGCACTAAGAACTCTCTAACTAACAACTAACAATCAAGCAGAGAATCGATTGAAATCAAGAATGGAGAAAGCACTACCTAGGTAAGAATCCTATTATTAAAAATCAGACTTCTCTCGGGTATAGTTATGATGATGGAACCGGGGTTCTAAAATTTGACACTCTCAGCATACCTAAAGGATCCCTGATCAATCTCCGGGTGTGACCTAATAGTAAACTCTAAGAAATTTATAACGCTCACCATGTAACATCCGTGACTTTTGCGTGTAATATTATATTCCATTTTGTGCGTTGATAACATTTATGACCATCATATTATTTCAATCTCGTTATCTCGTACGTGTACATTACATTATTTCGTGTCAATTCAAACATGTAACAACTTGGTGTTTTGAGATTTTAAAACCATATATTTTATATATATATATATATATATATATATATATATTGTTTTTAATTATAAACTTCTAGGTTTATATAAATGAGTTTTATTAAATAATGATATATATATATATATATATATATATATAAGTTTAGATTTTATAAGTTTATAAAATAGATCTTTATTTTTGATAATTAAGTGGAATTTTATCTAGAATTGGGTCATGGACCCCCTTTATAACAATTGAACCCCCTCGTAAGTGTTTGAACCCCTTCTCATCTCTTGAACCCTGGACAAGACCAAACCCAATTTTGACTCCAACAAAGTCAAACGCATTCAAATCACTAATCAATCCCTGTAAATCCGGAGTTTTAAATCTCCCAAATCAATCACCAATACAATTACGGTCGTTGAGGCTCGAAATCAATGAAATTGATTGAGTATATTCGTTTTTGAAACCCAAATTTTGGAAGTTTGTTAGTGGGTTTTTAAAACACTCAAATCAAGTCCCAAATATCTGTAAATCAAGCTCTAATCTCGCAATTACGAGCTGTAAAACGCGTTCAAATCGTCCTATGTATATCCCTAACCCATTACACTAGAAATCACCACAAAATCTTCACTCTTTTTCTCTCTTGGTTGAATCGACGCAAAGAAGGAGAAACCTTCAAACCGGCAATAGATCCAAAGCCGACTTCATGTAACCTTTACTCGTCATTTTCATGCTTTCCGGTCTTGATTTTCATGCATAATCGTTGGAGTTTAAGGGGAGGCTGGGTTGCGACAGTGGGTTAAGGAAGAAGAAAGACTGTCGAAAATATCGTGTTTTGTATTATCAGTTCTAGTATTTTAAACATTCAGGGCAGTAGCCCAGTGGTTAAATCTCTTGAGCATTAACCCACATGTCATGGGTTCGAGTTTTGGCAACTGTTCAAGGGTTTATAAGTAATATTCTTTTTAAATAAAAAGGTATTCATAATTATGTTTAATTACTTTCTAAAAACGTTTTGATTAAATGGTATACTAGCATCATTATGTTGAAGTATGTAATTATTTCGTTACCACTATTTATTTCAAAAACATGACAAACATGAACCCTATTATTTTAACGTCATAACGTTCAGTTAAATAAACATGTTCTCTGTTCTTTCTCCAGTTTATAAAACGTTTAGTTAAATAAACCCATTCTCTATTCTCTTTCTTGTTTATGAAACGTTAGTTAAATTAACTCATTCTCTATTCTCTTTATGTTTATAAAACATTAGTTAAATAAACTCTGTCCCTGTTCTCTTTATGTTTATAAAATTTTAGTTAAATAAATCTTTTCTCTATTCTCTTTCTGTTTATAAAACGCTAGTTAAATAAACATTTCTCTATTCTTTTTATGTTTATAAAACATTAGTTACATAAACCTTTTCTCTATTCCCTTTCCGTATATAAAACATTAGTTAAATAAATTTTTTTCTTATCTGTCATGTTTATGTAATAAAATGCATTTATTATAAACGTGCATTTATAAGTATGCACACCACCCTAAAACAGTAGAAATACGGATTCTTGACTCACCCAACTAGCTTTCCTCTTCGTACTACCCACTGGTCCAAGAGGCGTCTTTAACAATCTGATTTAGTCACTAGTAACACATTATATCTATACTTTCTTCCAATCAGGTGAAACTAGACAATTTCGCTTTCTGAGGTCTATGCGAAATTATGTGAGTTTCGCTTTCTGTAGTCTTAGCAAAACTAGACAGTTTCGCTTCCTATTAACTCAGCGAAACTAGGAAGGTTCGCTTCTCTGTAGTTTTGCTTGGTCGTCTTCCTGAACAGAAACTGGGTTTTTCTGCATGTAATGGCAGCCAAAACTCAAAACGATCAAGATCTTGATTTTTTACGTTCAAAACGTTTGTTTCACTCTCGTGAAGCTAGATCTATGGGTTTATTTCATGTTTAATATGTAAAAACCTTGTTTTTTTGTGTTAAAACCCCAAAATCCCACTTTTAAATTAAAATTCAGATCTAGGGTCGAGTCTTACCTCTAGATGCTTGATTCTTCTTGCTAAACGATATCCAGATGAAGGGCAACGATCCTTGAGCTCGGTTGAACCAAAACCCGACTTTCTCTTTAGCTTTCTCTCACTTCCTCTCTCTAGAAATGGGTTGCAATAATGGAGAATGAGGAGGGGATGGAGGTAGCAGCTAGGTTAAGCCCCTCCCTCTTCCTTTCGTCTTTTTATCAAACGACACTTTTAGTCCACCGCCTTTGCGTTTATTCGTCCCCGAAATATATAATAAATCGTCTTAAATTTCAGGATGTACACACTATCCGACGACACTAGTTCCCGGTAACACTAGTCTAGGCGACACTAGTATAAAATGTTGATAGTTTTCACTCGTTGATTTGCTATAGATTTCTAGCGCTCCGCCTAGTTCGAACACTTTAGGAACCGAATAGTAAGAGCATTAGTGGTGAGTTTCTATTGCCCATTTTCCTTTAAAGTGTAGCCTTGAAGTGCTTGTTTATGAATGAAAAGAAAGAACAATGTTTTTATCAAATGTTCATGAGAAATATGTGTTATTAACTTAGGTTATAATGTACGCAATTGTTTATAAATGTGTTAGCGTAATTTATTGTGTGGTGGCATGTAAATGTGTGTGAAGGATTAAATGTGTATCAAATGTCAGTTGGTTCTATTGGAATGTTGTGTTTGCTGCAATCCACTTCGAACCATTCCTCGACAGTACGAGTTCCTATATTGTACACTCTCTTGCATGGTGAATTGGCAACATATCCTAAGAAGATGCCTTCAACTGCTTTTGCATTAAATTTAGATTTCTGATCCTTGTATTGTAGAAATAAGGAACAAGGACTACCAAAAGGAACTAGGTAGTCAAGGTTGGGAGGTCGATTGTTGATCAACTCATAGCAAGTCTTGTTATGCCTCTTAACAACTAGAACTCTATTCAAGACGTGACAAGCTGTAATTACTACTTCTGCCCAGAACGTTACCGGAAGCTATGCATCTGACAACCTTGTCCTTGCAGTCTCGATCAATGTTCTGTTCTTCCTTTCTGCAACTCCATTCTGCTGAGGTGTGTACGGGGCACTGAATTCGTGACGAATGCCCTTCTTGAGACAGAAAAGATCCATCAAATTATTCTTAAACTCAGTTCCGTTATCACTCCTTATTCTTCTAACCTTCAACTTGCAAAGGGATTCCAAGCTTAGGATCAGGTATTGAAGAATGTCAGCAGTCTCGTCCTTTGTACCTAAAAAATGCACCCAAGAAAAACGTGAGAAGTAATCAGTTACAACTAGACATTATGACTTACCTACAATACTCCTGATAATTATGGGGCCAAATAGATCCATATGTAATAGCTCCAAAGGGGCATCGATGGAGTTTTGGAGCTTGGGCTTGTGAGACTTCCGTTGATGTTTGCCCTTTTTACAAGGCATACAGTCATCTACAACAGTAAATCTCAGCCTAGGATCCCCAGTTACCAAAACGTTTCGGACAAGATGATTCATTTTTTGATAAGAAATATGTCCGAGTTTCCTATGCCACAAGATTGAGTCAAGCTCTGTCGGTTTGGTAAGCAAACAAGTAGCAACTGGTGAGGTGGTTGTTGCCACGCTCATATCGATCTGATAAGTGTCATTTGTCCTTGGTGCTCGCATTAGAATCCAGTCTTTGGGAACTTCAAAACCAGGTTTGAGAATCATGCATTCTGTCTTGTCAAACATAACTGAGTACTTCGTGTCACACATCTGGGAGACACTCAACATGTTATGCTTCAGCTGCTCGCAGTAGTTGACATTGTCGAAGCTAACACAACCATTCAAAACCACGCCTTGACACATGATACTACCGCCTTTCTCTCCAGCAAAGGCCATATAGCCGCCTCTGAATGGTTTAACATCTTGAAGCAGGGCCATGTTACCTATCATGTGTTGGGAGCATCCACTATCTACATACCAACGATTAGAGATAGTACCCTTTGGATGTCCCTGCACGAGTCACAAACGAGTTAGTTAGATTTGGAGACCCAAGCCATAGTGGTCTTTGGTCATCCGTCTTTCTCAAAATAAACTAGCTCTATTAACTCACAGTCGTGACTGTCAAAAATTGGTAAATCTGTAGAAGACTTGGGACTAGGTGATTGAGAACCTTTTGTTTTCTTGTTCCAGGACCTCTTCTTTTTCTTAACTGGAACACTAGGCTTATATTTAACTGCAGCAGGTGAGCTAATGGAAGCTTCCCTGATTGAACTCCAGCCAGCTGTTCTAGCTTTATCAGTCTCTTGTTCCTTCATCTTATCTATGGTTTGGAGAGTTTTACCACATGTTTCTCACCAGTTGGTGCACTACCAGAGGTAAATGCACAGGGTTTAGCAGGATGCTTTTCCCTTTTTGGAACATTAGGTTTAGCCTCAGAGGTGGTCTTTGGCTTCACCAACGATTTCACTGATGGTTTCACCTCATTCTTCATTGGACTCTTGGTCTGTTTCCCTGGTGGTGACTTGGGGACAACAGCTGGTTGTGAAACAACTAGCCTTTTCCCTTGGTTCTTATTCGGGCAGTTCACAATGATGTGACCGACCGTACCACAGTGAAAACATGTTCTTTTATCTTTGTAAGTCCTCCTGTAAGGTTCATGTGATTTAACATTGGATGACGCAACATGATGAATAGGAAAAGTTGTTTGATGAATAGTAGTTTGACCCGATGGTGATTGGTTTTTGGGAATATAATACTTTTGCATATTTTCTTGATATCCAAGCCCGTAATAAGCTGAAAAGGCTTCTTTCTTAACTTAATTAATGTTTTTATATCCTCCATACAGCATCACTTTTAATTTTTCATTTGATTCAACGGTATCGGGTTCAGTCAAAATACAATTATCACAATCAGTGACAATGTTTTTCATAACTTTCTGTTCACCGAGCAACTCCTCGGAGACTACACCATCAAGGCAGGGGTTCTCAGACCCATCATCCAAAGCAGTAAAGAATTCTTCATCAGATGCAGAGTCAGCCTTACTTGAGGAATCATCCTCGTTAGAGGAATCATCCTAACTCGAGGACTCATCAAGGCAAGACAAATCAATGTCAATTAAGCCGTTGACAAATTTCACGCTTACTTGTGGAGGAATGGCATTAGTACCCAGCCCTAAGCCATTCACTTGTCTCACAACAGACTCGTCGTGTTCCACCACAAAACGAGAGTTTTTCAACTTCTCAATATTGCCTTTTAACTGCAAGATCTCATTTTGCAGCTTGTTGATCACATATTTCCTTTTCTCTAACCCCTTGTATGCAACATCCAAATGAAACTGTTGATCGCTGATTTTAAGTGAATAATCACGTTTTTCTTTCTTCAATGTTTCAATTGAATCTTTGTATCGTTTTTCATTTTCTTTATAGCTTAAAGCTGCAATACGAAGAGGTTCGACTTTATCTTGAAGCTTAGAATTTTCATCCTTTAAGCTTAGACATTTGGAACAAGAAATGACAGCAAAAGAATTAGAATCTACCTCAGCTGATGAACATGATGCCTCTCCAATAGCCATGAGGGCAACTGCAGTTGAAGACTCTTCTTGGTCAGCCACAGAAGCTTCCCGTTCCTCTGCCTCCATCATCTCCACGATCTCAGCCATCAGACCAACCTATGTTTGAGCAATAATGGCATCCTCCAGATGATCACCCCAATCAAAGTTGTCGTCCTGTTGTGCTACCAAAGCGTTGGACGTTCCACCTTGACCTTGATTGAGGTTGTTGGAGTTGTTGTACCCTTGACCGTTTCCTTGGCTAGGTCTGGTGAACCCCGAGGCCGATGCTTTGTCCTTTTGACATTCTCTTGCGAAATGCCCAAAGTTATTGCATTTGTAGCACTTAACCTTGGATTTATCAAATCCCACCTTGGCATTTGAATGTCCACCAATAAACTTCCTGCAAGTTCTATTCAGAAAACGCTTCGCCCTTCTCAAGATCATGGCCATATTCCATTGAATATCCATGTCCTCCATATTATCCGGATCCACCTGATTGAAGTCTTCTTCTATGGTTGTAGGATCCGTGAGCTTACCACCAATGAAGTTCTCATAGCAAGCATGCATGATGAGAATAAAGCCACATGATCTTCAACTATCTTGGCTATTGCTGATTGGTTAGCTGAAGATGTGGGAGAAGGATTTCTTGAAGAATTCTGGTGGTGAGATCCAGATCCTGATCAAGATGTTGCATAGCAAGCATGGCCACCACAGACATTTGAGTTATCATCCACATGAGAGTTCTCTAAGAAAAGGGCAATTCCAGAACCCGATGACTTGGCTGTGGAAGACGTCCCATAATACATAAAAGGGTCTTGTATTTGAGGTCTCCCTGAGCTCTCCTTTCTTTTAAGGTTCATATCATGTGCTTGAACCTTTCCAATTGTTTCATCAATAGTCATCTCATAGAATTTTGAGTTCTCCCTCATCAGAGTGGTGTACATCTCAAATTTTGGTGGTAGGACATCCAGAAACTTCTCAACTAACTCCTCATTTGGATAGATCAGGTCATAAGCTTTCCGCTCAATTTATAGATAATAGAATCTATAGATAAGCTCATCTATAGATTCATTCTCCAGATATCTGAAGCACTCATGCTGCTTCCTAAGAAGATCCCTCTTACTCTTCTTGATGTCGTTGTTTCCCTCGAATCTCTTCTGCAAAGCCTTCCAGAGATCCTTGGAGGTATCGTATCCTCTAAAGCTGTGAAATAACTCCCTGGTCAAGGCCGTTGTAATAGATCAGTGTGCCTTCTTCTCTCTATCATAAATTTCTTCTCTTCTTCATCCAGTTATAGATAGGCTTGGGAACTTCCTCATCAAGATATGTATATGTAGGATGCTTATAACCCTCAAGAATGGGTATCCACAATGAAGAATCGGTATAAGAAATATAGTGTTCAAAGCGTGCTTTCCAGTTTGAGTAATCATTTACATTAAGCAGCTTTGGTGGTTTCTGTGGGGTTCCAATCTCGTTGTCAAAATTAAGAAGGTTACCTAGGTTCTGAAGATTTTCCATAGTGAAACACTTAGTTAAATTTCCGAAAAATCAAAGCAACTTGCGCACTTTAATTATGGCCTTGCGCAGTTAACAAGTACGCAGGAGTAAGTTAAGTACGCAACAAGAAATGTTCTTGTGTACTTGATAAGTACGCAGGAAGCCTGTACTTGTTTCCAAAAATGGTAAGTACGCTAATCATTTTTCACCAACCCTCACCAACTTTTTCCGGTCACTGGAATCTCACCGGAGACAGAAAAAGTTGAAGGAATGACCAAAAAAAATGAGCCAAAGGGTTAGAAACTCGTTTCTAACCAACCTTTGATGCTCAAAACTCTCAAATACACAACAAAAGGTTGGTTTTTGAGTGATTTTTGCTTTTAAAATAGTGCTCAAGAGCTACCCCTATTTTATCATAAAAATCAACAAAAACACACACTTTTGCTTGCAAAATCTCTGTAGATTGTGTAGAAGATGCTCCTAACACACTCACAACACTCCAAATCAAGAGCTACGCTCTGATACCACTTGTAGGTTCCCAGGTGTCTCGGATCGTTACGTGTGGGTGTGTGACTAGTCGAACCAGGTGCGGAATACCCGTGACTAGGTGGAGAAACAAGCAACACAAAGTAAACCGACAACAAAATCACTTTCAAACTCCATCTATTATAAACTTGAAGGTTACAGAGAGAATACAACTGAGTGCATATGACTGCGTACAAAACCTATGTTAACATTTCCTATTTATACTAGTCCTGGGCTCTGCGCACTTAGCAAGTGTGCAGGGCAAACTGCTCATGCGTACTTAACAAGTACGCAGAGAGTTCTTGCGTACTTGCTAAGTACGCACGTGATAACTCCTGCGCACATGCTAAGTGCGCAAAACACTTAGAGAATTTAGACAACGAGTACATACAATAGTAAATGCAACTCAATAACTAATACATACAGACACTAAGATACAAAGACTAATACATACAAGACAAGTACAAAAGCTAAGACAATATCCAGAGTGTTAGTCACACAAAAGTGCTTCAACAACTTGTAAGTACTGTGAAAACCAAAATCTTATATCATACTTGTATGTTTGAACCCATTATTGAAACATCTAACCCATTTTATCTATTAAGAAAACTAATTCAATCAGATATAGTCCTACATGTTGGATTCCTATTCATACGTCAGGTGACCGCCAAAGTAACGATATTTACCGCTGATGAACCCGTATGTTTTGCTTACGCAAAGATCTCGGGCGTTCATCTTTTTCCTATCCATTTGGATGATTTGACCCCATCTTTTTGCTTACGCAAAGATCTCGGGTGTTCAACCTTTTTCTATCCGCTTGGATAATTTTACAAGTTCTTCTGTTTTGCTTACGCAAAGATCTAGAATGCTTGTACCTTTTAATATCTACTTGGATATTTTTATTTTAAATCTTCTAATCCACTTGGATTTCTTATTTTTGTTTTGGTGGTATTTTTGACTTACTAAGATGGTACCTTGGTTAATCAGAAAGACATGATAGGATGAATATGGGTATTTCTTGAGGATTGATAGGTTTTCAAAACCATTTTATTTCAATATGTAGGGTACACCTTGTATCATGCTTAAATGGTACCTTATAATCACACATGAAACCTATGTACAAACAAATGTTCGGGATTACTTTGCACAAATATCAGCTATCTTCAAGGACTCACAGTAGTTGATTGCAAAAGGAAGTGTTTCAAGAGACTGACCAGACCTGATCTCATGTTGGATCTTTTCCAAAAGATAAGTGTAAATAGTCTTTGTATAGCTTTACTTTATTTTTCTCTCTTATATCAAATCTAATCTTCCTTATTAACTTGTATAAAGTTGTAAATATTTGAGTCATTTTTGTTATTTTTATTCAACCGATCTGATGGCTATCAAAACTTCATAAGTCAACCGAAACTTCATAAGTCACCCGAAACTACCAATTCAACCGAAACTTCTTTTATCGAAACTAGTAGTTTCGACAGGGGCATTAAGGTCATCTGCCACATGAGAAAATAAAATGACTTCATAATTAGGTTTCATCCTCTCCATGTTCACTTGCATTCACAAAAACACCTTACACCTTCGATTTCACTCACAAAAGCTCTCTAAATTCATCGGTCTAAGTTGCTTAATCAGTGTTGTTAACCCGATCCTCCGTCGTCTTCATCACCAGGTACTGATTTTTGTTCCTATATGTGCGATTTTACAATATGCCAGACCTAGGGTTCCATTTTTTAATGTTTTACGACTGAATCTTCATAACTTTGGTCGTTTTGTGTTTAAATCTTGTTTATAATCTTGCCATTGTTGATATCTCACCTGAATATTGTACATATTTGTAGATTACAGTCAAAATATCGCTAAGATGGAGTTTCGACACTCACAGACTATTCTTACCCTTTCTTTTATCTTTTTCGTCTGTTTGATAATTGTTCTTTGTGTCTGTAAATAACTTCGGGTTCCTGTTCTTTGTGTTTGAGTTTGCTTAATTGTTCAGGGATTAGGCATCGAAACTAGTAGTTTCGATAAAAAGGTGTTTCTCTTTTAAAAGGTATTTTCAAAATTTGAAGAGGTTTTCAATCAAAACTAGTTGTTTCGATGCCCAAATGTGCCCGAAACTTTGAAATTTCGAGTAAGTTTCTTTGCCCGAAACTAAGTAGTTTCGTCACTTTTTTAAAAAATTCTTTAAGTGTTGGATCGAAACTTGTAGTTTTGATTATGTTTATTCACCTGAAACTAGTAGTTTTGATAAGGTTAATTCTGAAATTTTTCTATGCGTCAGCATGTTTCTCAAATATTGCACTTTGCACATATAGATCTTCTATTTGTCAAGAGACACAATGTCTGTGCTTTATTAGATGCAAATAATCCCAAGAGTGCAAATTTTGTTCAAGTCATGAATTTCCTAGCAAATTCCAACATCAGCTTTGCCATCAGTCACAATGTACCTCTCTTTGAAACCATAATCAGGCAATTCTGGGATACAGCTGAATCTGTGTCTATCAATAATGTGGAGCACATTAGAGCTACTGTGCTTAATCGAGAGGTATTGATTTCAGAAGCCACTATCGGGGAGGCGCTACACTTTAATGATGATCATGAAGCACCAGTTGAATTTCCCAGCTTCTATATCAAAGAAAGTTTTAGAAGATTGGGTCACCCAGACAAGAGTGGGAAGATTATCAAGAACACTCTTCCACCTCACTGGAGATACTTTGTGCATGTTGTTATACACTACTTGTCCATTCGAAAGGGTGGATTTGATTCTGCAAATGCAATGGTGGCCTCTGCAGTGTTACGACTAATTAAGGGAAGGAACTACAACTTCTCAGGACTAGTGTTTAAACAACTAATAGAAAATCTAAATGGAGCTGTCAAATAGAAATTTCTGGTTTATCATGGATTCCTTTAGATTATCATCAATCACCTTCACTTGAATCTTCTACATGATGGAAATATTCTCGTATTTGACCATATGATAGCAAAAACTCTTAGCTATATGAAGAGTTCAAATAAAAGGACTAATAGAATGATTGCTGACATTCCTCTATGTAAGTCCCAGCGGGTCTATCGATCGATCTTTGATGTAAAACACATAATACGTACATGAAGTGCGGAATCCTTACGTATACGTATGTCTCGAATAGTCACAAGTGCAATACAATCACACAAGACACGATTTCATAAAAAGCTTCTTCTATTATCAATCAAACAGTAAACACAGAGTAGTTCTAGTTACAATGCAGAAGTTACAAATGAGAACAACTCTTGAACTATTTATAGATAACACATACTGAAACAGGAGAACTTAATAAGTTAGCTACCTCTTAGTTCAGGCGAACCTGTTAAGTTCACCTTAACTATACCAGGCGAACATATTAAGTTCGCCTATGCAAACTTAACTAATTACAAATACAAAACATACAAGACTATAAACATAAAGACTAATCTGTTACAAGGCTTGTTGTCACAAAACATGCTCCAACATACTTCCCCTTGACAACAGCTTGGTCTTTATCTTCAAGTCTTGTTCTTCCAATTCTTTGGCAACGAGCTTCCTGCACATATCATGTGTTTCAGACACACATCCAACACCTTCTTATACTGTAATGCCTGCTCTCTGCTTTCATCAGTATACATGATCTCTCTACGCTTTAGCATCTTCTAATCAGACCTTGAAAAGTTAACAAGGTTCATAACATCAAAGAATCTCACTATAACCTTGCCATTCAAGTCTTCTATCACAGCTTCTCCCGTACATCCATCAACGTACCACCATTTAAGATCATGTAGACAATCATAAGGAATCAGTTTCAATGGAATCTTTGGTACTAATCTCATAGGTTTAAACTTGTATCTCCATGTCACTTTTTGAGTAACAGGATCTACTTCTTTTATTCTTCTTCCCTGTAGAGGTTTCAGTCTCTCATACTTTCCAAAACCTCCTTCCATTCTTATCAAGTTGGCAATCGAGTCAACTATTCCATTATTTGATCTGTTGATCAAGGGCTTTGTTGATAACCCATTGACTTCACATCTCGGTAAAAGTTAAAGTATTTAAGCCTTGGCTTCAAATACTGAACTCCATCTGTTCTCTTCAAAGCGAATAACTTGAACCAACTTATTATTCTTCCAGAGCATTTGTCTTTGTTTACATATCTCTGCTTTTGCACTGGTGCCACCGGAGCAACTGGTAAGTTATCTCTCCAGCTCTTCACCATCTATATCCATTGTGCCTTTGTTATTCCAGTATTCTTATACATTTCTGTATCTTTAGGCAAACTTTTAGCAGAGTCAGCGTTTTGTTTTTCTAGATCAGGATCAGATGCATCAAATTCTACAACTCCTTCTGAAAACCTTTCAGGAATTACATCATCTTCAAACACATCTGTATCAATTAAACCTACACATCCTTCGTAAACAACTTTCTTATTATCACACTCCAGCTCTACTTCAACAATCTCTCTTTCCTCTAATCCTTCCTCTTCTGTATCATCATCATTAGAAAGATCATTCAAATCTATCAAGCATTCAATTTTATCAGCTTCATCCATATCAGAATCTTCAAAGAACAAAGAATTATCTAACATGTCAGCATCATTAGCTTCATTGTCACCACTAGTCATCATATTGGCTTCCACAATAATCTCTGACTCCCCCTGAGTTAATGAAGGATTAGAAGCAGCGTGTTGACGCTCACCTAAACCATCACCAGCACTTGGTTCATCATCATCATCTGGATTCTTCTGAATACCAATACTGTGACAAGTAGTTTTATCATTCTCAGCCTTCTCCCCCTGAGCGTCAGGACGCTCAACCAATTGAGTAATAAGGATCTGCATCTCTGCAAGCACCTTGTTTTGATCATGAATAGTCTGTGCATGTTGGGCTTCTATAGCAAGAAAATCATCTACCTGAGATTGTAAGCCTAAAACCTGTGTTTCCGAGGCTTGTATTCGGTCATCACTAACATCTCTTGTAGATGGACCAACCTCATCATGTGCTTTAGGCATAGTAGGGATCACCGAAGCACTAGGAGATTGTGAAGGACTAGGAGTTATGATCAAAGAATCAACAAATTCTCTATCCATTGCAGATTGAGCAGCATTAATAGTTAAAGCCATCAGTTTAGGTCCTTTGACAACAAGAGCTTCATCAGCCTCCGAACTAGATGTTTCATCTTGTAATTTCCTTTTACCAAGTACTATCTTGGGAGGAGGACCTCGTACAGACTTGCGTCTTGGTAAAGACACCTTTTTCTTACCTAGAGACTTCTGACGGTTATCAAATATACTCCTAGTCACTCGAAGAAGTTTAGCTAACTGATCATTATGACCAGGGCCAAAATCCTGAGAACTCTCATCATGGTCATCAGAGCTACCAGATCCAGATGAACTGGTGCTAGTCTCTTCAACCTCAAGATCAGCAACATGAGGTTCATTATCAACATATACAGGTACATCATCATCATGATCATCATCACTATCATCACCATCATCACTATCATCACTGTCAGTACCTTCATTATCATCACCACCTTCCTCATCCTCTACCTCCTCATCTTGATTGTCAACTGGAGGTAATTCCAAAGCAGGATCATCATGTATCCAGTTATTATTTGGTGGTGCAACATAAGCAGGATTGATTATGTGCCCAAACAATGGTGTAGCAACTAGAATTAAAGCAGGATTCTATTGTTTAACATTCATACAATCAGTAAAGATCCTCTTTGTCATTGGAGTTAAATTCAATCGGGGATTTACTGGTGGCAAATTAGGGATCAAATGATTCAGGATAACCTGCAAGAATCGAGGGTACATTAAGAAACCCTGACCCTCAGTTGGTGTAATCTGCATCACCAATTCCCTATAGAAGTAAAGAGCAAAGTTGAACGGTCTATTCAATGTCAAAGCCAACATAGCAGCTTGTAACGATGTTTTCAACCCATCTGTGCCAGCTTTTCTAGGAGAGAGACACTGGATTATCACATGCATGAAGTACCGCCATTAACCAACCAGACCTCCTTTGCAGGCTTGTGAATCATTCGGCCTTCCTCTATAACCCATCCGCTGAAAACAACCCATGATCAAAGTATTCGGTAGATTAATAGGGTCGTCATTCACTCCTCCTAAGTTCAAGTCATCACGAATATCTTGAACTGATACAACAATCTCCTGAATGTTTACTGTGGCCCTAATCACGTGTGGATCAACATCTGTATCCTGAAGAGCTGTCTCCCAAAATTGTTGAATATAAAGTAAACTAATATGAGGATTAGCAGACAAAGCATCATGTATTCTTGACCGATTTAAGAAAGTGATTATCTCCTGATAATTTGCCGCTTCAGCCAGTTCAGTATCAAGTAACGCCACCTGATTGTGTTTGTATTCAACACGACGATCCATGATCTGCTCTAAAGACATGATTAGACATTGACAATTTTTCAAAATAACAAAGATAAAAAGAAACAAAATAAAAACAAAAGAAAACAAATGTAACTTTGAAAAATTTTGAAAAACTGCTAAGTCTTTTCACTACTGACCCCCTAGGCGAACTTACCAAGTTCGCTTAGAGTTACAAGAGGCGAACTTGTTAAGTTCGCCTAAGCAAGTTCGCTCAAAAAGACGAACAGTCATATAATTTAAAATCCAACACTTTGATGTTATTAGCCCAAATCAACCACACACAAAAGATCGCCAACACTTGTTTAATGTATAACAACATTTAGTTTCAGTGATTAAGTTCAAATCGATTATGAATCAATGAAGGCGACAAAGGCAGTGAAACGTGATGATGAAATCTCAAAATTGGAACGAATCAATGGATGATATCTTGTAAAAGTACCTTAGTTAGAAGCATAATTCAAATTCAATCAAGAATTAACCCCAAAATACTACTGTCTCACTTTATCAATCGAAATTCGAAGTACAAATCAATAAACTGATAAACTCGCCTAACAAGTTCGCAAGAGTCAAAGAAACCGATGACTGACCAAGTTCACGTGGTTATATATATACCCATCAGGTTAAGTTCGCCTAATTCAAGCAAACTTAACAAGTTCGCCTATCCAGCAAACATATCCGACGAACTTATCAAGTTCGCCTAATTCACACTTAGCAATAAAATTTGAAATTTTTAATTTTTCATTCTCTTTTTGACATTCCGATTATCTTGCAACCTGTATAGCAATCTCAATCCAAAATGATAAGAATTTTTCATGGAATATAAAAACAAAATCTTTTTGAATTTTTCTTAAAAAACTAAATGAACAAGTAAAGAACATATTTTTTGGATTTTTTAAAAATTTATGCTAAAACACACTAAAAAATATTTTTTTAACATTTTCTTAAAGAATTAAAGCATTAAATCTAGAAACATCTAAAAAATAACATCTTTTTGGTTTTTCTCTTTACATACAGAATCACATATTTTTGGTCGAACACTGCGAGTAAGAAGATCATATCAGTATCTGTGATGTATCATATGCCCATTCTGAATAAAAATCCCTAGCAAATCTAAGGGTTGACCTATGGCATTCCGCATATTTATAGATACTTGACCCAGCAAACAAGCAATATTTTCAACATTCTAAGATATCTCAGCAAACAATTTCCCAGATCTAATATATCATATTTTCAGAAACTATTAAATCTTTTGAAATTTCTTTTTAAATTTTCAGAAATTCATGAAATGATACGCGATAAACTTCAAAGTAAACATGATCAAATCATGACATGCTAACTTATTCATACCGAATTTTCAATATAGTACATGTCAATTCAAGTTGTCAGCATTATAAGAGTTGAATCTATAAGCGTTTTTATCCCACGTTCTTGTGAGTTAGTACCATTTATATGAAAACAATGTGTACCCCACAAATATGCCAACAGAAATGTAAAATTGCACTATCTTCAAGACATATTGAGACTCATGCAAAGTTTAGATCAATTTCCAGGATGAGACTATCTCAATTAGCACATAAAAAAAAGCAGATCCCGAAGGATATATTGAATCAGAATGATTCAGAACGAATGATTCATATAGCTTGGTTTTGAATGAAATATCATGATTCGTAGTAACAGAAGAATGATCAAAGAATCGATTGACTCAACGATACAGTGTAATGTGATCCAACTGTTATCTGAATATATTCAATGGAATCAAGATAATTGATCCAAGGGTGAGTATATGTTCCAACAAGTTATCAGAAACATATCTTAGTCTAACTTCACATTGCATGTTTTTCTAGACATGGGCAGTAAAGTGAACTGAAACATTGTGCTAATCAATATAGTCCGATACTGGTCTCATGAAATACTTAAAGTCTCATATTCTTTATCTGATAATGATCTTTTAACACACACACCCAGCATACCATGGGTTCAATACATAATTGTGACATAGACCATTATGTTTTCACACTACTAATGGACTAAAAACACTTCTAGCCTACTGACAATTCAAATTACATGCAAATATTCAAATTAAAATTTAAATATAGCAATGTCAGACAGTCATGAAGCTATCATTTCCTGTTTATGCAAACTAAGAAGTTTAGATCAATTCATATAAATACAAACACAAACACAAACACCAGGTAGTCAATCTATGGTCATGAGTATGTGATCACCTACTGATGTACTATCATTTCTTCTCTAACTTCAAGCAGTGCGGATTTTATCTTTTTCAAATTTGTTTGAGTTTTTCATAAAGCAAGTAAACTAGCTAAAAATAAAGCATAAAACTATTTACTTTTAAATAATCTATAAAACTAAAAGAAAAACTTCCATGAAAAACCTTTGTAACGTTGGATTAAGCATACCAATCATTTGAGTAAGAAATTCAAACCGTGTACGATCGAATGCTTTGGTAAATACATCAGCATAATTGTCATCCGTATGAACTTTCATCAACTCAATCAGCTTCTTTTCTTCACAATCACGAATGAAATGATGACAAATCTCTAAGTGCTTTGTCTTTGAATGTTTCACAGGATTTGTTGTGATCAACATGGTGGCTGTGTTGTCAACCAACAATGGTGTCCTTATAAAGTTCAAACCATAATCCCTCAACTGCTGTTGAATCCATAGGATTTGGGAACAACAACTGGCTGCTGCAATATATTCTGCCTCACATGTTGAAATTGCATCTGAGGTTTACTTTTTGCATTGCCAGGACACAAGTCTATTCTCTAGAAATTGACAACCACCAGATGTTGATTTTCTGTCCAGACCGCAACCTCCATAATCTGAATCTGTAAAAGCTTTAAAATCAAAGTCAGAATTAATTGAATACCATAATCCCAACCTTGGTTTACTCTTTAAGTATCTAAAAATCTACTTTAGAGCAATCAAATGAGATTCCTTCGGCTTAGACTGAAATCTCGAACACAAGCATACTGCGAACATAATATCTGGACGTGATGCTGTCAGATACCTTAAAGACCCGATCATTCCTCTGTATAATCGACAATCCACCTCTTTCCCTTTCAGGTCATAATCTAGTTTGTGATTAACTGGAATTGGAGTGTTGAAAGCTGAAGCATTTTCCATATCAAACTTCTTGAGAATATCAGCAACATACTTTGTTTGATGAATATAAGAACCATCTTCCTTTTGATCAACCTGAAGACCCAAAAAAAATGATAATTCTCCCATGCTGCTCATCTCGAATTTCAACTTCATCAATGTTTCAAAGTCCTTACACAGATCAACATTCGTCAATCCAAAGATTATGTCATCAACATAGATTTGAACAAGTAATAAATCTCCCCCTGCTTTTCTGATGAAAAGGGTAGAATCAATTTGACCACGCTCAAATCCATTCTCATGTAAATGCACCGACAGAGTTTTGTACCAAGCATGAGGAGCCTGATGAAGACCATATAACGCTTTTTCCAATTTAAACACCTTTTCAGGAAACTTGGGATCTTCAAAACTAGGCGGCTGTTTCACATATACTTCTTCCCTTACCTTTCCATACAGAAAAGCACTCTTCACATCCAATTGAAAAACTTTGAAACCCTTGAAAGAAGCATAAGCAAGAAATAAACGTATTGCCTCAATCCTCGCAACTAGAGCGTAAACTTCGGTGTAATCAATTGCTTCTTGCTGATTAAAACCTTGGACAACAAGTCTCGCCTTATTACGTACCACAACACCACGATCATCACGTTTGAATTTGAAAACCCACTTTGTGCCAATAGATCTTGAAACCTTGGGTAAGTCAACCAAATCCCAAACACGTAATTTATCAAATTGAGCCAATTCTTCCTGCATGACCTCAATCCAACAATCATCATCCAAAGCCTCAACCACATTCTTAGGTTCTGTTTGAGAAATAAAGCAAGCATGTAAACACCTCTCCAAGATACCTGTATCCACAATCTGAGCATACAAACATGAATTTTTTGCAAGTGTACGATGCCTCGTTTGAACACCTGCATTCAAATCACCAATAATATTGTCAGTTGGATGATTCTTATGCACACGAGTTTGAGGAATATCTGAAGCTTGAATAAAAACATCAAGATTTGAAGGCAACTCCCCCTCAACTGATGCCGATGCTGATGAATCATCAACTATGTTCTGGATATCATTTGAAGAATCCTGAAACACAACTTCATCATCGTCAAAGTCATCATGTTGTGTTGTACCCGAAGTTGAAGCTACATTCGGATCAACTTAAGGAGTATCCACAATCGGAATAACCGAACGAGGATCGACAGTCGAATCATCATTGCAGTAGGATTGATAGAGTATTTCAGCTTCAGTAGGAGAAATTGCAGAAGTAACATTGAAATATCTAAATAATTCATCATAATCAAATGCCCAAGAGGGACCTTTTGCATCCTGAGGAACATAACAATTTTCACAGTCAATATGAAACCATTCTTCAATTTGACGTGATTCTTTGTTAAAAACTCTCTTATTATGAGAATTTGCAACACATCCCAAGAAAATTCCCTCAAGCGCCTTCGAACTGAGTTTAGTAGGAACATCGCGAGTCTTTAACAAGGTACATGGATTCCCAAAGGGCAAAAGATACGCCATATTAGGTTTTCGATTGTTCAACAATTCATAACATGTTTTGTTGTGTTTTTTCATGGTCAAAACCCTATTGAGAACATGACACGCTGTATTTACTGCCTCTGCCCAAAAAGTAACTAGTAATTTTGAATCAGATAACATAGTACGAGCCATCTCAATAAGAGTTCGATTTTTCCGTTCAGTAACACCATTCTGTTGAGGAACATAAGGAGCACTGATTCATGATGAATACCCTTCTTCAAACAGAATAAACCCAAATTCCCATTCTTGAATTATGTGCCGTTGTCACTCCGAATTCTCCTGACTTGCAAATTGAACAATTTCTCAAGTCCTACAATTAGGAAATTAAGAATTGCAGTTGTTTCATCCTTAGAAGCAAGAAATTTGACCCAAGAAAACCATGAGTAATCATCAGTCACAACCATATAATAAGATTTGCCGCCTTCACTCTTGACACTAATAGGTCCGAACAAATCCATATGCAACAACTCTAAAGGAGTCACAATTGAATTAGTCAACTTTGAAGGATGAGACTTCCTGTGCTGCTTCCCTTTCTTGCATGGAATACAGTCTTCATTCACATGAAATCTCATACCTGGGACACCAGAAATCAACCCATTCTTGACAAGATAGTTCATTTTTCTGAAATTAATATGAGCCATTTTCCGGTGCCACAAAGTTGAATCGGACTCGGAAGTATTTGAAAGAAAACAAGTTGGAACAGACGACGTTGTCATTGTTGTGCTCATGTCAAGCATATATGTATCATTCTTTCGAGGAGCTCGCATAAGTATCCAATCTTCAGGTATCAAAAATCCCGGCTTTAGAACCAAACATTCTGACTTATTAAAATGAAATGAGAAATCTTTATCACAGACTTACGAAATAGATAACAGATTATGTTCTAGCTTCTCAACATAGTTTACTTTCTCAAAGCTCAATCTCCCATTTGACACAGTTCCTTGGCCAGAAATATTTACTCCTTTCTTGCCCGCAAAAGCAACGTATCCTCCCTGAATTTCTTTCACATTTTCCAATAAATTAAGATTTCCCGTCATGTGCCGAGAGCATCCACTGTCAACATACCAATGGTTGCCAACAGTCCTCCTTGGAGTTCCCTACACACAAAGAGATATGATTAGTTAGTAATAGAGACCCAAGCCATTGTGGTCTTGGGTTGGCCTCATTCATCAAAATAAACTATTTCCTTCAATACACAATCAAATTTCTTCTGAATTTTAGGAGATTGTTTCCCTGAAACATAAACAGTGGATTTAGGTTTCCACTTTGATGTAACCTGAACCTTATCAGTCTCTTTCAACACCTCAACCTTGTCATTTTGCCACTGGTTGTTCGAGAATTTTTCTCAACTGTTTATTTCTTCGACGTCTTTGTGGTCTAGACAAATTTTCTTTTGGTTGGGTAGACTCACCAATTGACTCAACCTTCTTCACAACTTTCACTGTATTAGAAGCAGTCTGAACACTTGGCCTCTTCACACCACTATCCATATTCTTACTTACATATTTTGCTGGTGGATTCACAAAAGGTCAAGCCAACTTTAGATTCTCCAGAGGCGTCCCCAAGTTCTTTTTTGGACAATCTTTCAAGATATGACCAACAACACCACAATGAAAACAAGAACGTTTTTCCTTGTAGACACGAACATACTTTTCTTTCTGAACCTTGAATGAAGTAGATGATGAACACTAAGAAATAGTGTTTGAAGAATGAACAACCTTATGAGTTTCCTCTTTAAGTTTCTTTTACAAAAATCAAGAGTTGAGATATTCTCAATCTTGTTTGTCTCTTGTGAATCAAAACCACCACTTACAAACGGTTTAACTGGTTTAAAAGTAGATTTAGGTTTTGGTTGTTCACTCACATCGTCTGGTTCAGTTAGAATGCACATATCTCTTGTCATTGTTTTCATCACAACTGGTTCCACATACTTACAATCTTTCACTATACCTTCAACTTTCTCTGAATCAAACACATCATCATCAGTTGAATCATCATATACCATGTCATTACCAGTTACAGGATTGATGTTCAAAACAGTTTTTGGTTCCAGATCTTCAACCAAAACTTCTTCAATCAAATATGGGGTATAATTTGCATTAAACGGTGGACAATAACCAACACCTCCCCCAATCTCTGTATCATCAAAAGAAAGACAAGAACCAACCCCACCAATAACCTTTTCACCCGAAGCTTTATCATTATAATATTCCAACAAGAAACTTGAATTCTTATAACACTCAAGCTTGCGTAACAATTTTGTTACCTCAGTCTATGACACAGCAAGTTCATTAATTTTCTTTTCATACTCAGAGTATGACACATCGAGAAGAAATGCCAGTTCATTTACTTTGGTTTGCAAAACTTTAATATCATCTTTTAGAGATTCAGTTTTAGTTTTCAAATCTGTTTCATTATCCTTCAAAGTTTGGTTCGATGTGTACATTGCTTTCATGTCACATATGAGATTCGTGTTATCATCACACAATCTCGTAATTTTGAATTCAAAATCAATGCATTTTAAACAAGAATCAACCTGTTTTACCTGTTTAGAATCGGCCATGAATGCATTTCCTTCAGCTAACATCTCGGCAATCTTTTCTGTAACCTTTCCAGTAGCTCCATCATTCAGTAAATCTTCATTTGAAAATTTTGGTTCACTCATCTGAGGCACTGACTTTTCACTTTCATGTACACTCCCAGAATCTGTAGAGTCACTATCAGAAGAACCACTTTCAATTCCATCTTTAGGATGAACTTCAGCCAGAAAAGCTTGACTAACATGAGCTAGAATATCTTCCAAATGAATACCCCAGTCATAATTTTCATCTTGCTAAGATATCAAAGTTGTGGAAGTACTCTGTTTGTTTTGATTTCCTTGAGAGTTTGAAGGTCCTTGATTCTGATTTCTTGGTTTAGTACATTCTCGAGCAAAATGACCAAACTCTTGACAATTACAACACTTTACCTTAGACTTATCCATTCCCATCTTGGTTTTTCTTGATGCCCCAATGAACTTCTTTCCAGTTCTCTTCAAGTGATCTTTTCCTTGTCTTAACCACAATGCCATGTTCCACTGAATATTCATTTCTTCCAAATTATCTTTATCCAGCTGTTTAAAATCCTCCTCAATCATATCCGGATCAGTGATCTTACCACCAATAAAATTTTCATAAGAGGTTAAAAATGATGCAATCATTGTCATCATATCATTAGCTGTAGATGAAGACACTTTAGTAGAACACGAATGACCTTCATTCTTGCTATGAGTTGAACATCCAGAGTTTGAAGCAACAAAACATGTTTTTTCTTGACAATAATTATCTTTAGGAATATCAGACGACTCTCCCAAAAATAAAGCCACTCCACCATATTTTGATGACGATGTACCTTCCCAAAATAAATGCTTGGATCTTGATAAACTGTGTCTTTCTTTTGTGTATGCAGATCATATGATTGAATCTTTCCCATCAAATCTTCAAGACTAAGATCATCAAATCCAGATTGATCTTTGATCACTATGGTGTACATCTCAAAATGTGCTGGTAAAGCATCCAGCACTTTTCAAGAATCTTCTTGTTTTTGTAAGTGATGTCATTGTTAACCATTTCACTTAGAAGATGATAATATCTTGACATGAGTTCATCCACCGATTCACCATCAAAGTGTTTAAAAACACTAAACTGTTTCTTTAACAATTTTTTTCTTCTCTTCTTGATATCAGTGCTACCTTCACATCTTTTAGCCAAACCTTCCCAAAGTTCACGAGAAGTCTTAAACTTCTTGAAAGTATGGTAGATATCCAGAGGTAAACACATGGATAAAGTTGCAAGAGCTTTCTTTTCATGATCATACAACTTCTTTTCATCATCATTAAGAGCTAAAATTGGTTTTGGTGTATCCGACACACCCATATGACGATGAACAGGATGCTCATAACCCTCACTAATAGGAATCCACAAACTCATTTCATTGATATTAACATAATTCTCAAATTGACTTTTCCAATTAGAATAATCTTTGAGATTCATAAGCCTCGGTGGCTTGGTTAGAGTTCCAATCTCATTGTCATGATTCAGTAAATGAGTCATATTTTTCACGTGATTAGAAGTAGACGACATCCTTGAACACACTTCAACACTTAGAAAAATTTTACAACTTTCTGTATGAAGCGAACTTAACAACTTTGCCTCATTAGTTTGCCTAACTGGAATCCAGCGAACTTAATAAGTTCGCTTGACAAGTTCGCCCATAACAAAATAGACAAGTTCGCCTGTATCAGCTAAAGAACAAGGAAGATTGTTCTAACACCCAAACGCACGAACAAGTCTGAAAATTTCCATAAATCTTGATTTAGAATGAATTAGAGAAATTCCTTCCGTAGGATTCTTCAAAAAATGATTTACAACACTTTTAACGGATCAATTTGGGTAAAACAACACCAAAATGAAGAAATCACTCAAAATTCAGTCCAAAAAGTCGCTAACTTCTCAAGAACACAGAAACTTCCAAAAATCTCCATCTTATTGTGAAAAATCAATCGAGACAATGTCAAACAACAGTAGCTAATCAAAAGCAAAATCTCTGATACCACTTGTAAGTCCCAATGGGTCTACCGATCGATCTCTGTTGTAAAACACATAATACGTACACGAAGTACGGAATCCTTACGTATACGTATGTCTCGAAGAGTCATGAACGCAATACAATCACACAAGACACGATTTCATAAAAAGCTTCTTGTGTTATCAATCAAACAGTAAACACAGAGTAGTTCTAGTTACAATGCAGAAGTTACAAATGAGAACAACTCTTGAACTTTTTATAGATAACACATACTGAAACAGGCGAACTTAATAAGTTCACCACCTCTTAGTTCAGGCGAACTTGTGAAGTTCGCCTTAACTATACCAGGTGAACATATTAAGTTCGCCTGTGAAAACTTAACTAATTACAAATACAAAACATACAAAAATATAAACATAAAGACTAATCTATTACAAGGCTTGTTGTCACAAAATATGCTCCAACACTCTATTTGGTCATGTTATTGGAGAAGATGTAACATCCTGGTTTTTCATTTAAGAAGAACGGGTTTGTAAGTTGTAAATAAGTATTAGCAAGTATTAAGACTTGACGGGCTTTATGCATTATCGTTTTGTAAATAATTAGGCGGGGGTTATTTTATAATTCTCGAGACTTGAAGGTGCATTTTATAAAAAGAATGGAGATGGGCCAAGCCCGAGTGGGGGCCAGTAGGATGCGTGGGGCCAAGCCCGGTCCGACAACCACCCTTTAGGGTGTTACGGCAATGGGGGGTTCCCCATTTGTGTTGCGGCTGTTGAGAGGAGAAGGGAGAGAGGAGAGGCCGATCGTCGCATTTGATAGTCGATCCAAGGTAAATTCCAAAAACCCATAACCATCGTATGCATGTTTTAAACTTCGGGACGATAATAATGAACGCTTTCATGATTCTGGAGTTTTCGCAAGAATCACTCTCAAAGGAGAGAGATTTCGTCGTGTATTCGGCTCACACGAATCACCTGGTTTTAAGGTATAATCTTTATCTTATTTGTACAATTGTCTATATAACGTTTAGAGCTAGTGGTAGTCAGATTCGGCTTTAGCCGTGTATTTTGGGATGGTTCCGTGGTGGAAGCGAAGCCGAGGAAAGGAGGTAGGGGACCGTCGCCACCCGGTAGTAGCCGTTGGTGGCTGTGGAGTCCTGAAATGACGGGAGCGGCATGGGGGTTAGGCACGAGGCTCACGACAGCAGCAAGGAGTGTGCTTGCCAGTCGGATGCACGACGGTGGTGACCTCGGTAAGCGATAGCTGTGAAAGAAAGGGGACGGCGACCCTGGCAGGTAGCGGGGGGGGGGGGGGGCGGCGGTCAGGGGCTGTTCACGGCTAGTGAAGGCTCGGGAAAGGAGGATGACACGTTGGAAACCGGCGGGACACGGCTGGGACAAGGCGACGAGTGCTGTGGTGGTTTAGGGTGACCACGGCAGCGGCCAAAGGAGTCGGACAATGGTGGTGCAGGAACCAACCAAGGACGGGGACGCGCGAGAGATGTGCCACGACACGAAGAGGAGGCGAGGTCGGAATGATTGGTGGCGGTGTCGGACACGTCGGATGTCCGAAGTGAAGCCGGGTTCGCGAAAGGGTGTCGAGAATGAGAACGAGGATTTTCGTGATGCATAGAGATCATGCATGGCATCACTC
This sequence comes from Smallanthus sonchifolius, assembly GCA_023525975.1. Lineage (NCBI taxonomy): Eukaryota > Viridiplantae > Streptophyta > Magnoliopsida > Asterales > Asteraceae > Smallanthus > Smallanthus sonchifolius. The sequence goes on from CM042034.1 coordinate 59,297,876, forward strand.
ATGTGCATGCAATCACGCGTGGTGTCGGGTTTACTCGTGTAGGTGTAGAGTATCGGCGAGTCCTGTTTTGACTCGTGGTTTGTGTGTATTATAAGTGCAAGGTCGAAAGGCGAGCACGAGGTGTTAGAAAGCTTTATAGATCAAGTTGCGTATAGCAAAGGTGAGTTTCTATCGACCACTATTAAATGTTTGTAGTTTTAGCCATGAATACATGCAACGTGCGATATAGCGAATGCACGCGATAAAAGGGTTTTGACGTTAATATATGTGTTGTGAAATAACAATTATATTGGTATGCGTAAGATTGGTGTCACGTAATTAAATATCGTGACTGTTAATTTAGAGTTATTTGATATTGTGTCGACACTAGTCGACGGGGAATTAGTCTGACATTATACAGATGAAATGGGTCGCTCCAGCTTGATAATAATTCGGTGTTAGTCGGTGAGTTGTTATGGCTGACGGTGATCAGACAACGAGTCACGATCGCACGTGTCCTTAAACTAGTTGACATGAGTTCGTGTATGTCGATAAAATATATTATTTGAATATACTATGAATTAAATGAGAAAACCTTTGCAACGTAAATCGTTTTAATTAAAGGTTCGAGACTTAATACCCCCGAACGAATTACTATAGAACTCACTCAGCATAGCTGACTTTTAGCATGTACTTCAGGTAAAGAGAAAGTGTGAGCTGGCGGCTTCTGGATGGCGTTTGGTTACCGTGATCATTGTGATGACATTTATTTTCCGTTGTGATGTTGAACGATTTAGATATTAGTTCTTGATTGACTTGTGTTTGAGATTTGGGTCGTTGACTGCTTATTTTTCGCTGCACTTATTGAGTTTATTTAACGTCATTTACTATTGTGCTTATGTGTATGCCAACGCGTCGGGTTCCCGGGATTTGGCGCCTTACAAGTTGGTATCAGAGCAATGGTTTAAATAATCTGGGAATCCTCGATGCCTAGACTTAGACTGAGAATGGGACTAATGTGTAGGGAATGTCATCACGTGCAACCAAAAGCCAGAAGCGCCAGGAATGAGTTAGTATACATGTGTGTGTTAGTAGGCTAAGACAGGGGCGTTATGCCAAGATGCAGTAGAAGGATGGTTTAGAACCTGAAAAGCAAGGCAAAAGGGTAATGGCGATTGGCCACCGTCATTAACTAATTGCACTACTCGGATTGTTTTAAATGATACCTAAGTATTGCTCTGTTTGTTTTTATTTTCAGAAACAGATGGCACCTAGAAGACAAATTGTTGCTAATGCTACTGCTAGGGGGTTTCTTGAGAATGCTCAGGGTAAGAATGCTAACCCTGATGAGGTGTCGGTTCATACTGAAATGTTAGTGCGTGCTGAACCTTCGGTGCATTCTGAGCTCAATGAAGGATTCCAGTTCGAACCAGAGGTTCATGAAGCAGTTAAGAAGGAAGTGGCTGAGATGATCCATGAGTATCTGCCTGATATCATGAAGGCAGCGTTCGAGGAGCTAGAGACAAGAGTGCTAGTGGAGGTAGAGAAGAAGAAGAGGTCTGCTGGAACTGGTGGCAACTATGACTACGGGCACTTTAAGAAGTGCGATCCACCTAGGTTAGATGGTTTAAAGGATGCAGTGGCCACATATCACTTGCTTACTAAGATAGAGTCCACCATCTCTATCAGTGAGTGCAAGTTGGAGCAGATAGTGAAGTTCGTTTCTCACTCTTTCTCTGCCGAGGCCTTGCACTGTTGGAACTCGATGAAGGAAAGAAAGACTACTCAGGAGTTAGAAGCTACGACTTGGGAGGATCTGAAGGGTTTGGTTAGGAAGAAGTTTTGTGCTACAGGATAGCTTGAAAGGGTTGAGAAAGAGTTTCTGACTCTCAAGGCGGGTAAATCGACTCATCGTGAGTACACGTCAAAGTTCATAGAGATGGCACGTCTGGTGCCACACTTAGCTGGAGATGATGAGCGATGGATGAGGCTGTATGTAGCCGGTCTACCGGATCGTGTTAGGCATTTAGTCAAGGCTCAGCAACCTTCGAGTATTGATGATGCAATGGAGCTTAGTGGGACTTTGTATGATGATGTTATGGGAGTAGAGGTGCAAGAGAAGAAGCCGGATGATAGGAAGTGGACCATACCCCTCAAAAGGTTCGGTAAGGATTTGAAGGTTCCATTTGTGAAACCGATGTTCCGGATTCGTGTCATAAGTGTGATAAGATGCACTCGGGTGAGTGCAGGGCTGATGGGTGTGGTAAAGGGGGATATTTTGCTAAAGACTGCCCGCACAGTCCAAAGTGTTACCAGTGTGGAGGGTTTTGGCCATCTGGTGAAAGAGTGTAAGGCAGGACAGAATGCGGGACCAAGCAAGGAAGCAGTCCTAGTGAATAAAGAAGACGAAAAGTCAAAAGCAAGAGCCAGAGCCTTCACCATGACTGTAGCTGAAGCCAAGACTGACCCTAATGTGGTTTTATGTACTTTTCTCATTAATAATGTACCAGCTTCTATTTTATTTGATTCGGGGGCAAGTAAGATCTTCGTAGCTCCATCTTTTTGCAAGGGTTTATGTAGGACGGCTAGGATGATTGAAATGTCATTTAGTGTTGAGACCGTAGTGGGATCACCCACTAGAGTCATTGAAGCGTTAGATGGCTACTTTATTGATTTAGAAGGTCATAGGTTCCCTATTAGACTTTTTATTATCGCTCTAGGAGGTTTCGATGTTGTATTGGGAATGGATTGGTTGGGCACGTTCGATGCGGATATTATGTGCCGACAGAAAATGATACGGTTGAAGTCCTTAGAAGGAACGGTAGTGACGGTGTATGGCGACAGAGTGAGCTCTCAACCGAGAGTTATCTCTATGATGAAGGGGGTGAAGTCATTAAGACGTGGGTGGGGGGATACTTAGCTTATGTCACCAATTCTGAAGTGAAAAGCATGGACATGTCAGAGGTTCCAGTGGTGCAGGAGTTTTCGGATGTCTTCCCTGATGACTTGACAGGAGTACCACCGAAACGGGAGATCGAATTCAAGATCGATCTACAGCCAGGACCTCAGCCGGTTGCTAAAGCGCCGTATCGATTGGCACCGACAGAGATGAGGGAGCTCATGGAGCAAATTCTGGATTTATTAGACAAGAGGTTTATAAGACCAAGTATCTCACCATGGGGTGCACCGATCTTGTTTGTGAAAAAGAAGGATGGTAGCATGTGTATGTGCATTGACTACCGGGAACTCAATAAGTTGATGGTTAAGAACATGTATCCGTTACCGCGTATCGATGACTTGTTCGGTAAAATACAAGGAGCAAAGTGGTTTTCACATATAGATCTGAGGTCAGGATATCATCACCTGAAGGTAAGGGAAGAAGATATTCCAAAGACGGCATTTCGGACACGTTATGGACATTATAAGTTCTTGGTTATGTCCTTTGGTTTGACGAATGCTCCAGCAGTATTCATGGACTTAATGAACCGCGTGTGCGGGCCAATGCTAGATAGATCGGTGATAGTATTTATCGATGACATTCTAATCTACTCTAAGAGCGAGGAGGAGCATGGAGATCATCTGCGGGAAGTGTTAGAGACGTTGAGGCGAGAAAAGCTTTACGCTAAAATCTCAAAGTGTGCATTTTGGCTACGGGAAGTGCAGTTTCTGGGGCATGTCATTAACCTAGAAAGGATTATGGTGGAGCCCGCAAAGATTGAAGAAGTAGTGAAGTGGAACGCTCCTAAGACTCCAACGGGGTGCGTAGCTTCTTGGGGTTAGCCGGTTATTACAGGAAGTTCATCAAGGACTTCTCCAAGATGGCCACGCCATTAACTAAATTGACCCAAAAATGGGTGAAGTTTTCTTGGGGAGTGGATTAAGAGGGTGCATTTCAAGAGTTAAAGAAGCGGTTAACAGAAGCACCAGTGTTAACATTACCAGAAGGGACAGACGACTTAGTGGTGTATTCGGACGCGTCTTATTTGGGGTTAGGTTGCGTGTTAATGCAACGAGGGAAAGTAATAGCGTATGAATCGAGAAAATGGAAGACGCATGAGGTGAATTACCCTACCCATGATTTAGAGTTAGCGGCGGTGGCGTTTGCACTCAAGTTGTGGAGACACTACTTGTACGGAATCAAGTGCACAATCTACACGAATCAAAAGAGCTTGAAGTACTTCTTCGAGCAAAAGGAGTTGAACATGAGGCAGAGAAGGTGGTTTGAACTAATCAAGGACTACGACTGTGAGATCCTTTACCATCCGGGTAAGGCAAATGTGGTTGCCGACGCATTAAGCCGTAAGGAGGAACACACGCCAATTAGAGTTAAAGCGTGTCAACTGGTAGTAACGCCAAGTTTCCTGACGTTATTAAAGAATGTGCAAACGGAAGCCTTGAAAGAGGAAAATCTAAAGGAAGAAAGGATTTTTAGACAGAGTGACTTGTTGATTGATAACAGTCAAGGAGTGTGGGTCAAGGATGACCTTATCTGGATACCAAGGTTTGGTGGATTTAGAGAGCAAGTACTTGACGAGACGCACAAGTCAAGGTACTCGATACATCCAGGAACGACAAAGATGTATCAGGACATGAAGGGCAACTATTGGTGGCCGGGAATGAAGCATGAAGTGATCCAATATGTAAGTAAGTGTTTGACATGCTTACAAGTTAAAGCACAGCATCAGAAGCCTTATGGAAAAATTCAACCTTTAGATACTCCAAAGTGGAAGTGGGAGCACATCACGATGGATTTTATTACGAAGCTGCCCAAGCTGGTGAAGGGGCATGATACAATTTGGGTAGTAGTGGATCGGTTAACGAAAAACGCTCATTTTCTACCGATTAAGGAGACCTTCTCATCGGAAAGGTTATCCGAAGTGTTTGTCAATGAGATCGTTGCAAGGCACGGAGTGCCGATTTTTATTGTATCCGACCGGGATACGAGATTCACGTCGAAGTTTTGGAAGAAGTTCAATAAAGCTATGGGGACGAGGTTGCACATTAGCACTGCGTATCACCCTTAGACTGACGGTCAGTCAGAGCGGAAGATACAAACGTTAGAGGACATGTTGCGTGCATGTGTGATTGATTTCGGAGGTGCATGGGATGGGTACCCACCGTTGGCGAAGTTCTCTTATAACAATAGTTATCATGCGACTATTGGGATGCCGTCGTAGGAGATGCTTTATGGAAGGAGGTGTAGGACCCCAGTGTGCTGGGGAGAGATCGGACAGAAAGAGTTAGGGAGTTTAGACGTTGTAAAAGAAACTTCCGAGAAGGTCGAACTGGTGAAGCAAAGGATGAAAGTCGCTCAGGATCGGCAGAAGTCTTACACTGACAAGAGACGGCGACCTATAGAGTTTAATGCAGGAGATTATGTGATGCTTAAGGTGTCGCCCTGGAAGGGCATTATTCTTTTCCAGAAATGGGGAAAGCTTAGTCCGAGATATATTAGACTGTTTATGATAGACTGCAGTTTCTAGAAGAATCGGCAAGGATACACCCAACGTTTCATGTGTCCCATTTACGGAAGTGTTTGGCAGATGCTAGGGAACACGTACCATTAGACGACATTTTGGTGGATGATAAGCTAAATTATGTAGAGGAACCAGTGGCTATACTGGATAGAAAGGAAAAGAGGTTTCGAAAAAAGGTGATCCCTATTGTCAAAGTGCAATGGAAGCATCGCAAGGGATCCGAAGCTACTTGGGAGCCGGAAGCAGATATGTGTGAACGTTATCCGCATTTGTTTCCAGATGACACACGTTTCAAGGGCGAAACCTCTTTAAGGGGGGAAAACTTGTAACATCCTGATTTTTCTTTTAAGCAGAACGGGTTTATAAAGTTGTAAATAATTATTAGCAAGTATTAAAACTTGACAGGGTTAATGCGTTATCGTTTTGTAAATAATTAGGAGGGGGGTTGTAGATGCATAATATGTCCCTAATCCCTTGTAATATGTATTTCATCTATGTTTAATGTAATTATTTGATGTATTAATGAAATTACATGTTTATCCTTAATGTTTACTCATATATAATGACTGTGTATTAAACGATCTGATAAATAGCGATAACGTTGATCAATCGTGCTAATGAAAGGCCCATTCGCACGAATGGATCATGAGAATGATCCATTCGCGCGAATAGCTCATGAGAATGATTCATTCGCTAGAATAAGTCATGAGAATGATTCATTCGTACGAATGAACCATTCTGATGATTCATTCTTAAGAATGAACCATTCTGCTGATTCATTCGCACGAATGAGTCCATTCACATGGCTCATTCGTACGAATGGCCTCTGCACTATATATATAACTTTCACTTCATGAGCACATACAACATGGAAATACAACACATATACACATAGAGAGACTGACCAGAGCAGAACCAACAAAACACAAACTCTCTGCACCTGTATTGTCGAATCTCTGTCCGTTGAGAGTTTCCAGGTCTTGTATCCAACTTCTCTACACCAAAGGGTTGATAGAAACCTTCGTCTCGACATCTAATCCGCTCGTTTCTTAAGACCCGATCCGTGTCATAGATTGGATTGCCAATCAAATCGGATTCCGCACGATTTGGTTCGGGTAATGTGTTGAATCATTGGATCAAGGTAGATCCCGATCCATCAAAGTGGTATCAGAGCTTGTGTGCTCTAGATTCAACATATAAAATCTGATCTTGCTTTTTCTAGCTTCTTGAATGTTATAAAGATCACTTGATCATTGTTTAGCCACATTCAAAACTTGTGATTATTGCTTCTGAGTGATCTGATCATCTCAATTTCCAGATCTGATAAAAGGCTCAATCATTGGTGCTTTTTGGTGCAAAAAAGTCAAACTGCCCTCTGTCGTACGACTGGCTACCATGATGAACTTCATTCGCACGAATGGCTCCTACCATTCGCACGATTAGATAAAGTCTCCCGCTCATTGTTCAAACTTCCAATCGCACGAATAGAAATTCCATTCGCACGAATAGAAATTCCAGTCGCACGAATAGAAAATTCCATTCGCACGAATAGAAAATTCTATTTGCACGAATAGAAAATTCCAATCGCACGAATAGAAAATTCCATTCGCACGAATAGAAAATTCCATTTGCACGAATAGATAATTACATTCGCACGAATAGACCCATTCGCATAAATCTCTTCTAAAATTTTTTCAAGTGTCGAAAAACTTCGTTTTTTACCATGTCGGACTTAGCCTTTGTTGCCAGTCAGAACAGTAAAATCCAAAACTTGTTATTAATCGATAATGAAGCTGGAAATGCTAACAAGGCTCCAAAACTCATGACAATGGACGAATATCATCACTGGAAAAACAGGTTTGAGATATACATTAATGGAGTTGATACAAACTTATGGATGATGTTAGAGAATGGATATCAAAAAGTGTTGAGTGAGGATGGAACTCCTGTTTTGCTTTCCCTTTTAAGCGAACAACAAAGAAAAGATTATGACTTAGAAAAGAAGGCATATGCTATCTTATCTCAGGCCATATCAAGAGAGATATTTCATCAATTTAGGCAGTTTACATCTTCAAAATCTCTGTGGGTTGCCTTAGAACAACGTCACGAAGGAAATGCTTCGTTGAAAGCTATCAATGCTAAGGCCATTAAGAAGGAATTTGATAATTTCATGTATATTGGGAATGAGTCCTTAGATGATCTATTTGAGAGATTCTATCACTTGATGAGTGAATTGCATGCCCATGAGATCAAAACAACGAAAGAAGAAAAGGTTCAATGCTTGGCAGATGCGCTACCACCAAAATGGGATTCATTCTTGATGGTTCTCAAACAGAACAAGACTCTTGAAACCATTGATATCAATGAATTTCTTCAGAAATTGAGAGAACAAGAAGTGATGAATAAGTGGAAGTTAAAGAGAGGTGTACAAGCTCAGGATCCTTCATTGTACTATTCCACATCAACTCAACAAAATGCTCCTTTGCAGACTGCGTTTGTATCAAACATGTCAAATGTTTCAGCCAGCCAGTCTTCAACAGCTCATGCTTCAGTTTCATCAAGCTCGGTTCCAAAGCAGGGAAATACTGCTAGTACTCCTCCACCAAGCCCCATTAAATTGCAAACAGACAACTTCGACAAGGTTACTATCGAAGTGGCCAAGGAACACATGGCGCTGTTGTCTACCGTTGTCAATTCATATGACAGTCTTGCTGCTGGACAGGTTGGAAACAGTCATCTGACAGCAGAAGACTATGCTCAGATTGATAAGGATGAAATGGATCGAATTGATATAATGTGGGCTCTTGCAAGTGCAGTCAGAAGAGCGAGAGATTATGTAAAAAGGACAGGAAAAACTCTCGAAGGGAACAAAGACACTACTTATGGTTTTGATCTTTCTGCTGTTGTTTGTTTTAACTGTGGTGAGAAAGGGCATTTTGCTAGGCAATGTGAAAAGCCTAAACAGACTGGAAACCGCAACCCTTTCAACAACCGTCAAAGCCAACCGAAGTCACAAACTCAAAATACAGAAACAAACCTTGTTCCAGTTACTCTTGCACAAGATAAAGGCACTTCAAGTGGAACAAAAGCTATGGTTGTTCAAACAGATGAGACTGTTGATTGGTCTTTTAAATTTGGAGCTGATGGAAGTTCAAGGGATAGAGCTTACATGGCAAAGGCTGTAGAAGTCAATGAAGAATCAGATTCTGATGCTGAGAGAGAGATTGCTTCAGAAAGTTCATCAACTGCAGACGACACATCTTCAAACAGTTCTGGCTTCACAGCTGAGAATGAAGATAAATCATCTGTTGTCTCTTCAAGTCAATCGACAGCTGATGTGGATGATAAAAATTCCTCTTCTGAATCTACCTGTAGCTGTGCTTTTATGGTAAAAACATCCATAGGCATTCAGGTAAATTCTGACAGTTTTGAAAGTGAGTCTGAATCTCAATCGTGTTTAATTTGTGATGAACTTGAGAAGAAAGTTGAGACACTTAAAAGTCACAACACAGACTTAATTACTGATTTAACTGCTTGTCTTGAAGCAAACCGTGTTTTAAAGGAAAACGAACTTGCCTTCAAAAACAAAATTGATCTTTTAAATAGGCAAGTTCATGAATTAGAAATCTGTGTTATCAAAAAACAAAATGCCATCACCTTCTATTTAAACACGATTGATGAAACAAAGAAAAAGCTGGCGCTTGTCGAATGTGATTATGAAACTTTAAATCAAAAGCTGAAAAGTTATTCAAATGCTTCTTACCTTCTTGATTACATGATTTCACGGCGTCCAGGAAAGAAAAATGCTGGGATGGGGTATAACAATTGTCCTCCACCTGTGTTGAATACTATGGTAAACACACCGGATGATAACCCAATCATTGACTTTAAGGTCAAAACGCCACTTGTCGTTGATCCAACCGAAAACAAAATTTCTCAACCAAAGGTTAACGATAATGGTGCTTCGACCTCGGAGTCCCAGTGTGTTGATGGAATGGTAGAAGAGTGGGATGAAGACGACGATGAGTGCCCTACTCGTGGTTTGGGACACAAAAACTCGTCTGCTCCACAGAATGACATCATTGGTATTTCAAAATCTGCTTCTAAAAATGTTTTTAAAATTAAACAAACCAATTGCCGTCCATCTTATCCCACTACTTCTGATCAGAAGAGTCAAGTAACCAAAGCCTCAATCAAAAAGGTTAATTTTGTTAAAGCTGGAGAGTCTGTTCAATCAAACAAGTCACTCTCTTCAGCTGAACAAAAAGAAGCTAAGGCTGGTGGTTCAAAAACTCACCAAAGTGAAAATCAATACAGATCTCCAAGGTTGGTTGAGCGGAGATACTGTTTTGAGTGCGGCACAAAAGGACACGTTGTTGTCAACTGTCCTTATCTTCAGAAGCCAAGTAGAAGAGTTAACCATTTTCCAGAAAATAAACAAAAGTTTTTAAAGTCAAAATCTAACTCTTTTACCCAACAACAAGTGCATCAAAAGAAAGTTAAACAAAAGATGCATGACTTGTTGGTCTCTGATTCGAGTTCCACACCTGTACAAATCGTTAAGCAATCCACTGTTTACCACAAACAGTCGTTGCACAAACAACATGTGTGGAAAGCTAAATCAGATGATGCTTCTGACGACTGTACTTCAAAGTCAAATGGTTGTTCCAAAAATCCACAAGGACAGTGGATGGATTGTACTGTTGTAGATGAGACTGGGAAACCCAAGACCGTAAAGGCTTGGGTTCCTAACCTAAACTAATTATTTTCCTTATTGTGCAGGTTGTCCTTTATAATCCTATTAGCAATAATTGGATTATTGATAGTGGGGCATCCAGGCACATGACTGGGAACTTAGCTCTCCTTTTCGACGTCAGAAATATCAAAGGGGGCTATGTTTCATTTGCAGGCGATAAAGGTGGTTTTATCTCAGCTCAGGGAACACTGTCTAATGGAGCTGTCAGCTTTGAGAAGGTCAACTTTGTCAAACAGTTGGATAACAACTTACTTTCTGTTTCTCAAATCTGTGATAAGGAGTTCAAGGTTCTTTTTGATGACAAGCATTGTTATATCTTGAAAAAGGAGTTTATGATTCCAGAAGACATGGTGGTTATGTCTGCTCCAAGAATGAATGATCTTTATATTCTTGACATGTCACAAGCATCATCCTCAGTGTCCACAGCATCATGTTTTGTTTCAAAAGCCACTGAGAAGGATTCTATTTTACGGCACAAAAGAATGGGACATCTCAGTCTCAGAAAAATGAATCATTTGGTGCACAAAAATCTTGTTGAAGGAGTCACTGTGAAAAGTTTTCATCTTCCTGACGTGTGTGTTTCTTGCAAGAAAGGAAAACAAACCAAGAAATCTCATAAACCCAAATCTCAACATTCCATCACTGTACCACTAGAGCTCTTACACATGGACTTGTTTGGTCCTATCAACCGGAAGAGTATTGCTGGAGACTTATATTGTTTGGTTGTGACAGATGAGTATTCAAGATATTCTTGGGTGATGTTCTTAAAAGAAAAATCTGAAACTTTTGAATATGTGGAGATTCTGATTACCAAATTGGAGTCTTTGTATAAGTTAAAGGTTAGGAGGATCCGTTCGGACAATGGTACTGAATTTAAAAATCATCTTATGGAAACTTTCTGTCAAAAACTTGGTATACACCATGAATTCAGTGCGCCATATGTTCCACAAATGAACGGTGTTGCTGAGAGGAAGAATCGGACCTTGATAGAAGCTGCAAGGACTATGCTCGCTGACTCAAACTTACCCGTGCAGTTCTGGAATGAAGCTATTGCTAATGCGTGTTACACGCTCAACCGGGTTCTAGTTATCAAGCGTCATGATAAAACTTGCGTTGAATTGTTGCATCGACGGAAACCGAACTTACAGTATCTTGAACCGTTCGGCGCTCCATGTACCATGTTGAAAAAGGATGCTCATGGCAAGTTTAACGAGAAAGTAGAGGAATGTTACTTCTTAGGGTACAGCACTCCCAATAAAAGAGTTTACAACAAAGTCTCTGGGAATGTAGAAGAATGGTACCATGTTGATGTTCAAAAGTATACCTCTCCTGCTGCTGGAAAAGGTCTTCCTTGGATGTTTGATTATGAAGAACTTTTTGCCTCGTTTAATCTTCCTCCAGAATGTTCAGATGAGGAGGTTGTTGTTCAAATGATGTATGATGCTCAAAACGCACCTGATGAACATGTGCAACCTACTCCCTCATCATCTGACATTCCTGAGTCCTCCAGTAACACACAGGATGATGACTCTTCTTCTTCTTCTTCAGAGTATGAGGGTTCTCGAAAAGAAATAGACCAGCAGATTGAAGATCCTTCCCATGATGTTGTACAATTGAGTGATGATGTTTCACATTCTGTGGCAATTGAACAGAGTATCACAAACCTTGATCAAACTGTTGAGGTTCCTGCTCATCCTGTGGGTAGGATTGATAGAATTCATCCTCAACAGAATATTATTGGTGATCCCACATCCGGTGTCAAGACTAGGGGTCAAATCAACTCTGGAGTCTACTCAGAAATCATGGAATCTGGTGTGGTCAACGATTGTGCGCACTCATGTTTCGTCTCGCAAATCAAACCACGGTCTATAACAGATGCTTTAAAAGAAGAATCTTGGGTAAATGCAATGCAGGAAGAACTACTCCAATTTCAGAAGCTCGGAGTTTGGAAGTTAGTTGATTTACCAAAAGGAGCTAAGAAGATTGGTACTCGATGGGTTCTTCGTTGCAAAAAGGATGATCAAGGAATAGTCATAAGAAATAAGGCTCGTTTGGTCGTTCAGGGATTTAGGCAAATTGAAGGTATAGATTACAATGAAGTGTTTGCACCGGTTGCTCGTCTGGAAGCAATTCGAATTTTTCTTGCTTGTGCATCCTACAAAAGATTCAAAGTCTATCAAATGGATGTAAAGAGTGCTTTCCTTCATGGAGAAATCAGTGAAGTCGTATACGTCAGTCAACCCCCCGGGTTTGAAGATCCTATGCATCGTAACCGTGTCTACAAATTGGACAAGGCACTGTACGGATTGCACCAAGCTCCGCGAGCGTGGTACGAGACACTTTCCACTCATCTTCTGAACAACGGATTTAGAAGAGGTGTCATCGACTGCACGTTGTTTATTCGAGAAAAGGGTGGAGAACTTTTAATGGTACAGGTATACGTGGATGACATTATTTTCGGATCGACGAATGATGTTCTGTGCAAAGAATTTGAAAAGGTTATGCAGGACAAGTTCGAGATGAGTTCCATGGGAGAGATGAAGTTCTTTCTAGGGCTACAAGTAGATCAATCTGAGACAGGGATTTTCCTTCATCAAACCAATTATGTTGGAGACATACTGAGCCGATTCAGTATGACTGATGCCAAACCTGCTGGTACTCCATTGGCGATTAATCACGGGATTTCGCCTGATGACAAGGGGGAGTATATTGATGCTACTCTCTATCGAGCCATGATCGGATCTCTCATGTATCTCACGGCATCTCGACCTGACATCATGTTCGCCACGTGTCTCTGTGCCCGATATCAGTCAAAACCAAAAGTCTCCCACTTAATTGCTGTCAAAAGGATTTTTCGTTATCTGAAGGGTACTCCTGATCTTGGATTATGCTACTCAAATGATGATAACTTTGAGCTTACTGCATATAGTGATTCTGATTATGGTGGTTGCAAAACAGACTTCAAGTCTACATCTGCAGGGTGTCAGTTCTTTGGAAACCGTCTTGTGACATGGCAATGCAAAAAGCAGACTTCGGTGGCTACATCTACATGTGAAGCTGAATACGTCGCTGCTGCCAGTTGCTGTTCTCAGATTATCTGGATTCAACAGCAACTTCGGGACTACGGTTTGCAATTCTCTAACACTCCTATTTATGTAGATAATTCTGCTGCCATAGCTATCACTAAGAATCCGGTTCAGCATTCAAAAACCAAACACATCGGTATAAAATATCACTTCATTCGTGATTGTTTTGAAAAGAAACTTGTTGATGTTGTTCAAATTAACACTGATTTCCAAAAGGCCGACCTCTATACAAAAGCCTTTGACAAACCAAGATTTTTATTCTTGTTAGAGGTAAACGGCATGAAAAAGAAGGATGACGTCGTTCCGGACCAAGAGTCGAGTCAATAATCATTTTTATCAATTACGTTCCTGTATATATTTTCTTTCTTGCGTTTATTAAAAATCTCAAAAACTCAAAAAGATTTTTCATTTTAAAATTTTAGGGGGAGAAAATGTCAGTAAGAAAATGATCTCTCGCTGAGAAAAATGATAGTACACAGACGCTAGTTATCTGAGACTCCAAAAAGATTTCTTATTTGTGTACAGTTAATTGTGTACAGTTATTTGTGTACAGTTTGTTATTAAAAAAAAAAAAAAAAAAAAGATTTTCCATTTTTGTACAGTCTAAAACCCAAAAACATCTGAAAAACTCAAAAATGAGAAATCGTATCCAACCTTTGGGAAGTGATGACACACTAATCATATGTATGAAGCACATTGCATTTAATGTCATAGTGAATAGTCACACTAAGTCGACATGTGATGCATTGATAGACTTATCTTACTGAATCTCGACCATTGACGATCAATCTATACCATATTAGATATTGTCTTGTGAGTCACATAATGGTGAAAGGATTGACGAAAATCAACAATAGAAACTGAAGGTGTTTCTCATTCTGTGCACACCAGTTATCATCGGTTTAATGAGATATCAGAAAGTAGTTATAAAATTAAAAATTAGATTCTGAAGTCGTATACGTGCCATATTGCCTTGTAAATACCTGGCTGAAGCCGTCCATGCGATTAAGAATAAAATAAAAGTATGAATCCGAATTCGTATATGTGCCATATTACCGGGTTGCAGCCTGGTTGAAGCCATCCATGGGATAAGATGAACACAAACACCGTTAGCTGTATACGTGCCATATTGCCTTGTAAATACCTGGCTGAAGCCGTCCATGAGCTGATGGCTGTCACTGTGAATACTAAAAAAAAAAAAAAAAAAAAAATTTGGTCTAGTAAAGAAGCAACAGGGAATAACTGAGATCTCATGAACTTATGATGACTGGTTAAGTAAGTTGTGCTGATTTGAAACATTAACATGTTTTGAAAAGTAATTCAAGTCAATTCTTAACTAGTGTGGGACACACAGATAATGGACTTAATCCTTCAAGATCATCTTGTAAGTGTTGAGAAAAGGTCTGCATAAGTTTAAGATGGACAAACATATCAATGATCGCATTTTGACTAAGTGTACTTAAAGCTCAAATAATTTGCAATGTTGCTGATTGCTATGAGTTTAGTACTGATCCTATGTTCGGATCTTTCTCACAAAAAGATGTGTAAATACCATTGTATAGTTGTATCTACAAAATTCAAAATGTCTCAGATCATTAGTCACTAAGTCTGTATGATTTCTCATAAGGATCATTCTTACTAAGACATGCATGTATATATCTTGTTGATATTATTTTCAGCATTACATATTCAAAAATCCAAAAAGATTTTACTTTTCCTGAATTTTAGATTATCTGATAAGACTCGAACGACTGTCTGAAAATCAAATTTGAAAACCGCTTGACTTCCTGATTGATCAAATCGTTCCTTTACTTCATAAACTATTCCAAAACTTCATAATTGATCCATTACTTCATAATTAATTTTTTGTTAAAACCAATGTGATCGGATACCCCATTTAACTTGAAAAGTTTAATTTGCATAAGGGGATTGTCCCATTCGTACGAATGGATGAGCAAAATGGCTCACTCGTACGAATGGATGAGGAGAATAGCTCATTCACACGAATGGACTGACCAGAATGGTCCACTCGTACGAATGAGTGACAGAATGAATCAAGTCTAGCTCATTCGCACGAATGGACTGACCAGAATGGTCCATTCGTACGAATGAACCAGGCCATCCTATAAATAGGCCATTCATTCGCATGTGCAGAATCATTCGCACAAAGCAAAAATCAGACAAATCAGAAGGCCCATCATCAGATACACAAAAGGGCACTGAAGGTTGATAGTTTTTTGTTTTAAGTTCTCTTATTGTAAATATTAGATTATTATGTAAATAATTTCAGTTTTATTTTGATTAAATCAATGAAACTTCAAATTCTCACATGTTTATTCTTTGTTTGTTTATGAAAATAGTTTTGGATGTGATGCCTCTCAAGCAACAACCTTCAAAGTTAACTTATGTGCTTTACATGCAAGGGATCATCCAACATTCAGTTATTTATGACAAAGAGGAAGGGGAAATCGTGCATTGCTTGTCAAAAGAACAGATTGCCGAGCTATTTCAAATGAATCCTGACGAAGACATTACTGAAGAGGCATCTGTTTCAACAACTGATTATCCCTCTTCTGACGAACTAGAAGACGTTGATGAGGTTGAAGTCGAAGACATCACTGATCAAGAATATCCAAAGTACACATCAGTAGATGGTGATGATCTTCCCTCCTTCGTGGACTTATTCACTCAGCAGTCCGACGAGGAGGTCAACCGCATTATCGACAACAAACAGGATGAAGCCGGTCCCTCCACTATTGACATTGACGAGCTGAATGAACGTAAAAGTCAGTGGATGGAATACATGGCCGAATTAAAGAAGAACTCAAAGCCCTCTCCTCCAACCAAGTACACTAAAGTTTATCGACTCAAAGGACACAAGTCTGATGGTCGTATAATCAGTTGGGCATACTTCAACGACTTAAGCTGCTATGCTATAAAAAGAGAGAAGGGCATACAATATTTCAGGTACCCTCATGATTTCAAGACGCTGCCCGCATTTGAAGTAAATCAATTGGCGCGTCTAAAGCTTCTATACAGCGAATCTTCCGGTCTATCCGAATGGTTTGAACGTCAATTACAATACGAATACCGGAAGAAGTGGGTGAACTTCAAGCCACAAATGCCTACACGTTACATTCATAAGGAAAAGGTTCATCCAGTCACCAAGAAGCCCCTAATTGTCTTAAAGTGGAAGCCTCCAACGATCATGAAGAAGATTCCTTTAAGGAAAATGATCCAGGACTTCTCAGATCAGTTCAAATGGTGGTACTATGATGGGCGTACTGGTGAAGCTGTTATAGTGCTTTGTAAAGAAGGGTCATGGGAGACCATCAGGGTCTTTGATCCCTTGTGGCTGACCAACTTGTCTGAACAAGATGTTACAACTCTATACAAGTGTCAACCGTTTTTTGAAGTTGCAGATATAGACCAGGCGTTGCAGTATGTGAAAGTAATACATATATGCTTTGCTTTTGACATACACGCCGGAGTTAACTGGAAAACTCGTACAAAAGAGATGTTGAAGACCAACTAATGTTAGTTAGGTCATTTTGAAGGGATCTAGGTCCAAGGGGGAGTATGTAGATGCATAATATGTCCCTAATCCCTTGTAATATGTATTTCATCTATGTTTAATGTAATTATTTGATGTATTAATGAAATTACATGTTTATCCTTAATGTTTACTCATATATAATGACTGTGTATTAAACGATCTGATAAATAGCGATAACGTTGATCAATCATGCTAATGAAAGGCCCATTCGCACGAATGGATCATGAGAATGATCCATTCGCGCGAATAGCTCATGAGAATGATTCATTCGCTAGAATAAGTCATGAGAATGATTCATTCGTACGAATGAACCATTCTGATGATTCATTCTTAAGAATGAACCATTCTGCTGATTCATTCGCACGAATGAGTCCATTCACATGGCTCATTCGTACGAATGGCCTCTGCACTATATATATAACTTTCACTTCATGAGCACATACAACACGGAAATACAACACATATACACATAGAGAGACTGACCAGAGCAGAACCATCAAAACACAAACTCTCTAAACCTGTATTGTCGAATCTCTGTTCGTTGAGAGTTTCCAGGTCTTGTATCCAACTTCTCTACACCAAAGGGTTGATAGAAACCTTCGTCTCGACATCTAATCCGCTCATTTCTTAAGACCCGATCCGTGTCATAGATTGGATTGCCAATCAAATCGGATTCCGCACGATTTGGTTCGGTTAATGTGTTGAATCATTGGATCAAGGTAGATCCCGATCCAACAGGGGTTATTTTATAATTATCGAGAACTGAAGGTGCATTTTATAAAAAGAATGGAGACGGGCCAAGCCCGAGTGGGGGGCCAGTAGGATGCGTGGGGCCAAGCCCAGTCCGACAAACACCATTTAGGGTGTTACGAAAATGGGGGGGGGGGGTTTCCCCATTTATGTTGCGGCTGCCGAGAGGAGAAGGGAGAGAGTAGAAGCCGATCGTTGCATTCGATCGTCGATCCATGGTAAAATCCATATACCCATAACCATCGTATGCATGTTATAAACTTCAGGATGATCATAAAGAACGTTTTCATGATTCTAGGGTTTTCGCAAGAATCACTCTCAAAGGAGAGAGATTTCATCGGGTATTCGGCTCACACGCATCACCCGGTTTCAAGGTATAATCTTTATCTTATTTGAATAATTGTCTATATAACGTTTAGAGCGAGTGGTAGTTGGATTCGGCTTTAGCCGAGTATTTTGGGATGGTTCGGTGGTGGAAACGAAGCCGAGGAAAGGAGGGAGGGGACCGGTGCCACCCGACGATAGCCGTTGGTGGCTGTGGAGTCCCAAAATGACGGGAATAACACGGGGGTTAGGCACGAGGCTCACAACAGCAGCAGGGAGGGTGCTTGCCACTCGAATGCGCGACGGTGGTGACCTCTGTAAGCGACAACAGTGAAGGAAAGGGGTGTAGGTCCCCGAGGTCTACGGATCACGTATACTAACTGACGAATATACGCAACGAGTGTGGAATCCAAATCAGGTAGACATGAACGATCGACTAGAAACACGTAAGATCTAATTTAAACTCTTTGTATTAGTATAATCCTTCATTACAAAAGTTCTCTCCAAAACACACACTACACCTTTTTATTCTCTAGTGTTTTATGGAATATGAAATTGCAACTCCTGTTTATAGTAAACACTAATGACTCTAGCAGGCGAACTTGTTAAGTTCGCATCTCTAAGAACTTATGCAGAATGTTTGATACAGTTACAAATTCATGCTCTAACAGACTCCCTCTTAACTGTTGCAAACTATTCTATCAATTACAAGTCAAAGACTCTAAGACTAAGACATAATATCTTCAAGCTCGTTGTCACCAGAATATGCTCCAACAGACTCCCCCTTGACAACAACTTTAGAAGATTGTCATCCATCTTCAAATATCAACAAACACACTGTAGTCTTTGTCTTGTTAATCTGCACACTCTCTCTTTCTATCTAGAAGAAAACTTGGAGAAGGACCCCTTGTCAACTTATGTCTGTAATATTCAGTTTTTTGAAAACGAGAACCAAGAATAACCAACAATTAAGATTTCCATGGAAGCTACAAAAATAAAATCTTTTTGGTTTTTCAAACATAAGAAACACAAAATCTTTTTGGTTTTTCTCTGTACAAACTGAAATGTAAACTACAAAATCACATCTTTTTGGTCGAACATCAAGAGTAAGAAGATCATATCAGTATATACGACATATCAATCACGCATCTTGGATATAAAATCCGTATAACATCAAATGGTATCCTATGTCATTCTTTCAATCCTTGACCAATCAAACTAATATCTTTCAAGATTATCACACTTTATCTTTTTCAAGACTTTCATATTGCATGTTATGATACGCGATAAACATTCAAAGAAAATAGGATCAGGCTATGATACACAAATTCAAATTGTCAATATTATAAGATTTGAAACTAAAGCATCTCATTCCCACTTTCTTGTGAGTTAAGGTACCATTTAAGTATGAAATACAACGTGTACCCCACTAGTATGCCAACATAACGTAAAATGCATTATCTTCAAGACATATGAGATTTTACAAAAGATTATCTGAATTTCCAGAATGAGGAGACATCACTTAGCACATGAATAGCAGAATCCAAATTAGATTGTATAGGAATCAATGAGATTCAGAATCGAATGATTCAATGTCTTGGCTTATATATGTGGAATCATAAGATTCAAGTACGTGAATCCAACTGTTATCTGGATTATTAATTCAATGGAATCAGTAAAGATGATTTATCAATATGATCCAAGGGCTAGTATATGTTTGACAGATGTTGTCAAGTACATATCTTGATTATACTTCAAACGGCATGCTTTTCGGGACATGGGCACTGAAGCAAACCGAATGAATAGTGCTAAGGACATAACCCGAAACTGATCTCATAGGACAATCTTTATTAAAAACTAATATTATTTATCTGATAGTGATCTTTTAACACACACACCCATACATAAAATGGGTTCAAATCACAGTTGTAACATATGCAATTATGTTTTCACACTACTAATGATTCAGTGACGCTTTTAGTCTACTGACAATTCAAATTATATGCATACACAACACTATCATTTCCTATTTGTGCAGTCTCAAAAGTTTACATCAAAACATATAATTCAGATATATTAAATAAACATAAAGCACCAACCAGTCAATCTAAGGTCATGTGTGAAAGAACATCTACTGATGTACTATCATCTCTTCTTTAACTTCAAGTAATGTCGATTTTAACTTTTTCAATTTGTTTGGCTTTTTCAAAATCTTTATGAAAGAAAGTAAAACAAATGAAAATAAAATCTTCCATGAAAACATTTTCAGAAAAATATTTACTTGGTTACTTGGGATTAAGCAATTCAAACAATAAAAAACTCAAACCTATATAATCGAATGTAATTGAATGCATTTGCCTTTGTCACCAACACAATTCTGTACTCCCCCTGTCCTGTAGACTCCCCCTCAACCAGTCAAATGGTTGCATCAACGACTTTATGCTCACTATCGTCATCCTAAGTTTCAGGTTATCCTTTGGACTTTTAAATCTTTTTCAAAATAACATTGTGTGTGACATATTCTCCCCCTGAGCATCAAGTCATTGAATCAAATAGATTTCTCAGTTATCAAACAACTCGTTGCTCTTGAAGATGTCATTCCCTGTTATGTGCTATGAACAACCACTATCAACAACCAAAATGGTATGAATAGTCCCTCTTGGTTAATCCTGCACAACTAACAAGAAACATTACTTTGAAATTGAGACTCAAGCCATTGTAGTCATGGGTCGTCCATCTGTATCATAATAAAAGACTTCAATGTATTCACAATCGAATCTCTCATCAATTTTCGGAGATTGTTCCGACGAGTCAGAAACAGAAACTTTAGATTTCCAAACATACATCTGTTCATTAAGTTCTTTTGCTTAAAATGTGAAGTGTTTGAACAATCGTGTTCATTTGAAAAATGTTTAGATTGTGAAAGCTCTTGTTGTTCTAAAATTTTTCTCAATTTTCGGTTTCTCCTCCGTCTTTGAGGTCTAGAAAGCCTAACCTCGGATTTTGAATTACCCTTTGGTGTATCACGAGGTTTAACCACATTAGGGTTAACATAAGGCTTACTAGGAGTTCTTACCTTTTATGGAGTAACATGTCGGTTACCTTTGGCGTTTTGAGGACAATTGATCTTAATGTGACCCACAAGACCACAGTAAAAGCAAGATCTCTTCTCACGATATTCTCTCATACAAGGAATCTTCAGACGATAAGATGCACTTGAAGAATATTCGCCTACATTAACTTCTTTTGGAGTTTGAGACGGAACAACCTTTTTCTGAACAGGTTTTGATTCAGGCTTCACCTTCTCAGGAACTTCATGATTCTTCCTTTTATGTTTTAAGGACAATTCACTACAATGTGTCCTATCTCATTACAATGAAATCATGTACGCCTGTCTTTATTACTATGACATATGGAACTCTCCTTAAGTTTGAAGAACTTCCAAATTTATAATATCTAGATGAATTAGAATCAACCTTTGGTTCCTCAACTTTAGTTTATTTTGGTATCCCCACTACCTTAGCTTCATCAAAATATTAATCATCACTCTCACAAGAATACACCATATCTTCACATGTGACTGGATTCACCTTCAACACAATCTTTGGATCTAAATCCTCATCTTTTATAATCTCAGGTGCAATAGAATAATTTCCATTGAAAGGTGGAGGAACATAGCCAATACCACAAGTTCCCTTCCCCTCTTCAGTACTATTAAAATATCCCAATAAGAGTGACGAATTTCCAAAGCTTTCTAACTTTCTGTGCAATCTAATCACCTCAGCTTTAGATTTAGCAAGTTCCTTATCTTTCTCAGCAAAATCAATATTTCTTTTCTCAATTTCTACAAAGGACATATCCAGGTGATATGCCTGCTCTTTGTTCTTCAAGGTCAGATAATTTATATTCATCTTCAGTGATTCTATTCTCTCAATACACACATTCTCATTATCTTTTAGTTTCTGATTTACCGTGTGCATCAATTTCATATCACAAATGAGATTTACATTATTATCTACAACCCTCAACATTTTATCCTTCACTTAGACACAGTTAGAACAAAAATTTTCAGAGTTAGAAAGTACCTCAACTTTTACTTCTGAAGAAGATGCGTGTTAGACCTAGAAAGTTTGTTATGATTAATCTTATTTATTAGTGTCTTTATATGATGTAACCGTGAACTTGATAGATCACAGGTTGGGTAGACATGGGCCTGCCATTAGGTCGAGTAGAGGCTTTTAGGCCTGTTACGGTTGTATGGGTATAAAAGTCTCTAAAGCCTAACCGTGTGGGGTAAGCAGTTGTTTTGTGTTCATTATGTTTTCTCTTGATTAATTCAAGCGTAATTACAAGTGTTTTCTTGTGTTCTTGAATCACCATACTTGATAGTTTCCACCTATCAAGTGTGAGTATTGATATCGTGTGTGTTTGTTAGAAGATCCACGAATTTCGAGACTTACAATTGGTATCAGAGCCATTGAAGTCATTCAAGGCTTGGTTTCGGTATCAACGATTCAAGATAAACGTTGTCGATGTAACTACTGCTGTTTTTGGTTGATTATATTGCTAATCAGTCATTATTGTGCCAGTTCTTTCGACCTATCTCTGAGAATCAGAAGTTATTGCTACTAAAATCGTGAAAGAAAAGCTTGAGGATCATCTAATTGTTCATCGTGTTTTTAGGAGATTGATTGAATTTCAATTTTTGAAATTCCTAAAATCTCGGTATTAAGTTTGGCAACTAAATCAGTCAAAGAATCTGATTTTCGGAAAAGTACACGGCAAGGGAACACGGTTTCCAGTTTACAACTTCAGTTTATGGGCATAGAAGTTCACGGATTCAGTTTACAGGTGTAGAAGTTCACGTCTTTAGTTGACGGGAGTTGAAGTTCATGGCTTGTTTATATCTTCAACGGTGTTGAACTTTACGGGAGAAGTTCATGGGGTAGTTAAGGTTCACGGCTGGTCTCAAGTTCATGGCTGGTCTTAAGTTCACGGGGTAGTCAAGGTCACGGCTTCTTTGTGTTATTCAGGTTTTCCAAGCTACTCACGTGTACTTAATTGTTCTTTTGTACAAGTAGTTTAAGGTTCATTCAACTTCACGGTTTGACTTGACCACTCGGAGTCAGTCTAGTTCACAGCATTAAAGTTTCAGGTTTTTGATCAAGGACCTCATACTCTGATAAAAATGAATTCTCAATAAGTCACCATGAATTTAAATAGTCTGCTTGACCTACAAATTGGTACAAGCACCAAACCTCCAAGACTGACTTGTGCTAAAGATTATGTGGACTGGAAATTTAGGTTCATGAATCATGTACTGCTTTTTGAAGCAAAGATGTGGAGAAGTATACTCAGGGGACCTCAAATCCCTATGTTTGACAAGGCGGATGGTACTAAGGCACCAAAACAGATTGAGAACTATTCTGATGAAGATTTTGATCTCGTTGAAATAGCCTTAGCATCTCTGACTATGGCTCTATCACTTGATATAGCTAATAATTTTAAAGAATGCACTTCTACTAAGCAACTTTGGGAGTCATTAGCTCAGGCCTTTGAAGGGAATGATGATATGAAGGCCAATAGAAAGGAAATAACTCTGCAGTAGTTTAATATGTTCAATCATGTTTTAGGTGAAACACTTGAGGCACAATTGCAGAGATTCACAAAGTTGGTTTACAGATGAGAGGCGCTCATATTGTAATGAGTGATGGTGATCTGAACAGAAAGTTGTTGAATGGTTTGCCCCAAAGTTGGGATTGGAACGTTTCTCTGCTGAAACGAAACAAAGACTTGAACAAGATCACTCTAAATGATCTGATTTCTATTATCAAATCCTATGATCTGGATGACCAGCAAAGAAAAATCAATCATGTCAACACAATAAACTCTGCTGGTGCACAAAGCACAATAGTGCTTTTCTTTCTAGTGTTTCACAAGGAGGCTCTGGATCTGGAGATGTGAACTCCTGTGCTGTTGCTACAACTAAGACATCCACTCCTAAGCAGCAGGCATATTCTGCTCAACAAGATAAGCTTATTGAAGTGAATACTTCTTTATGCACTGGCATCATGAACTGTTATGCAGCTTTTGTCTCTGGTAACCTACCACCTTCAGAGGTTCTTACTGTGAAACTAAATCAAATTCATCCAGAGGATGTGGAGGAACTGGATATATCTTGGCAACTGGCTATGGCTGTCTTTAGGGCCAAAAACTTCATTAACAAGACCGGCAAGTTCAGATAGAGTGAAGACATAGGGAAGATGATCGATTTCAACAAATCAAATCTTCGTTGCTACAATTTCCATGAATAGGTCACTTTGCAAGAGAGTGTTCTAAACCAAAGGTGCAAAGAGGAAGTGAGATTAGATCATCTTCAGTGGGAAATAATACTGCTAACTCAAAGGCCTTGATTAGTCAACAAACTGGTGGATATGACTGGGGAGATCAATTAAAGAAGCTAAATTTGAATCATGCCTTTATGGCAGACATTATTGGAGAATCTTCTGCATTCCCATCTTCTGATACTCCACCTGAAGTAATTACTACTCTATGTTCTCAATCATGCATAGATAAAGTAGAACTTTATAGAAAACATAATGCTGATTTGATCTTTGAGATGGAAAATTTGAGAAATCATAAAAAGAAATTTTTAAAAACTGAAAAGGATTATAAAGAAGCAATAGAGGCTGGTAAAAAGGATGTTTCTTTACTCAAATCTCAACTCAGCAATACATGTTGTTTTCTTACTCATGCTAAGCAAGAAATTGTCAGATTAACTAATGATCTAGAAAAGGCAAAATCAAACTTTGCTGAGGCCAAATTCAAAGTAGATTTCTTTGGACAATCTAGTAAAGTAGTTGACATACCTGAAAATAAACTTCATAAACCGGGTAATGGGAACAAGGGTCTTGGTTATAATAGTGTGCCTCCTCCATTTAATGGAAATTGTACTACTGTTCCTCCCTCTGTATAGGAACAAGTTAGGGAGTTTTTCATGTTTACTCCTAGAAACAAACCATGTAGTGGTGATTCCCAATCACCATCTCCAATCCCTAACTGTGTGAACAATTCTAATTCCTCTACTTCATGTGCAGAACAATAGAAATACAGGATTGGTCAAGGGAGGATGACGAAGATGTTAAGTCACAAGTTTGCAGTCTTAAATTAAATCATAAAAAATCTGAAAACAATGTTTTTGTTCCTTCTGTTATGAAAAAATCTAAGTCTTCTATGTGTGATGTGATTGGTTTGAATGTGTCTAGTTCCAAATCTATTTATTCTAAACTGCTAATATTCACAAGAACACTGTGTTTGTTAAACGTTTAGCTAATGGAAACACTAAGAAGCACGTTTTCCAGAAACCAAAACTTGTGACCAAACAAAAGGTCACTAGTCAAACCTCGAATGTCTTACCAAAGCATCTCACAAAGGATCAATTTTAAGCTAAATATGATCATCACCATTTGAGGTTTGAGCAGAGACATGCTCATCAACAGCTTAAACCTAAGCAGGTTTACAAGCAGGATGAATCCTACTATCCTAAATCTGACACGTTTGGATTTGCATCGTATCTTAAGAAACAGAGTTGTTATACCTGTGGAAATCCAGGACACCAAGCAAAAGATTGTGTCCATCGTCTTTATGTTCCATATTATGTTAAGAATCAAAAGGAGTCACATAGGCCGATGGATTCTAAGCCAGTGAGGATGTCAAGTCTGAGGCAATGAAGAATCACTCAACCTATAAAAATTATTCTGATGGAGATTGGAATGTGGCCAAGCGGAACAGACAGGCTTATTTTGAAAGGCAAAAGAACAAGAATCTCAAACAAAACGTTAAGATAAAAAATAAGTCGAGTAAAGCAATTAAAAACCCCGTTCTATCTAAGCCTGTTTGGAAAGCTAAAATTGAAAGTGTCATAAGTAACAAAGTTGAGTTAAAAAATGACATGTGTTTACAAGAAGTGTCATACATTGATGCAAATGGAATAACCATATCTACCATGGCCTAGGTTCCAATTACTAACTAATCTCGCTCTTTGTGCAGGAACACCCAAGGAGGATTGTCAATAATATCTGGTTTGTTGATAGTGGATGTTCCAGGCACATGACAAGAGACATGTCTCTACTACATGATGTGCAAAATTTCAATGGAGGTTATGTCTCATTTGCGGGAGGTAAAGGTGGAAAAATCAGCAAGAAAGGTACTGTGATTAATGGATCTTTGAGTTTTCATGATGTGAGTTACGTTAGTGAGCTCAATCATAGCTTACTGAGTGTATCTCAAATTTGTGATAAGCAGTTTTCAGCTCATTTCACAAATAAAGAATGCTTAATTCTAAAACCAGGATTTGTGGTTCTTGAGGAATAGATTTTGTTAAGGACACCCCATAAGGGAAACTTCTATGTTATTGATATGAACAGTAAACATGTTTATGAAAATACATGTCTATTATCAAAATCAGCTGAATCTGATGCTATGTTATGGCATCGTCATCTTGGACACATAAATCTCAAGAACTTAAATCGAATTGCAAAAGGTAATCAAGTTTGTGCTTTGCCTATCTCTGAGTTCTTTTCAATCGAAAAATGTGTGGCTTGTGCTAAAGGGAAACAACACCGAAAGCCTCATAAGTCAAAAATGCTTAATTCTATTGATTACATTCTTCATCTCCTTCATATGGATTTATTTTTCCTGTAAATGTGATGAGCATTGGGCAAAAATCTTATTATCTAGTCATAACTGATGAATACTCACGTTTCTCTTGGGTTTTCTTTTTGGCTAATAAGAGTGAGACTGCAGAACTGATAAAGAACTTTATCGTGTTGGTTGAAAATCAAAGAGATGTGAAAGTGAAAGCAATAAGATGTGATAATGGAACTGAATTCAAGAACGTTGTGCTAAATCAGTTTTGTGCTGAAAAAGGGATCGCCGGACAATTTAGTGTAGCTCGAACAACTCAGCAAAATGGTGTTGCTGAAAGAAAGAACAGAACTCTCATTGAAGCTGCAAGAACAATGCTTTCTGAATCAAAGTTGCCCTTATTCTTCTAGGCAGAGGCTATAAACACAGCATACTATGTGCTCAACTGGGTCCTTCTTAACAACAAAATTCAAATGACTCCGTACGAGGCGATCAACAATGAGAAACCAAGAGTCGGTTACTTCAGAGCTTTTGGGTGTCCGTGTACTGTACTGCATACAGCATCCACACCAAAGTTCAATGAAAAGGCAGGTGAATGTTATTTTGGGGGTTATGGATCGAACACTACTGCTTATAGAGTCTACAATAAGGTTACTAAACAGATCAGAGAATCGACTTATGTTGATTGGCAAGAGCAAAATCCCACTGATGCTGAGTGTGGTCCATCATGGTTATTTGATTATCATCCCTTGTTTAAATCATTTAATCTCCGTACTGATGAAATTGCAAGGTCCCCAAGTGAACAGTTCGACGAAAGTGATGAAGATGAAGACTCTTACGTGGGACCACTGCTTGCTGTTGATCCTCCGGAAGTTATTAATTCACCAAGTAATGAGAGATGAGAATTCTCCTGTTTCCATAAATATATCTGAGGACTCACCAACTACTGCTAAAAATTCCTCGTATGTTGTCAATGATGGGGTATCTACACCTGAGACTTCAGACTCATCAATATTCCAGGAGCCGATTCCTGATGAATGTATGGTCGAGAAGCCGATTTCTGACCCAATTAATGAATCCAATGAAGGGACACCTGAAAATGTGACGAACCTGCCTACCACATTGCATGTTCATGAGATTTCGTCTAACAGAGTCAATAAATATCATCCAGTTGACACAATACTCGAGTCACTAACAGATGGGGTCAGAACCCGGAGCACTGTCGGAGACATAAACAGATGTATGTACTCCTGTTTTATTTCTCAAATCGAACCCAAGAGCATCAAGATGGCTCTTCTCGAACCTAGTTGGGTTGATGCAATGCATGAAGAGCTGAATCAGTTTGCTAAACTGCATGTATGGGATTTGGTGCCATTGCCACCAGGCAAGAAAGCTATTAGCACCCGTTGGGTTTTCAGAAACAAACAAGATTAAAGCAAAGTGATTATTAGAAACAAAGCTCGATTGGTTGTGTAGGGTTTCTATCCACACGAGGGGATAGATTATGAAGAAGTGCTCGCTCCCGTTGCTCGTCTGGAGGCTATTGGAATATTCTTGGCATATGCATTTTATATGAACTTCACGGTTTATCAAATGGACGTCAAGACAACATTTCTGTATGTAAAGGTGAAAGAAGGAATTTATGTGTGTGAACCGCTGGCTTTGAAGACAGCGATCATCCTGATTATGTCTACAAGCTCGATAAAGCTTTATATGGGTTACATAAAGCATTGCAAGCTTGGTATGCCACTCTTACTGTTCATTTGCTTGCTCATGGATACACTCGCGGTGCATTTGATCAAACTTTGTTTGTTTGAAAGGAGGATACAGATCTAATTCTTGTGCAAATTTATGTGGATGATATCATATTTGGAATCACTAATGAGGAGCTGTGCACAGAGTTTAGAAAGGTTATGGAAAAGAAGTTTGAGATGAGTGCTTTGGGTGAAATTACATTCTTTCTTGGGTTACAGCCAAGCAATTAAGTGATGGCATCCTAATTCATCATGGAAAATATGTGGATGACTTCTTTGCCAAATTTAAATCCACCGATGCTTAGGCGGTATCTACTCCTATGGCTGCTCCGCCAGTTCTGGATGCTCACATAAAAGGAGTTGCTGTTGATCAGAAACAATACCGATCAATGATCGGATCCTTAATGTACCTGACAGCAAGCCGTCCAGATATCATGTTTGTTGTGTGTCACTGTGCTCGTTATCAAGCAAATCCTAAAATGTCCCACTTAACCGCTGTTAAACGTATCTTTCGATATCTAAAGGGCAAGCCTCGGCATGGCCTTTGGTATCCCAAAGAATCTAGTTTTGACCTGTATGCTTTTTGTGACAGTGATTATGGAGGGTGTCAGCTAGACAGAAAATCTACAAGTGGGAGCTGTCAATTTCTGGGAGACAGGTTAATCTCTTGGCAATGCAAGAAGCAACACACAGTCTCTACTTCTTTTTGGCTAATAAGAGTGAGACTGCAAAACTGATAAAGAACTTTATCGTGTTTGTTGAAAATCAAAGAGATGTGAAGGTGAAAGCAAGATGTGATAATGGAACTGAATTCAAGAACGCTGTGCTAAATCAGTTTTGTGATGAAAAAGGGATCGCCAAACATTTTAGTGTAGCTCGAACAACTCAGCAAAATGGTGTTGCTGAAAGAAAGAACAGAAGTCTCATTGAAGCTGCAAGAACAATGCTTTCTGAATCAAAGTTGTCCTTATTCTTCTATGCAGAGGCTATAAACACAGCATGCTATGTGCTCAACCGGGTCCTTCTTAACAACAAAATTCAAATGACTCCGTACGAGGCGATCAAGAATGAGAAACCACGAGTCGGTTACTTCAGAGCTTTTGGGTGTCCGTGTACTGTACTGCATACAGCATCCACACCAAAGTTCAATGAAAAGGCAGTTGAATGTTATTTCGTGGGTTATGGATCGAACACTACTGCTTATAGAGTCTACAATAAGGTTACTAAACAGATCAGAGAATCGACTTATGTTGATTGGCAAGATCAAAATCCCACTGATGCTGAGTGTGGTCCATCTTGGTTATTTAATTATCATCCCTTGTTTAAATCATTTAATCTCCGTACTGATGAAATTGCATGGTCCCCAAGTGAACAGTTCGACGAAAGTGATGAAGATGAAGACTCTTACGTGGGACCACTGCTTGCTGTTGATCCTCCAGAAGTTATTAATTCACCAAGTAATGAGAGATGAGAATTCTCCTGTTTCCATAAATATCTCTTAGGACTCACCAGCTACTGCTAAAAATTCCCCGTATGTTGTCAATGATGGGGCATCTACACCTGAGACTTCAGACTCATCAATATTCCAGGTGCCGATTCCTGATGAATGTATGGTCGAGAAGCCGATTTCTGACCCAATTAATGAATCCAATGAAGAGAAAGCTGAAAATGTGACGAACATGCCTACCACATTGCATGTTCCTGAGATTTCCTCTAACAGAGTCAATAAATATCATCCAGTTGACACAATAATCGAGTCACTAACAGATGGGGTCAGAACCCGGAGCACTGTTGGAGACATAAACAGATGTATGTACTCCTGTTTTATTTCTCAAATCGAACCCAAGAACATCAAGATGGCTCTTCTCGAACCTAGTTGGGTTGATGCAATGCATGTAGAGCTGAATCAGTTTGCTAAACTGCAAGTATGGTATTTGGTGCCATTGCCACCAGGCAAGAAAGCTATTAGCACCCGTTGGGTTTTCAGAAACAAACAAGATGAAAGGAAAGTGATTATTAGAAACAAAGCTCGATTGGTTGTGTAGGGTTTCTATCCACACGAGGGGATAGATTATGAAGAAGTGTTCGCTCCTGTTGCTCGTCTGGAGGCTATTCGAATATTCTTGGCATATGCATTTTATATGAACTTCACGGTTTATCAAATGGACGTTAAGACAACATTTATGTATGGAAAGGTGAAAGAAGAAATTTATGTGTGTCAACCATGGGTTTGAAGACAGCGATCATCCTGATTATGTCTACAAGCTCGATAAAGCTTTATATGGGTTACATAAAGCTCCGCAAGCTTGGTATGCCACTCTTACTGATCATTTGCTTGCTCATGGATACACTCGTGGTGCATTTGATCAAACTTTGTTTGTTTGAAAGTTGGATACAGATCTAATTCTTGTGCAAATTTATGTGGATGATATCATATTTGGAACCACTAATGAGGAGCTGTGCAAAGAGTTCAGAAAGGTTATGGAAAAGAAGTTTGAGATGAGTGCTTTGGGTGAAATTACATTCTTTCTTGGGTTACAGCCAAGCAATTAAGTGATGGCATCCTAATTCATCATGGAAAATATGTGGATGACATCATTGCCAAATTTAAATCCACCGATGCTTAGGCGGTATCTACTCCTATGGCTGCTCCGCCAGTTCTGGATGCTCACATAAATGGAGTTGCTGTTGATCAGAAACAATACCGATCAATGATTGGATCCTTAATGTACCTGACAGCAAGCCGTCCAGATATCATGTTTGTTGTGTGTCACTGTGCTCGTTATCAAGCAAATCCTAAAATGTCCCACTTAACCGCTGTTAAACGTATCTTTTGATATCTAAAGGGCAAGCCTCGGCATGGCCTTTGGAATCCCAAAGAATCTAGTTTTGACCTGTATGCTTTTTGTGACAGTGATTATGGAGGGTGTCAGCTAGACAGAAAATCTACAAGTGGGAGCTGTCAATTTCTGGGAGACAGGTTAATCTCTTGGCAATGCAAGAAGCAACACACAGTCTCTACTTCTTTTTGGCTAATAAGAGTGAGACTGCAAAACTGATAAAGAACTTTATCGTGTTGGTTGAAAATCAAAGAGATGTGAAGGTGAAAGCAAGATGTGATAATGGAACTGAATTCAAGAACGCTGTGCTAAATCAGTTTTGTGCTGAAAAAGGGATCGCCAAACAGTTTAGTGTAGCTCGAACAACTCAGCAAAATGGTGTTGCTGAAAGAAAGAACAGAAGTCTCATTGAAGCTGCAAGAACAATGCTTTCTGAATCAAAGTTGTCCTTATTCTTCTAGGCAGAGGATATAAACACAACATGCTATGTGCTCAACCGGGGCCTTCTTAACAACAAAATTCAAATGACTCCGTACGAGGCGATCAACAATGAGAAACCACGAGTCGGTTACTTCAGAGCTTTTGGGTGTCCGTGTACTGTACTGCATACAGCATTCACACCAAAGTTCAATGAAAAGGCAGTTGAATGTTATTTCGTGGGTTATGGATCGAACACTACTGCTTATAGAGTCTACAATAAGGTTACTAAACAGATCAGAGAATCGACTTATGTTGATTGGCAAGATCAAAATCCCACTGATGCTGAGTGTGGTCCATCATGGTTATTTGATTATCATCCCTTGTTTAAATCATTTAATCTCTGTACTGATGAAATTGCAAGGTCCCCAAGTGAACAGTTCGACGAAAGTGATGAAGATGAAGACTCTTACGTGGGACCACTGCTTGCTGTTGATCCTCCAGAAGTTATTAATTCACCAAGTAATGAGAGATGAGAATTCTCCTGTTTCCATAAATATCTCTGAGGACTCACCAGCTACTGCTAAAAACCCCGTATGTTGTCAATGATGGGGCATCTACACCTGAGACTTCAGACTCATCAATATTCCAGGTGCCGATTCCTGATGAATGTATGGTCGAGAAGCCGATTTCTGACCCAATTAATGAATCCAATGAAGAGAAAGCTGAAAATGTGACGAACATGCCATACACATTGCATGTTCCTGAGATTTCCTCTAACAGAGTCAATAAATATCATCCAGTTGACACAATAATCGAGTCACTAACAGATGGGGTCAGAACCCGGAGCACTGCCGGAGACATAAACAGATGTATGTACTCCTGTTTTATTTCTCAAATCGAACCCAAGAACATCAAGATGGCTCTTCTCGAACCTAGTTGGGTTGATGCAATGCATGAAGAGCTGAATCAGTTTGCTAAACTGCAAGTATGGGATTTGGTGCCATTGCCAACAGGCAAGAAAGCTATTAGCACCCGTTGGTTTTTCAGAAACAAACAAGATGAAAGGAAAGTGATTATTAGAAACAAAGCTCGATTGGTTATGTAGGGTTTCTATCCACACGAGGGGAGAGATAATGAAGAAGTGTTCGCTCCCGTTGCTCGTCTGGAGGCTATTCGAATATTCTTGGCATATGCATTTTATATGAACTTCACGGTTTATCAAATGGACGTCAAGACAACATTTATGTATGGGAAGGTGAAAGAAGAAATTTATGTGTGTCAACCATGGGTTTGAAGACAGCGATCATCCTGATTATGTCTACAAGCTCGATAACGCTTTATATGGGTTACATCAAGCTCCGCAAGCTTGGTATGCCACTCTTACTGATCATTTGCTTGCTCATGGATACACTCGTGGTGCATTTGATCAAACTTTGTTTGTTTGAAAGGTGGATACAGATCTAATTCTTGTGCAAATTTATGTGGATGATATCATATTTGCAACCACTAATGAGGACCTGTGCACAGAGTTCAGAAAGGTTATGGAAAAGAAGTTTTAGATGAGTGCTTTGGGTGAAATTACATTCTTTCTTGGGTTACAGCCAAGCAATTAAGTGATGGCATCCTAATTCATCATGGAAAATATGTGGATGACATCATTGCCAAATTTAAATCCACTGATGCTTAGGCGGTATCTACTCCTATGGCTGCCCAGCCAGTTCTGGATGCTCACATAAATGGAGTTGCTGTTGATCAGAAACAATACCGATCAATGATCGGATCCTTAATGTACCTGGCAGCAAGCCGTCCAGATATCATGTTTGTTATGTGTCACTGTACTCGTTATCAAGCAAATCCTAAAATGTCCCACTTAACCACTGTTAAACGTATCTTTCGATATCTAAAGGGCAAGCCTCGGCATGGCCTTTGGTATTCCAAAGAATCTAGTTTTGACCTGTATGCTTTTTGTGACAGTGATTATGGAGGGTGTCAGCTAGACAGAAAATCTACAAGTGGGAGCTGTCAATTTCTGGGAGACAGGTTAATCTCTTGGCAATGCAAGAAGCAACACACAGTCTCTACTTCTTTTTGGCTAATAAGAGTGAGACTGCAAAACTGATAAAGAACTTTATCGTGTTGGTTGAAAATCAAAGAGATGTGAAGGTGAAAGCAAGATGTGATAATGGAACTGAATTCAAGAACGCTGTGCTAAATCAGTTTTGTGCTGAAAAAGGGATCGCCAAATAGTTTAGTGCAGCTCGAACAACTCATCAAAATGGTGTTGCTGAAAGAAAGAACAGAACTCTCATTGAAGCTGCAAGAACAACGCTTTCTGAATCAAAGTTGCCCTTATTCTTCTAGGCAGAGGCTATAAACACAGCATGTTATGTGCTCAACCGGGTCTTTCTTAACAACAAAATTCAAATGACTCCGTACGAGGCGATCAACAATGAGAAACCACGAGTCGGTTACTTCAGAGCTTTTGGGTGTCCGTGTACTGTACTGCATACAGCATCCACACCAAAGTTCAATGAAAAGGCAGTTGAATGTTATTTCGTGGGTTATGGATCGAACACTACTGCTTATAGAGTCTTATGTTGATTGGCAAGGGCAAAATCCATCTGATGCTGAGTGTGGTCCATCATGGTTATTTGATTATCATCCCTTGTTTAAATCATTTAATCTCCGTACTGATGAAATTGCAAGGTCCCCGAGTGAACAATTCGACGAAAGTGATGAAGATGAAGAATCTTACGTGGGACCACTGCTTGCTGTTGATCCTCCAAAAGTTATTAATTCACCAAGTAATGAGATATGAGAATTCTCCTATTTCCATAAATATCTCTGAGGACTCACCGGCTACTGATAAAAATTCCTCGTATGTTGTCAATGATGGGGCATCTACACCTGAGACTTCAGACTCATCAATATTCCAGGAGCCGATTCCTGATGAATGTATGGTCGAGAAGCCGATTTCTGACCCAATTAATGAATCCAATGAAGAGAAACCTGAAAATGTGACGAACCTGCCTACCACATTGCATGTTCCTGAGATTTCCTCTAACAGAGTCAATAAATATCATCCAGTTGACACAATAATCGAGTCACTAACAGATGGGGTCAGAACCCGGAGCACTGCCGGAGACATAAAAGAGATGTATGTACTCCTGTTTTATTTCTCAAATCGAACCCAAGAACATCAAGATGGCTCTTCTCGAACCTAGTTGGGTTGATGCAATGCATGAAGAGCTGAATCAGTTTGCTAAACTGCAAGTATGGGATTTGGTGCCATTGCCACCAGGCAAGAAAGCTATTAGCACCCGTTGGGTTTTCAGAAACAAACAAGATGAAAGGAAAGTGATTATTACATACAAAGCTCGATTGGTTGTGTAGGGTTTCTATCCACACGAGGAGATAGATTATGAAGAAGTGTTCGCTCCCGTTGCTCGTCTGGAGGCTATTCGAATATTCTTGGCATATGCATTTTATATGAACTTCACGGTTTATCAAATGGACGTCAAGACAACATTTCTGTATGGAAAGGTGAAAGAAGAAATTTATGTGTGCCAACCATGGGTTTGAAGACAGCGATCATCCTAATTATGTCTACAAGCTCGATAAAGCTTTATATGGGTTACATCAAGCTCCGCAAGCTTGGTATGCCACTCTTACTGATCATTTGCTTGCTCATGGATACACTCGTGGTGCATTTGATCAAACTTTGTTTGTTTGAAAGGTGGATACAGATCTAATTATTGTGCAAATTTATGTGGATGATATCATATTTGGAACCACTAATGAGGAGCTGTGCACAGAGTTCAGAAAGGTTATGGAAAAGAAGTTTGAGATGAGTGCTTTGGGTGAAATTACATTCTTTCTTGGGTTACAGCCAAGCAATTAAGTGATGGCATCCTAATTCATCATGGAAAATATGTGGATGACATCATTGCCAAATTTAAATCCACCGATGCTTAGGTGTATCTACTCCTATGGCTGCTCGGCCAGTTCTGGATGCTCACACAAATGGAGTTGCTGTTGATCAGAAACAATACCGATCAATGATCGGATCCTTAATGTACCTGACAGCAAGCCGTCCAGATATCATGTTTGTTGTGTGTCACTGTGCTCGTTATCAAGCAAATCCTAAAATGTCCCACTTAACCACTGTTAAACGTATCTTTCGATATCTAAAGGGCAAGCCTCGGCATGGCCTTTGCTATCCCAAAGAATCTATTTTTGACCTGTATGCTTTTTGTGACAGTGATTATGGAGGGTGTCAGCTAGACAGAAAATCTACAAGTGGGAGCTGTCAATTTCTGGGAGACAGGTTAATCTCTTGGCAATGTAAGAAACAACACACAGTCTCTACTTCTTTTTGGCTAATAAGAGTGAGACTGCAAAACTGATAAAGAACTTTATCGTGTTGGTTGAAAATCAAAGAGATGTGAAGGTGAAAGCAAGATGTGATAATGGAACTGAATTCAAGAACGCTGTGCTAAATCAGTTTTGTGATGAAAAAGGGATCGCCAGACAGTTTAGTGTAGCTCGAACAATTCAGCAAAATGGTGTTGCTGAAAGAAAGAACAGAAGTCTCATTGAAGCTGCAAGAACAATGCTTTCTGAATCAAAGTTGCCCTTATTCTTCTAGGCAGAGGCTATAAACACATCATGCTATGTGATCAACCGGGTCCTTCTTAACAACAAAATTCAAATGACTCCGTACGAGGCGATCAACAATGAGAAACCACGAGTCGGTTACTTCAGAGCTTTTGGGTGTCCGTGTACTGTACTGCATACAACATCCACACCAAAGTTCAATGAAAAGGCAGTTGAATGTTATTTCATGGGTTATGGATCGAACACTACTGCTTATAGAGTCTACAATAAGGTTACTAAACAGATCAGAGAATCGACTTATGTTGATTGGCAAGATCAAAATCCCACTGATGCTGAGTGTGGTCCATCATGGTTATTTGATTGTTTAAATCATTTAATCTCCGTACTGATGAAATTGCAAGGTCCCCAAGTGAACAGTTCGACGAAAGTGATGAAGATGAAGACCCTTACGTGGGACCACTGCTTGCTGTTGATCCTCCAGAAGTTATTAATTCGCCAAGTAATGAGAGATGAGAATTCTCCTGTTTCCATAAATATCTTTGAGGACTCACCAGCTACTGCTAAAAATTCCTCGTATGTTGTCAATGATGGGGCATCTAGACCTGAGACTTCAGACTCATCAATATTCCAGGAGCCGATTCCTGATGAATGTATGGTCGAGAAGCCGATTTCTGACCCAATTAATGAATCCAATGAAGAGAAACCTGAAAATGGGACGAACCTGCCTACCACATTGCATGTTCCTGAGATTTCCTCTAACACAGTCAATAAATATCATTCAGTTGACATAATAATCGAGTCACTAACAGATGGGGTCAGAACCCGGAGCACTGCCGGAGACATAAACAGATGTATGTACTCCTGTTTTATTTCTCAAATCGAACCCAAGAACATCAAGATGGCTCTTCTCGAACCTAGTTGGGTTGACGCAATGCATGAAGAGCTGAATCAGTTTGCTA
Organism: Smallanthus sonchifolius; assembly: GCA_023525975.1. Lineage (NCBI taxonomy): Eukaryota > Viridiplantae > Streptophyta > Magnoliopsida > Asterales > Asteraceae > Smallanthus > Smallanthus sonchifolius. The sequence goes on from CM042034.1 coordinate 59,335,040, forward strand.
AACTGCAAGTATGGGATTTGGTGCCATTGCCACCAGGCAAGAAAGCTATTAGCACCCGTTGGGTTTTCAGAAACAAACAAGATGAAAGGAAAGTGATTATTAGAAACAAAGCTCGATTGGTTGTGTATGGTTTCTATCCACACGAGGAGATAGATTATGAAGAAGTGTTCGCTCCCGTTGCTCGTCTGGAGGCTATTCGAATATTCTTGGCATATGCATTTTATATGAACTTCACGGTTTATCAAATGGACGTCAAGACAACATTTCTATATGGAAAGGTGAAAGAAGAAATTTATGTGTGCCAACCATGGGTTTGAAGACAGCGATCATCCCGATTATGTCTACAAGCTCGATAAAGCTTTATATGGGTTACATCAAGCTCCGCAAGCTTGGTATGCCACTCTTATTGATCATTTACTTGCTCATGGATACACTCGTGGTGCATTTGATCAAACTTTGTTTGTTTGAAAGGTGGATACAGATCTAATTATTGTGCAAATTTATGTTGATGATATCATATTTGGAACCACTAATGAGGAGCTGTGCACAGAGTTCAGAAAGGTTATGGAAAAGAAGTTTGAGATGAGTGCTTTGGGTGAAATTACATTCTTTCTTGGGTTACAGCCAAGCAATTAAGTGATGGCATCCTAATTCATCATGGAAAATATGTGGATGACATCATTGCCAAATTTAAATCCACCGATGCTTAGGCGGTATCTACTCCTATGGTTGCTCAGCCAGTTCTGGATGCTCACACAAATGGAGTTGATGTTGATCAGAAAAAATACCGATCAATGATCGGATCCTTAATGTACCTGACAGCAAGCCGTCCAGATATCATGTTTGTTGTGTGTCACTGTGCTCGTTATCAAGCAAATCCTAAAATATCCCACCTAACCGCTGTTAAACGTATCTTTCGATATCTAAAGGGCAAGCCTCGGCATGGCCTTTGGTATCCCAAAGAATCTATTTTTGACCTGTATGCTTTTTGTGACAGTGATTATGGAGGGTGTCAGCTAGACAGAAAATCTACAAGAGGGAGCTGTCAATTTCTGGGAGACAGGTTAATCTCTTGGCAATGCAAGAAACAACACACAGTCTCTACTTCTTTTTGGCTAATAAGAGTGAGACTGCAAAACTGATAAAGAACTTTATCGTGTTGGTTGAAAATCAAAGAGATGTGAAGGTGAAAGCAAGATGTGATAATGGAACTGAATTCAAGAACGCTGTGCTAAATCAGTTTTGTGATGAAAAAAGGATCGCCAGACAGTTTAGTGTAGCTCGAACAACTCAGCAAAATGGTGTTGCTGAAAGAAAGAACAGAAGTCTCATTGAAGCTGCAAGAACAATGCTTTCTGAATCAAAGTTGCCCTTATTCTTCTAGGCAGAGGCTATAAACACAGCATGCTATGTGCTCAACCGGGTCCTTCTTAACAACAAAATTCAAATGACTCCGTACGAGGCGATCAACAATGAGAAACCACGAGTCGGTTACTTCAGAGCATTTGGGTGTCCGTGTACTGTACTGCATACAACATCCACACAAAAGTTCAATGAAAAGGCAGTTGAATGTTATTTCATGGGTTATGGATCAAACACTACTGCTTATAGAGTCTACAATAAGGTTACTAAACAGATCAGAGAATCGACTTATGTTGATTGGCAAGATCAAAATCCCACTGATGCTGAGTGTGGTACATCATGGTTATTTGATTGTTTAAATCATTTAATCTCCGTACTGGTGAAATTGCAAGGTCCCCAAGTGAACAGTTCGTCGAAAGTGATGAAAATGAAGACTCTTACGTGGGACCACTGCTTGCTGTTGATCCTCCAGAAGTTATTAATTCACCAAGTAATGAGAGATGAGAATTCTCCTGTTTCCATAAATATCTTTGAGGACTCACCAGCTACTGCTAAAAATTCCTCGTATGTTGTCAATGATGGGGCATCTACACCTGAGACTTCAGACTCATCAATATTCCAGGAGCCGATTCCTGATGAATGTATGGTCGAGAAGCCGATTTCTGACCCAATTAATGAATCCAATGAAGAGAAACCTGAAAATGTGACGAACCTGCCTACCACATTGCATGTTCCTGAGATTTCCTCTAACAGAGTCAATAAATATCATCCAGTTGACACAATAATCGAGTCACTAACAGATGGGGTCAGAACCCGGAGCACTGCCGGAGACATAAACATATGTATGTACTCTTATTTTATTTCTCAAATCGAACCCAAGAACATCAAGATGGCTCTTCTCGAACCTAGTTGGGTTGATGCAATGCATGAAGAGCTGAATCAGTTTGCTAAACTGCAAGTATGGGATTTGGTGCCATTGCCACCAGGCAAGAAAGCTATTAGCACCCGTTGGGTTTTCAGAAACAAAAAAGATGAAAGGAAAGTGATTATTAGAAACAAAGCTCGATTGGTTGTGTAGGGTTTCTATCCACACGAGGAGATAGATTATGAAGAAGTGTTCGCTCCCGTTGCTCGTCTGGAGGCTATTCGAATATTCTTGGCATATGCATTTTATATGAACTTCACGGTTTATCAAATGGACGTCAAGACAACATTTCTGTATGGAAAGGTGAAAGAAGAAATTTATGTGTGTCAACCATGGGTTTGAAGACAGCGATCATCCTGATTATGTCTACAAGCTCGATAAAGCTTTATATGGGTTACATCAAGCTCCGCAAACTTGGTATGCCACTCTTACTGATCATTTGCTTGCTCATGGATACACTCGTGGTGCATTTGATCAAACTTTGTTTGTTTGAAAGGTGGATACAGATCTAATTCTTGTGCAAATTTATGTGGATGATATCATATTTGGAACCACTAATGAGGAGCTGTGCATAGAGTTCAGAAAGGTTATGGAAAAGAAGTTTGAGATGAGTGCTTTGGGTGAAATTACATTCTTTCTTGGGTTACAGCCAAGCAATTAAGTGATGGCATCCTAATTCATCATGGAAAATATGTGGATGACATCATTGCCAAATTTAAATCCGCCGATGCATAGGCGGTATCTACTCTTATGGCTGCTCAGCCAGTTCTGGATGCTCACATAAATGGAGTTGCTGTTGATCAGAAACAATACCGATCAATGATCGGATCCTTAATGTACCTGACAGCAAGCCGTCCAGATATCATGTTTGTTGTGTGTCACTGTGCTCGTTATCAAGCAAATCCTAAAATGTCCCACTTAACCGCTGTTAAACGTATCTTTCGATATCTAAAGGGCAAGCCTCGGCATGGCCTTTGGTATCCCAAAGAATCTAGTTTTGACCTGTATGCTTTTTGTGACTGTGATTATGGAGGGTGTCAGCTAGACAGAAAATCTACAAGTGGGAGCTGTCAATTTCTGGGAGACAGGTTAATCTCTTGGCAATGCAAGAAACAACACACAGTCTCTACTTCTTTTTGGCTAATAAGAGTGAGACTGCAAAATTGATAAAGAACTTTATCGTGTTGGTTGAAAATCAAAGAGATGTGAAGGTGAAAGCAAGATGTGATAATGGAACTGAATTCAAGAACGCTGTGCTAAATTAGTTTTGTGCTGAAAAAGGGATCGCCAGACAGTTTAGTGTAGCTCGAACAACTCAGCAAAATGGTGTTGCTGAAAGAAAGAACAGAAGTCTCATTGAAGCTGTAAGAACAATGCTTTCTGAATCAAAGTTGCCCTTATTCTTCTAGGCAGAGGCTATAAACACAGCATGATATGTGCTCAACCGGGTCCTTCTTAACAACAAAATTCAAATGACTCCGTACGAGGCGATCAACAATGAGAAACCACGAGTCGGTTACTTCAGAGCTTTTGGGTGTCCGTGTACAGTACTGCATACAACATCCACACCAAAGTTCAATGAAAAGGCAGTTGAATGTTATTTCGTGGGTTATGGATCGAACACTACTGCTTATAGAGTCTACAATAAGGTTACTAAACAGATCAGAGAATCGACTTATGTTGATTTGCAAGATCAAAATCCCACTGATGCTGAGTGTGGTCCATCATGGTTATTTGATTGTTTAAATCATTTAATCTCCGTACTGATTAAATTGCAAGGTCCCCAAGTGAACAGTTCGATGAAAGTGATGAAGATGAAGACTCTTACGTGGGACCACTGCTTGTTGTTGATCCTCCAGAAGTTATTAATTCACCAAGTAATGAGAGATGAGAATTCTCCTGTTTCCATAAATATCTTTGAGGACTCACCAGCTACTGCTAAAAATTCCTCGTATGTTGTCAATGATGGGGCATCTACACCTGAGACTTCAGACTCATCAATATTCCAGGAGCCGATTCCTGATGAATGTATGGTCGAGAAGCCGATTTCTGACCCAATTAATGAATCCAATGAAGAGAAACCTAAAAATGTGACGAACCTGCCTACCACATTGCATGTTCCTGAGATTTCCTCTAACAGAGTCAATAAATATCATCCAGTTGACACAATAATCGAGTCACTAACAGATGGGGTCAGAACCCGGAGCACTGCTGGAGACATAAACAGATGTATGTACTCCTGTTTTATTTCTCAAATCGAACCCAAGAACATCAAGATGGCTCTTCTCGAACCTAGTTGGGTTGATGCAATGCATGAAGAGCTGAATCAGTTTGCTAAACTGCAAGTATGGGATTTGGTGCCATTGCCACCAGGCAAGAAAGCTATTAGCACCCGTTGGGTTTTCAGAAACAAACAAGATGAAAGGAAAGTGATTATTAGAAACAAAGCTCGATTGGTTGTGTAGGGTTTCTATCCACACGAGGAGATAGATTATGAAGAAGTGTTCGCTCCCGTTGCTCGTCTGGAGGCTATTCGAATATTCTTGGCATATGCATTTTATATGAACTTCACGGTTTATCAAATGGACGTCAAGACAACATTTCTGTATGGAAAGGTGAAAGAAGAAATTTATGTGTGTCAACCATGGGTTTGAAGACAACCATCATCCTGATTATGTCTACAAGCTCGATAAAGCTTTATATGGGTTACATCAAGCTCCGCAAACTTGGTATGCCACTCTTACTGATCATTTGCTTGCTCATGGATACACTCGTGGTGCATTTGATCAAACTTTGTTTGTTTGAAAGGAGGATACAGATCTAATTCTTGTGCAAATTTATGTGGATGATATCATATTTGGAACCACTAATGAGGAGCTGTGCACAGAGTTCAGAAAGGTTATGGAAAAGAAGTTTGAGATGAGTGCTTTGGGTGAAATTACATTCTTTCTTGGGTTACAGCCAAGCAATTAAGTGATGGCATCCTAATTCATCATGGAAAATATGTGGATGACATCATTGCCAAATTTAAATCCACTGATGCATAGGCGGTATCTACTCCTATGGCTGCTCAGCCAGTTCTGGATGCTCACATAAATGGAGTTGTTGTTGATCAGAAACAATACCGATCAATGATCGGATCCTTAATGTACCTGACAGCAAGCCGTCCAGATATCATGTTTGTTGTGTGTCACTGTGCTCGTTATCAAGCAAATCCTAAAATGTCCCACTTAACCGCTATTAAACGTATCTTTCGATATCTAAAGGGCAAGCCTCGGCATGGCCTTTGGTATCCCAAAGAATCTAGTTTTGACCTGTATGCTTTTTGTGACTGTGATTATGGAGGGTGTCAGCTAGACAGAAAATCTACAAGTGGGAGCTGTCAATTTCTGGGAGACAGGTTAATCTCTTGGCAATGCAAGAAACAACACACAGTCTCTACTTCTTTTTGGCTAATAAGAGTGAGACTGCAAAATTGATAAAGCACTTTATCGTGTTGGTTGAAAATCAAAGAGATGTGAAGGTGAAAGCAAGATGTGATAATGGAACTGAATTCAAGAACGCTGTGCTAAATTAGTTTTGTGCTGAAAAAGGGATCGCCAGACAGTTTAGTGTAGCTCGAACAACTCAGCAAAATGGTGTTGCTGAAAGAAAGAACAGAAGTCTCATTTAAGCTGTAAGAACAATGCTTTCTGAATCAAAGTTGCCCTTATTCTTCTAGGCAGAGGCTATAAACACAGCATGATATGTGCTCAACCGGGTCCTTCTTAACAACAAAATTCAAATGACTCCGTACGAGGCGATCAACAATGAGAAACCACGAGTCGGTTACTTCAGAGCTTTTGGGTGTCCGTGTACTGTACTGCATACAACATCCACACCAAAGTTCAATGAAAAGGCAGTTGAATGTTATTTCGTGGGTTATGGATCGAACACTACTGCTTATAGAGTCTACAATAAGGTTACTAAACAGATCAGAGAATCGACTTATGTTGATTTGCAAGATCAAAATCCCACTGATGCTGAGTGTGGTCCATCATGGTTATTTGATTATCATCCCTTGTTTAAATCATTTAATCTCCGTACTGATGAAATTGCAAGGTCCCCAAGTGAACAGTTCGACGAAAGTGATGAAGATGAAGACTCTTACGTGGGACCACTGCTTGCTGTTGATCCTCCTGAAGTTATTAATTTACCAAGTAATAAGATATGAGAATTCTCCTGTTTCCATAAATATCTCTGAGGACTCACCAGCTACTGCTAAAAATTCCTCGTATGTTGTCAATGACACACCTGAGACTTCAGACTCATCAATATTCCAGGAGCCGATTCCTGATGAATGTATGGTCGAGAAGCCGATTTCTGACCCAATTAATGAATCCAATGAAGAGAAACCTGAAAATGTGACGAACCTACCTACCACATTGCATGTTCCTGAGATTTCCTCTAACAGAGTTAATAAATATCATCCAGTTGACACAATAATCGAGTCACTAACAGATGGGGTCAGAACCTGGAGCACTGCCGGAGACATAAACAGATGTATGTACTCCTGTTTTATTTCTCAAATCGAACCCAAGAACATCAAGATGGCTCTTCTCGAACCTAGTTGGGTTGATGCAATGCATGAAGAGCTGAATCAGTTTGCTAAACTGCAAGTATGGGATTTGGTGCCATTGCCACCAGGCAAGAAAGCTATTAGCACCCGTTGGGTTTTCAGAAACAAACAAGGTGAAAGGAAAGTGATTATTAGAAACAAAGCTCGATTGGTTGTGTAGGGTTTCTATCCACACGAGGAGATAGATTATGAAGAAGTGTTCGCTCCCGTTGCTCGTCTGGAGGCTATTCGAATATTCTTGGCATATGCATTTTATATGAACTTCACGGTTTATCAAATGGACGTCAAGACAACATTTCTGTATGGAAAGGTGAAAGAAGAAATTTATGTGTGTCAACCATGGGTTTGAAGACAGCGATCATCCTGATTATGTTTACAAGCTCGATAAAGCTTTATATGGGTTACATCAAGCTCCACAAGCTTGGTATGCCACTCTTACTGATCATTTGCTTGCTCATGGATACACTCGTGGTGCATTTGATCAAACTTTGTTTGTTTGAAAGGTGGATACAGATCTAATTCTTGTGCAAATTTATGTGGATGATATCATATTTGGAACCACTAATGAGGAGCTGTGCACAGAGTTCAGAAAGGTTATGAAAAAGAAGTTTGAGATGAGTGCTTTGGGTGAAATTACATTCTTTCTTGGGTTACAGCCAAGCAATTAAGTGATGGCATCCTAATTCATCATGGAAAATATGTGGATGACATCTTTGCCAAATTTAAATCCACCGATGCTTAGGCGGTATCTACTCCTATGGCTGCTCCGCCAGTTCTGGATGCTCACATAAATGGAGTTGCTGTTGATCAGAAACAATACCGATCAATGATCGGATCCTTAATGTTCCTGACAGCAAGCCGTCCAGATATCATGTTTGTTGTGTGTCACTGTGCTCGTTATCAAGCAAATCCTAAAATGTCCCACTTAACCGCTGTTAAACGTATCTTTCGATATCTAAAGGGCAAGCCTCGGCATGGCCTTTGGTATCCCAAAGAATCTAGTTTTGACCTGTATGCTTTTTGTGACAGTGATTATGGAGGGTGTCAGCTAGACAGAAAATCTACAAGTGGGAGCTGTCAATTTCTGGGAGACAGGTTAATCTCTTGGCGATGCAAGAAACAACACACAGTCTCTACTTCTTTTTGGCTAATAAGAGTGAGACTGCAAAACTGATAAAGAACTTTATCGTGTTGGTTGAAAATCAAAGAGATGTGAAGGTGAAAGCAAGATGTGATAATGGAACTGAATTCAAGAACGCCATGCTAAATCAGTTTTGTGCTGAAAAAGGGATCGCCAGACAGTTTAGTGTAGCTCGAACAACTCAGCAAAATGGTGTTGCTGAAAGAAAGAACAGAAGTCTCATTGAAGCTGCAAGAACAATGCTTTCTGAATCAAAGTTTCCCTTATTCTTCTAGGCAGAGGCTATAAACACATCATGCTATGTGCTCAACCGGGTCCTTCTTAACAACAAAATTCAAATGACTCAGTACGAGGCGATCAACAATGAGAAACCACGAGTCGGTTACTTCAGAGCTTTTGGGTGTCTGTGTACTGTACTGCATACAGCATCCACACCAAAGTTCAATGAAAAGGCCGTTGAATGTTATTTCGTGGGTTAAGGATCGAACACTACTGCTTAGAGTCTACAATAAGGTTACTAAACAGATCAGAGAATCGACTTATGTTGATTGGCAAGATCAAAATCCCACTGATGCTGAGTGTGGTCCATCATGGTTATTTGATTATCATCCCTTGTTTAAATCATTTAATATCCGTACTGATGAAATTGCAAGGTCCCCAAGTGAAAAATTCGACGAAAGTGATGAAGATGAAGACTCTTACGTGGGACCACTACTTGCTGTTGATCCTCCAGAAGTTATTAATTCACCAAGTAATGAGAGATGAGAATTCTCCTGTTTCCATAAATATCTCTGAGGACAAACCAGCTACTGCTAAAAATTCCTCGTATGTTGTCAATGATGGGGCATCTACACCTAAGACTTCAGACTCATCAATATTCCAGGAGCCAATTCCTGATGAATGTATGGTCGAGAAGCCGATTTCTGACCCAATTAATGAATCCAATGAAGAGAAACCTGAAAATGTGATGAACCTGCCTACCACATTGCATGTTCCTGAGATTTCCTCTAACAGAGTCAATAAATATCATCCAGTTGACACAATAATCGAGTCACTAACAGATGGGGTCAGAACCCGGAGCACTGCCGGAGACATAAACAGATGTATGTACTCCTGTTTTATTTCTCAAATCGAACCCAAGAACATCAAGATGGCTCTTCTCGAACCTAGTTGGGTTGATGCAATGCATGAAGAGCAGAATCAGTTTGCTAAACTGCAAGTATGGGATTTGGTGCCATTGCCACCAGGCAAGAAAGCTATTAGCACCCGTTAGGTTTTCAGAAACAAACAAGATGAAAGGAAAGTGATTATTAGAAACAAAGCTCGATTGGTTGTGTAGGGTTTCTATCGACACGAGGGGATAGATTATGAAGAAGTGTTCGCTCTCGTTGCTCGTCTGGAGGCTATTCGAATATTTTTGGCATATGCATTTTATATGAACTTCACGGTTTATCAAATGGACGTCAAGATAACATTTCTGTATGGAAAGGTGAAAGAAGAAATTTATGTGTGTCAACCATGGGTTTGAAGACAGCGATCATCCTGATTATGTCTACAAGCTCGATAAAGCTTTATATGGGTTACATCAAGCTCCGCAAGCTTGGTATGCCACTCTCACTGATCATTTGCTTGCTCATGGATACACTCGTGGTGCATTTGATCAAACTTTGTTTGTTTGAAAGGTGGATACAGATCTAATTCTTGTGCAAATTTATGTGGATGATATCATATTTGGAACCACTAATGAGGAGCTGTGCATAGAGTTCAGAAAGGTTATGGAAAAGAAGTTTGAGATGAGTGCTTTGGGTGAAGTTACATTCTTTCTTGGGTTACAGCCAAGCAATTAAGTGATGGCATCCTAATTCATCATGGAAAATATGTGGATGACATCATTGCCAAATTTAAATCCACCGATGCTTATGCGGTATCTACTCCTATGGCTGCTCAGCCAGTTCTGGATGCTCACACAAATGGAGTTGCTGTTGATCAGAAACAATACCGATCAATGATCGGATCCTTAATGTACCTGACAGCAAGCCGTCTAGATATCATGTTTGTTGTGTGTCACTGTGCTCGTTATCAAGCAAATCCTAAAATGTCCCACTTAACCGCTGTTAAACGTATCTTTCGATATCTAAAGGGCAAGCCTCGGCATGGCCTTTGGTATCCCAAAGAATCTAGTTTTGACCTGTATGCTTTTTGTGACAGAGATTATGGAGGGTATCAGCTAGACAGAAAATCTACAAGTGGGAGCTGTCAATTTCTGGGAGACAGGTTAATCTCTTGGCAATGCAAGAAACAACACACAGTCTCTACTTCTTTTTGGCTAATAAGAGTGAGACTGCAAAACTGATAAAGAACTTTATCGTGTTGGTTGAAAATCAAAGAGATGTGAAGGTGAAAGCAAGATGTGATAATGGAACTGAATTCAAGAACGCTGTGCTAAATCAGTTTCCCTTATTCTTCTAGGTAGAGGCTATAAACACATCATGCTATGTGCTCAACCGGGTCCTTCTTAACAACAAAATTCAAATGACTCCGTACGAGGCGATCAACAATGAGAAACCACGAGTCGGTTACTTCAGAGCTTTTGGGTGTCTGTGTACTGTACTGCATACAGCATCCACACCAAAGTTCAATGAAAAGGCCGTTGAATGTTATTTCGTGGGTTAAGGATCGAACACTACTGCTTAGAGTCTACAATAAGGTTACTAAACAGATCAGAGAATCGACTTATGTTGATTGGCAAGATCAAAATCCCACTGATGCTGAGTGTGGTCCATCATGGTTATTTGATTATCATCCCTTGTTTAAATCATTTAATATCCGTACTGATGAAATTGCAAGGTCCCCAAGTGAACAATTCGACGAAAGTGATGAAGATGAAGACTCTTACGTGGGACCACTACTTGCTGTTGATCCTCCAGAAGTTATTAATTCACCAAGTAATGAGAGATGAGAATTCTCCTGTTTCCATAAATATCTCTGAGGACAAACCAGCTACTGCTAAAAATTCCGCGTATGTTGTCAATGATGGGGCATCTACACCTAAGACTTCAGACTCATCAATATTCCAGGAGCCAATTCCTGATGAATGTATGGTCGAGAAGCCGATTTCTGACCCAATTAATGAATCCAATGAAGAGAAACCTGAAAATGTGACGAACCTGCCTACCACATTGCATGTTCCTGATATTTCCTCTAACAGAGTCAATAAATATCATCCAGTTGACACAATAATCGAGTCACTAACAGATGGGGTCAGAACCCGGAGAACTGCCGGAGACATAAACAGATGTATGTACTCCTGTTTTATTTCTCAAATCGAACCCAAGAACATCAAGATGGCTCTTCTCGAACCTAGTTGGGTTGATGCAATGCATGAAGAGCGGAATCAGTTTGCTAAACTGCAAGTATGGGATTTGGTGCCATTGCCACCAGGCAAGAAAGCTATTAGCACCCGTTAGGTTTTCAGAAACAAACAAGATAAAAGGAAAGTGATTATTAGAAACAAAGCTCGATTGGTTGTGTAGGGTTTCTATCGACACGAGGGGATAGATTATGAAGAAGTGTTCGCTCCCGTTGCTCGTCTGGAGGCTATTCGAATATTTTTGGCATATGCATTTTATATGAACTTCACGGTTTATCAAATGGACGTCAAGATAACATTTCTGTATGGAAAGGTGAAAGAAGAAATTTATGTGTGTCAACCATGGGTTTGAAGACAGCGATCATCCTGATTATGTCTACAAGCTCGATAAAGCTTTATATGGGTTACATCAAGCTCCGCAAGCTTGGTATGCCACTCTCACTGATCATTTGCTTGCTCATGGATACACTCGTGGTGCATTTGATCAAACTTTGTTTGTTTGAAAGGTGGATACAGATCTAATTCTTGTGCAAATTTATGTGGATGATATCATATTTGGAACCACTAATGAGGAGCTGTGCACAGAGTTCAGAAAGGTTATGGAAAAGAAGTTTGAGATGAGTGCTTTGGGTGAAGTTACATTCTTTCTTGGGTTACAGCCAAGCAATTAAGTGATGCCATCCTAATTCATCATGGAAAATATGTGGATGACATCATTGCCAAATTTAAATCCACCGATGCTTATGCGGTATCTACTCCAATGGCTGCTCAGCCAGTTCTGGATGCTCACACAAATGGAGTTGCTGTTGATCAGAAACAATACCGATCAATGATCGGATCCTTAATGTACCTGACAGCAAGCCGTCTAGATATCATGTTTGTTGTGTGTCACTGTGCTCGTTATCAAGCAAATCCTAAAATGTCCCACTTAACCGCTGTTAAACGTATCTTTCGATATCTAAAGGGCAAGCCTCGGCATGGCCTTTGGTATCCCAAAGAATCTAGTTTTGACCTGTATGCTTTTTGTGACAGAGATTATGGAGGGTATCAGCTAGACAGAAAATCTACAAGTGGGAGCTGTCAATTTCTGGGAGACAGGTTAATCTCTTGGCAATGCAAGAAACAACACACAGTCTCTACTTCTTTTTGGCTAATAAGAGTGTGACTGCAAAACTGATAAAGAACTTTATCGTGTTGGTTGAAAATCAAAGAGATGTGAAGGTGAAAGCAAGATGTGATAATGGAACTGAATTCAAGAACGCTGTGCTAAATCAGTTTTGTGCTGAAAAAGGGATCGCAAGACAGTTTAGTGTAGCTCGAACAACTCAGCAAAATGGTGTTGCTGAAAGTAAGAACAGAAGTCTTATTGAAGCTGCAAGAACAATGCTTTCTGAATCAAAGTTGCCCTTATTCTTCTAGGTAGAGGCTATAAACACAGCATGCTATGTGCTCAACCGGGTCCTTCTTAACAACAAAATTCAAATGACTCCGTACGAGGCGATCAACAATGAGAAACCACGAGTCGGTTACTTCAGAGCTTTTGGGTGTCCGTGTACTGTACTGCATACAGCATCCACACCAAAGTTCAATGAAAAGGCAGTTGAATGTTATTTCGTGGGTTATGGATCGAACACTACTGCTTAGAGTCTACAATAAGGTTACTAAACAGATCAGAGAATCGACTTATGTTGATTGGCAAGATCAAAATCCCACTGATGCTGAGTGTGGTCCATCATGGTTATTTGATTATCATCCCTTGTTTAAATCATTTAATCTCCGTACTGATGAAATTGCAAGGTCCCCAAGTGAACAATTCGACGAAAGTGATGAAGATGAAGACTCTTACGTGGGACCACTACTTGCTGTTGATCCTCCAGAAGTTATTAATTCACCAAGTAATGAGAGATGAGAATTCTCCTGTTTCCATAAATATCTCTGAGGACAAACCAGCTACTGCTAAAAATTCCTCGTATGTTGTCAATGATGGGGCATCTACACCTGAGACTTCAGACTCATCAATATTCCAGGAGCCGATTCCTGATGAATGTATGGTCGAGAAGCCGATTTCTGACCCAATTAATGAATCCAATGAAGAGAAACCTGAAAATGTGACGAACCTGCCTACCACATTGCATGTTCCTGAGATTTCCTATAACAGAGTCAATAAATATCATCCAGTTAACACAATAATCGAGTCACTAACAGATGGGGTCAGAACCCGGAGCACTGCCGTAGACATAAACAGATGTATGTACTCCTGTTTTATTTCTCAAATCGAACCCAAGAACATCAAGATGGCTCTTCTCGAACCTAGTTGGGTTGATGCAGTGCATGAAGTGTAACATTTTTGATTTTAGTATTCCTATTTCAATTCAATGTAATGCAATTTCAAGTTCTATACTCGTGCAATGTCTCATTATTTTCTCGCCGTAAATTTAATGCAATAATTCTATACAAATTCGCAAGTGTTACTCGGTTATATACATTTAAACGCTATACAAGAAACTATTTTATTCAAACTTATCAAATCTGAAAAGTCAAGGACTAAAATTGAAAAATGTCATCAAACCCTAGTCTAGCACGGTCGTGCTTCGTCCTAGCACGGTCGCGCCAGGTGCTTTGGCACGGTCGCGCGACCTGCTTTGGAACGATCGCGCCCGGTGCCTAGGCACGGTCGCGCCTATTTTGGCACGGTCGCACCTGCGTAACAGTCGAAACGTAAATGTGATTTTAAAACGCTCAATCATTCGAAATTCAAATCCGATTACGTTTCTTCTTCCATTAACGTGAGTTATACCATTCTCAATTATTCAACACCTCAGTTTCATACCATCAATCTCGAATTCTCTCTCAAACAATTCAAGCAAAACTCGAATCCTATTCTGAGACGCAAATTCCCCGATCAAGAAAGGATTACGCATCTCCCGGATCTCTCCAAGACTCTGGACTCTCTGGCCTAGCCGGAATTGCAGCCGAAGTCGCCGGAAGCCGTTTTCTCCGTCGCTGGAACTCCCTTCTACCGATCGTTACCAATTCCTTCCTGTTTTAGGTAAGTATACTCACCATATCATTCGTTTCAGTATCATCATCAAAAGCCCCCTATTAATCTGGGCTTTCATTACAGAAATCATTCGAATCAGAATTGTTATTTTAAATAAAAAGGATTTAATCGATTCCACTCTTAAACACGATGTTCATGCAATTAATTTATATTATTAGACTCGTAATATCTCCTTAATCGAAAGCCCTATCAATTCCATCGTTATAAATACAAGAAATTGTCAATTCGTGTCTGACTTGGAATAGACACGGTCGCGCTAATCATCTAGCGCGGCCGTGCCACATTTAGCGCGGTCGTGCCGATTAGCAGCGCGGTCGTGTCCTCCTGTCCAGACCTTGTCATGCCCTCTGGGCTAGTCCCTGTTGTGTCTAAAGATCATAGACACGACCGTGCCGGGCCAAGGCACGGTCGTGCCTGTCAAACTTGTCTAGATTGTGCTCCTGTTGATCAACCCGGTCGCGCCCCGACTAGCGCGGTCGCGCCCGTGGCTTGAGCACGATCGTGCCCTTTCGAGGCACGGTCGTGCTAGACTCA
Organism: Smallanthus sonchifolius; assembly: GCA_023525975.1. Taxonomy (NCBI): domain Eukaryota; kingdom Viridiplantae; phylum Streptophyta; class Magnoliopsida; order Asterales; family Asteraceae; genus Smallanthus; species Smallanthus sonchifolius. The sequence continues at coordinate 59,350,051 of CM042034.1, forward strand.
GATTATTTTAGCAGAATTATAATTTTTATATTTAACCAGGAAATGTTTCAGATTTTATAAAAATATGTGTTCTGTATTTAAAAATGGATTAAAAGTTTAATCTTGGCATAAATATAATTTATTTAAAAGTTTATAAAAATTAAATTTATATTTAATTAAATGATGTTTTAAATAATTAAGTTACAAAATTTATAAATAATGATTAGTTATTTAATTTACATTTTAAATCAAAATCATTTATTTATTTATACTTAATTACAATTAATATTTACATTATTTCATAAACTATAATTATATATTTATTTATTTATTCAATTCAAACCTAATCAAATTATTTCAAACATATTTTACTTCAAACTCTATATATTTTATACAAAGCAATAGTTTTATATATACAAATTCTACTTTCACTTTAGACCTAAACTTTGTACATCTATTTGATTCTATACACATTACTCGATAGGTTAAATTGTGCATTCCAAGGATCATAATTGCTATCTATAATCTGTGTTAGCTACATCTTCATATCAAGTGAGTATTCACAACCCCCTTTTACTCTTTTACACTTTTGGGGTGGAACATGAACTTTATACACATTACACATTTCACAACTATATTTATACAAACAATACAATTGCAATATCCTACATACATACATGTGTGCAAAATTTGAGCTTTGTGCCCGAGTGCTAGTTGTGCTAGTCTTTGTGAAAACTATGTGCAATCATTAACTATACAAGCCGACGGTTTTCAATGATAGATCTATTGAGTCTGACAAACCCACCCAAGTGGAGGTGATTGATACCGACAACACAATTTGCATACTAGTTACTAAGGTTTGATTGTACTTGATTACACAATAGCAGCTCCCCATAAATGCCTTATTTTTCATGTCTTGTAAAGGATTTGTTTTACAACTATATGCTATCTATATACAACTGTGTTATACTCACCAACTTTTTAGTTGACTTTATTTTATTCATGTTTCAGACCCTAATATGTGAGGATGATTCAAGACGTGCTCAATATAGGATTTGGACTTAGCAATATTAAATCAAGAAGTTTATGAATTGTTTTATTTTCTTGTTTGGATTTGGTTTGTACTTGGATTATTTGTAATGGAAATTTGACTCTAATATACTTCAATTTAGTCAACCTTGTGCTATGAACAGTCTTACATGTCCCGCCCCGATGATTCCGCCATCGGTCGGGGTGTGACAGATTGGTATCAGAGCCTTGGTTATAGGGATTTAGGTTATTAGACATCTTGACCTAGACTATAACTTTAGGACACCCACTTATACTATGCTTCATGATTTTGTGCTATGTGTTACATGCTATGTGCTACATGCTTACCATGATAAATTGTTTATTATATTTGGTACTTTACTTGTTAGAAATTCATGACTTATTAGGATCTTCTTAAATAATACCTTTCCTATATCCTAAAATCCCATGATATTTCTACCTTCTTTTCTATCTTTATTCTTTCTAAGCATGTGGAAAAAAAAAAATTTCTTGAAGCAAAAATCTTTAAAATTTTTTTTATTTTCTTCGTTAAGGTTTTTAAACTTGTTAAATTATTTGAGGACACGTGCAATCTGGAAGGGTGACACCTGTATTTTGGGTTTTCTGTCTAGGAAAGCATTTCGCATAAATCCCAATCAACCGAGGGACCCGTATGCTTTCCTGGGAATTCTCGAGATGAGTGTTTACCTATAGGCTAAAGCATGTCTCCTTGAAAATTATATAAGTTTAAATTAACCTTAATGTGCCTTAGTATTCAAGTGATTTTATCACTTTTGAGTACAATCCAAACTATGAATATCTATCTTTTATTTGGTTTTCTCATTCTATTAAATCCTAGCAATTCTCATAAGTTCTTACAATCTTTCTTGTCTTGTAAAAATCTATAGAATGCCTCCTCGTCGTGCTCCCGCCGCCAACGCCAACACCGACATTGCTGCTATTCTCACCCAATTAGTGACACAACTCACCCAAGCCAATGGTGCCACAAATGGCAATGGTGGAAATGGAAGCAATAGTGGTAATAATGGTGGTAATGGTGGAAATGGTGGAAACAATCCATCTCAATGCACCTTCAAGCACTTCAATTCGTGCAATCCCCTAAAGTTCTATGGTACCGAAGGAGCTACTGGACTCCTTCAATGGTTTAAAAGCATTGAGAATACCTTTCTCAATAGTGACTGTCCCGACAACCTCCGTGTTCGTCATGCTACAAGTGTCCTACAAAAACGGGCACTTACATGGTGGAATGGGGAGAAAAGGAATAGGGGTGTTGACATAGCTATGGCCTTACCTTGGGATGAGGTCAAAAGGCTTATGACCGAGGAGTTCTGTCCTCGAAATGAAGTGAAAAAGTTAGAAGCTGAATTTTGGGATCTTGCCCAAGATAGTGGGGAAAGCTTAGCATATACAACTCGGTTCCATGAGTTGAGTCTTCTAGTGCCCCACATGGTCACTCCTTTAGCCCGTTGTATCGAAAAGTATATTGGTGGGCTACCAAGACAAATTCAAGATACTGTCTTAGGTAGAAATCCTGCTACTTTGGAGGATGCCATCCGCCTGTCTGCTACCTTAACTGATAATCATGTTAAAGCTGGAACTCTTACCAAAAAGGGTTCTAAGAAAGTTGTTGAAACCGTAACCCCTCCTGCCCACAACAAAGAAGCCACAACTGAACCCTCTCGCAATAACAAAAAGAGGAAGGTTAGAAACTTTACTGTGGTTACTCCTGCGGTGCCCGTTAATCAAGTTGCACCCGTAGTTCAAGCACCGGCTAAAAAGCCATATGTTGGGATTTATCCTCTTTGTGCCACCTGCAATTTTCATCATCCTCAAAATATCCCATGTCGCCTTTGCACTCATTGTGGGATATATGGTCACACTATCAATATTTGTAGGGCCAAAGCTTTTGAGGGTCAAGTCAATCCACCGAACCAACCCAACCCGCGAGTGGCTAATCAAGGTGCTCCCGCCATTGCTAATAGGCGTGCTTGCTATGAGTGTGGAGACCCGAACCATTTTCGTAATCTATGTCCAAGACTTGCAAATGCTAGACAAGGTGGAGCTCGTGGGCGTGCGTTCAACATAAACGCCAACGAAGCTCAAGCCAACAACGACGTGGTTAATGGTACGTTCCTTGTTAATAGTCAATATGCCTCCATTTTGTTCGATACCGGTGCCGATAAAAGTTTTGTGTCACTAAATTTTGAGCCTTTACTTGCAAAGACACGATCCCAATTAGAGGAAACCTTCACCGTTGAAATAGCAAATGGTGACTCCCTTACAATTGAGTCTATTATCTATGATTGCTCTTTAGAACTTAATGATCATGCATTCCCAATCAACCTTGTTCCAATGCCACTAGGAAGCTTTGATATTATCATAGGTATGGATTGGCTATCAAATCATCATGCCGAAGTCATTTGCTTTGAAAAGTGTATTCGAATTCCGCTACCATCGGGAGAAACCTTAAGGGTTTTTGGTGAAAAGCCTTGCAAGGGTCTTAAATTGATGTCTTGTACTACCGCTCAAAAGTACTTACGAAAGAAGTACATCGCCTTCCTAGCTCATATTGTTCAAAAGGACGTCAATGAGAAGAGTATTCAAGACATTCCTATCATTAGGGATTTTCCCGAAGTGTTTCCTAAAGATTTATCCGGTCTTCCTCCTGTTCGTCAAGTAGAGTTCCGTATTGATCTTATGCCCGGAGCTAACCCCGTTGCTAGAGCTCCTTATCGTCTTGCACCTTCCGAAATGCAAGAGCTCGCAAGTCAACTTCAAGAACTCTCTGATAAAGGTTTCATTCGCCCAAGTTATTCACCGTGGGGTGCACCCGTCTTATTTGTTAAGAAGAAGGATGGATCATTTCGCATGTGTATTGACTACCGCGAACTCAACAAGCTTACTATCAAGAATCGTTATCCTTTGCCTAGAATCGATGATCTCTTTGATCAACTTCAAGGTTCTACTTGCTTCTCGAAGATTGATCTTCGATCTGGTTATCATCAGCTCCGTGTTCAAGAAGATGACATTCCTAAGACTGCTTTTCGAACAAGGTATGGTCATTACGAGTTCATGGTTATGCCTTTCGGGTTAACCAATGCACCCGCAGTTTTCATGGATCTCATGAACCGTGTGTGCAAACCGTACATTGATAAATTCGTGATCGTTTTCATTGACGATATCTTAATCTATTCCAAGACTAAAGCCGACCATGAAGAACACCTTAGATTGGTTTTGGACATGTTAAAGAAAGAACAACTATATGCCAAGTTCTCCAAATGTGAATTTTGGTTAAAAGAAGTTCAATTTCTTGGTCACATCGTCAACGACAAGGGTATTCATGTTGATCCTGCTAAGATTGAAACGGTTAAGAATTGGAATGCCCCGAAGACTCCTACCGAAGTTCGTTCATTTCTTGGTCTTGCGGGTTATTATCTTCGTTTCATCTCAAACTTCTCAAAGATTGCTGTCCCTCTTACCGCTTTGACTCATAAGGGGAAAACTTATGAGTGGGGACCGAAACAAGAAGAAGCTTTCCAAACTCTTAAGCATAAGTTGTGCAATGCTCCCATTTTGACTCTCCCCGATGGAAATTATGATTTAGTTGTCTATTGGGATGCTTCTAACCAAGGTCTTGGTTGTGTCCTCATGCAACGAGGAAAAGTAATCGCTTATGCATCAAGACAACTCAAAATTCATGAAAAGAATTATACGACGCACGATCTCGAGTTAGGTGCGGTCGTATTCGCGTTAAAGATTTGGAGACATTACCTATATGGCACGAAATGTGTGGTATTCACCGACCATAAAAGTCTTCAACATATCTTCAACCAAAAAGAACTCAATATGAGGCAACGACGTTGGGTCGAACTCCTTAACGACTACGACTGCGAGATTCGTTACCATCCCGGCAAAGCGAATGTTGTAGCCAATGCCTTGAGTCGAAAGGACCATGTTATGCTTCATTGTGCCCGTGTTCAAACCGATATTCAAACCCGTATCTTAGAAGCTCAACACGTCTCGGTAACCGAGGGTAACATGTATGAAGAAATGTCGTGTGGTGTTGAACTTCTTCTTGAATCAAAACCCAATGGCTTACTATATTACTTGAACCGTATTTGGGTTCCCGATCGCGATGATCTCCGTGCAATTCTCATGAACGAGGCTCATAAGACTCGTTATTCTATTCATCCTGGTGCGGATAAAATGTACCAAGATCTTCGCCAACTTTATTGGTGGCCCGGTATGAAGAAAGACATTGCTCTTTATGTGGCCAAATGCTTAACTTGCTCCAAAGTCAAAGCCGAACAATAACGTCCTTCTGGTTTACTCGAACAACCAGAAATTCCCGTGTGGAAATGGGAGAATTTAGCTATGGATTTCATTACCAAGCTCCCTCGCACCTCGAGTGGTTATGATAGTATTTGGGTGATCATTGATCGACTCACCAAATCTGCCCACTTCTTTCCTATTCGTGAAGACTTCAAAGTGGAGAAATTAGCCCGAATTTACATTGATGAAATTGTGAGCCGTCATGGTGTTCCCTTGAACATAATATCCGATAGAGACGCTCGGTTCACCTCTCGATTTTGGCAATCTCTCCAAAAGGCTATTGGTACTCGATTGGATTTGAGCACGGCTTACCATCCGCAAACTGATGGTCAAACCGAGCGAACAATCCAAACTCTTGAAGACATGCTTAGAGCTTGTGTAATCGATTTTGGTGGCAAATGGGATTCGCATTTATCCCTTATTGAGTTTTCTTACAACAATAGCTACCACACAAGTATCAACATGGCTCCATTCGAAGCTCTCTATGGTCGCAAGTGTCGTTCTCCTATCTGTTGGAGTGAGATTGGTAAAGCACAAATCACTGGTCCCGAGTTAATTCAAGAAACATCCGACAAGATTATTCAAATCCGTGAAAATATTCGAGTAGCGAGGAGCCGGCAAAAGAGTTATGCCGACAAACGTCGAAAACCCTTGGAATTCCAAGTCGGTGATCTTGTTCTTCTTAAGGTGTCTCCTTGGAAGGGTGTGGTCCGTTTTGGAAAGAAAGGCAAGTTAGCACCTCGTTATGTTGGTCCATTCAAAATCCTTGAAAGGATTGGGAAAGTGGCTTACAAGCTCGAGTTACCTCCATCTCTCGGCAATGTGCATCCTACATTTCATATATCTAATCTGAAGAAGTGTCTCGCCGATGAAAATCTCCATATATCGCTCGACGACGTGCGCATTGATGAAACGATGCACTTCGTAGAGAAACCGGTAGAAATTATGGATCGTGAAGTCAAGCAGCTCAAGCGAAGTCGCATTCCTATCGTTAAAATTCGTTGGGAATCTAAGCGTGGTCCTGAGTTCACTTGGGAACGAGAAGACCAAATGAAGCTCAAGTACCCTCATCTTTTTACTAATAATGTTGTTTCCTCTAGCTAAATTTCGGGACGAAATTCTCTCAACATGGGGAGACTGTAACATTTCTGATTTTAGTATTCCTATATCAATTCAATGTAATGCAATTTCAAGTTCTATACTCGTGCAATGTCTCATTATTTTCTCGCCGTAAATTTAATGCAATAATTCTATACAAATTCGCAAGTGTTACTCGGTTATATACATTTAAACGCTATACAAGAAACTATTTTATTCAAACTTATCAAATCTGAAAAGTCAAGGACTAAAATTGAAAAATGTCATCAAACCCTAGTCTAGCACGGTCGTGCTTCGTCCTAGCACGGTCGCTGTCACACCCCCAAATCCCACTAACGGAGTTTTACCGTTTTGGAAGGTGACACATCAGGATCTCAGTCATTAGTTACACGGAACGACTCTATATGAATTTAAATAAACCACTAATGCTGCTCATAGTCACGAGACAACAAAAGTTCAAATTTGAAAACGTTGCGGAAGCGTAAACATAAACCAATGTAAGTAAAAGTAAGTTGCGCAAAACAAAGCGCCCAAAACCATGCAGTTTAAGTAAATAACGTAAATTCAATGTTCGATAGTGATAAGACTCCATGCATGCCCTATGCTCGTGCTTGGATACCTTAGTGACCTGAGAAAGACATGTTAAAAAGTGTCAACACAATGGTTGGTGAGTTCATAAAGTAATGTAAGTAAATCCAATTGTTTAACGCAAGCATCCCATGCTCAATGTTTGTCAGATAAAGTAATTATTGTTTACCGATAGATAGCTAGTCTAATGCATTGCTACTTTAAGTGTTCACAACCGAAGCTGACTGTTTGTATGTTTGAATGCCTCCAGCCATGTCTACCGAACACTGGCAAATGTTTAGGCAAATTTTACACCCGTTGACCTCCAATCATAGTTAGTGCGACTAACTCGGGTGGGGCTTTGTCAAAACCCAGTAGTACTACTCAAAATCCCCTCGCTACTCCCCAATACTAACGGTTCGAAATGTAAGGACTTGTTTGGTATGTTTGTGCACTTTCAGTACGCAAGCGGTAAAACAGTAATACAAAAATCCAAAATGTTTGAAATGTTTGAAAGCATGTTTTCTCCCCCAAAAAGGAAAACAAGTAAAAGTAGGGGTTATGAAACTCACCTGAGTGCGTATGCAAGTATGAAAGCTAAGAAGCAACTGCTGGACTTCTAACTGCCACCTATAACCGTAGTCTATAAGTGCGTGTTCGTGATGTTCGATATAGACCCATATATCCAAACAATGTTGTTGTTAAAGGTTTTAGAAAATAGTTTGTAAGTGCGACTCAAGTTTGACACGACGACCCGTTGGTGACACGTTTGTGTTTTAATGTTTGAGTTGCATACTAACACATAGCACACAATTGATCATACGATGGCACGTAGCAACAAATCCTATTTGTTCTAGAAAGATAGCATGTTTCCATTAATGGCAGGTTTCCATAATTAGTAAGTTTCTATAAATAGTACCCATGTTCGGGTTTCACATCATTGTTATCATATGCTTGCAGGTTTCAATTCAAGTAGCACATAGCAATCATCATATCCTACAACAATTCTATTCTACTTAGCATGTTTGACTTGGTTCCGATAAAGTTTCTATTTTTAGCAACCTATGATGAGCATGCGCGTTATATAATCATCAATCAAGTTTACACACATTATCATGTCATGTCAAGTACAAAACCATCATCAAGAAGCAATAGAATTCAAAACGAGTGAGCGGGTGAAAAAGTGAAAATTGAAATTAACTTTCTGTTAAGAGATGTCCCTCGCGGTACGCGGGAGAGGAGAGGGGTCTCCCTCGCGGTACGCGAGAGGTTTCAGGACTCGCCCGGTTTACTTGTCTCTCGCGGTACGCGATAGAATTGGACCTGGGTTTTCGCGGTACGCGAGAGGACCAAAAATCAGGCCCGACTAAATTGTCTCTCGCGATACGCGAAAGACTCGCCCGCGGGTCTTCGCGGTACGCGAAGAGCCTGTTCGACAGCAAGGTAAATTAAACATTAGGGTTTAGCCGTTTCTCATGCAATCCAACGATTTCAGTAGCAAAGTTATCGACTTTAATCATGTTCTACACTATTCTAACATTACTAGTTTCAATAATCAACAACTAATCAGTCATACATCGCTAGAGTTTAGCAAAACATCATAAATCAACAATATTCAACAAAAACACATCAAACTTGCAACTACATTAAGAAAATCATCATGTTTGGATGGATTTAGGGTCTGATCTAACTGCAATAATCTACAGGAAATCAAATCGGATGAAACGACTTACGTGTGGATGTTAGAAACGCAAAGAGGATTCCGAATACGCGTTTAGTTCCAAGATTGAAGCTTGAATGAGCGATCCTTGCTTGGTTGCAGGTTCAATTTCGTGAGAGGGGGTGAGAGAGAGAGAGAGAGACGGCGAGATTGAGAGAGAGAGTGATTTAGGTTAGAAACTTTTATAAAAATCTTTTTATAAATCTTGTACGGGCTTTTACTAACGGGTTTGGGTAATTACGGGCTTTTAATTTAACTTTAACTAATTAATAATTAAAACCCTTTAACTAATTTATTTTATAAAAATACAATCTTTATAAAATAGCAGATAAATAAGCAGTCCGGTAAATCTACGCGATTTAACGAAAGTTCACGTAATTCACAGATAATTCACGTAGCACGTAAAAACACATAATTTATATTCATTATAAATTATTTATTGCTTGAATTATTATTTATTGCTTATCACCAACGTTCCGGGTTCGACTCGTGTGTGATCCGGTAATTCTACGATTTACCGATACGTGAGTGTTAGTGCAAAACCGACACATCTAATTAATCTTAATTAAATGTGATGCATGCATGACTGTTTGAGGTAACTGAGTTTGAATCAATAACTGTTCGTGGTATCGTGTTTGAATGAAATAACTGTTTGAGATAACGTGTTTGAGTTAACGGAGTTAACCTGAAATTGCCGGATGTCACATCATCCCCTTGTTGAAAGAATTTTCGTCCCGAAAATTAATCCAAGTCGCTAGCTGTTTGAAACAAAAATTTGGGTTGTCACATCATCCCCTTGTTGAAAGAAATTTCGTCTCGAAATTTAGTTTGTACCTTTCGTGTTTGCCGTTGAATGTTTGAACAGGTGAGGATACTTTTTCATCATCTGATCCTCGCGTTCCCACGTGAACTCAGGTCCACGCTTCGAGTTCCAGCGAACTCTGACAATAGGTATCTTACTGCGCTTGAGGGTTTTGACCTCTCGGTCCATGATCTCAACTGGTTCCTCAACAAAACGTAGCTGTTCATCAATTTCCAACTCCTCGAGTGGAACTACAAGAGTCTCATCTGATAGGCACTTCTTTAGGTTTGAGACATGAAAGACATTATGCACCCCACTGAGTGTATCTGGTAGGTTCAACTGATATGCTACTGGACCAATCCTTTTCACTATCTCGAATGGTCCAACATAACGGGGGTTTAACTTTCCTCGTTTCCCAAAACGAATCACACCTTTCCAAGGTGAAACTTTTAATAAAACTTTGTCTCCCACTTGGAATTCTAGCGGTTTTCTACGCTTGTCTGCATAACTATTTTGACGGTCACGCGCTGCCGCCATACGGTTTCGGATTTGCACGATTTTCTCTGAGGTTTCGTGCACAAGTTCAGGACCAGTAAGTTGACTATCTCCAACTTCAGCCCAACAAAGTGGTGATCTACACTTTCGTCCATACAAAGCCTCAAACGGTGCGGCTTTGATGCTAGTATGATAGCTGTTATTGTAAGAGAACTCCACTAAAGGCAAGTGAGTCTCCCAACTGTTACTAAAATCGATCACACAAGCTCGTAGCATATCTTCTAGGGTTTGAATGGTACGCTCACTCTGGCCATCTGTTTGTGGATGGTACGCTGTGCTCATATCCAGGCGCGTGCCTAGAGCTTTCTGCAGTGATTGCCAGAAGCGCGAAGTAAAACGAGCGTCTCTATCGGAGATGATTGAAACTGGCACTCCGTGCCGAGCGACTACTTCCTTCAGGTAAATGCGAGTTAACTTCTCCATTCTGTCTGTTTCTTTGATAGCAAGGAAGTGTGCGGACTTGGTCAGACGATCCACTATTACCCAAATTGTGTCACAACCGGTTGGAGTTCGGGGTAATTTGGTAATAAAGTCCATGGAAATTTGTTCCCATTTCCACATTGGAATCTCCGGTTGTTGAAGCAATCCGGATGGTTTTTGATACTCCACCTTAACTTTTGAACAAGTAAGACACTTGCTCACATAGGTGGCTATGTCGGCTTTCATGTTTGGCCACCAATACAACCCTTTCAGATCGTGGTACATTTTGTCAGATCCCGGGTGAACAGAGTATCGGGATTTGTGAGCTTCATCCATAACGAGCTCTCTCAGGTTTCCGTACACTGGAATCCATATTCGCTCTGCGAAGTAGCGAATACCATCGGATTTAACCTCTAGTTGTTTCTCCATACCACGGGTGGCTTCCAGAGTTAAGTTCTCTTCCTTTAGTGCTTCAAGTTGAGCATTGCGGATTTGTTCGGGTAATCCTGTATGAATAGTGAGTTGCAACGCTCGAACTCGTCGGGGTTTAGTTTCCTTTCGGCTTAGGGCATCGGCTACCACGTTAGCTTTGCCCGGATGGTATTTGATTGCACAATCATAATCATTTAGAAGTTCGATCCAGCGACGCTGTCGCATGTTCAACTCTTTCTGCTCGAATATGTGCTGAAGACTCTTGTGATCGGTGTAAATGGTGCACTTGGTACCGTACAAGTAGTGTCTCCAGATTTTCAGTGCGAACACCACGGCTCCCAACTCCAAGTCGTGAGTCGTGTAGTTCTTCTCGTGGATTTTCAATTGTCGGGAAGCGTATGCGATAACTTTCTCACGTTGCATAAGCACACAACCGAGACCTTGGATCGATGCATCGCAATACACTATGAAATCATCGGTTCCTTCAGGTAGGGATAGGATGGGTGCGCTGCAAAGTTTCTGTTTCAAAAGTTGGAATGCTGATTCTTGGGTTTCGCTCCAGGTATAAGGTTTACCTTTTTGAGTTAAGGCGGTGAGGGGTTGAGCGAGCTTAGAAAATCCCTCGATAAACCGGCGGTAGTAGCCAGCCAATCCCAAAAATTGTCGCACCTCAGTCGGAGTCGTTGGTGCTGCCCAATTCTTAATGGCCTCTACTTTGGGATGGGTCGACATGTATTCCCTTCTCGTTGACTACATGTCCAAGGAATTGAACCTCGCGAATCCAAAAATCGCATTTGGAAAACTTCGCGTATAGCTGCTCCTGCCTAAGCAGTTCAAGGATTAAGCGCAAATGTTCTTCGTGTTCTTCCTTACTCTTAGAATAGATAAGGATATCGTCAATGAATACAATGACGAATTGATCGAGGTAGGGCTTACACACACGGTTCATGAGGTCCATGAACACCGCGGGTGCGTTGGTTAATCCAAATGGCATGACCAAAAACTCGTAATGGCCGTACCGGGTTCTGAAAGCGGTTTTGGATATATCCTCATCACGAACTCGTAGCTGATGATATCCAGATCTTAGATCGATTTTTGAGTAAACACTCGACCCTTGAAGTTGGTCGAATAGATCGTCAATGCGGGGAAGTGGGTAGCGGTTCTTGATGGTTACCTTGTTCAACTCTCGGTAGTCAATACACATACGGAAAGTCCCATCTTTCTTTTTGACAAATAGGACTGGGGCTCCCCATGGTGATGAACTGGGTCGGATGAAACCCTTATCCAACAGTTCTTGCAACTGTGTGGACAACTCCTGCAGCTCACTTGGTGCAAGTCTATAAGGTGCTCTGGCAATAGGTGCTGCTCCGGGGGTTAGGTCAATCTGAAATTCGACCTGTCGATGGGGTGGAAGACCGGGTAAGTCATCAGGAAAGACTTCTGGGAAGTCGCGAACAATAGGGATATCTGCAATTTTCTTCTCCTCGGAAGGTTTGTCAACGACAAGGGCTAGTATCGCAGTATGACCCTTGCGTAGGCATTTCTGCGCTTTCATGTAAGATATGATGCCCACGACGGCACCACTCTTCTCGCCTTTCACAGAAAGAATCTCTCCACTAGGTAAAGGGATACGAACGATTTTGTCCCTACAGATGATTTCGGCTTGGTTTTTGGACAACCAATCCATGCCAACTATTATGTCGAAACTGCCAAGTGTAACTGGCATGAGATCGATGTCGAGTTTGTGACCAGATAGTCCCAACTTACACCCCTCGAGGATATGAGTTGCCTCGATTAGATTACCGTCAGCTATTTCTATAGAATATTTGTGCTCTAACGGGGTTTTGGTCAGCTCTAAGTGTTTACTAAAGTTTTCGGAAATAAAGCTCCTATCGGCACCAGTATCAAAGAGAACAGAAGCAAAATGATCGTTTAAAGGAAACATACCAGTGACAACATTTTGATCTCTACGAGCTTCACTTGAACCAATTACGAAGGCCCGACCCTTCGCACCATTTCCGTTGCCATTACCATTTCCACCCTGATGGTTGCCGTTTCCGTTCCCATTACCAGCTTTCTTCATTTGAGGGCAATCCCGCTTGTAGTGCCCTTCCTTGCCACACTCAAAACACCCTTTAGGCGCCTCACCAGTCGGTGCCTGTTTAGCTTGTAGATCCCCTCTACAATCCTTGGCCGAATGGCCCATCTTCCCGCACCTCTGGCAACGGTACCTGTCGCACGCCCCAGTATGATGAAAGTTGCATTTATTACACTTAGGGTACTTACCAGCATAAGATCCCTGATTCTGCTGAGCCGAGTTAGACTGTGAATGGCTCTTAGCAGGCTCGAACTTTCGTTGCTGATGATGCTGCTGTTGAGGCGGATTGGACTGAGAAGACTTGAAATGTGGACTTTCAAACTTACGCTTATTATCTGCCAGCTTAGAAAGTGCTCTCCTGGGAGGAAGTGTACCCTGTGCGACCGCCTGATCGGTCAACCTGTGAGCCAAACGGATGGTTTGCTGGATAGTGGTGGGGTTGGATGATGTCACCATACTCTGAATTTGAGGGACTAGACCCTCGATAAACCTCTCAATGCGCTTGTACACTGGAGTCACCATCTGTGGGCACAAAGTAGCTAGTTCATGAGAGCGGGTAGTGTAGGCTTCGATCTCTGACCCTTCCATCTTGAGGTTCCAGAACTTGACCTCAAGCTTCTGCACCTCATCGCGAGGGCAGTACTCCTCTGTTAACATAGTCTTGAACTCATTCCATGGCAAAGCATTTGCCATTTCTAGAGTCAGCATTTGTACCTGGGCGTTCCACCAGGTGAGGGCTGGACCCTCCAGTGTGCCAGATGCAAACTTCACCTGGTTGGCTTGTGGACAGTTGCACATAGCAAAGACAGACTCTGTCTTCTCCATCCAGCGGAGTAGACCTACAGCTCCTTCGGCTCCACTAAAAGTGTGGGGCTTACAGTCCATAAATGTCTTATAAGTGCAGGCCTGTTGGTGGTTGTTCTGACCTGGATTAAATATAAAGAATGCGTTCAGGGACAAATAAGATTCGGAAGTGAGTTCAGAATGAATGTTGACTCGTTAAAGTCGACAGATGATAGATTTACCTCCATTCGGGTTGACTGCCAAAGCCTCAGCCACACGCTCGTTAATCATAGCAGTAAGCTCTGCTGGGGTCAGATTGATGCTACCACGCCCGGCGTTACATCCACCTCTTCGTCCAGACATGTTCTTCACATTCACAAATACAAAATCATGAGCAAAAATACATCGCATATCATTGTCATACAAGTATAAGTAAATAACAGAAAATTAAACCACAACATCTAACATTTCAATAATAATACTTGATAAAATAAATTGTAAAGGCTACAAAGTACTTTCAATCAAACATCAAAATCCAGAAATATCTGTTGGATGGGAACAACCCTGCCCATCTAGGTTTAAATAAAAGCAAAATAACTCAAAAGATAGTCTATCAGTCATCATCACTGTCAACTGAAGTCACACCAGAAACAGTATCCTCATCCTGTTCCTCATCATCACCCTGCTCTTCATCCTCACCCTGCTCCTCCTCCTGCTCAACCTCTGCAGCATTGGCAGCCTCAAGCTGCTCCTCCAGCTGCTCAATCCTAGCCTCTGCTGCCTCGAGGTTAAGGCGCTGGACGTTCACTTGATCTCGTAACTCATAGTATGCTGCTGCTAGTTGGTCTTGCACAGTGTTCAACCTTCCCTGGTTGTTAAGCAGCTTCTCCACTCTCTGGTCAGTCTTGTATCCACGCTGTAGTAGCCCGGTGATCTCACCAGCAGCCTCGCGCATGTTTCTGATCTCTCGGTCCATCTTAGCTACAAATGCAGCTAGAACCTGCTCAGGTGGATATCTCAACGGTGGCAAAGTTCGCGAAGTAGAAGAGGAAGAAGTAGGAATGTCAGCAGCAAGTGGAGGTGGAACCTGCTCCTCGCGGATCCAACTCCTAATCATGTCGGGATACCAATCCCAATGCTCCGTGTCGTCTCTAATACGCACATGGAATGGCTCGCCATACACTCTAGTATCATCAATGGGCGTCGTCCTTCGCCTCTTTGGCTCGGGTGAAGGTACTGTTGGAACCTCGGGTTCCTGCTCGATCGGGGAATCTGGTGACTTGGGTGAATGTGACATTTCCTGTAGTGTGATGAGTCAGTGTACTGTATGAGTGTAAGTGTTGTGTAACTAATGCAAGTGTGTGGTTAAAGTCTAGAATGCAATGCAATTCCTAGTTCACTAAAACCAATGGCTCTGATACCAATCTGTCACACCCCCAAATCCCACTAACGGAGTTTTACCGTTTTGGAAGGTGACACATCAGGATCTCAGTCATTAGTTACACGGAACGACTCTATATGAATTTAAATAAACCACTAATGCTGCTCATAGTCACGAGACAACAAAAGTTCAAATTTGAAAACGTTGCGGAAGCGTAAACATAAACCAATGTAAGTAAAAGTAAGTTGCGCAAAACAAAGCGCCCAAAACCATGCAGTTTAAGTAAATAACGTAAATTCAATGTTCGATAGTGATAAGACTCCATGCATGCCCTATGCTCGTGCTTGGATACCTTAGTGACCTGAGAAAGACATGTTAAAAAGTGTCAACACAATGGTTGGTGAGTTCATAAAGTAATGTAAGTAAATCCAATTGTTTAACGCAAGCATCCCATGCTCAATGTTTGTCAGATAAAGTAATTATTGTTTACCGATAGATAGCTAGTCTAATGCATTGCTACTTTAAGTGTTCGCAACTGAAGCTGACTGTTTGTATGTTTGAATGCCTCCAGCCATGTCTACCGAACACTGGCAAATGTTTAGGCAAATTTTACACCCGTTGACCTCCAATCATAGTTAGTGCGACTAACTCGGGTGGGGCTTTGTCAAAACCCAGTAGTACTACTCAAAATCCCCTCGCTACTCCCCAATACTAACGGTTCGAAATGTAAGGACTTGTTTGGTATGTTTGTGCACTTTCAGTACGCAAGCGGTAAAACAGTAATACAAAAATCCAAAATGTTTGAAATGTTTGAAAGCATGTTTTCTCCCCCAAAAAGGAAAACAAGTAAAAGTAGGGGTTATGAAACTCACCTGAGTGCGTATGCAAGTATGAAAGCTAAGAAGCAACTGCTGGACTTCTAACTGCCACCTATAACCGTAGTCTATAAGTGCGTGTTCGTGATGTTCGATATAGACCCATATATCCAAACAATGTTGTTGTTAAAGGTTTTAGAAAATAGTTTGTAAGTGCGACTCAAGTTTGACACGACGACCCGTTGGTGACACGTTTGTGTTTTAATGTTTGAGTTGCATACTAACACATAGCACACAATTGATCATACGATGGCACGTAGCAACAAATCCTATTTGTTCTAGAAAGATAGCATGTTTCCATTAATGGCAGGTTTCCATAATTAGTAAGTTTCTATAAATAGTACCCATGTTCGGGTTTCACATCATTGTTATCATATGCTTGCAGGTTTCAATTCAAGTAGCACATAGCAATCATCATATCCTACAACAATTCTATTCTACTTAGCATGTTTGACTTGGTTCCGATAAAGTTTCTATTTTTAGCAACCTATGATGAGCATGCGCGTTATATAATCATCAATCAAGTTTACACACATTATCATGTCATGTCAAGTACAAAACCATCATCAAGAAGCAATAGAATTCAAAACGAGTGAGCGGGTGAAAAAGTGAAAATTGAAATTAACTTTCTGTTAAGAGATGTCCCTCGCGGTACGCGGGAGAGGAGAGGGGTCTCCCTCGCGGTACGCGAGAGGTTTCAGGACTCGCCCGGTTTACTTGTCTCTCGCGGTACGCGATAGAATTGGACCTGGGTTTTCGCGGTACGCGAGAGGACCAAAAATCAGGCCCGACTAAATTGTCTCTCGCGTTACGCGAAAGACTCGCCCGCGGGTCTTCGCGGTACGCGAAGAGCCTGTTCGACAGCAAGGTAAATTAAACATTAGGGTTTAGCCGTTTCTCATGCAATCCAACGATTTCAGTAGCAAAGTTATCGACTTTAATCATGTTCTACACTATTCTAACATTACTAGTTTCAATAATCAACAACTAATCAGTCATACATCGCTAGAGTTTAGCAAAACATCATAAATCAACAATATTCAACAAAAACACATCAAACTTGCAACTACATTAAGAAAATCATCATGTTTGGATGGATTTAGGGTCTGATCTAACTGCAATAATCTACAGGAAATCAAATCGGATGAAACGACTTACGTGTGGATGTTAGAAACGCAAAGAGGATTCCGAATACGCGTTTAGTTCCAAGATTGAAGCTTGAATGAGCGATCCTTGCTTGGTTGCAGGTTCAATTTCGTGAGAGGGGGTGAGAGAGAGAGAGAGAGACGGCGAGATTGAGAGAGAGAGTGATTTAGGTTAGAAACTTTTATAAAAATCTTTTTATAAATCTTGTACGGGCTTTTACTAACGGGTTTGGGTAATTACGGGCTTTTAATTTAACTTTAACTAATTAATAATTAAAACCCTTTAACTAATTTATTTTATAAAAATACAATCTTTATAAAATAGCAGATAAATAAGCAGTCCGGTAAATCTACGCGATTTAACGAAAGTTCACGTAATTCACAGATAATTCACGTAGCACGTAAAAACACATAATTTATATTCATTATAAATTATTTATTGCTTGAATTATTATTTATTGCTTATCACCAACGTTCCGGGTTCGACTCGTGTGTGATCCGGTAATTCTACGATTTACCGATACGTGAGTGTTAGTGCAAAACCGACACATCTAATTAATCTTAATTAAATGTGATGCATGCATGACTGTTTGAGGTAACTGAGTTTGAATCAATAACTGTTCGTGGTATCGTGTTTGAATGAAATAACTGTTTGAGATAACGTGTTTGAGTTAACGGAGTTAACCTGAAATTGTCGGATGTCACAGTCGCGCCAGGTGCTTTGGCACGGTCGCGCGACCTGCTTTGGAACGATCGCGCCCGGTGCCTAGGCACGGTCGCGCCTATTTTGGCACGGTCGCGCCTGCGTAACAGTCGAAACGTAAATGTGATTTCAAAACGCTCAATCATTCGAAATTCAAATCCGATTACGTTTCTTCTTCCATTAACGTGAGTTATACCATTCTCAATTATTCAACACCTCAGTTTCATACCATCAATCTCGAATTCGCTCTCAAACAATTCAAGCAAAACTCGAATCCTATTCTGAGACGCAAATTCCCCCGATCAAGAAATGATTACGCATCTCCCGGATCTCTCCAAGACTCTGGACTCTCTGGCCTAGCCGGAATTGCAGCCGAAGTCGCCGGAAGCCGTTTTCTCCGTCACTGGAACTCCCTTCTACCGATCGTTACCAATTCCTTCCTGTTTTAGGTAAGTATACTCACCATATCATTCGTTTCAGTATCATCATCAAAAGCCCCCTATTAATCTGGGCTTTCATTACAGAAATCGTTCGAATCAGAATTGTTATTTTAAATAAAAAGGATTTAATCGATTCCACTCTTAAACACGATGTTCATGCAATTAATTTATATTATTAGACTCGTAATATCTCCTTAATCGAAAGCACTATCAATTCCATCGTTATAAATACAAGAAATTGTCAATTCGTGTCTGACTTGGAATAGACACGGTCGCGCTAATCATCTAGCGCGGCCGTGCCTCATTTAGCGGGGTCGTGCCGATTAGCAGCGCGGTCGTGTCCTCCTGTCCAGACCTTGTCATGCCCTCTAGGCTAGTCCCTGTTGTGTCTAAAGATCATAGACACGACCGTGCCGGGCCAAGGCACGGTCGTGCCTGTCAAACTTGTCTAGATTGTGCTCCTGTTGATCAACCCGGTCGCGCCCCGACTAGCGCGGTCGCGCCCGTGGCTTGAGCACGATCGTGCCCTTCCGAGGCACGGTCGTGCTAGACTCAGATTATTTTAGCAGAATTATAATTTTTATATTTAACCAGGAAATGTTTCAGATTTTATAAAAATATGTGTTCTGTATTTAAAAATGGATTAAAAGTTTAATCTTAGCATAAATATAATTTATTTAAAAGTTTATAAAAATTAAATTTATATTTAATTAAATGATGTTTTAAATAATTAAGTTACAAAATTTATAAATAATGATTAGTTATTTAATTTACATTTTAAATCAAAATCATTTATTTATTTATACTTAATTACAATTAATATTTACATTATTTCATAAACTATAATTATATATTTATTTATTTATTCAATTCAAACCTAATCAAATTATTTCAAACATATTTTACTTCAAACTCTATATATTTTATACAAAGCAATAGTTTTATATATACAAATTCAACTTTCACTTTAGACCTAAACTTTGTACATCTATTAGATTCTATACACATTACTCGATAGGTTAAATTGTGCATTCCAAGGATCATAATTGCTATCTATAATCTGTGTTAGCTACATCTTCATATCAAGTGAGTATTCACAACCCCCTTTTACTCTTTTACACTTTTGGGGTGGAACATGAACTTTATACACATTACACATTTCACAGCTACATTTATACAAACAATACAAGTGCAATATCCTACATACATACATGTGTGCAAAATTTGATCTTTGTGCCCGAGTGCTAGTTGTGCTAGTCTTTGTGAAAACTATGTGCAATCATTAACTATACAAGCCGACGGTTTTCAATGATAGATCTATTGGGTCTGACAAACCCACCCAAGTGGAGGTGATTGATACCGACAACACAATTTGCATACTAGTTACTAAGGTTTGATTGTACTTGATTACACAATAGCAGCTCCCCATAAATGCCTTATTTTTCATGTCTTGTAAAGGATTTGTTTTACAACTATATGCTATCTATATACAACTGTGTTATACTCACCAACTTTTTAGTTGACTTTATTTTATTCATGTTTCAGGCCCTAATATGTGAGGATGATTCAAGACGTGCTCAATATAGGATTTGGACTTAGCAATATTAAATAAAGAAGTTTATGAATTGTTTTATTTTCTTGTTTGGATTTGGTTTGTACTTAGATTATTTGTAATGGAAATTTGACTCTAATATACTTCAATTTAGTCAACCTTGTGCTATGAACAGTCTTACATGTCCCGCCCCGATGATTCCGCCATCGTTCGGGGTGTGACATGAAGAGCTGAATCAGTTTGCTAAACTGCAAGTATGGGATTTGGTGCCATTGCCACCAGGCAAGAAAGCTATTAGCACCCGTTAGGTTTTCAGAAACAAACAAGATGAAAGGAAAGTGATTATTAGAAACAAAGCTCGATTGGTTGTGTAGGGTTTCATCCACATGAGGGGATAGATTATGAAGAAGTGTTCGCTCCCGTTGCTCGTCTGGAGGCTATTCGAATATTCTTGGCATATGCATTTTATATGAACTTCACGGTTTATCAAATGGACGTCAAGACAACATTTCTGTATGGAAAGGTGAAAGAAGAAATTTATGTGTGTCAACCATGGGTTTGAAGACAGCGATCATCCTGATTATGTCTACAAGCTCGATAAAGCTTTATATGGGTTACATCAAGCTCCGCAAGCTTGGTATGCCACTCTTACTGATCATTTGCTTGCTCATGGATACACTCGTGGTGCATTTGATCAAACTTTGTTTGTTTGAAAGGTGGATACAGATCTAATTCTTGTGCAAATTTATGTGGATGATATCAAATTTGGAACCACTAATGAGGAGCTGTGCACAGAGTTCAGAAAGGTTATGGAAAAGAAGTTTGAGATGAGTGCTTTGGGTGAAATTACATTCTTTCTTGGGTTACAGCCAAGCAATTAAGTGATGGCATCCTAATTCATCATCGAAAATATGTGGATGACATCATTGCCAAATTTAAATCCACCGATGCTTAGGCGGTATCTACTCCTATGGCTGCTCAGCCAGTTCTGGATGCTCACACAAATGGACCTGCTGTTGATCAGAAACAATACCGATCAATGATCGGATCCTTAATGTACCTGACAATAAGCCGTCCAGATATCATGTTTGTTGTGTGTCACTGTGCTCGTTATCAAGCAAATCCTAAAATGTCCCACTTAACCGTTGTTAAACGTATCTGTCGATATCTAAAGGGCAAGCCTCGGCATGGCCTTTGGTATCCCAAAGAATCTAGTTTTGACCTGTATGCTTTTTGTGACAGTGATTATGGAGGGTGTCAGCTAGACAAAAAATCTACAAGTGGGAGCTGTCAATTTCTGGGAGACAGGTTAATCTCTTGGCAATGCAAGAAACAACACACAGTCTCTACTTCTTTTTGGCTAATAAGAGTGAGACTGCAAAACTGATAAAGAACTTTATCGTGTTGGTTGAAAATCAAAGAGATGTGAAGGTGAAAGCAAGATGTGATAATGGAACTGAATTCAAGAACGCTGTGCTAAATCAGTTTTGTGCTGAAAAAGGGATCGCCAGACAGTTTAGTGTAGCTCGAATAACTCAGCAAAATGGTGTTGCTGAAAGAAAGAACAGAAGTCTCATTGAAGCTGCAAGAACAATGCTTTCTGAATCAAAGTTGCCCTTATTCTTCTAGGCAGAGGCTATAAACACAGCATGCTATGTGCTCAACCGGGTCCTTCTTAACAACAAAATTCAAATGACTCTGTACGAGGCGATCAACAATGAGAAACCACGAGTCGGTTACTTCAGAGCTTTTGGGTGTCCGTGTACTGTACTGCATACAGCATCCACACCAAAGTTCAATGAAAAGGCAGTTGAATGTTATTTCGTGGGTTATGGATCGAACACTACTGCTTATAGAGTCTACAATAAGGTTACTAAACAGATCAGAGAATCGACTTATGTTGATTGGCAAGATCAAAATCCCACTGATGCTGAGTGTGGTCCATCATGGTTATTTGATTGTTTAAATCATTTAATCTCCGTACTGATGAAATTTCAAGGTCCCCAAGTGAACAGTTCGACGAAAGTGATGAAGATGAAGACTCTTACGTGGGACCACTGCTTGCTGTTGATCCTCCAGAAGTTATTAATTCACCAAGTAATGAGAGATGAGAATTCTCTTGTTTCCATAAATATCTCTGAGGACTCACCAGCTACTGCTAAAAATTCCTCGTATGTTGTCAATGATGGGGCATCTACACCTGACACTTCAGACTCATCAATATTCCAGGAGCCGATTCCTGATGAATGTATGGTCGAGAAGCTGATTTCTGACCCAATTAATGAATCCAATGAAGAGAAAGCTGAAAATGTGACGAACCTGCCTACCACATTGCATGTTCCTGAGATTTCCTCTAACAGAGTCAATAAATATCATCCAGTTGACACAATAATCGAGTCACTAACAGATGGGGTCAGAACCCGGAGCACTGCCGGAGATATAAACAGATGTATGTACTCGTGTTTTATTTCTCAAATTGAACCCAAGAACATCAAAATGGCTCTTCTCGAACCTAGTTGGGTTGATGCAATGAATGAAGAGCTGAATCAGTTTGCTAAACTGCAAGTATGGGATTTGGTGCCATTGCCACCAGGCAAGAAAGCTATTAGCACCCGTTGGGTTTTCAGAAACAAACAATATGAAAGGAAAGTGATTATTAGAAACAAAGCTCGATTGGTTGTGTAGGGTTTCTATCCACACGAGGGGATAGATTATGAAGAAGTGTTCGCTCCCGTTGCTCGTCTGGAGGCTATTCGAATATTCTTGGCATATGCATTTTATATGAACTTCACGGTTTATCAAATGCACGTCAAGACAACATTTCTGTATGGAAAGGTGAAAGAAGAAATTTATGTGTGTCAACCATGGGTTTGAAGACAGCGATCATCCTGATTATGTCTACAAGCTCGATAAAGCTTTATATGGGTTACATCAAGCTCCGCAAGCTTGGTATGCCACTCTTACTGATCATTTGCTTGCTCATGGATACACTCGTGGTGCATTTGATCAAACTTTGTTTGTTTGAAAGGTGGATACAGATCTAATTCTTGTGCAAATTTATGTGGATGATATCATATTTGGAACCACTAATGAGGAGCTGTGCACAGAGTTCAGAAAGGTTATGGAAAAGAAGTTTGAGATGAGTGCTTTGGGTGAAATTACATTCTTTCTTGGGTTACAGCCAAGCAATTAAGTGATGGCATCCTAATTCATCATGGAAAATATGTGGATGACATCATTGCCAAATTTAAATCCACCGATGTTTAGGCGGTATCTACTACTATGGCTGCTCAACCAGTTCTGGATGCTCACACAAATGGAGTTGCTGTTGATCAGAAACAATACCGATCAATGATCGGATCCTTAATGTACCTGACAGCAAGCCATCCAGATATCATGTTTGTTGTGTGTCACTGTGCTCGTTATCAAGCAAATCCTAAAATGTCCCACTTAACCGCTGTTAAACGTATCTTTCGATATCTAAAGGGCAAGCCTCGGCATGGCCTTTGGTATCCCAAAGAATCTAGTTTTGACCTGTATGCTTTTTGTGACAGTGATTATGGAGGGTGTCAGCTAGACAGAAAATCTACACGTGGGAGCTGTCAATTTCTGGGAGACAGGTTAATCTCTTGGCAATACAAGAAACAACACACAGTCTCTACTTCTTTTTGGCTAATAAGAGTGAGACTGCAAAACTGATAAAGAACTTTATCGTGTTGGTTGAAAATCAAAGAGATGTGAAGGTGAAAGCAAGATGTGATATTGGAACTGAATTCAAGAACGCTGTGCTAAATCAGTTTTGTGCTGAAAAAGGGATCGCCAGACAGTTTAGTGTAGCTCGAATAACTCAGCAAAATGGTGTTGCTGAAAGAAAGTACAGAAGTCTCATTGAAGCTGCAAGAACAATGCTTTCTGAATCAAAGTTGCCCTTATTCTTCTAGGCAGAGGCTATAAACACAGCATGCTATGTGCTCAACCGGGTCCTTCTTAACAACAAAATTCAAATGACTCTGTACGAGGCGATCAACAATGAGAAACCACGAGTCGGTTACTTCAGAGCTTTTGGGTGTCCGTGTACTGTACTGCATACAGCATCCACACCAAAGTTCAATGAAAAGGCAGTTGAATGTTATTTCGTGGGTTATGGATCGAACACTACTGCTTATAGAGTCTACAATAAGGTTACTAAACAGATCAGAGAATCGACTTATGTTGATTGGCAAGATCAAAATCCCACTGATGCTGAGTGTGGTCCATCATGGTTATTTGATTGTTTAAATCATTTAATCTCCGTACTGATGAAATTTCAAGGTCCCCAAGTGAACAGTTCGACGAAAGTGATGAAGATGAAGACTCTTACGTGGGACCACTGCTTGCTGTTGATCCTCCAGAAGTTATTAATTCACCAAGTAATGAGAGATGAGAATTCTCTTGTTTCCATAAATATCTCTGAGGACTCACCAGCTACTGCTAAAAATTCCTCGTATGTTGTCAATGATGGGGCATCTACACCTGACACTTCAGACTCATCAATATTCCAGGAGCCGATTCCTGATGAATGTATGGTCGAGAAGCTGATTTCTGACCCAATTAATGAATCCAATGAAGAGAAAGCTGAAAATGTGACGAACCTGCCTACCACATTGCATGTTCCTGAGATTTCCTCTAACAGAGTCAATAAATATCATCCAGTTGACACAATAATCGAGTCACTAACAGATGGGGTCAGAACCCGGAGCACTGCCGGAGATATAAACAGATGTATGTACTCGTGTTTTATTTCTCAAATTGAACCCAAGAACATCAAAATGGCTCTTCTCGAACCTAGTTGGGTTGATGCAATGAATGAAGAGCTGAATCAGTTTGCTAAACTGCAAGTATGGGATTTGGTGCCATTGCCACCAGGCAAGAAAGCTATTAGCACCCGTTGGGTTTTCAGAAACAAACAATATGAAAGGAAAGTGATTATTAGAAACAAAGCTCGATTGGTTGTGTAGGGTTTCTATCCACACGAGGGGATAGATTATGAAGAAGTGTTCGCTCCCGTTGCTCGTCTGGAGGCTATTCGAATATTCTTGGCATATGCATTTTATATGAACTTCACGGTTTATCAAATGCACGTCAAGACAACATTTCTGTATGGAAAGGTGAAAGAAGAAATTTATGTGTGTCAACCATGGGTTTGAAGACAGCGATCATCCTGATTATGTCTACAAGCTCGATAAAGCTTTATATGGGTTACATCAAGCTCCGCAAGCTTGGTATGCCACTCTTACTGATCATTTGCTTGCTCATGGATACACTCGTGGTGCATTTGATCAAACTTTGTTTGTTTGAAAGGTGGATACAGATCTAATTCTTGTGCAAATTTATGTGGATGATATCATATTTGGAACCACTAATGAGGAGCTGTGCACAGAGTTCAGAAAGGTTATGGAAAAGAAGTTTGAGATGAGTGCTTTGGGTGAAATTACATTCTTTCTTGGGTTACAGCCAAGCAATTAAGTGATGGCATCCTAATTCATCATGGAAAATATGTGGATGACATCATTGCCAAATTTAAATCCACCGATGTTTAGGCGGTATCTACTACTATGGCTGCTCAACCAGTTCTGGATGCTCACACAAATGGAGTTGCTGTTGATCAGAAACAATACCGATCAATGATCGGATCCTTAATGTACCTGACAGCAAGCCATCCAGATATCATGTTTGTTGTGTGTCACTGTGCTCGTTATCAAGCAAATCCTAAAATGTCCCAATTAACCGCTGTTAAACGTATCTTTCGATATCTAAAGGGCAAGCCTCGGCATGGCCTTTGGTATCCCAAAGAATCTAGTTTTGACCTGTATGCTTTTTGTGACAGTGATTATGGAGGGTGTCAGCTAGACAGAAAATCTACAAGTGGGAGCTGTCAATTTCTGGGAGACAGGTTAATCTCTTGGCAATACAAGAAACAACACACAGTCTCTACTTCTTTTTGGCTAATAAGAGTGAGACTGCAAAACTGATAAAGAACTTTATCGTGTTGGTTGAAAATCAAAGAGATGTGAAGGTGAAAGCAAGATGTGATATTGGAACTGAATTCAAGAACGCTGTGCTAAATCAGTTTTGTGCTGAAAAAGGGATCGCCAGACAGTTTAGTGTAGCTCGAATAACTCAGCAAAATGGTGTTGCTGAAAGAAAGTACAGAAGTCTCATTGAAGCTGCAAGAACAATGCTTTCTGAATCAAAGTTGCCCTTATTCTTCTAGGCAGAGGCTATAAACACAGCATGCTATGTGCTCAACCGGGTCCTTCTTAACAACAAAATTCAAATGACTCTGTACGAGGCGATCAACAATGAGAAACCACGAGTCGGTTACTTCAGAGCTTTTGGGTGTCCGTGTACTGTACTGCATACAGCATCCACACCAAAGTTCAATGAAAAGGCAGTTGAATGTTATTTCGTGGGTTATGGATCGAACACTACTGCTTATAGAGTCTACAATAAGGTTACTAAACAGATCAGAGAATCGACTTATGTTGATTGGCAAGATCAAAATCCCACTGATGCTGAGTGTGGTCCATCATGGTTATTTGATTGTTTAAATCATTTAATCTCCGTACTGATGAAATTTCAAGGTCCCCAAGTGAACAGTTCGACGAAAGTGATGAAGATGAAGACTCTTACGTGGGACCACTGCTTGCTGTTGATCCTCCAGAAGTTATTAATTCACCAAGTAATGAGAGATGAGAATTCTCTTGTTTCCATAAATATCTCTGAGGACTCACCAGCTACTGCTAAAAATTCCTCGTATGTTGTCAATGATGGGGCATCTACACCTGACACTTCAGACTCATCAATATTCCAGGAGCCGATTCCTGATGAATGTATGGTCGAGAAGCTGATTTCTGACCCAATTAATGAATCCAATGAAGAGAAAGCTGAAAATGTGACGAACCTGCCTACCACATTGCATGTTCCTGAGATTTCCTCTAACAGAGTCAATAAATATCATCCAGTTGACACAATAATCGAGTCACTAACAGATGGGGTCAGAACCCGGAGCACTGCCGGAGATATAAACAGATGTATGTACTCGTGTTTTATTTCTCAAATTGAACCCAAGAACATCAAAATGGCTCTTCTCGAACCTAGTTGGGTTGATGCAATGAATGAAGAGCTGAATCAGTTTGCTAAACTGCAAGTATGGGATTTGGTGCCATTGCCACCAGGCAAGAAAGCTATTAGCACCCGTTGGGTTTTCAGAAACAAACAATATGAAAGGAAAGTGATTATTAGAAACAAAGCTCGATTGGTTGTGTAGGGTTTCTATCCACACGAGGGGATAGATTATGAAGAAGTGTTCGCTCCCGTTGCTCGTCTGGAGGCTATTCGAATATTCTTGGCATATGCATTTTATATGAACTTCACGGTTTATCAAATGCACGTCAAGACAACATTTCTGTATGGAAAGGTGAAAGAAGAAATTTATGTGTGTCAACCATGGGTTTGAAGACAGCGATCATCCTGATTATGTCTACAAGCTCGATAAAGCTTTATATGGGTTACATCAAGCTCCGCAAGCTTGGTATGCCACTCTTACTGATCATTTGCTTGCTCATGGATACACTCGTGGTGCATTTGATCAAACTTTGTTTGTTTGAAAGGTGGATACAGATCTAATTCTTGTGCAAATTTATGTGGATGATATCATATTTGGAACCACTAATGAGGAGCTGTGCACAGAGTTCAGAAAGGTTATGGAAAAGAAGTTTGAGATGAGTGCTTTGGGTGAAATTACATTCTTTCTTGGGTTACAGCCAAGCAATTAAGTGATGGCATCCTAATTCATCATGGAAAATATGTGGATGACATCATTGCCAAATTTAAATCCACCGATGTTTAGGCGGTATCTACTACTATGGCTGCTCAACCAGTTCTGGATGCTCACACAAATGGAGTTGTTGTTGATCAGAAACAATACCGATCAATGATCGGATCCTTAATGTACCTGACAGCAAGCCATCCAGATATCATGTTTGTTGTGTGTCACTGTGCTCGTTATCAAGCAAATCCTAAAATGTCCCACTTAACCGCTGTTAAACGTATCTTTCGATATCTAAAGGGCAAGCCTCGGCATGGCCTTTGGTATCCCAAAGAATCTAGTTTTGACCTGTATGCTTTTTGTGACAGTGATTATGGAGGGTGTCAGCTAGACAGAAAATCTACAAGTGGGAGCTGTCAATTTCTGGGAGACAGGTTAATCTCTTGGCAATACAAGAAACAACACACAGTCTCTACTTCTTTTTGGCTAATAAGAGTGAGACTGCAAAACTGATAAAGAACTTTATCGTGTTGGTTGAAAATCAAAGAGATGTGAAGGTGAAAGCAAGATGTGATATTGGAACTGAATTCAAGAACGCTGTGCTAAATCAGTTTTGTGCTGAAAAAGGGATCGCCAGACAGTTTAGTGTAGCTCGAATAACTCAGCAAAATGGTGTTGCTGAAAGAAAGAACAGAAGTCTCATTGAAGCTGCAAGAACAATGCTTTCTGAATCAAAGTTGCCCTTATTCTTCTAGGCAGAGGCTATAAACACAGCATGCTATGTGCTCAACCGGGTCCTTCTTAACAACAAAATTCAAATGACTCTGTACGAGGCGATCAACAATGAGAAACCACGAGTCGGTTACTTCAGAGCTTTTGGGTGTCCGTGTACTGTACTGCATACAGCATCCACACCAAAGTTCAATGAAAAGGCAGTTGAATGTTATTTCGTGGGTTATGGATCGAACACTACTGCTTATAGAGTCTACAATAAGGTTACTAAACAGATCAGAGAATCGACTTATGTTGATTGGCAAGATCAAAATCCCACTGATGCTGAGTGTGGTCCATCATGGTTATTTGATTGTTTAAATCATTTAATCTCCGTACTGATGAAATTTCAAGGTCCCCAAGTGAACAGTTCGACGAAAGTGATGAAGATGAAGACTCTTACGTGGGACCACTGCTTGCTGTTGATCCTCCAGAAGTTATTAATTCACCAAGTAATGAGAGATGAGAATTCTCTTGTTTCCATAAATATCTCTGAGGACTCACCAGCTACTGCTAAAAATTCCTCGTATGTTGTCAATGATGGGGCATCTACACCTGACACTTCAGACTCATCAATATTCCAGGAGCCGATTCCTGATGAATGTATGGTCGAGAAGCTGATTTCTGACCCAATTAATGAATCCAATGAAGAGAAAGCTGAAAATGTGACGAACCTGCCTACCACATTGCATGTTCCTGAGATTTCCTCTAACAGAGTCAATAAATATCATCCAGTTGACACAATAATCGAGTCACTAACAGATGGGGTCAGAACCCGGAGCACTGCCGGAGATATAAACAGATGTATGTACTCGTGTTTTATTTCTCAAATTGAACCCAAGAACATCAAAATGGCTCTTCTCGAACCTAGTTGGGTTGATGCAATGAATGAAGAGCTGAATCAGTTTGCTAAACTGCAAGTATGGGATTTGGTGCCATTGCCACCAGGCAAGAAAGCTATTAGCACCCGTTGGGTTTTCAGAAACAAACAATATGAAAGGAAAGTGATTATTAGAAACAAAGCTCGATTGGTTGTGTAGGGTTTCTATCCACACGAGGGGATAGATTATGAAGAAGTGTTCGCTCCCGTTGCTCGTCTGGAGGCTATTCGAATATTCTTGGCATACGCATTTTATATGAACTTCACGGTTTATCAAATGCACGTCAAGACAACATTTCTGTATGGAAAGGTGAAAGAAGAAATTTATGTGTGTCAACCATGGGTCTGAAGATAGCGATCATCCTGATTATGTCTACAAGCTCGATAAAGCTTTATATGGGTTACATCAAGCTCCGCAAGCTTGGTATGCCACTCTTACTGATCATTTGCTTGCTCATGGATACACTCGCGGTGCATTTGATCAAACTTTGTTTGTTTGAAAGGTGGATACAGATCTAATTCTTGTGCAAATTTATGTGGATGATATCATATTTGGAACCACTAATGAGGAGCTGTGCACAGAGTTCAGAAAGGTTATGGAAAAGAAGTTTGAGATGAGTGCTTTGGGTGAAATTACATTCTTCCTTGGGTAACAGCCAAGCAATTAAGTGATGGCATCCTAATTCATCATGGAAAATATGTAGATGACATCATTGCCAAATTTAAATCCACCGATGCTTAGGCGGTATCTACTCCTATGGCTGCTCAGCCAGTTCTGGATGCTCACACAAATGGAGTTGCTGTTGATCAGAAACAATACCGATCAATGATCGGATCCTTAATGTACCTGACAGCAAGCCCTCCAGATATCATGTTTGTTGTGTGTCACTGTGCTCGTTATCAAGCAAATCCTAAAATGTCCCACTTAACCGCTGTTAAACGTATCTTTCGATATCTAAAGGGCAAGCCTCGGCATGGCCTTTGGTATCCCAAAGAATCTAGTTTTGACCTGTATGCTTTTTGTGACAGTGATTATGGAGGGTGTCAGATAGACAGAAAATCTACAACTGGGAGCTGTCAATTTCTGGGAGACAGGTTAATCTCTTGGCAATGCAAGAAACAACACACAGTCTCTACTTCTTTTTGGCTAATAAGAGTGAGACTGCAAAACTGATAAAGAACTTTATCGTGTTGGTTGAAAATCAAAGAGATGTGAAGGTGAAAGCAAGATGTGATAATGGAACTGAATTCAAGAACGCTGTGCTAAATCAGTTTTGTGCTGAAAAAGGGATCGCCAGATAGTTTAGTGTAGCTCGAACAACTCAGCAAAATGGTGTTGCTGAAAGAAAGAACAGAAGTCTTATTGAAGCTGCAAGAACAATGCTTTCTGAATAAAAGTTTCCCTTATTCTTCTAGGCAGAGGCTATAAACACAGCATGCTATGTGCTCAACCGGGTCCTTCTTAACAACAAAATTCAAATGACTCCGTACGAGGCGATCAACAATGAGAAACCACGAGTCGGTTACTTCAGAGCTTTTGGGTGTCCGTGTACTGTATTGCACACAGCATCCACACCAAAGTTCAATGAAAAGGCAGTTGAATGTTATTTCGTGGGTTATGGATCGAACACTAGTGCTTATAGAGTCTACAATAAGGTTACTAAACAGATCAGAGAATCGACTTATGTTGATTGGCAAGATCAAAATCCCACTGATGCTGAGTGTGGTCCATCATGGTTATTTGATTGTTTAAATCATTTAATCTCCGTACTGATGAAATTTCAAGGTCCCCAAGTGAACAGTTCGACGAAAGTGATGAAGATGAAGACTCTTACGTGGGACCACTGCTTGCTGTTGATCCTCCAGAAGTTATTAATTCACCAAGTAATGAGAGATGAGAATTCTCTTGTTTCCATAAATATCTCTGAGGACTCACCAGCTACTGCTAAAAATTCCTCGTATGTTGTCAATGATGGGGCATCTACACCTGACACTTCAGACTCATCAATATTCCAGGAGCCGATTCCTGATGAATGTATGGTCGAGAAGCTGATTTCTGACCCAATTAATGAATCCAATGAAGAGAAAGCTGAAAATGTGACGAACCTGCCTACCACATTGCATGTTCCTGAGATTTCCTCTAACAGAGTCAATAAATATCATCCAGTTGACACAATAATCGAGTCACTAACAGATGGGGTCAGAACCCGGAGCACTGCCGGAGATATAAACAGATGTATGTACTCGTGTTTTATTTCTCAAATTGAACCCAAGAACATCAAAATGGCTCTTCTCGAACCTAGTTGGGTTGATGCAATGAATGAAGAGCTGAATCAGTTTGCTAAACTGCAAGTATGGGATTTGGTGCCATTGCCACCAGGCAAGAAAGCTATTAGCATCCGTTGGGTTTTCAGAAACAAACAAGATGAAAGGAAAGTGATTATAAGAAACAAAGCTCGATTGGTTGTGTAGGGTTTCTATCCACACGAGGGGATAGATTATGAAGAAGTGTTCGCTCCCGTTGCTCGTCTGGAGGCTATTCGAATATTCTTGGCATATGCATTTTATATGAACTTCACGGTTTATCAAATGCACGTCAAGACAACATTTCTGTATGGAAAGGTGAAAGAAGAAATTTATGTGTGTCAACCATGGGTTTGAAGACAGCGATAATCCTGATTATGTGTACAAGCTCGATAAAGCTTTATATGGGTTACATCAAGCTCCGCAAGCTTGGTATGCCACTCTTACTGATCATTTGCTTGCTCATGGATACACTCGTGGTGCATTTGATCAAACTTTGTTTGTTTGAAAGGTGGATACAGATCTAATTCTTGTGCAAATTTATGTGGATGATATCATATTTGGAACCACTAATGAGGAGCTGTGCACAGAGTTCAGAAAGGTTATGGAAAAGAAGTTTGAGATGAGTGCTTTGGGTGAAATTACATTCTTTCTTGGGTTACAGCCAAGCAATTAAGTGATGGCATCCTAATTCATCATGGAAAATATGTGGATGACATCATTGCCAAATTTAAATCCACCGATGCTTAGGCGGTATCTACTCCTATGGCTACTCAGCCAGTTCTGGATGCTCACACAAATGGAGTTGCTGTTGATCAGAAACAATACCGATCAATGATCGGATCCTTAATGTACCTGACAGCAAGCCGTCCAGATATCATGTTTGTTGTGTGTCACTGTGCTCGTTATCAAGCAAATCCTAAAATGTCCCACCTAACCGCTGTTAAACGTATCTTTCGATATCTAAAGGGCAAGCCTCGGCATGGCCTTTGGTATCCCAAAGAATCTAGTTTTGACCTGTATGCTTTTTGTGACTGTGATTATGGAGGGTGTCAGCTAGACAGAAAATATACAAGTGGGAGCTGTCAATTTCTGGGAGACAGGTTAATCTCTTGGCAATGCAAGAAACAACACACAGTCTCTACTTCTTTTTGGCTAATAAGAGTGAGACTGCAAAACTGATAAAGAACTTTATCGTGTTGGTTGAAAATCAAAGAGATGTGAAGGTGAAAGCAAGATGTGATAATGGAACTGAATTCAAGAACGCTGTGCTAAATCAGTTTTGTGCTGAAAAAGGGATCGCCAGACAGTTTAGTGTAGCTCGAACAACTCAGCAAAATGGTGTTGCTGAAAGAAATAACAGAAGTCTCATTGAAGCTGCAAGAACAATGCTTTCTGAATCAAAGTTGCCCTTATTCTTCTAGGCAGAGGCTATAAACACAGCATGCTATGTGCTCAACCGGGTCCTTCTTAACAACAAAATTCAAATGACTCCGTACGAGGCGATCAACAATGAGAAACCACGAGTCGGTTACTTCAGAGATTTTGGGTGTCCGTGTAATGTACTGCATACAGCATCCACACCAAAGTTCAATGAAAAGGCAGTTGAATGTTATTTCGTGGGTTATGGATCGAACACTACTGCTATAGAGTCTATAATAAGGTTAGTAAACAGATCAGAGAATCGACTTATGTTGATTGGCAAGATCAAAATCCCACTGATGCTGAGTGTGGTCCATCATGGTTATTTGATTGTTTAAATCATTTAATCTCCGTACTGATGAAATTGCAAGGTCCCCAAGTGAACAGTTCGACGAAAGTGATGAAGATGAAGACTCTTACATGGGACCATTGCTTGCTATTGATCCTCCAGAAGTTATTAATTCACCAAGTAATGAGAGATGAGAATTCTCCTGTTTCCATAAATATCTCTGAGGACTCACCAGCTACTGCTAAAAATTCCTCGTTCGTTGTCAATGATGGGGCATCTACACCTGAGACTTCAGACTCATCAATATTCCAGGAGCCGATTCCTGATGAATGTATGGTCGAGAAGCCGATTTATGACCCAATTAATGAATCCAATGAAGAGAAACCTGAAAATGTGACGAACCTGCCTACTACATTGCATGTTCCTGAGATTTCCTCTAACAGAGTCAATAAATATCATCCAGTTGACACAATAATCGAGTCACTAACAGATGGTGTCAGAACCCGGAGCACTGCCGGAGACATAAACAGATGTATGTACTCCTGTTTTATTTCTAAAATCGAACCCAAGAACATCAAGATGGCTCTTCTCGAACCTAGTTGGGTTGATGCAATGCATGTAGAGCTGAATCAGTTTGCTAAACTGCAAGTATGGGATTTGGTGCCATTGCCACCAGGCAAGAAAGCTATTAGCACCCGTTGGGTTTTCAGAAACAAACAAGATGAAAGGAAAGTGATTATTAGAAACAAAGCTCGATTGGTTGTGTAGGGTTTCTATCCACACGAGGGGATAGATTATGAAGAAGTGTTCGCTCCCGTTGCTCGTCTGGAGGCTATTCGAATATTCTTGGCATATGCATTTTATATGAACTTCACGGTTTATCAAATGCACGTCAAGACAACATTTCTGTATGGAAAGGTGAAAGAAGAAATTTATGTGTGTCAACCATGGGTTTGAAGACAGCGATCATCCTGATTATGTCTACAAGCTCGATAAAGCTTTATATGGGTTACATCAAGCTCCGCAAGCTTGGTATGCCACTCTTACTAATCATTTGCTTGCTCATGGATACACTCGTGGTGCATTTGATCAAACTTTGTTTGATTGAAAGGTGGATACAGATCTAATTCTTGTGCAAATTTATGTGGATGATATCACATTTTGAACCACTAATGAGGAGCTGTGCACAGAGTTCAGAAAGGTTATGGAAAAGAAGTTTGAGATGAGTGCTTTGGGTGAAATTACATTCTTTCTTGGGTTACAGCCAAGCAATTAAGTGATGGCATCCTAATTCATCATGGAAAATATGTGGATGACATCATTGCCAAATTTAAATCCACCGATGCTTAGGCGGTATCTACTCCTATGGCTGCTCAGCCAGTTCTGGATGCTCACACAAATGGAGTTGCTGTTGATCATAAACAATACCGATCAATGATCGGATCCTTAATGTACCTGACAGCAAGCCGTCCAGATATCATGTTTGTTGTGTGTCACTGTGCTCGTTATCAAGCAAATCCTAAAATATCCCACTTAACCGCTGTTAAACGTATCTTTCGATATCTAAAGGGCAAGCCTCGGCATGGCCTTTGGTATCCCAAAGAATCTAGTTTTGACCTGTATGCTTTTTGTGACAGTGATTATGGAGGGTGTCAGCTAGACAGAAAATCTACAAGTGGGAGCTGTCAATTTCTGGGAGACAGGTTAATCTCTTGGCAATGCAAGAAACAACACACAGTCTCTACTTCTTTTTGGCTAATAAGAGTGAGACTGCAAAACTGATAAAGAACTTTATCGTGTTGGTTGAAAATCAAAGAGATGTGAAGGTGAAAGCAAGATGTGATAATGGAACTGAATTCAAGAACGCTGTGCTAAATCAGTTTTGTGCTGAAAAAGGGATCGCCAGACAGTTTAGTGTAGCTCGAACAACTCAGCAAAATGGTGTTGCTGAAAGAAAGAACAGAAGTCTCATTGAAGCTGCAAGAACAATGCTTTCTGAATCAAAGTTGCCCTTATTCTTCTAGGCAGAGGCTATAAACACAGCATGCTATGTGCTCAACCGGGTCCTTCTTAACAACAAAATTCAAATGACTCCGTACGAGGCGATCAACAATGAGAAACCACGAGTCGGTTACTTCAGAGCTTTTGGGTGTCCGTGTACTGTACTGCATACAGCATCCACACCAAAGTTCAATGAAAAGGCAGTTGAATGTTATTTCGTGGGTTATGGATCGAACACTACTGCTTATAGAGTCTACAATAAGGTTACTAAATAGATCATGAATCGACTTATGTTGATTGGCAAGATCAAAATCCCACTGATGCTGAGTGTGGTCCATCATGGTTATTTGATTGTTTAAATCATTTAATCTCCGTACTGATGAAATTGCAAGGTCCCCAAGTGAAAAGTTCGACGAAAGTGATGAAGATGAAGACTCTTACGTGGGACCACTGCTTGCTGTTGATCCTCCAGAAGTTATTAATTCACCAAGTAATGAGAGATGAGAATTCTCCTGTTTCCATAAATATCTCTGAGGACTCACCAGCTACTGCTAAAAATTCCTCGTATGTTGTCAATGATGGGGGCATCTACACCTGAGACTTCAGACTCATCAATATTCCAGGAGCCGATTCCTGATGAATGTATGGTCGAGAAGCCGATTTCTGACCCAATTAATGAATCCAATGAAGAGAAACCTGAAAATGTGACGAACCTGCCTACCACATTGCATGTTCCTAAGATTTCCTCTAACAGAGTCAATAAATATCATCCAGTTGACACAATAATCAAGTCACTAACAGATGGGGTCAGAACCCGGAGCACTGCCGGAGACATAAACAGATGTATGTACTCCTGTTTTATTTCTCAAATCGAACCCAAGAACATCAAGATGGCTCTTCTCGAACCTAGTTGGGTTGATGCAATGCATGTAGAGCTGAATCAGTTTGCTAAACTGCAAGTATGGGATTTGGTGCCATTGCCACCAGGCAAGAAAGCTATTAGCACCCGTTGGGTTTTCAGAAACAAACAAGATGAAAGGAAAGTGATTATAAGAAACAAAGCTCGATTGGTTGTGTAGGGTTTCTATCCACACGAGGGGATAGATTATGAAGAAGTGTTCGCTCCCGTTGCTCGTCTGGAGGCTATTCGAATATTCTTGGCATATGCATTTTATATGAACTTCACGGTTTATCAAATGCACGTCAAGACAACATTTCTGTATGGAAAGGTGAAAGAAGAAATTTATGTGTGTCAACCATGGGTTTGAAGACAGCGATCATCCTGATTATGTCTACAAGCTCGATAAAGCTTTATATGGGTTACATCAAGCTCCGCAAGCTTGGTATGCCACTCTTACTGATCATTTGCTTGCTCATGGATACACTCGTGGTGCATTTGATCAAACTTTGTTTGTTTGAAAGGTGGATACAGATCTAATTCTTGTGCAAATTTATGTGGATGATATCATATTTGGAACCACTACTGAGGAGCTGTGCACAGAGTTCAGAAAGGTTATGGAAAAGAAGTTTGAGATGAGTGCTTTGGGTGAAATTACATTCTTTCTTGGGTTACAACCAAGCAATTAAGTGATGGCATCCTAATTCATCATGGAAAATATGTGGATGACATCATTGCCAAATTTAAATCCACCGATGCTTAGGCGGTATCTACTCCTATGGCTGCTCAGCCAGTTCTGGATGCTCACACAAATGGAGTTGCTGTTGATCAGAAACAATACCGATCAATGATCGGATCCTTAATGTACCTGACAGCAAGCCGTCCAGATATCATGTTTGTTGTGTGTCACTGTGCTCGTTATCAAGCAAATTCTAAAATGTCCCACTTAACCGCTGTTAAACGTATCTTTCGATATCTAAAGGGCAAGCCTCGGCATGGCCTTTGGTATCCCAAAGAATCTAGTTTTGACCTGTATGCTCTTTGTGACAGTGATTATGGAGGGTGTCAGCTAGACAGAAAATCTACAAGTGGGAGCTGTCAATTTCTGGGAGACAGGTTAATCTCTTGGCAATGCAAGAAACAACACACAGTCTCTACTTCTTTTTGGCTAATAAGAGTGAGACTGCAAAACTGATAAAGAACTTTATCGTGTTGGTTGAAAATCAAAGAGATGTGAAGGTGAAAGCAAGATGTGATAATGGAACTGAATTCAAGAACGCTGTGCTAAATCAGTTTTGGGCTGAAAAAGGGATCGCCAGACAGTTTAGTGTAGCTCGAACAACTCAGCAAAATGGTGTTGCTGAAAGAAAGAACAGAAGTCTCATTGAAGCTGCAAGAACAATGCTTTCTGAATCAAAGTTTCCCTTATTCTTCTAGGCAGAGGCTATAAACACAGCATGCTATGTGCTCAACCGGGTCCTTCTTAACAACAAAATTCAAATGACTCCGTACGAGGCGATCAACAATGAGAAACCACGAGTCGGTTACTTCAGAGCTTTTGGGTGTCCGTGTACTGTACTGCATACAGCATCCACACCAAAGTTCAATGAAAAGGCAGTTGAATGTTATTTCGTGGGTTATGGATCGAACACTACTGCTTATAGAGTCTACAATAAGGTTACTAAACAGATCAGAGAATCGACTTATGTTGATTGGCAAGATCAAAATCCCACTGATGCTGAGTGTGGTCCATCATGGTTATTTGATTGTTTAAATCATTTAATCTCCGTACTAATGAAATTGCAAGGTCCCCAAGTGAACAGTTCGACGAAAGTGATGAAGATGAAGACTCTTACATGGGACCACTGCTTGCTTTTGATCCTCCAGAAGTTATTAATTCACCAAGTAATGAGAGATGAGAATTCTCCTGTTTCCATAAATATCTCTGAGGACTCACCAGCTACTGCTAAAAATTCCTCGTTTGTTGTCAATGATGGGGCATCTACACCTGAGACTTCAGACTCATCAATATTCCAGGAGCCGATTCCTGATGAATGTATGGTCGAGAAGCCGATTTCTGGCCCAATTAATGAATCCAATGAAGAGAAACCTGAAAATGTGACGAACCTGCCTACCACATTGCATGTTCCTGAGATTTCCTCTAACAGAGTCAATAAATATCATCCAGTTGACACAATAATCGAGTCACTAACAGATGGGGTCAGAACCCGGAGCACTGCCGGAGACATAAACAGATGTATGTACTCATGTTTTATTTCTCAAATCGAACCCAAGAACATCAAGATGGCTCTTCTCGAACCGAGTTGGGTTGATGCAATGCATGTAGAGCTGAATCAGTTTGCTAAACTGCAAGTATGGGATTTGGTGCCATTGCCACCAGGCAAGAAAGCTATTAGCACCCGTTGGGTTTTCAGAAACAAACAAGATGAAAGGAAAGTGATTATTAGAAACAAAGCTCGATTGGTGGTGTAGGGTTTCTATCCACACGAGGGGATAGATTATGAAGAAGTGTTCGCTCCCGTTGCTCGTCTGGAGGCTATTCGAATATTCTTGGCATATGCATTTTATATGAACTTCACGGTTTATCAACAGCACGTCAAGACCACATTTCTGTATGGAAAGGTGAAAGAAGAAATTTATGTGTGTCAACCATGGGTTTGAAGACAACGATCATCCTGATTATGTCTACAAGCTCGATAAAGCTTTATATGGGTTACATCAAGCTCCGCAAGCTTGGTATGCCACTCTTACTGATCATTTGCTTGCTCATGGATACACTCGTGGTGCATTTGATCAAACTTTGTTTGTTTGAAAGGTGGATACAGATCTAATTCTTGTGCAAATTTATGTGGATGATATCATATTTGGAACCACTAATGAGGAGCTGTGCACAGAGTTCAGAAAGGTTATGGAAAAGAAGTTTGAGATGAGTGCTTTGGGTGAAATTACATTCTTTCTTGGGTTACAGCCAAGCAATTAAGTGATGGCATCCTAATTCATCATGGAAAATATGTGGATGACATCATTGCCAAATTTAAATCCACCGATGCTTAGGCGGTATCTACTCCTATGGCTGCTCAGCCAGTTCTGGATGCTCACACAAATGGAGTTGTTGTTGATCAGAAACAATACCGATAAATGATCGGATCCTTAATGTACCTGACAGCAAGCCATCCAGATATCATGTTTTTTGTGTGTCACTGTGCTCGTTATCAAGCAAATCCTAAAATGTCCCACTTAACCGCTGTTAAACGTATCTTTCGATATCTAAAGGGCAAGCCTCGGCATAGCCTTTGGTATACCAAAGAATCTAGTTTTGACCTGTATGCTTTTTGTGACAATGATTATGGAGGGTGTCAGCTAGACAGAAAATCTACAAGTGGGAGCTGTCAATTTCTGGGAGACAGGTTAATCTTTTGGTAATGCAAGAAACAACACACAGTCTCTACTTCTTTTTGGCTAATAAGAGTGAGACTGCAAAACTGATAAAGAACTTTATCGTGTTGGTTGAAAATCAAAGAGATGTGAAGGTGAAAGCAAGATGTGATAATGGAACTGAATTCAAGAACGCTGTGCTAAATCAGTTTTGTGCTGAAAAAGGGATCGCCAGACAGTTTAGTGTAGCTCGAACAACTCAGTAAAATGGTGTTGCTGAAAGAAAGAATAGAAGTCTCATTGAAGCTGCAAGAACAATGCTTTCTGAATCAAAGTTGCCCTTATTCTTCTAGGCAGAGGCTATAAACACAGCATGTTATGTGCTCAACCGGGTCTTTCTTAATAACAAAATTCAAATGACTCCGTACGAGGCGATCAACAATGAGAAACCACGAGTCGGTTACTTCAGAGCTTTTGGGTGTCCGTGTACTGTACTGCATACAGCATCCACACCAAAGTTCAATGAAAAGGCAGTTGAATGTTATTTCGTGGGTTATGGATCGAACACTACTGCTTATAGAGTCTACAATAAGGTTACTAAACAGATTAGAGAATCGACTTATGTTGATTGGCAAGATCAAAATCCCACTGATGCTGAGTGTGGTCCATCATGGTTATTTGATTGTTTAAATCATTTATTCTTCGTACTGATGAAATTGCAAGGTCCCCAAGTGAATAGTTCGACGAAAGTGATGAAGATGAAGACTCTTACGTGGGACCACTGCTTGCTGTTGATCCTCCAGAAGTTATTAATTCACCAAGTAATGAGAGATGAGAATTCTCCTGTTTCCATAAATATCTCTGAGGACTCACCAGCTACTGCTAAAAATTCCTCGTATGTTGTCAATGATGGGGCATCTACATCTGAGACTTCAGACTCATCAATATTCCAGGAGCCGATTCCTGATGAATGTATGGTCGAGAAGCCGATTTCTGACCCAATTAATGAATCCAATGAAGAGAAACCTGAAAATGTGACGAACCTGCCTACCACATTGCATGTTCCTGAGATTTCCTCTAACAGAGTCAATAAATATCATCCAGTTGACACAATAATCGAGTCACTAACAGATGGGGTCAGAACCCGGAGCACTGCCGGAGACATAAACAGATGTATGTACTCCTGTTTTATTTCTCAAATCGAACCCAAGAACATCAAGATGGCTCTTCTCGAACCTAGTTGGGTTGATGCAATGCATGTAGAGCTGAATCTTTTGCTAAACTGCAAGTATGGGATTTGGTGCCATTGCCACCAGGCAAGAAAGCTATTAGCACCCGTTGGGTTTTCAGAAACAAACAAGATGAAAGGAAAGTGATTATAAGAAACAAAGCTCGATTGGTTGTGTAGGGTTTCTATCCACACGAGGGGATAGATTATGAAGAAGTGTTCGCTCCCGTTGCTCGTCTGGAGGCTATTAGAATATTCTTGGCATATGCATTTTATATGAACTTCACGGTTTATCAAATGCACGTCAAGACAACATTTCTGTATGGAAAGGTGAAGGAAGAAATTTATGTGTGTCAACCATGGGTCTGAAGATAGCGATCATCCTGATTATGTCTACAAGCTCGATAAAGCTTTATATGGGTTACATCAAGCTCCGCAAGCATGGTATGACACTCTTACTGATCATTTGCTTGCTCATGGATACACTCGGGGTGCATTTGATCAAACTTTGTTTGTTTGAAAGGTGGATACAGATCTAATTCTTATGCAAATTTATGTGGATGATATCATATTTGGAACCACTAATGAGGAGCTGTGCACAGAGTTCAGAAAGGTTATGGAAAAGAAGTTTGAGATGAGTGCTTTGGGTGAAATTACATTTTTTCTTGGTTTACAGCCAAGCATTTAAGTGATGGCATCCTAATTCATCATGGAAATATGTGGATGACATCTTTGCCAAATTTAAATCCACCGATGCTTAGGCGGTATCTACTCCTATGGCTGCTCAGCCCGTTCTGGATGCTCACACAAATGGAGTTGCTGTTGATCAGAAACAATACCGATCAATGATCGGATCCTTAATGTACCTGACAGCAAGCCATCCAGATATCATGTTTGTTGTGTGTCACTGTGCTCGTTATCAAGCAAATCCTAAAATGTCCCACTTAACCGCTGTTAAACGTATCTTTCGATATCTAAAGGGCAAGCAAGCCTCGGCATGGCCTTTGGTATCCCAAAGAATCTAGTTTTGACCTGTATGCTTTTTGTGACAGTGATTATGGAGGGTGTCAGCTAGACAGAAAATCTACAAGTGGGAGCTGTCAATTTCTGGGAGACAGGTTAATCTCTTGGCAATGCAAGAAACAACACACAGTCTCTACTTCTTTTTGGCTAATAAGAGTGAGACTGCAAAACTGATAAAGAACTTTATCGTGTTGGTTGAAAATCAAAGAGATGTGAAGGTGAAAGCAAGATGTGATAATGGAACTGAATTCAAGAACGCTGTGCTAAATCAGTTTTGTGCTGAAAAAGGGATCGCCAGACAGTTTAGTGTAGCTCGAACAACTCAGCAAAATGGTGTTGCTGAAAGAAAGAACAGAAGTCTCATTGAAGCTGCAAGAACAATGCTTTCTAAATCAAAGTTGCC
This sequence comes from Smallanthus sonchifolius, assembly GCA_023525975.1. Lineage (NCBI taxonomy): Eukaryota > Viridiplantae > Streptophyta > Magnoliopsida > Asterales > Asteraceae > Smallanthus > Smallanthus sonchifolius. The sequence goes on from CM042034.1 coordinate 59,392,408, forward strand.
CTTATTCTTCTAGGCAGAGGCTATAAACACAGCATGCTATGTGCTCAACCGGGTCCTTCTTAACAACAAAATTCAAATGACTCCGTACGAGGCGATCAACAATGAGAAACCACGAGTTGGTTACTTCAGAGCTTTTGGGTGTCCGTGTACTGTACTGCATACAGCATCCACACCAAAGTTCAATGAAAAGGCAGTTGAATGTTATTTCGTGGGTTATGGATCGAACACTACTGCTTATAGAGTCTACAATAAGGTTACTAAACAGATCAGAGAATCGACTTATGTTGATTGGCAAGATCAAAATCCCACTGATGCTGAGTGTGGTCCATCATGGTTATTTGATTGTTTAAATCATTTAATCTCCGTACTGATGAAATTACAAGGTCCCCAAGTGAACAGTTCGACGAAAGTGATGAAGATGAAGGCTCTTACGTTGGACCACTGCTTGCTGTTGATCCTCCAGAAGTTATTAATTCACCAAGTAATGAGAGATGAGAATTCTCCTGTTTCCATAAATATCTCTGAGGACTCACCAGCTACTGCTAAAAATTCCTCGTATGTTGTCAATGATGGGGCATCTACACCTGAGACTTCAGACTCATCAATATTCCAGGAGCCGATTCCTGATGAATGTATGGTCGAGAAGCCGATTTCTGACCCAATTAATGAATCCAATGAAGAGAAACCTGAAAATGTGACGAACCTGCCTACCACATTGCAAGTTCCTGAGATTTCCTCTAACAGAGTCAATAAATATCATCCAGTTGACACAATAATCGAGTCACTAACAGATGGGGTCAGAACCCGGAGCACTGCCGGAGACATAAACAGATGTATGTACTCCTGTTTTATTTCTCAAATCGAACCCAAGAACATCAAGATGGCTCTTCTCGAACCTAGTTGGGTTGATGCAATGCATATAGAGCTGAATCAGTTTGCTAAACTGCAAGTATAGGTTTTGGTGCCATTGCCACCAGGCAAGAAAGCTATTAGCACCCGTCGGGTTTTCAGAAACAAACAAGATGAAAGGAAAGTGATTATTAGAAATAAAGCTCGATTGGTTGTGTAGGGTTTCTATCCACACGAGGGGATAGATTATGAAGAAGTGTTCGCTCCCGTTGCTCGTCTGGAGGCTATTCGAATATTCTTGGCATATGCATTTTATATGAACTTCACGGTTTATCAAATGCACGTCAAGACAACATTTCTGTATGGAAAGGTGAAAGAAGAAATTTATGTGTGTCAACCATGGGTTTGAAGACAGCGATCATCCTGATTATGTCTACAAGCTCGATAAAGCTTTATATGGGTTAGATCAAGCTCCGCAAGCTTGGTATGCCACTCTTACTGATCATTTGCTTGCTCATGGATACACTCGTGGTGCATTTGATCAAACTTTGTTTGTTTGAAAGGTGGATACAGATCTAATTCTTGTGCAAATTTATGTGGATGATATCATATTTGGAACCACTAATGAGGAGCTGTGCACAGAGTTCAGAAAGGTTATGGAAAAGAAGTTTGAGATGAGTGCTTTGGGTGAAATTACATTCTTTCTTGGGTTACAGCCAATCAATTAAGTGATGGCATCCTAATTCATCATGGAAAATATGTGGATGACATCATTGCCACATTTAAATCCAAAGATGCTTAGGCGGTATCTACTCCTATGGCTGCTCAGCCAGTTCTGGATGCTCACACAAATGGAGTTACTGTTGATCAGAAACAATACCGATCAATGATCGGATCCTTAATGTACCTGACAGCAAGCCGTCCAGATATCATGTTTGTTGTGTGTCACTGTGCTCGTTATCAAGCAAATCCTAAAATGTCCCACTTAACCGCTGTTAAACGTATCTTTCGATATCTAAAGGGCAAGCCTCGGCATGGCCTTTGGTATCCCAAAGAATCTAGTTTTGACCTGTATGCTTTTTGTGACTGTGATTATGGAGGGTGTCACCTAGACAGAAAATCTACAAGTGGGAGCTGTCAATTTCTGGGAGACAGGTTAATCTCTTGGCAATGCAAGAAACAACACACAGTCTCTACTTCTTTTTGGCTAATAAGAGTGAGACTGCAAAACTGATAAAGAACTTTATCGTGTTGGTTGAAAATCAAAGAGATGTGAAGGTGAAAGCAAGATGTGATAATGGAACTGAATTCAAGAACGCTGTGCTAAATCAGTTTTGTGCTGAAAAAGGGATCGCCAGACAGTTTAGTGTAGCTCGAACAACTCAGCAAAATGGTGTTGCTGAAAGAAAGAACAGAAGTCTCATTGAAGCTGCAAGAACAATACTTTCTGAATCAAAGTTGCCCTTATTCTTCTAGGCAGGGGCTATAAACACATCATGATATGTGCTCAACCGGGTCCTTCTTAACAACAAAATTCAAATGACTCCGTACTAGGCGATCAACAATGAGAAACCACGAGTCGGTTACTTCAGAGCTTTTGGGTGTCCGTGTACTGTACTGCATACAGCATCCACACCAAAGTTCAATGAAAAGGTAGTTGAATGTTATTTCATGGGTTATGGATATAGAGTCTACAATAAGGTTACTAAACAGATCAGAGAATCGACTTATGTTGATTGGCAAGATCAAAATCTCACTGATGCTGAGTGTGGTCCATCATGGTTATTTGATTGTTTAAATCATTTAATCTCCGTACTGATGAAATTGCAAGGTCCCTAAGTGAACAGTTCGACGAAAGTGACGAAGATGAAGACTCTTACGTGGGACCACTGCTTGCTGTTGATCCTCCAGAAGTTATTAATTCACCAAGTAATGAGAGATGAGAATTCTCCTGTTTCCATAAATATCTCTGAGGACTCACCAGCTACTGCTAAAAATTCCTCGTATGTTGTCAATGATGGGGCATCTACACCTGAGACTTCAGACTCATCAATATTCCAGGAGCCGATTCCTGATGAATGTATGGTCGAGAAGCCGATTTCTGACCCAATTAATGAATCCAATGAAGAGAAACCTGAAAATGTGACGAACCTGCCTACAACATTGCATGTTCCTGAGATTTCCTCTAACAGAGTCAATAAATATCATCCAGTTGACACAATAATCGAGTCACTAACAGATGGGGTCAGAACCCGGAGCACTGCCGGAGACATAAACAGATGTATGTACTCCTGTTTTATTTCTCAAATCGAACCCAAGAACATCAAGATGGCTCTTCTCGAACCTAGTTGGGTTGATGCAATGCATGTAGAGCTGAATCAGTTTGCTAAACTGCAAGTATGGGATTTGGTGCCATTGCCACCAGGCAAGAAAGCTATTAGCACCCGTCGGGTTTTCAGAAACAAACAAGATGAAAGGAAAGTGATTATTAGAAACAAAGCTCGATTGGTTGTGTAGGGTTTCTATCCACACGAGGGGATAGATTATGAAGAAGTGTTCGCTCCCGTTGCTCGTCTGGAGGCTATTCGAATATTCTTGGCATATGCATTTTATATGAACTTCACGGTTTATCAAATGGATGTCAAGAAAACATTTTTGTATGGAAAGGTGAAAGAAGAAATTTATGTGTGTCAACCATGGGTTTGAAGACAGCGATCATCCTGATTATGTCTACAAGCTCGATAAAGCTTTATATGGGTTACATCAAGCTCCGCAAGCTTGGTATGCCTCTCTTACTGATCATTTGCTTGCTCATGGATACACTCGTGGTGCATTTGATCAAACTTTGTTTGTTTGAAAGGTGGATACAGATCTAATTCTTGTGCAAATTTATGTGGATGATATCATATTTGGAACCACTAATGAGGAGCTGTGCACAGAGTTCAGAAAGGTTATGGAAAAGAATTTGAGATGAGTGCTTTGGCTGAAATTACATTCTTTCTTGGGTTACAGCCAAGCAATTAAGTGATGGCATCCTAATTCATCATGGAAAATATGTAGATGACATCATTGCCAGATTTAAATCCACCGATGCTTAGGCGGTATCTACTTCTATGGCTGCTCAGCCAGTTCTAGATGCTCACACAAATGGAGTTGCTGTTGATCAGAAACAATACCGATCAATGATCGGATCCTTAATGTACCTGACAGCAAGCCGTCCAGATATCATGTTTGTTGTGTGTCACTGTGCTCGTTATCAAGCAAATCCTAAAATGTCCCACTTAACCGCTGTTAAACGTATCTTTCGATATCTAAAGGGCAAGCCTCGGCATGGCCTTTGGTATCCCAAAGAATCTAGTTTTGACCTGTATGCTTTTTGTGACAGTGATTATGGAGGGTGTCACCTAGACAGAAAATCTACAAGTGGGAGCTGTCAATTTCTGGGAGACAGGTTAATCTCTTGGCAATGCAAGAAACAACACACAGTCTCTACTTCTTTTTGGCTAATAAGAGTGAGACTGCAAAACTGATAAAGAACTTTATCGTGTTGGTTGAAAATCAAAGAGATGTGAAGGTGAAAGCAAAATGTGATAATGGAACTGAATTCAAGAACGCTGTGCTAAATCAGTTTTGTGCTGAAAAAGGGATCGCCAGACAGTTTAGTGTAGCTCGAACAACTCAGCAAAATGGTGTTGCTGAAAGAAAGAACAGAAGTCTCATTGAAGCTGCAAGAACAATGCTTTTTGAATCAAAGTTGCCCTTATTCTTCTAGGCAGAGGCTATAAACACAGCATGCTATGTGCTCAACCGGGTCCTTCTTAACAACAAAATTCAAATGACTCCGTACTAGGCGATCAACAATGAGAAACCACGAGTCGGTTACTTCAGAGCTTTTGAGTGTCCGTGTACTGTACTGCATACAGCATCCACACCAAAGTTCAATGAAAAGGCAGTTGAATGTTATTTCGTGGGTTATGGATCGAACACTACTGCTTATAGAGTCTACAATAAGGTTACTAAACAGATCAGAGAATCGACTTATGTTGATTGGCAAGATCAAAATCTCACTGATGCTGAGTGTGGTCCATCATGGTTATTTGATTGTTTAAATCATTTAATCTCCGTACTGATGAAATTGCAAGGTCCCTAAGTGAACAGTTCGACGAAAGTGACGAAGATGAAGACTCTTACGTGGGACCACTGCTTGCTGTTGATCCTCCAGAAGTTATTAATTCACCAAGTAATGAGAGATGAGAATTCTCCTGTTTCCATAAATATCTCTGAGGACTCACCAGCTACTGCTAAAAATTCCTCGTATGTTGTCAATGATGGGGCATCTACACCAGAGACTTCAGACTCATCAATATTCCAGGAGCCGATTCCTGATGAATGTATGGTCGAGAAGCCGATTTCTGACCCAATTAATGAATCCAATGAAGAGAAACCTGAAAATGTGACGAACCTGCCTACCACATTGCATGTTCCTGATATTTCCTCTAACAGAGTCAATAAATATCATCCAGTTGACACAATAATCGAGTCACTAACAGATGGTGTCAGAACCCGGAGCACTGCCGGACACATAAACAGATGTATGTACTCCTGTTTTATTTCTCAAATCGAACCCAAGAACATCAAGATGGCTCTTCTCGAACCTAGTTGGGTTGATGCAATGCATGTAGAGCTGAATCAGTTTGCTAAACTGCAAGTATGGGATTTGGTGCCATTGCCACCAGGCAAGAAAGCTATTAGCACCCGTCGGGTTTTCAGAAACAAACAAGATGAAAGGAAAGTGATTATTAGAAACAAAGCTCGATTGGTTGTGTAGGGTTTCTATCCACACGAGGGGATAGATTATGAAGAAGTGTTCGCTCCCGTTGCTCGTCTGGAGGCTATTCGAATATTCTTGGCATATGCATTTTATATGAACTTCACGGTTTATCAAATGGATGTCAAGACAACATTTCTGTATGGAAAGGTGAAAGAAGAAATTTATGTGTGTCAACCATGGGTTTGAAGATAGCGATCATCCTGATTATGTCTACAAGCTCGATAAAGCTTTATATGGGTTACATCAAGCTCCGCAAGCTTGGTATGCCACTCTTACTGATCATTTGCTTGCTCATGGATACACTCGTGGTGCATTTGATCAAACTTTGTTTGTTTGAAAGGTGGATACAGATCTAATTCTTGTGCAAATTTATGTGGATGATATCATATTTGGAACCACTAATGAGGAGCTGTGCAATGAGTTCAGAAAGGTTATGGAAAAGAAGTTTGAGATGAGTGCTTTGGGTGAAATTACATTCTTTCTTGGGTTACAGCCAATCAATTAAGTGATGGCATCCTAATTCATCATGGAAAATATGTGGATGACATCATTGCCAAATTTAAATCCAAAGATGCTTAGGCGGTATCTACTCCTATGGCTGCTCAGCCAGTTCTGGATGCTCACACAAATGGAGTTGCTGTTGATCAGAAACAATACCGATCAAAGATTGGATCCTTAATGTACCTGACAGCAAGCCGTCCAGATATCATGCTTGTTGTGTGTCACTGTGCTCGTTATCAAGCAAATCCTAAAATGTCCCACTTAACTGTTGTTAAACGTATCTTTCGATATCTAAAGGGCAAGCCTCGGCATGGCCTTTGGTATCCCAAAGAATCTAGTTTTGACCTGTATGCTTTTTGTGACAGTGATTATGGAGGGTGTCAGCTAGACAGAATATCTACAAGTGGGAGCTGTCAATTTCTGGGAGACAGGTTAATCTCTTGGCAATGCAAGAAACAACGCACAGTCTCTACTTCTTTTTGGCTAATAAGAGTGAGACTACAAAACTGATAAAGAACTTTATCGTGTTGGTTGAAAATCAAAGAGATGTGAAGGTGAAAGCAAGATGTGATAATGGAACTGAATTCAAGAACGCTGTGCTAAATCAGTTTTGTGCTGAAAAAGGGATCGCCAGACAGTTTAGTGTAGCTCGAACAACTCAGCAAAATGGTGTTGCTGAAAGAAAGAACAGAAGTCTCATTGAAGCTGCAAGAACAATGCTTTCTGAATCAAAGTTGCCCTTATTCTTCTAGACAGGGGCTATAAACACATCATGCTATGTACTCAACGGGATCCTTCTTAACAACAAAATTCAAATGACTCCGTACGAGGCGATCAACAATGAGAAACCACGAGTCGGTTACTTCAGAGCTTTTGGGTGTCAGTGTACTGTACTGCATACAGCATCCACACCAAAGTTCAATGAAAAGGCAGTTGAATGTTATTTCATGGGTTATGGATCGAACACTACTGCTTATAGAGTCTACAATAAGGTTACTAAACAGATCAGAGAATCGACTTATGTTGATTGGCAAGATCAAAATCCCACTGATGCTAAGTGTGGTCCATCATGGTTATTTGATTATCATCCCTTGTTTAAATCATTTAATCTCCGTACTGATGAAATTGCAAGGTCCCTAAATGAACAGTTTGACGAAAGTGATGAAGATGAAGACTCTTACGTGGGACCACTGCTTGCTGTTGATCCTCCAGAAGTTATTAATTCACCAAGTAATGAGAGATGAGAATTCTCCTGTTTCCATAAATATCTCTGAGGACTCACCAGCTACTGCTAAAAATTCCTCGTATGTTGTCAATGATGGGGCATCTACACCTGAGACTTCAGACTCATCAATATTCCAGGAGCCGATTCCTGATGAATATATGGTCGAGAAGCCGATTTCTGACCCAATTAATGAATCCAAGGAAGAGAAACCTGAAAATGTGACGAACCTGCCTACCACATTGCATGTTCATGAGATTTCCTCTAACAGAGTCAATAAATATCATCCAGTTGACACAATAATCGAGTCACTAACAGATGGGGTCAGAACCCAGAGCACTGCCGGAGACATAAACAGATGTATGTACTCCTGTTTTATTTCTCAAATCGAACCCAAGAACGTCAAGATGGCTCTTCTCGAACCTAGTTGGGTTGATGTAATGCATGAAGAGCTGAATCAGTTTGCTAAACTGCAAGTATGGGATTTGGTGCCATTGCTCCCAGGCAAGAAAGATATTAGCACCCGTTGGGTTTTCAGAAACAAACAAGATGAAAGGAAAGTGATTATTAGAAACAAAGCTCGATTGGGTGTGTAGGGTTTCTATCCACAAGAGGGGATAGATTATGAAGAAGTGTTCGCTCCCGTTGCTCGTCTGGAGGCTATTCGAATATTCTTGGCATATGCATTTTATATGAACTTCACGGTTTATCAAATGGACGTCAAGACAACATTTCTGTATGGAAAGGTGAAAGAAGAAATTTATGTGTGTCAACCATGGGTTTGAAGACAGCGATCATCCTGATTATGTCTACAAGCTCGATAAAGCTTTATATGGGTTACATCAAGCTCCGCAAGCTTGGTATGCCACTCTTACTGATCATTTGCTTGCTCATGGATACACTCGTGGTGCATTTGATCAAACTTTGTTTGTTTGAAAGGTGGATACAGATCTAATTCTTGTGCAAATTTATGTGGATGATATCATATTTGGAACCACTATTGAGGAGATGTGCACAGAGTTCAGAAAGGTTATGGAAAAGAAGTTTGAGATGAGTGCTTTGGGTGAAATTACATTCTTTCTTGGGTTACAGCCAATCAATTAAGTGATGGCATCCTAATTCATCATGGAAAATATGTGGATGACATCATTGCCAAATTTAAATCCACCGATGCTTAGGCGGTATCTACTCCTATGGCTGCTCTGCCAGTTCTGGATGTTCACACAAATGGAGTTGCTGTTGATCAGAAACAATACCGATCAATGATCGGATCCTTAATGTACCTGACAGCAAGCCGTCCAGATATCATGTTTGTTGTGTGTCACTGTGCTCGTTATCAAGCAAATCCTAAAATGTCCCACTAAACCGCCCTTAAACGTATCTTTCGATATCTAAAGGGCAAGCCTCGGCATGGCCTTTGGTATCCCAAAGAATCTAGTTTTGACCTGTATGCTTTTTGTGACAGTGATTATGGAGGGTGTCAGCTAGACAGAAAATCTACAAGTCGGAGCTGTCAATTTCTAGGAGACAGATTAATCTCTTGGCAATGCAAGAAGCAACACACAGTCTCTACTTCTACTACTAAAGCTGAATACGTTGTTGTATCAGCTTGTTGCTCACAAGTCATCTGGATGCAACATCAATTGCTGGATTACGGTTTGACTTTTCTGAATACTCCTATTTTCTGGGATAATGAGGCTGTTGTGCTAATTGTGAGAAATCTGGTTCAACATTCTAAAACCAAGCATATTGATATCAAGGTGCATTTCATTCGCGACTGCTTTGAGAGAAATCTCATATGTATTGAAAGGGTTGATTCTAACAACAATATTGTGGATATCTTCACTAAAGCATTTGATACATCTCGATTCAATGTGCTTGTAGAGTCCCTAAAAATGATTAGTTTCAAAGATTAAATTGGTCACCAAAAATATTTTTCTTCGTAGTTAAATTTGTATAGTTCGATTCTATGCACAAATTTAGGGGGGAAATCAAGAAAAATACAAAAAGAGTCAGCTTTGAGTCAAGAAAAATACACAAAGAGTCAGCTTTAATTCTTTAGATTTCAAGAAAAATACAAAAAGAGTCAGCTTTAAATTCATTAGAGTCAAGAAAAATATAAAAAAAAGTCAGCTTTAATTCTTTAGAGTCAAGAAAAATATAAAAAGAGTATGCTTTCAGTTCATTTAAAAGAAAATTCAAAAATATTGTTTGTGTCTACATCGGAAGTTTTGCAATTTAATGGGAAGTGATATGAATGGTCGTTGCTTAAGGCTAGGATCAACACATGTAAGCCATCAAACTAAAAAGGCTAGGATCAATGTTGGATATGTTGATAGGCTCTGCATGTGATACACTTGAACAAAATAGTATTATGGCCTCAGTGGGGAACATCTCATAGATTAGTGTAATTTTCTATTCCTGTTAATAATCGAGAACTTATACATAAAGGTTGAATAACTGTGGATAACCCTTGCTCTACTGGGATTGCACTAACCGGGACCCTTCACAAAGGTGTTGCGAGATTGACTTGATACAAGTCTGTAAATATTATATATCTATATAGTTAAAAGACATGAATTAACATGCAATAGGTGAAAAGACACTCAATGAAAGTGCAAAGCTGATCTGCAAAGCAGAATCTTGAGCAAAAAGACACGCAATATTAATGTCGTGCTATAGAAAAAACACAAAAAGATATGTTTAAAGACGTACATATAAATATACATGTAAATATTTTTTCTTTTGGGAATACGTGACTAGGAAGGGATCCCTTGTCAAGGCATGTAAGTTTGTAGTGCTATGATTCTGAACATGTAAGACCGTGGTGCTATGTTTTCGATCAAATTTTGTAAGAGATTCCCTGAAAAGTTGCATAAACGTGTGCTAGTTATGCTCACTTAGTTACTATTTAGGTGCTCAAAAGATCATGAGAAAGGGAAAGTTTACCTGATAAGTCGTGGAGTCCATTAAAATTCATCAATAATTCACATAATTTACATTCACTTAATTACATGTTTCTGAGATATGAGTGTGGGACCCATTAAGTCACTATTAACTCTATCCAAAACATGATAATATAAATCACAGTGAAAAACCTTGGTTTGTAGCTAAAGCATGAGTTTAGAAGGTTCTAAATATTAGCAATCTTCTTTACACGTCTTAGTAAATATACATGCTGAAAAATGTTCCTTGGTATGCCTATAGAACGATTTGATCCCATTGCAAACTTCACAAAGGTTTGTCTTTAGAGAGAGTATGTTTCATGTTTTTTATCTTTTTAATTTTATTTTTATTTTACTTTATTAAATTAATTTTTTTTTAAATTGACAAAGTTTAATCTTGAAAATAAATTATTTAAGGGACTAAATTGTTGTGAGTTTACGGGTCAAATGAGAGGCCCACCAGTCTTCACGGTGGGCCCACACATTCAAAATTTTGAAACCGGTTACATAAAAAGGGTTTAACTTAAACCCTGTTTCGGTTCACGGCTCTCTCTCTCTCGGCGATTTTTGAAGAAACCTGTTGATTTTGTGTCTTCTCTTACCTGAATTGCTTTACAAGCTTCTTGAATCTACAAGTACATCTTCTGAACCCTTTCGTAGCTGTAAGGCCCCAAACCCGGGAGGCCTCACTCGTTGGATTTACTCATTCACAAACAGTTCTTAAACTTGAATATCAAATAACGCAGCGGAAAATACTTCATTAAAACATAACCATTACATTGTTCAACATACGGAAGTGTAAACATTGTCTAAACATAACATAACGAAATCAAAACGTAACGTGATGCCAGTCTTCATCAGCAGCCGGGTAACTCTTCATCGCTAGCCAAGCATCACCGACCATCCTCGCAACCTACCTTAAGTCAACAATAAACCGAATCTGCGCCTTTTCGTAACCGTCAATTCCTCATTACAGTACGGTACCTCATAGGGTACACGCACCGGCCTTGAGTAAGGTGCTCCATAGAGCACACACACCCACATTAACCATTTCAAGTACGGCGTCCCAAAGGATAGCTCGTACCACCATAAATACTATTCCCTCACGGAAAATGGTATCTCATTAGGGATCCCGGTAATCCCATGGTGACCGTCGTCACCCTTTTATCCACCCAGTTGTACAACCGTTAGCCAGCCACAAAGGCCCTATAAGGGTAAGGCCCATTCATGCATACATACCTTAGTTCCCGTAGGAACTCGTGGCAGATTCGTTCATTTCGTGAATTTCATAAAAACCGTTACCGCCTTTACATATTTTTAGTTAAAGCATTCGTACGTTTTATTATAAAACATTTCATCATTAAACCGTTCGTAAACCATTCATAAACCTCTTTAGCAAAAAACATCGTAAACATATTTCGACTTTCTTTTCGTAAACAACATTTCTTAAGACATCATTTCGTTAAACATCATTTCGTAAGTATGCACACCAGCCCAAAACATTAATAAAACATTTAAAAGAGGGCTCTAGAACTCACCTGATAAGCTAATCTGGGTTGTCCTAAACAAGGTCCAACAACGTCACTTCCGATCTAAATTGATTAGTTAAATACACATTAGACCTAATCCCGACTCTAACGGTTTAACCATTTTGAATTAGGTAACTATACTGACTTTACTAACCAGCCTGATGCCTGCGCACTTGGCAAGTGCGTAGGGCCTTGCTTCATGCGTACTTAATAAGTGCGCAGACTTCTCTTCATGCGTACTTGATAAGTATGCAGGCTTTGCTTCATGCGTACTTGATATGTTCGCAGGACCTGCTTCATGCGTACTTGATAAGTACGCATGACCTTCTTCTTGCGTACTTGATAAGTACGCAGGATCTGCTTCTCCGCAAAAACCCTAACTTTCTCATGCAGATCTGATCAAGTTAAGACCCCGAACTTGTTTACATTCAAAACGTTTGCTTTTCATTTAAGGACTCAAATCTATGTTTTTCTTCCAGTTTCATCCGTAAAAACGTTACCTTTTCATCCAAAACCCGAAAAAACCCAAAACGAACAAAAACTCAGATCTAGGCTAGATCGTTACCTGTATCGAGCTTCTGATCCGGAGGTTCTTCTCACGAGCTATGGAGCAACACTTGGCTGGAATCTCGGGTCGATCGCCAACTTTCTCTCTCTACGGTTTCTCTGTCTAGATGTTGCAAAATGAGAGAAAAGGGTGGTGACTTAGGCTATTTATAGGGGAGGCTCCCCTATGTTCGCCCCCTTTTAGCCCATCATGCCTCCTTAGTTTATTTCGTTCGTTCTCACATTAAATCCCGTTATTATAACTTTCTTTTTATTTTTGGGATGTCACAGTAGCTTAATGAACTCGTGGGAGCCATGTTTAACCTTAGTGATACTCATATAGGCATCAGTGATCAAGAACATCAATTCCCGTGGGTAGAATTTCAAATTGAAGGGCCGATTAGGGTCGTATTAGGTCGGCGAGCATCATCGAAAGTGTTAAGGTTGATAATCTGATACTTAGATGCCTCAATTTGAGGAAAGAACTGGTTTCGGCGTCACCCGGGAACCAAGCTTTCACAGTTTCATGTTCTAGACACCGTGAACCCTTGGCATTGCCCTGAACAGTTGATATTTTCGTATACGGTTGGGTAACCGTGTACCCCATCTTAGATGAGAACCTTGTTTTAGCCGAAAACTCAAGCTTAGCCGAGAACCCTGTTTAGCCGAAAATCCCAATTTTGACCAAGAACCTAAGATTAGCCGAGAACCACACAAAGGGGCAGTAAACCCCTGATCTTCCAAGAACCCTAGAATCCTTTTATTTAACTAAACTTTTCTATGTGTGTGGGTATTAACTTAATAAGTTTTGTGCAGATATGGCCAAAATGAGATTTGTTGCTGATCATAATCTTTGTGCTTTCACTCTGGACCCACCTGAAGAATTTGAATATTTCAGATTGATGGTTGTGGGGTTGACACTTTCCCCCATTAACTTGGTTGTTATGGAGAATCCAATTATTAACAGAACCCATATTTAGGAGTTTTGGTCCACTGCAACAATACATCCAAATGACCATGGAGAAGAATGCATTATTAGTACAGTTTAAGCAAAGAGAGTTCGAATTTCCAAAGCTGTAATAAGAACTGCTCTACAGTTCGATGACCTACCAGCTCATCCAACCAAGCTGAATCCAGAAGTTGTTACTCCAATTCTTACAAAGATGGGTTATGAAGGTCCTTATCCTCCTCTATACAAGAAGTTGCTTCATCCTTATTGGAGATATCTTACACACGTGTGCATGAACTGCTTATTAGGAAGAAAGGGAGGATTTGATGAGATAAACACTACCATCTCTTCAGCTATGGTTGCCCTGACCATGAGCTTAGACTGCAACTTCTCTAAGATGGTATTCGAAGAGTTTAAAAGCAATGTCAATGGAGGGAAGAAAGAGATCTTTCTCATGTATCCTAGGTTCTTACAGATCATTCTCAACAGGAATTATACAAATCTGGAGCCTACAGTTGAAACACTGGACCTTAAAGCTATGGGTCCTATGATCTTCAAGTTCATGAATGTCCATAAGCAGGGAAGAAGAATATATCAACGCTGCGTCCTCTTGAAAAGTTTGGTAGATTTGCTGCTCTACATGAAGAAGAAAATGAAGAACCGGCTGTGCAAGTACAATCTGAGGTTGCTGAAGAACAACTACTACCTGTTCAACCACAAAATGAACAACAAATTGAATCAAAAGATCTAATTGAGCCTGAGTTAGAAGATGCTGAATTAATATCTTCTTCTGATGATGAAGTAACTCCTAAAAGTCCACTAGTACCAATCAACCGGTATGTCAGAGAGATGGAAAGTAAAAGGCGTAGAATTGAGAATCCTTCTCTCACTTCCTCGTCTAATCAAGATGACAACGATGCTGATTATACATTGGATCAAGATGTACCTTCTAGACCACGGAAGTGAAGAGATCCGAGAAATGGGAGAATACCACCACTCACACCAAACCCAACACCCATACAAATTCCCATTCCAACAACTTACTTATCCACTCAATTATGCACTCAAATGCCATACTCACCTACCATCACATTATCCCAACCTCAATCCTCATCTCATGATCATCACAGTCCAATTTTGGAGGATTTTGATTATAACCAGTTCTTGGTCTCATCAAGTGAAGCTTATAAAGTTGAAAAGGCCAAAGGAAAAAGCCCTATGGTTTCTTCTACACCTGCTCCTGTAGACCCACATGTTTTGCAGGAAAGGGTGTTTGAATTAGAACAGCAAGTAGCCACACAGAACTCCAAGATTCTGACTTTAGAAGCAAAGCAAGGTTACCTTGTTACTCTGGTGTATGAGTTGAAGAAGCAGATTGAAGATATAAAGGGAAAACAGAGTGATCAAGTCAATACTGGTACAAGCAATGATGATAATGATCAAGGAGGTGGAGATGATGGAGGCAATGATCAATGTGATCATCAAAATAACACTCAAGGAAGTGATCCTTTCAACTTTGTGTTTGAAGGAGATCTTACTGATCCAAAGGATAGTGAATCATCTCAACACTTGGATTCAGATCAAGCAAAAGATATCCAAGATGAAAAAGTTGAGAGTTTGTCAGATTCAAAGATGGAAAGACTGAATTAGGACATTGATGATGATGTCAACATTCCAAGCTCAACTGCAAATGTATCTGAAGCTGGTACTACAAGAATTCAAAAGGAGCTACCCCCTTGGATATTACCGCCTGGTCCTCCATCTGAGACTCATGTCACTATTAACATAGAGAGTTATTACACTAAGAGAGGAGACAGGTCAGGTATTGCTTCTTGGGCTTACTATAAGAAGGCTAATGACTTTTGATTCAAAGAAGAACATGTATGTGGTGAAGAGAAAGAGTGGACGTCTGGAATAGTATAAGAAGGCTAACGACTTTAGCTTGTTGACTAAACTCGATCTTCAATAGCTAAATGAAGCCTATTTTGAGAACAGAAGGAAGAAACGGACAAGTTGAGATATTTCGCACATTTCTGAATGAACAGTGCGTAACTAACTTTGCTAAAATGAAAACAGCTGAGTCCAGGCTAAAGAAGGCTAAGGGAGTCAATGATCCTCACAAAGGCAAGGACTAGTATAATGTCATATGGCCTGCTCCCAAAACAGTCAAAATAGTACATGTTCACAAGAAAATGCCGGCGAATACTCTGAGAGATTTTCAGTATTGGGCATATGATCCAATTATAGCCGAAGCTTTAATAGTTACTGATTAAGCAGATATGAGGATACTGGATCCATTTGACTTGTCAAAGTTCAGTGAACAAGATATCAAAGTGTTAGCCAGAAGCCATATCAGACATGAACAGCTATGGGAAGAAAAAGCAAAGATTTTTACTGTTGCGACTGTTGACATCTTGAGGAAGAAGTTATATGGTGGAAGTGGAGATCATGGTGAAGACATTAACTTTTGAAGAAGAAAGCTTAATCCTAGGGGAAGATTGTTAGACCTAGAAAGTTTGTTATGATTAAGCTTATTTATTAGTGTCTTTATATGATGTAACCGTGAACTTGATAGATCACAGGTTGGGTAGACATGGGCCGGCCATTAGGCCGAGTAGAGGATTTTTGGCCTGTTACGGTTGTATGGGTATAGAAGTCTCTAAACCCTAACCGTGTGGGGTAAGCGATTGTTTTCTGTTCACTGTGTTTTCTCTGGACTAATTCAAGCGTAATTACAAGTGTTTTCTTATGTTCTTGAATCACCAAACTTGATAGTTTCCGCATATCAAGTGTGAGAATTGATATCGTGTGTGTTTGTTAGAAGATCCATGAATTTCGGGACTTACAATGCACCAGGAGCCATGAAAACGTTATTATTAGCTTCACCCTTTTGGTCAATAATGGCAGGATCTGCGTCAATTTCTGATTCACTCAGATCGTCTTCAACTGTATGGAAGCTTTCTTCAGTCATCACTTTAGTCTCGGAAGACTGAGTACTTTCACCAGAACGAATACTCTCACTATCACTTACCTCGGCAAAAGAATCACTTTCAAAATCACTCTTCTTTACTAATTCTTCTTTAATCAAGGTCACAAACGCTTGAGTAGTAACTTCACCCTTTTTCTTTAATGCTTCCCATAAATCTCTTGAAGTTGGACACTTCCCGAGACTATGAATGATTTCTTTTGGTAAAGACAATTTTAAAGTATTTTTCGTCTTCATCTCTCTATCAAACATCTGCTTTTCAAATTTAGTAAGAGCTGAAACTGGTTTAGGAACATCATAATAATCCATAAAGTCATATTTAGGATGCACATATCCTTCTGTTATTGGTCTCCAAAAATCTTTATCAGACAAAGAAACATACTTCATAAACCGAGCTTGCCAAGTAGAATAATCCGCAAAAGATACGAGCCGAGGAGGTGACGGAGTTCCAGACATATTGTTGAACATTAACATGTTTGTAGCGTTTGAAATCTATAGCTTTCGAACCAATTATAGCACGTCCAAACCGATTTAAAACGAAACCGAAACAGTCTCGAACTTTCTCGTCCAACTAAAAATCACGTTCTAGTTTCAACAAAAATTATTTGTTTCAACCTGAGACGTCGTTATCACCCTGGAAACCACGATCGAAAATCCCGAAAAGTAATTTTTAGAAAATATGAACAGTTTCTTGTCGCACTTTGAGACCAACCGAAACAGCTTTAAACGAGTTATGAATGAACCCAATATTTTCCGAACAACTAGAATTCGTGCTCGAGTCTCTAGAAAACCAAGTCGTATTTCTCAGAAACAAAGATAAACCATCGAAAACCGTGTTTGAAAAATTACTTGTAAGCTTCAATGACACGTTTTTAAGCTATTGGAAACAACTCGAAACAAGTTCGAAATCTTTCAAAATTTTCCCGATCCAATGCGCATCACATCCAAGATACTTCAGATCACATCCGTTTTCCCGAACATACACGTTAAAGTCCTGAAAACTAGGCCACAAAACACCAAAAATAAGCGTCAAATAATATCTATGTGACAAATAAATTGTTCCAGCGCACTTGACATTTCCTCAACTGAATTTGATTTAGTCAGACGCACTTAAGTAAAATTTATTCAGCGAATTTGGCAAAGGATTTCTGGAATATTGATAAATAACAGACTCCCTTTTATTTATTCATCATCAGCTGCACTCTTTTGATCAACAATGACAGGCTCTACAATAGTTTCTGATTCACTCAGATCATCTTCAACTGTCTGGAAACTTACTTCAGTCATCACATCACTCTCGATAGACTGAGTACTTTCACTAGAACGAATACTCTCACTATCACTTAAATCTGCAGAAGAATCACTTTGAGAATCACCTTGCTTCTCCAATACTTCTTTGATCAAGACCACAAACACTTGAGAAGTTGCTTCACCCTTTTTCTTCAATGCCTCCCATAAATCTCTTGAAGTTGGACACTTCCCGAGACTATAAATGATATCTTTTGGTAAAGACATCATTAAATTTTCATTCGTCTTCATCTCTCGATCAAACTTCTGCTTTTCTACTTTAGTAAGAGCTGTCATTGGTTTAGGAGCATCTTGACCCATGAATGAATAAGTAGGATTCACATATCCTTCTGTTATTGGTCTCCAAAAATTTTCATCAGTTTCTAGTACGAACTGTTCGAACCGGACTTTCCAGCTATGGTAATCTGATATGCACAAAAGCCTCGGTGGCATAGTTCCAATCTCATTATCATCACAAGAAATTGACATTTTGAATTTTTTGTGAAAATATCAGGAAAAAAATTTCCTGCCAAAATACTCTTTTTAAAATTTTCAAAACTTCAAAATTTCAAAAATGATTCAAAACAACCATATAAGCTTTCCCTAAAAAATTTAGACAAGAAGAAAATTTCCCGCCAAAATTATGAACACTAGCAAACTAGATAAGTTCGTCTGAAATTAGTTCGCCTGATACTGCCTGTGCGAACTTAATAAGTTTGCCTAATTCAGTTCGTCTCTAACAGAATGATTAAGTTCGCCTGGTTCAGCTTTTCAACCAAAACACGAACCAAAAGTTCCGAAAATCATCATTTCTCACTGATTTGATGGAATTTGAAGACATAGAACCGTAGGATTTGGTATTTCATGATTTAGAAAACTTCTATCGGATTAATTTCACCAAAATCAACTTCAAATCCATGAATTCAGCATCAAAATCAACTTCAAGAACTTGAAAACTTCATGAAAATGAAAACTTGCAAAAATGATCAATTTCTTGTCAAATTGTACCCAAATCGTCACAAATCACTCACGAATCATACACAAATCACGGGCACCAGCTCTGATACCACTTGTAGGTCCACATGACTCCACTACAGATCGATCTCGTGACGTGACGTATAGAAGACACGGAGTGCAGAATCCAACCGTGTAAACGTATGTGTACACAAGATGACAGAAACGATAAAAATGTAAATAATCTTCTCGTTGTATTTCCTTATCAAACACTGATTACAATCTCTCTCAGATTCTCATGTCTGATCTCTCTCTGAAGTGTTTCAAGTCTCTTCACTAACACTTGTAAATACCTATTTATAACAAGTTCGCTCCTAAAGATGCTTAGGCGAACTTGTTAAGTTCGCCTCTCTATGAACTTAAACAATATTGTTATCAACAATTACAAAACATGTCCTAACAGCCTCCCCTTTAACTGTTGCTAACAATTCTATCAATTACAAGTCAAAGACTTTAAGACTAAGACATAATATCTTCAAGCTCGTTGTCACCAGAATATGCTCCAACAAACATAAGCGTCAAATAATATCTATGTGACAAATAAATTATTCCAGCGCACTTGACATTGCCTCAACTGAATTTGATTTAGTCAGACGCACTTATGTAAAATTTGTTCAGCGAATTTGGCAAAGGATTTCTGGAATGCTGATAAATAACAAACTCCCTCTTAGCTGTTGCAAATAATTCTATACAAAATACTGATAAATCATCAGTCACAAAAACGTGTCTCAACAGACTCCCCCTTGATTGATGATCCTGGGTCTTCACTTTACCTTGTAAGACTTGATCTTTGGAATTGCACTTTGATCTTCAACCTACAATGCTTCAATCTCGAGGCACCAGGCTCCCTCTAAACTAATGCATCCGGTTTAGGACAATTTTGTTTGGCCTCTTCTTGAAAACTAACGATTCCAACACCTTTCAATGTAGTCCATCCTCTCAACGTTAACCACCTCCGCATTAATTCAAGAATCTAGGCCACACTGCTTAGACATCAATAAACCAACCGGCATAAGATAGAGATTCCAAATTTCCAACAATCAGCATCAAACTAATCAACTTTCACAAAGACAAGAATCCCAGTTTGAAACAAACTAAAACTCCAAGATAATGCGCAAAAACCAATCTTTTTCTTTGATCGTCATCTTCACCAGAAGTGTTTGACTTTGTCTCGTACCTTTTCCACTTAACAAATTACCCGAAGTCTTTCATATCCGATCTTCCCTTCA
Organism: Smallanthus sonchifolius; assembly: GCA_023525975.1. Lineage (NCBI taxonomy): Eukaryota > Viridiplantae > Streptophyta > Magnoliopsida > Asterales > Asteraceae > Smallanthus > Smallanthus sonchifolius. The sequence goes on from CM042034.1 coordinate 59,412,296, forward strand.
TGACGCAAGCATCTCCACATTAAACCAGAAACAGAAGGACGTTTCTTATTTAACCAGCATATAATAAAGGTTCCATCTTCAACTAGTTAACAACAAATAACTAGCTTCATTTCAAACGTACTTGACCAAGTCTCACACAAACATTCGGTAGTAATCATCGTGAATCTAACAATCCTCAATCTGATTTTCATTCGTGGTTAACACCACCTACTAATCATAATAGGTTGTCTATCTGGATTCCGCCCAGATCCCAAATGAGAAATCAAACCATAATCAAATCATGTTGAATCATTTTGATGATCTTGATAACTTGAACTGTTTTTGCAAAGAAACAAAACATTAGAAAAGTTTAATCTCCCTCTTTTATTTGCAAATACCCAAATAGTACTTCATCAAGAACAAACTGAGATCTTAAGTAAATAATAACCCATATTCAAGCTGCTTCAGCATTCATCCCCTAATAAAGAAGTATCCTAGACACTCGTAGCCCACATTTTCAGGTTTTAATACCTAGACATAAGATTTTTCAGTTAAAATTCATCATCCAACTCACAAATCTCACCCTTGTTTCATCAAGCCACATATAAAATTTGAATTTTGGTCCCAAAAAAAACCAAAATCACTAACTTCTCAAAAATGGTCCGAAACAAGCATATATATATATATATATATATATATATATATATATATATATATATATATATTTTAATCACTCATCCAACAAGTTCGCCTCAATAGTACAGCGAACATACCAACTTCGTCTCAGAACAACTCTAGTGAACTTAACAAGTTCACCTGAGAATCTTCCAGCGAACATATAAGTTCGCCCGTAACTGCCATCAGACAAGCAAGTTCGCCTGACGCGCTGTTTCAGCCAAAATTATCGAATCTTCTTGTTTTGGCGGTAAAACCTTCATCTCTTCAAGCTCTAACACCTCTAGAATGATCAAACTCATAAAATACTTCGAATTTGACAAATTCCACCATAAAAACTCATTCTTTTAACGTCTCCATGATGAATATGCGGAATTAAACATCAAATCATGAGTAATTGTGGACCAACATGCGATTAGTCCCCTGGTTCTCAGCCGTAGCTCTGATACCAATTGAAAGTCCCTATGACGTCTTCTAACAAGCAAGACGATCACGATCAAACACATTACTCAATGATTCACATTGAGACGGGAGCACGAAGTGAATCAAACACAAACACAAATAGAATAGAGATGAAACAAAAACGATTAGTATATATAACCGATAACGAACACGTCATCACATATTACAATACCGAAGAAGTGTACATCTCTACGTTTAACCTCCCATCGCAATCCCTATGTAAGCTCTACCTAGGGATTGTGACTCACTTTACACAGAGAATCACTCCCTCTCTGTGTATGCTATCTCTAGCATTTCTTGCTACAAATGAACAACTTAATGTCCTATTTATAGGCAAACTGAGTCTGCAGGCGAACTTAACAAGTTTTCCCATAACTCTATAGGCGAACTTAGTAAGCTCGCTAGTTAAGTTCGCCTAAACATTCCCTTAAGTAAACTTAACATGTTCGCTACATATACACTTAGAATAGATACAAATTTAGAGTCTAACAAAGGGACGTCGGCATTGGCAGGTAGTGGCGGTGCCGGTCAGGGGCTGTTCACGGCTAATGAAGGCTCGGGAAAGGTGGATGATGCGTAGGAAACCGGCGAGACACGGCTGGGACAAGGCGACGAGTGATGTGGTGGTTCCTGGTGACCACGGTTGCGGCCAAAGGAGTCGGACAGCGGTGGTACAGGAACCAACTAAGGACTAGGACGCGCGAAAGATGTGCCACGACATGAAGAGGAGGCGATGCCAGAATGATTGGGGGCGGTGTCGGACGCGTCGGAAGTCCGAAGTGAAGCCGGGTTCACGAGAGGGTGCTGAGAATGAGAATGAGGGTTTTTTTGATGCATGGAGATCATGCATGGCGTCACTCACGTGCATGCAATCAAGCGTGGTGTCGGGTTTAGTCGTGTAGGTGTAGAGTATCGGCGAGTCATGTCTTGTTTCGTGGTTTATGTGTATTATAGGTGCAAGGTCGAAAGGCGTGCACGAGGCATTAGCATGCTTTAGAGATGAAGTTGCGTCTAGCAAATGTGAGTTTCTATCGCCTACTTTTAAATGTTTTTAGTTTTGAGCATGAATACATGCAACGTACGATACAGCGAATACACGCAATAAAAGGGTTTTGACGTTAATATATGTGTTGTGAAATAATAGTTATATTTGTATGTGTAGGATTGGTGTCACGTAAATAAATATCGTGACTGTTAATTTAGAGATATTTGATATTGTTTCGACACTACTCGACGGGGAATTAGTCTGACATTAATCAGATGAAATGGGTCGCTCAAGTTTGATAGTAAGTCGGTGTTAGTAGGTGAGTTGTTATGGTTGACGGTGATCAATCAACGAGTCATGATCGCACATGTCCATAGACTACTCGACATGAGTTCATGTATGTCGATAAAATATATTATTTGAATTTACGGTGAATTAAATGAGAAAACCTTTGGAATGTAAATCGTTTTTAACAAAGTTTCGGGACTTAATACCCCCGAACAAATTACTCTAGAACTCACTCAGCGTAGCTGAATTTTAGCGTGTATTTCAGGTAAAGAGAAAGTGTGAGCTGGCGGCTTCTGGATGGCGCTTGGTTACCGTGATCGCTGTGATGACATTTATTTTCCTTTATGATGTTGAACGATTTAGATATTAGTACTTGATTGCCTTGTGTTTGAGATTTGGGTCGTTGACTGCTTATTTTCCGCTGCACTTATTGAGTTTATTTAATGTCATTTACTACTGTGCTTACATGTATGCTAACGTGTCCGGTTCCCGGGATTTGGGGCCTTACAGAAGAGGATGTAACATTTCTGATTTTAGTATTCCTATTTCAATTCAATGTAATGCAATTTCAAGTTCTATACTCGTGCAATGTCTCATTATTTTCTCGCCGTAAATTTAATGCAATAATTCTATACAAATTCGCAAGTGTTACTCGGTTATATACATTTAAACGCTATACAAGAAACTATTTTATTCAAACTTATCAAATCTGAAAAGTCAAGGACTAAAATTGAAAAATGCCATCAAACCCTAGTCTAGCACGGTCGTGCTTCGTCCTAGCACGGTCGCGCCAGGTGCTTTGGCACGGTCGCGCGACCTGCTTTGGAACGATCGCGCCCGGTGCCTAGGCACGGTCGCGCCTATTTTGGCACGGTCGCGCCTGCGTAACAGTCGAAACGTAAATGTGATTTCAAAACGCTCAATCATTCGAAATTCAAATCCGATTACGTTTCTTCTTCCATTAACGTGAGTTATACCATTCTCAATTATTCAACACCTCAGTTTCATACCATCAATCTCGAATTCTCTCTCAAACAATTCAAGCAAAACTCGAATCCTATTCTGAGACGCAAATTCCCCCGATCAAGAAAGGATTACGCATCTCCCGGATCTCTCCAAGACTCTGGACTCTCTGGCCTAGCCGGAATTGCAGCCGAAGTCGCCGGAAGCCGTTTTCTCCGTCGCTGGAACTCCCTTCTACCGATCGTTACCAATTCCTTCCTGTTTTAGGTAAGTATACTCACCATATCATTCGTTTCAGTATCATCATCAAAAGCCCCCTATTAATCTGGGCTTTCATTACAGAAATCGTTCGAATCAGAATTGTTATTTTAAATAAAAAGGATTTAATCGATTCCACTCTTAAACACGATGTTCATGCAATTAATTTATATTATTAGACTCGTAATATCTCCTTAATCGAAAGCCCTATCAATTCCATCGTTATAAATACAAGAAATTGTCAATTCGTGTCTGACTTGGAATAGACACGGTCGCGCTAATCATCTAGCGCGGCCGTGCCTCATTTAGCGCGGTCGTGCCGATTAGCAGCGCGGTCGTGTCCTCCTGTCCAGACCTTGTCATGCCCTCTGGGCTAGTCCCTGTTGTGTCTAAAGATCATAGACACGACCGTGCCGGGCCAAGGCACGGTCGTGCCTGTCAAACTTGTCTAGATTGTGCTCCTGTTGATCAACCCGGTCGCGCCCCGACTAGCGCGGTCGCGCCCGTGGCTTGAGCACGATCGTGCCCTTCCAAGGCACGGTCGTGCTAGACTCAGATTATTTTAGCAGAATTATAATTTTTATATTTAACCAGGAAATGTTTCAGATTTTATAAAAATACGTGTTCTGTATTTAAAAATGGATTAAAAGTTTAATCTTGGCATAAATATAATTTTTTTAAAAGTTTATAAAAATTAAATTTATATTTAATTAAATGATGTTTTAAATAATTAAGTTACAAAATTTATAAATAATGATTAGTTATTTAATTTACATTTTAAATCAAAATCATTTATTTATTTATACTTAATTACAATTAATATTTACATTATTTCATAAACTATAATTATATATTTATTTATTTATTCAATTCAAACCTAATCAAATTATTTCAAACATATTTTACTTCAAACTCTATATATTTTATACAAAGCAATAGTTTTATATATACAAATTCAACTTTCACTTTAGACCTAAACTTTGTACATCTATTTGATTCTATACACATTACTCGATAGGTTAAATTGTGCATTCCAAGGATCATAATTGCTATCTATAATCTGTGTTAGCTACATCTTCATATCAAGTGAGTATTCACAACCCCCTTTTACTCTTTTACACTTTTGGGGTGGAACATGAACTTTATACACATTACACATTTCACAACTACATTTATACAAACAATACAAGTGCAATATCCTACATACATACATGTGTGCAAAATTTGAGCTTTGTGCCCGAGTGCTAGTTGTGCTAGTCTTTGTGAAAACTATGTGCAATCATTAACTATACAAGCTGACGGTTTTCAATGATAGATCTATTGAGTCTGACAAACCCACCCAAGTGGAGGTGATTGATACCGACAACACAATTTACATACTAGTTACTAAGGTTTGATTGTACTTGATTACACAATAGCAGCTCCCCATAAATGCCTTATTTTTCATGTCTTGTAAAGGATTTGTTTTACAACTATATGCTATCTATATACAACTGTGTTATACTCACCAACTTTTTAGTTGACTTTATTTTATTCATGTTTCAGGCCCTAATATGTGAGGATGATTCAAGACGTGCTCAATATAGGATTTGGACTTAGCAATATTAAATCAAGAAGTTTATGAATTGTTTTATTTTCTTGTTTGGATTTGGTTTGTACTTGGATTATTTGTAATGGAAATTTGACTCTAATATACTTCAATTTAGTCAACCTTGTGCTATGAACAGTCTTACATGTCCCGCCCCGATGATTTCGCCATCGGTCGGGGTGTGACAGATTGGTATCAGAGCCTTGGTTATAGGGATTTAGGTTATTAGACATCTTGACCTAGACTATAACTTTAGGACACCCACTTATACTATGCTTCATGATTTTGTGCTATGTGTTACATGCTATGTGCTACATGCTTACCATGATAAATTGTTTATTATATTTGGTACCTTACTTGTTAGAAATTCATGACTTATTAGGATCTTCTTAAATAATACCTTTCCTATATCCTAAAATCCCATGATATTTCTACCTTCTTTTCTATCTTTATTCTTTCTAAGCATGTGGAAAAAAAAAATAAAAAAAAAAATCTTGAAGCAAAAATCTTTAAATTTTTTTTTATTTTCTTCGTTAAGGTTTTTAAACTTGTTAAATTATTTGAGGATACGTGCAATCTGGAAGGGTGACACCTGTATTTTGGGTTTTCTGTCTAGGAAAGCATTTCGCATAAATCCCAATCAACCGAGGGACCCGTATGCTTTCCTGGGAATTCTCGAGATGAGTGTTTACCTATAGGCTAAAGCATGTCTTCTTGAAAATTATATAAGTTTAAATTAACCTTAATGTGCCTTAGTATTCAAGTGATTTTATCACTTTTGAGTACAATCCAAACTATGAATATCTATCTTTTATTTGGTTTTCTCATTCTATTAAATCCTAGCAATTCTCATAAGTTCTTACAATCTTTCTTGTCTTGTAAAAATCTGTAGAATGCCTCCTCGTCGTGCTCCCGCCGCCAACGCCAACACCGACATTGCTGCTATTCTCACCCAATTAGTGACACAACTCACCCAAGCCAATGGTGCCACAAATGGAAATGGTGGAAATGGAAGCAATAGTGGTAATAATGGTGGTAATGGTGGAAATGGTGGAAACAATCCATCTCAATGCACCTTCAAGCACTTCAATTCGTGCAATCCCCTAAAGTTCTATGGTACCGAAGGAACTACTGGACTCCTTCAATGGTTTGAAAGCATTGAGAATACCTTTCTCAATAGTGACTGTCCCGACAACCTCCGTGTTCGTCATGCTACAAGTGTCCTACAAAAACGGGCACTTACATGGTGGAATGGGGAGAAAAGGAATAGGGGTGTTGACATAGCTATGGCCTTACCTTGGGATGAGGTCAAAAGGCTTATGACCGAGGAGTTCTGTCCTCGAAATGAAGTGAAAAAGTTAGAAGCTAAATTTTGGGATCTTGCCCATGATAGTGGGGAAAGCTTAGCATATACAACTCGGTTCCATGAGTTGAGTCTTCTAGTGCCCCACATGGTCACTCCTTTAGCCCGTTGTATCGAAAAGTATATTGGTGGGCTACCAAGACAAATTCAAGATACTGTCTTAGGTAGAAATCCTGCTACTTTGGAGGATGCCATCCGCCTGTCTGCTACCTTAACTGATAATCATGTTAAAGCTGGAACTCTTACCAAAAAGGGTTCTAAGAAAGTTGCTGTAACCGTAACCCCTCCTGCCCACAACAAAGAAGCCACAACTGAACCCTCTCGCAATAACAAAAAGAGGAAGGTTAGAAACTTTGCTGTGGTTACTCCTGCGGTGCCCGTTAATCAAGTTGCACCCGTAGTTCAAGCACCGGCTAAAAAGCCATATGTTGGGATTTATCCTCTTTGTGCCACCTGCAATTTTCATCATCCTCAAAATATCCCATGTCGCCTTTGCACTCATTGTGGGATATATGGTCACACTATCAATATTTGTAGGGCCAAAGCTTTTGAGGGTCAAGTCAATCCACCGAACCATCCCAACCCGCGAGTGGCTAATCAAGGTGCTCCCGCCATTGCTAATAGGCGTGCTTGCTATGAGTGTGGAGACCCGAACCATTTTCGTAATCTATGTCCAAGACTTGCAAATGCTAGACAAGGTGGAGCTCGTGGGCGTGCGTTCAACATAAACGCCAACGAAGCTCAAGCCAACAACGACGTGGTTAATGGTACGTTCCTTGTTAATAGTCAATATGCCTCCATTTTGTTCGATACCGGTGTCGATAAAAGTTTTGTGTCACTAAATTTTGAGCCTTTACTTGCAAAGACACGATCCCAATTAGAGGAAACCTTCACCGTTGAAATAGCAAATGGTGACTCCCTTACAATTGAGTCTATTATCCATGATTGCTCTTTAGAACTTAATGATCATGCATTCCCAATCAACCTTGTTCCAATGCCACTAGGAAGCTTTGATATTATCATAGGTATGGATTGGCTATCAAATCATCATGCCGAAGTCATTTGCTTTGAAAAGTGTATTCGAATTCCGCTACCATCGGGAGAAACCTTAAGGGTTTTTGGTGAAAAGCCTTGCAAGGGTCTTAAATTGATGTCTTGTACTACCGCTCAAAAGTACTTACGAAAGAAGTACATCGCCTTCCTAGCTCATATTGTTCAAAAGGACGTCAAGGAGAAGAGTATTCAAGACATTCCTATCATTAGGGATTTTCCCGAAGTGTTTCCTAAAGATTTATCCGGTCTTCCTCCTGTTCGTCAAGTAGAGTTCCGTATTGATCTTATGCCCGGAGCTAACCCCGTTGCTAGAGCTCCTTATCGTCTTGCACCTTCCGAAATGCAAGAGCTCGCAAGTCAACTTCAAGAACTCTCCGATAAAGGTTTCATTCGCCCAAGTCATTCACCGTGGGGTGCACCCGTTTTATTTGTTAAGAAGAAGGATGGATCATTTCGCATGTGTATTGACTACCGCGAACTCAACAAGCTTACTATCAAGAATCGTTATCCTTTGCCTAGAATCGATGATCTCTTTGATCAACTTCAAGGTTCTACTTGCTTCTCGAAGATTGATCTTCGATCTGGTTATCATCAGCTCCGTGTTCAAGAAGATGACATTCCTAAGACTGCTTTTCGAACAAGGTATGGTCATTACGAGTTCATGGTTATGCCTTTCGGGTTAACCAATGCACCCGCAGTTTTCATGGATCTCATGAACCGTGTGTGCAAACCGTACCTTGATAAATTCGTGATCGTTTTCATTGACGATATCTTAATCTATTCCAAGACTAAAGCCGACCATGAAGAACACCTTAGATTGGTTTTGGACATGTTAAAGAAAGAACAACTATATGCCAAGTTCTCCAAATGTGAATTTTGGTTAAAAGAAGTTCAATTTCTTGGTCACATCGTCAACGACAAGGGTATTCATGTTGATCCTGCTAAGATTGAAACGGTTAAGAATTGGAATGCCCCGAAGACTCCTACCGAAGTTCGTTCATTTCTTGGTCTTGCGGATTATTATCGTCGTTTCATCTCAAACTTCTCAAAGATTGCTGTCCCTCTTACCGCTTTGACTCATAAGGGTAAAACTTATGAGTGGGGACCGAAACAAGAAGAAGCTTTCCAAACTCTTAAGCATAAGTTGTGCAATGCTCCCATTTTGACTCTCCCCGATGGAAATGATGATTTAGTTGTCTATTGTGATGCTTCTAACCAAGGTCTTGGTTGTGTCCTCATGCAACGAGGAAAAGTAATCGCTTATGCATCAAGATAACTCAAAATTCATTAAAAGAATTATACGACGCACGATCTCGAGTTGGGTGCGGTCGTATTCGCGTTAAAGATTTGGAGACATTACCTATATGGCACGAAATGTGTGGTATTCACCGACCATAAAAGTCTTCAACATATCTTCAACCAAAAAGAACTCAATATGAGGCAACGACGTTGGGTCGAACTCCTTAACGACTACGACTGCGAGATTCGTTACCATCCCGGCAAAGCGAATGTTGTAGCCGATGCCTTGATTCGAAAGGACCATGTTATGCTTCATTGTGCCCGTGTTCAAACCGATATTCAAACCCGTATCTTAGAAGCTCAACACGTCTCGGTAACCGAGGGTAACATGTATGAAGAAATGTCGTGTGGTGTTGAACTTCTTCTTGAATCAAAACCCAATGGCTTACTATATTACTTGAACCGTATTTGGGTTCCCGATCGCGATGATCTCCGTGCAATTCTCATGAACGAGGCTCATAAGACTCGTTATTCTATTCATCCTGGTGCGGATAAAATGTACCAAGATCTTCGCCAACTTTATTGGTGGCCCGGTATGAAGAAAGACATTGCTCTTTATGTGGCCAAATGCTTAACTTGCTCCAAAGTCAAAGCCGAACAACAACGTCCTTCTGGTTTACTCGAACAACCAGAAATTCCCGTGTGGAAATGGGAGAATTTAGCTATGGATTTCATTACCAAGCTCCCTCGCACCTCGAGTGGTTATGATAGTATTTGGGTGATCATTGATCGACTCACCAAATCTGCCCACTTCTTGCCTATTCGTGAAGACTTCAAAGTGGAGAAATTAGCCCGAATTTACATTGATGAAATTGTGAGCCGTCATGGTGTTCCCTTGAACATAATATCCGATAGAGACGCTCGGTTCACCTCTCGATTTTGGCAATCTCTCCAAAAGGCTATTGGTACTCGATTGGATTTGAGCACGGCTTACCATCCGCAAACTGATGGTCAAACCGAGCGAACAATCCAAACTCTTGAAGACATGCTTAGAGCTTGTGTAATCGATTTTGGTGGCAAATGGGATTCGCATTTATCCCTTATTGAGTTTTCTTACAACAATAGCTACCACACAAGTATCAACATGGCTCCATTCGAAGCTCTCTATGGTCGCAAGTGTCGTTCTCCTATCTGTTGGAGTGAGATTGGTGAAGCACAAATCACTGGTCCCGAGTTAATTCAAGAAACATCCGACAAGATTATTCAAATTCGTGACAATATTCGAGTAGCGAGGAGCCGGCAAAAGAGTTATGCCGACAAACGTCGAAAACCCTTGGAATTCCAAGTCGGTGATCTTGTTCTTCTTAAGGTGTCTCCTTGGAAGGGTGTGGTCCGTTTTGGAAAGAAAGGCAAGTTAGCACCTCGTTATGTTGGTCCATTCAAAATCCTTGAAAGGATTGGGAAAGTGGCTTACAAGCTCGAGTTACCTCCATCTCTCGGCAATGTGCATCCTACATTTCATATATCTAATCTGAAGAAGTGTCTCGCCGATGAAAATCTCCATATATCGCTCGACGACGTGCGCATTGATGAAACGATGCACTTCGTTGAGAAACCGGTAGAAATTATGGATCGTGAAGTCAAGCAGCTCAAGCGAAGTCGCATTCCTATCGTTAAAGTTCGTTGGGAATCTAAGCGTGGTCCTGAGTTCACTTGGGAACGAGAAGACCAAATGAAGCTCAAGTACCCTCATCTTTTTACTAATAATGTTGTTTCCTCTAGCTAAATTTCGGGACGAAATTCTCTCAACATGGGGAGACTGTAACATTTCTGATTTTAGTATTCCTATTTCAATTCAATGTAATGCAATTTCAAGTTCTATACTCGTGCAATGTCTCATTATTTTCTCGCCGTAAATTTAATGCAATAATTCTATACAAATTCGCAAGTGTTACTCGGTTATATACATTTAAACGCTATACAAGAAACTATTTTATTCAAACTTATCAAATCTGAAAAGTCAAGGACTAAAATTGAAAAATGTCATCAAACCCTAGTCTAGCACGGTCGTGCTTCGTCCTAGCACGGTCGCGCCAGGTGCTTTGGCACGGTCGCGCGACCTGCTTTGGAACGATCGCGCCCGGTGCCTAGGCACGGTCGCGCCTATTTTGGCACGGTCGCGCCTGCGTAACAGTCGAAACGTAAATGTGATTTCAAAACGCTCAATCATTCGAAATTCAAATCCGATTACGTTTCTTCTTCCATTAACGTGAGTTATACCATTCTCAATTATTCAACACCTCAGTTTCATACCATCAATCTCGAATTCTCTCTCAAACAATTCAAGCAAAACTCGAATCCTATTCTGAGACGCAAATTCCCCCGATCAAGAAAGGATTACGCATCTCCCGGATCTCTCCAAGACTCTGGACTCTCTGGCCTAGCCGGAATTGCAGCCGAAGTCGCCAGAAGCCGTTTTCTCCGTCGCTGGAACTCCCTTCTACCGATCGTTACCAATTCCTTCCTGTTTTAGGTAAGTATACTCACCATATCATTCGTTTCAGTATCATCATCAAAAGCCCCCTATTAATCTGGGCTTTCATTACAGAAATCGTTCGAATCAGAATTGTTATTTTAAATAAAAAGGATTTAATCGATTCCACTCTTAAACACGATGTTCATGCAATTAATTTATATTATTAGACTCGTAATATCTCCTTAATCGAAAGCCCTATCAATTCCATCGTTATAAATACAAGAAATTGTCAATTCGTGTCTGACTTGGAATAGACACGGTCGCGCTAATCATCTAGCGCGGCCGTGCCTCATTTAGCGCGGTCGTGCCGATTAGCAGCGCGGTCGTGTCCTCCTGTCCAGACCTTGTCATGCCCTCTGGGCTAGTCCCTGTTGTGTCTAAAGATCATAGACACGACCGTGCCGGGCCAAGGCACGGTCGTGCCTGTCAAACTTGTCTAGATTGTGCTCCTGTTGATCAACCCGGTCGCGCCCGGACTAGCGCGGTCGCGCCCGTGGCTTGAGCACGATCGTGCCCTTCCGAGGCACGGTCGTGCTAGACTCAGATTATTTTAGCAGAATTATAATTTTTATATTTAACCAGGAAATGTTTCAGATTTTATAAAAATATGTGTTCTGTATTTAAAAATGGATTAAAAGTTTAATCTTGGCATAAATATATTTTATTTAAAAGTTTATAAAAATTAAATTTATATTTAATTAAATGATGTTTTAAATAATTAAGTTACAAAATTTATAAATAATGATTAGTTATTTAATTTACATTTTAAATCAAAATCATTTATTTATTTATACTTAATTACAATTAATATTTACATTATTTCATAAACTATAATTATATATTTATTTATTTATTCAATTCAAACCTAATCAAATTATTTCAAACATATTTTACTTCAAACTCTATATATTTTATACAAAGCAATAGTTTTATATATACAAATTCAACTTTCACTTTAGACCTAAACTTTGTACATCTATTTGATTCTATACACATTACTCGATAGGTTAAATTGTGCATTCCAAGGATCATAATTGCTATCTATAATCTGTGTTAGCTACATCTTCATATCAAGTGAGTATTCACAACCCCCTTTTACTCTTTTACACTTTTGGGGTGGAACATGAACTTTATACACATTACACATTTCACAACTACATTTATACAAACAATACAAGTGCAATATCCTACATACATACATGTGTGCAAAATTTGAGCTTTGTGCCCGAGTGCTAGTTGTGCTAGTCTTTGTGAAAACTATGTGCAATCATTAACTATACAAGCCGACGGTTTTCAATGATAGATCTATTGAGTCTGACAAACCCACCCAAGTGGAGGTGATTGATACCGACAACACAATTTGCATACTAGTTACTAAGGTTTGATTGTACTTGATTACACAATAGCAGCTCCCCATAAATGCCTTATTTTTCATGTCTTGTAAAGGATTTGTTTTACAACTATATGCTATCTATATACAACTGTGTTATACTCACCAACTTTTTAGTTGACTTTATTTTATTCATGTTTCAGGCCCTAATATGTGAGGATGATTCAAGACGTGCTCAATATAGGATTTGGACTTAGCAATATTAAATCAAGAAGTTTATGAATTGTTTTATTTTCTTGTTTGGATTTGGTTTGTACTTGGATTATTTGTAATGGAAATTTGACTCTAATATACTTCAATTTAGTCAACCTTGTGCTATGAACAGTCTTACATGTCCCGCCCCGATGATTCCGCCATCGGTCGGGGTGTGACAGAGGAAGAGTTTGTTCCTGATATTGATCATGATATTGAGGTTAAAGAATCATCATCATCTGAGGAAGAAGAAGAAGAAGAAGAAATGGAACAGGGTATGGGGAATGAGGAGGAACATAATGTTAATGTTGTGGCTAGAGTTGAAATTGAAATCCCTAATATACAAGAAGGAGAACAACACTTTGTTGAGCCCATTGTTGAAGCTGCTTTTACTGATACTGCAATCATTGTTCAAGAAGAAAAAGAACAAGATGTTGAAGTAATAGTCCAAGGGGATGAAGAGGAAGTTACAGAGTCAAGTGGGACTCTGGATGTAGGTATCTAGGGTTCAGATTACTACAAGTCAGATTCGGATGGACAGACTGAACCTCCTGCATCCTCCTCAAAGAGACAAGCCAGCTCTGGTTCGGATTATGAGCTGGAAGAGCCAAGAGCTAAGAGAATAAAAACTGGGTTTGAGGAGTTATCATCATCCTCTGAATCTCTGTTCAATTTTCCAGAACACCCAACACCTCAACCAACCCCACAAACAACACAACCACCATCTCCACAACATGTACATATTCCTATACCACCCTCATCCCCTACACATGAACCATCACCTTTAGTCCCAATAGTCAAAACCCTAAGCTTAGAGGTGAAGAAGTTGTAGGATCATGTTCAAAAGAAGGATAAAGTTATAGAAAGTTTAAAGACTGAACTGAGTGAGTGCAACGATGAAGTTAAAGATTTGAAACTGGAAGTTGGGGACTTCCACACCCAGCATGACATTCAGCAAACACAGCTTGAAACTAAACTGAAGTTGATCTCTCAACAGCAACAAGACTTTAAAGCTTTATCTGACATTGTTGAGCAACTCAAGGCTTCACTGGTCAAATATTCTCAGCAAGAAACCCCTTCCACAGTTTAAGGGGAGACCACTTTTGCTGGTGGACCCTTTTCCCCTTCCTTTGTTACTAACCCTAAGTCTACAATGACCATATTCTCTGGCCTTGCTGCCAAGACAAATGAAACTGTGGAAGTCAAAGTTGAAGAAACAGAGTATGATCTTCCCTCTACAAGTGAAAGAAGAGGGGCTAGGGAAAGAGGAAAAGGAAAAGAATCAAACATTGAAGTAGTGGTTCTTGATGAAGAAGAAATTGGATCAGATCATGAACTCAATAATATTCTGGATAAAATTGACAACTATGGAGTTAATGACTAGTATCCTGAGATTTTGATCAATGGAGAACTAGATGAATAAAGGACCAGATACTTTACATAGGAAGGAGATGAGATCCAAGCACTTTAAGATGATGATAAAGATGAAACCCGTGTAAAAGTTGATCTAGTGAAACCTGCTACCACCCAACCTGAACCCACTCCTTTTGAATCCACTCAACCTGAATCCAATCCTACTGAACCAACCTAACCATCAAAACCAAATCCTGACTACCCTTACAAGAACATACCTTGGCTGATGAAAATGGTTGAAAAGGAGAGCCCATAAACTTATGAATGGTTCGCTGAGTATCAATAACTGAAGAGGCCTCCTGTTGGTGGGAAGTATGATCATGAGCGTAAGCTGTTTATCATAAGGAGATACAAAGGTGGATTGGAGCACTTTAAGAGTATGACTGACTTTCACACTTTGCCTTTCTATGATCTTAGAGAGTTAGCCAAGCTTCCTCTCCAGAATCTAGGCAATGTAATGATGGCCTCTGAATTTTAACATTATCTGCATACCCAAGTCGACAATGACTTCAAAGGGTTAAAGCCCACAAATGCTAAGAAAAGGCTATTAAAGATAAGGGTACATCCCAAGACCAAGAAGCCCTATGTCTTCCTAAGATACCAGCCGACACAAACTGTTAAAACAATTACCTTGCCGAAGATGGTACCAGTTCAGCTTCAGAACTTCAAGAGATGGTACTACAATCCAAACATTGGAAGTGCCATTATTGAATGTGAAGGAAAGGAAGATATGGTAATATTTGAACCGATGGAGCTGCTGAAATTCCAACTTGAAGAACTTAACCTACTTTTCACAAATCATATTCAAGTCTTCAATTAGGATGTTGAGGGTGATACAAAGGCATATCAAAGGGTTGTGA
Organism: Smallanthus sonchifolius; assembly: GCA_023525975.1. Taxonomy (NCBI): domain Eukaryota; kingdom Viridiplantae; phylum Streptophyta; class Magnoliopsida; order Asterales; family Asteraceae; genus Smallanthus; species Smallanthus sonchifolius. The sequence goes on from CM042034.1 coordinate 59,427,540, forward strand.
CCTCACATGTGAAGCCTTTCATCCCCAAGACAAGTGAAAGACCAGTTGCTTAAGAAGAGCTGAAGACATTCATGCAACAACTTAGGGGGAGATTGTAGAGTTGTGTATTTTGTAAGCTGATAACATTAATGTATTTTGAACAATGTTAGTTTAGTTTCCTTTATTGTATTTTCAATTAATGTAATTTACTGTTTTGTCTAAGTCTGGGCCATCGAAACTAATAGTTTCGATTGAGGTTTGTTCAATCGAAACTAATAGTTTCGATAGATAATATAGTTTCGACAGTTTGTTCTCACTTGTAAATGCTCAACATAAACTACTAGTTTCGGTGATCATAGTTTCGACGACTATCAACTTACTATAAATAGCCTAGTTTGAGAATGTTTAGGGCGTGAGTAGCGGCTGTAACCCTGAATTCTCTCTTTCACAGTTTTTGGTAGAAACAATACAATCTGCAGTTGTTTAACATATTATATTTTTGTTGATTCTTGAGTGTGGTTAGTTGTTATATTCACCATTTTTGTTTCTCTCCTCTGTTTCACCACCATACACACAGATTCCGCTTGTGTGTGTAATCGATCTTTGAGTGATTTCCGATTGAAATCTGGACCTACAGAATACGACAAAAAAAACAGGTTTTATGTCAGCTGGCTCAGTCGGTTTATTAAACAGGTCAACTCGAATACAACTCATTTAAAATCGATTGTCCTACTTATTTATTAATTATTTAAACAGTTAATTACTCTTACTCAAGTAACATTTTTTTTATTATATTGTGTGCATTTAATTGTTTTTATTTTTTATCTCTCTCACTCAATTAACAAACTTTGATTTGAAAACTTAACTTGAGATTAGAAGAAGCGAATAAAAAGGACTAGAGAATAGGTAGTTAAAACGAATTGATTAAAAGTTAAATAATTTTTGTAATAAATAAAAATCTATGAATAAAATTTTATTTTACATTAAAGAATTAAATTAGTTAACTAATAATATTTAAGATAAGTTTATAATAAAAAAATAATGAAAAATTAAAAGAAAATAAAGAAAAGTAAAGTAATAAAATAAAAATAGAAAGTAGGAAAAGAAAAAAATAATGAAAATTACACATTTGGTCATTAAGAAAAACTAAGAAAAAAATTTAACTTCTACTAGTGGAAATGACGCGATGTGTTATAAACTATTTAGTTTAAGAATATTTAATGTAATTAATGAAGATTAAGGAGCAAACCTTCAAGTTGGTATATACATATATATATATATGTATATATATATAAATGATGTTTTTTGTAATTGAAACAGAAATTACATTGAAGATGATAAAATTCGTGTCTTGCTTGCCATCAATACATGGTTGTTCTTATAATAAATTATAAAAAAAAACATTTTTAGTGAAATCCATGTCTAAGAAATTGGTCACAATATGTGAGCATCATCACAGCCTACCAAATTACTAAGAAATTGTAAGTGAAATGACGAGGAGGATACAAATTCAACTTTTGTTGCCTATATATATTGTTTATTTTTCTATTAACTTAATGAGTCGACAAGGGTTATACATAATCTTTTAGTATCTTAAAACAAAAAATAAAAAAATATACTTAAATGGGTGAATGAGTTGACAAGAGTTAAACATAATATTTTAATATCTTAACAAAAAAAGTTGAATAGGACAATGAGTTCACAAGTGTTACACGTAATCTTTTAATATCTTAAAATGAAAAAAAAAGTTAAATGAATGGATGAGTTGACAAGTGTTGTATCTAATTTTTTTGGTTGTAATAAATGTACACCTTTATTCTTTTCTATTGTTATTATTTGTAGAAGCATGTTTTTGTAACTATAGATTAAATTCTATGTATCGGTGTACTAGGCTAGTACGCTGGAAAGTGTTACGAGGCTCCCGGGACCTACATTATTTTTGCTATATTATATTTTATTTGAGAATTACATTTTAAATTTTAAGTAATACATCTATTATTGCTAAATGTACAACACTTATCGCATATTAATCTATTTTTTGGATAAATCTATCTTTTTGAACAATACTTACACATTTCCCACCAACTTTTGTTAAGTTAAAAAATAATTACACTTTCTCCCCTTATTTTAAACAAACTACCCCCACTATTTACCATAACTTTTTCATATGTTAATACTTTTGAAAAAAAAGTTACATAATAAAAACGAGCATTTTAGTTTCTTTAATTTGAGTATACTATTGTTAAAGTTTTTTTTTATTTAAACAAAAATTGATATGTTACGTGATTACAAGTGTCAAGGGATGAGCAATAACCGAACCATTAACCGAAACCAAAGAGAAAACAGACAAAACCGAACCAAAATCAACCGAAACCCGATTTAATAAAAATTATTTATCATTTGTTTTGTACCATTGGTTAACCAAGATTAACCTAACTGGATCATTCATATTTTCATGTTCATACTTCGATTTGATGTATGCATAACCAACAGTTTTAGTCCAAGTTTGGTTTTGGTTATTAACTAAAATTACCAAATCAAACCGAAAACCGACAATCTAACCAAATAAACCTAACCGATTGATTAAGAAAATAGATTAACCGATGACTTTTATTGTTCAAGAAGAAAAAGAACAAGATGTTGAAGTAAATGTCCAAGGGGCTGAAGAGGAAGTTGCAGAGTCAAGTGGGATTCTGTATGCAGGTATCTATGTTTCAGATTACTACAAGTCAGATTAGGATGGACAGACTAAACCTCCTGCATCATCCTCAAAGTGACTAGCCAACTCTAGTTCGGATTATAAGCTGGAAGAGCCAAGAGCTAAGAGAATAAAAACTGGGTTTGAGGAGTTATCATTATCCTCTAAATCTCTGTTCAATTATCCAGAACACCCAACACCTTAACCAACCCCACAAACAACACCACCACCATCTCCACAACATGTACATATCCTATACCACCCTCATCTCCTACACATGAACCTTCACCCTTAGTCTCAAGAGTCAAAACCCTAAGCTTAGAGGTGAAGAAGTTGCAGGATCATGTTCAAAAAAAGGATAAGGTTATAGAAAGTTTAAAGACTGAACTGAGTGAGTGCAATGATGAAGTTAAAGATTTGAAACTGGAAGTTGGGGGCTTCCAAACCCAGCTTCATGTTCAGCAAACACAGCTTGAAACTCAACAAAAGTTGAAATCTCAATAGCAACAAGACTTTAAAGCTTTATCTGACATTGTTGAGATACTCAAGGCTTCACTGGTCAAATATTCTCAGCAAGAAACCCCTTCCAAACTTCAGGGGGAGACCACTTCTGCTGGTGGACCCTCTTCCCCTGCCTTTGTTACTAACCCTAAGTCTGCAATGACCATATTCTCTGGCCCTGCTGCCAAGATAAAGTGTCACACCCCCAATTTCAACTAACGGAGTTTTACCATTTGGAAGGTGACACACCAGGATCTCAGTCATTAGTTACATCAAACGACACTATATGGGACTTGAAATGTCAAAACATAAAAATTCAGAGTTAATGCGGAAGCGTAAACGTTAATATGAAATCAAAAGTAATTACACGCAATAGGCGTTAATCAATGTAAATAAGTAAACTGTTTCAAATGTTTGAAATGGATGATATGATAGTAGGACTCCATGCATGTCCTAAGTGTGCAACCTGTGCCTTAGCGACCTGAGAAACATGTAAGAAAAAGTGTCAACACGAGGTTGGTGAGTTCACAGGTTTCAAGTTTACAATAAGAGTGTGTTTGCCAGATTATGTACATTCAATATGCATATCTATAGGTAGCTAACCTATGTTCATGCTTTACTAAAGTGCTTGCAACCGAAGCTGACTGTGTTTATATGCCTCCTGCCAGGTCTATCAACTCTGGCCAATGTGAGTAGGCTAACATTTCACCCGTTCGATATCCAATCGAGTTAGCGCGACTAACGCGGGTGGGATTTGTCAAACCCAATAGTACTACTAAACATTACCTCGCTAAGATCCATATTAACGGTCCGATATAAGATGAGGACTTTCTGTGATAGTGTCTTACGCTTAGTCTCAACAGTAATAACATATGAATTACAATAATCTAAAATAGTTGTGTCATGTTTTCTCCCCCGACGGGAGAAACATGTAACAAAATGTTTGTCTGTGTACCTGTTTCTCCGCCACGGGGAAAACAAGTAAGAGTATGATAGTTGGTGTTCATGTTTGTTTCTCCTCAACAGTAAAACAAGTAAAATATGTTTGTGTGTAAGCATGTTTCTCCACCAATAGTAAAACAAGTAAAAAGGGGCCGTGAAACTCACATGCGTTGCGTTATAGGTAGTATCGCATAAGTAAGAGATTTGGAATCTCAATTGTTAGCCTGCACGGCTTACGTATGCCCTAGAATTATAAACATATAAATTAGGGACAAAAATGGGAATAGCGATATCGACACGGAATGAGAAACGTATTAACGAAACGCTCTAATATTCAAGAGTGGACGAATGTGTCCACGGAAATGAGAATCCTTAACTGATAAATAAGATGTATACGTTACGCGACGAATGACAAAATAATATATATAATAAATATAATCGAGTGTTTTGTCATTCCCAAAAATTAGAAAAATAATATAATTTAATATATTATTTTTAGATTCGAAAGAATATTTTATTTACTCATTCGTGGTACAAAATAATAAATATATTATTTTTATTAACGTAACAAATACGGGTAAATAATATAACTCATTATATTATTATTTAGTTTCAAACGTTATACGAGGTTGTAAAACGATACGAAATAATATATATATATATATATATATATTAATAATACGAGTCACGGTTTGAAAATAAGATAAACGTATTATTTTAATTAATTAATTATTAATAGAAAAATGTTTAAAATGTTTAAAAATATTATAATATTATAGAGTTTGATTTTTATTAATATAATATAAACGTATTATATATATATATTAATAATAAAGCACATTTGTATAATATTATAATATTATAGAGTTTGATTTTTATTAATTAATTATTAACAGAAAAATGTTTAAAAATAATTGTGGGAGCCCGAACTCGAACCCGGGTCTCTCCCACACACACACACTGCCTTAACCAATCCGCCCGCTAGGGTTATCGCAACAAGTCCCGACTCCATATGGTTTTAATCAGTAACTCTGGGGTGTTCTTCCCCTTTACGCAAACCCGAACCAAAAATCCCTCCCCAACCTCTGAATTCGGACGCGATCGTCCAAGGAGCCATAGGGCTTTGGTTCATCAGTGGTATGCGAACCTGTTGTTTGTTTTAATTTGAAAAGTATCAAGTTTTCAATCGTTTAATTGCAGGGATAGAGGCCGAAACCCTAGATCAAGAACAAGGGATCGATTTGATAAAACCTGATGTTAAAAGTTGTTTGAATCATAGGGTTTTCACTGATTAAAGCATTGCGAATCTATTGGTGTTGTTTAATTTCATTTAAAACAAGTTTAGATAGGAATTCGATTAAACAGGGATGTATATGAACCCTAGATTCGATCCAGTTTCAATTTGATGGTATAAATCTTGGATTTCATAGGGCTTTTACTGGGTAGGTGAAGACGAAGCTAACTACACCCATTGATTGAATTGAGGTCAAGTCTAGACCCGATTTCGATTAAACCATAATTGGGATGAACCCTAGAATTTGTTTACGGTTAATTCGGTGTTGTAAGCCCTGATTAGTAGAGGGCTTTCAATCAACAGATAAAGACGAGTGTGAGGGAGGTTTCAATTACCTGATTGGGTATCGAATTGATGGTTTCCGACTGGAATGGGCTCCGACTATGGAAAGCTTGATCTCCGGCTACTTTGAATCCCTCTCCGATGGAGTTGAATATTGAAACAAGTTTAGTGAGTCTCGGTTTAGGTGTGCAGCCGATCAATTCGTGAACTGATATACGAATTCGATGAATTTGATTGATAAGTGCAAAGGTGTCGACGGTTATGGGTTTAGTGTTCATTATTTGAGTTTAATCCGAATTAATGTCCGCGTTTAATGTGTTAATGATGATTGTAAATGGTTTAATCGTGAGGAACGGTTACAAACTCGACAGAGATCGATCATGGGCGCTTGAATTTGGTTAAAACCATGCGTTTGACTTTTAAAGTCAACCAAAATCAGGAATGAGTTATTTACAGATTTAGTCCCTGTGGTTTCATGTTCTTAAGTTCAGAATTAGGCAGAATTGGTCCTTGTAGTTTGAATTTGGTTATCTATATGGTTAATTTGACTATCAAAAGTCAATAGGACTTAGATCTTTTGATTTTGACTTTACCAAGTCAAATAGAATTGAGTTTAGGCTAATTACACAAGTAGTCCTTGTAAGTAGGGTTTGAAAAATGACAGAAGTAGTCCATGGGGTTTGAATTAAGTTAATTAAGTTAACTTTAACTGGATTAGGTTAACGGAGTTAAGTTTTTAATAGGAAACTTAACGGAATAGTTAACGGGATTAACTGAAAAGTCCGGATTGTCACATCATCCCCTAGTTGGAAGAATTTTCGTCCCGAAAATTAAAATAAAAAAAAATTTCTGGGGTGTCACATCATCCCCTAGTTGAAAAAATTTTTGTCCCGAAAATTAAATAGTACTTAAGAATTTGACGCGGAGTGCTTGAACAGATTAGGATATTTGCGCATCATCTGAACAGATTAAGAATTTGACACGTGAATTCCGGTCCGCGTTTCGAGTTCCAATGAACCCTGACAAAAGGGATCTTACTGTGTTTTAACGTTTTAACTTCCCTATCCATAATTTCCACAGGTTCTTCGATGAAGCGTAACTGTTCATCAACGTGTAGTTCCTCAAGAGGAACTGCGAGTGATTCGTCTGCTAGGCATTTCTTTAAATTTGAGACGTGAAAGACGTTGTGCACACCACTAAGTCTTTCAGGTAAGTCCAGTTGATACGCTACTGGTCCGATTCTCTTTAATATTTTGAAAGGTCCAACATAACGAGGATTCTGTTTGCCTCGTTTCCCGAAATGAATGACACCTTTCCAAGGTGAGACTTTGAGTAAGACCATGTCACCTACTTGAAACTCTAAAGGTTTACGGCGTTTGTCGGCGTAGCTCTTTTGACGATCACGAGCTGCCGCCATACGGTTTCTAATTTGGACGATCTTTTTGGAAGTTTCAAATACAAGTTCAGGACCTGTGAGTTGGCTATCTCTAACCTCAGTCCAACAAATGGGTGAACGGCATTTCCGTCCATAAAGTGCTTCAAATGGAGCTGCCTTGATGCTAGTGTGATAGCTGTTGTTGTAGGAGAATTCCACCAACGGTAGGTGAGACTCCCAAGTGTTACCGAAATCAATCACACAAGCTCGTAGCATGTCCTCTAGAGTTTGGATAGTACGTTCAGTTTGACCATCGGTTTGAGGATAGTAAGCTGTGCTCATATCTAGACGTGTGCCTAACGCCTTATGTAACGACTGCCAGAAACGAGAAGTGAATCGTGCATCACGATCCGAAATGATAGAGATTGGCACCCCGTGCCAAGAGACTATTTCTTTCAGGTAAGTACGAGTAAGTTTATCCATTTTGTCGGTCTCTTTGAATGCTAAGAAGTGAGCGGACTTTGTTAATCGATCAACAATTACCCAAATAGTATCACATCCGGTAGGGGTTCGTGGTAATTTGGTGATGAAGTCCATGGATATTTGTTCCCATTTCCACATGGGAATCTCTGGTTGCTGTAGAAGACCGGATGGTTTTTGATATTCAACTTTGACCTTCGCGCAGGTCAGACACTTACTAACATAGGTGGCAATATCGGCCTTCATCTTCGGCCACCAATATAGTACTTTTAGATCATGGTACATTTTATCGGAACCCGGATGAATGGAGTAACGAGATTTATGAGATTCATCCATGACTAGTTCCCTTAAATTTCTGAATACCGGAATCCATATTCGCTTGACGAAGTAGCGAATACCGTCAGATTTGACCTCGAGTTGTACTTCCATGCCACGTGTACCTTCCAGCGGTAGGTTTTCCTCTTTTAGGGCTTCGAGTTGAGCACTACGGATTTTGTCAGGTAATCCGGGGTGAATAGTAAGTTGTAATGCTCGAACTCGTTTGGGTTTCGTTTCCTTTCGGCTTAGTGCATCAGCCACAACGTTAGCTTTACTCGGATGATACCGGATCGTACAGTCGTAATCATTTAAAAGTTCAACCCAACGAAGTTGTCGCATGTTTAACTCCTTCTGCTCAAAGATATGCTGGAGACTCTTGTGATCGGTGTAGATGGTGCATTTGGTACCGTACAAGTAATGTCTCCATATCTTAAGTGCAAAAACTACTGCTCCTAACTCTAGGTCATGAGTGGTGTAGTTTTTCTCGTGAATCTTTAACTGACGTGAAGCATATGCGATTACCTTTTCGCGTTGCATTAAGACACAACCCAGGCCTTGGATGGATGCATCACAATACACCACAAAATCATCGGTTTCTTCCGGAAGAGCTAAAATAGGTGCACTGCAAAGTTTCTGTTTGAGGTGTTGGAAAGCTGACTCTTGGTTATCGCCCCAACTATAGGCTTTTCCTTTTTGAGTTAGGGCGGTGAGAGGTTGAGCAATTTTGGAAAATCCTTCGATGAATCGACGGTAATATCCAGCCAATCCCAGAAATTGTCGCACCTCAGTTGGAGTCGTCGGTGCTGCCCAATTCTTGATGGCTTCTATTTTGGATGGGTCGACATGTATCCCTTTTTCATTTACCACATGCCCTAGAAACTGAACTTCCCGGATCCAAAATTCACACTTGGAAAACTTAGTATACAGTTGTTCTCGCTTAAGTAGTTCTAAAATTAGGCGTAGATGCTCCTCATGTTCCTCCTTGTTCTTGGAATAGATGAGGATGTCGTTGATGAAAACGATAACGAACTGGTCAAGGTAAGGCTTACACACACGGTTCATGAGACCCATGCATACCGCAGGTGCGTTGGTTAACCCGAAAGGCATGACCATAAATTCGTAATTTCCGTACCTTGTCCTAAAAGCAGTCTTAGAGATATCCTCATCTCGGACTCTCAGCTGATGATAACCAGATCTAAGGTCTATTTTGGAATAGAAACTTGATCCTTGGAGTTGATCAAAAAGGTCATCGATACGAGGTAAAGGGTAGCGGTTCTTGATTGTGACTTTATTCAGCTCCCGGTAATCAATACACATACAGAACGTACCGTCCTTCTTCTTGACAAATAATACCGGAGCTCCCCACAGTGATGAACTAGGTCGGATGAAACCTTTATCCAATAAGTCTTGCAATTGAGTGGATAGTTCCTGCAATTCACTGGGTGCCAGTCTGTAAGGTGCCCGAGCAATCGGTGCTGCTCCAGGTGCTAAATCAATTTGGAACTCAACTTGACGGTGCGGTGGCAGACTAGGCAAGTCCTCGGGAAATACTTCTGGATAGTTACGTACGATTGGTATATCATCAATTCTCTTCTCCTCAGATGACTGCTCGGCGACGAGAGCCAAAATAGTAGTATGACCTTTTTGAAGACATTTATGTGCTGTCGTGAAGGATATGATGCCAAAGACTGCACCACCCCTTTTGACTTGGACAGAAAGGATTTCCCTTCTAAGGAGAGGAAGGCAAACATTTTGTCACAACAGATGGCCTCAGGTTGGTTGTTGGATAATCAATTCACATCGACAATAAGGTCGAAACTGCCAAGTGTAACTGGCAGACGGTCAATGTCAAGTTTATTACTAACCAATGCTAGTTTACATCTGCAAGAATGCGAGTTGTTTCGATTTTCTGAGCAGCCCAAGAAAACCATACCAAGATATCGTCCGCTTTGCCCCCGATGGGTTGCCCATCCAGTAACTCACGGTTTTGTTTTCACCCGACGAGTTGCTCGCCCAGACAAAACGCGTCTCAATAGAGAAGGTATTCACCTCCTAATAAGGAACGTATCGTTCTCCCCCTCAACCGATGCGGGATATTACAGTCTGCTATCTCAATAGTATACTTGGCTTTTAATAGAGTTAGAGCACGACTCACTAATATGGAATTTGTGAAATCGTGCTGAGACTTCTAGTGAGACCTACGCTTATAAAGCAAGTGTCAGCCAATGCATAGGCTAAGGAAAGAGGTTCACATGTAGGAAAGAAAAGTCTGATGGGATATAGATTTCAGTAGCATAAGAGATAGGATGTATGTTTAAGTAATTGCGTTCAACTGATGGTTGCTTAGGTTAAATCTTCGTTTCCTAATGTCATTGGATCAACAGAATCATTTCGTGAAGAAGGAATTACGTTTACAAGATTGAATATGCTGGGGTAAAATTCGAAGTTAGACTAAGGATTAGTCACAAGATGAGGTAACAAGGTCAAATGCGATCTATTGTTGGAGTGTAAGGAATAACGTGTTAGCATAGAAAGAATTCCTCAAATTCTGTGTACATAGTTGAAGTCGATAAGTTTGCTATGAGATTCTATTAGAGTTTCAATCAAGATTGTTTCTTTGATCAAGTTTGAATGAGAGTCGTAAGGTTACTAAGACTCTTACATGAGTGAAAATAATATTGATGGATTTCATTAATGATAGTCCAGTGTGTCCGTAAACACCTTCAACCTGATAGTCGCGTCTATCAATTGTTGAACGGGTTTAACTATACCAACTAGTCGTTGATTGGGTTACAAGAACTTCTACTGATAGTGGAAGTTTAAGTTTGCAGATCACTGGTTAGGACCATTTGTCCACACACTAGGTTTCACCAAGACTTACATGCACTTCAAATTACTATTACGTGTGCACCCCGTAATGATAATTTGCTTTGCATGCTCACCCTAGTTCCCCCTGTCTTGTGTCATAATGTCCTTTAGGTTATATGATAAGTCATTGAAAGGAGTAGTCATGAACCATAAGTTGATCGACTAGGACTCATATCAGTATGAGTAGTCGAGAATAGATTGATACGAGTATTCACCCGAGTTGAAACACAATACGATAGTCCAATCCAGCGGATTGTAGATGAGAACATGGAACAAACATGTACATGAAGTGCGACTTCGATAAATGAAACTAATTCATGAATACAGGTTACAAAAAGCAGCAAAGTAACCGTACTTTCAACTAAGTCAAGATAGGGTTTGAGTATGCATTGAGCAATGCGTTCTCAGATTTGTGGTCAATCTATTCTCAACAGGATATCGAACCAAGATGCGAGTCCATGGCTCGGGAAAGTGATGGCATCTACGTGTCAATGGATTCTACAATAATGCGTGTAACGGTCTGCCTTCATTCGGCGTATTGTTGCTGGTGGGTGCAGTAGGGACTCGCCTCCGACGATCCTTACTCCCAAAGAGATATGTGTTAGTGCTGAGTGTCGTCTATAATATGGACCTGAGAAAGCCCACCATACCCAACATGTGATGGTGATGTAAGTGACTCCTCCGAAGGCTCCGTCTCGCTGCCCTCGAACGGGAGTGGATGATGTTCCGGTGATTCCCCGAGTGTCGCCACTGGGAATGATGATGCAATGCAATTGATGTGTCCCTCGCCAACTGAGGGTGATACGGATGGTGTTACATGCCTGCACTACAAGTTATGTATAGGTGCTATATGTATCAGGTATGAGTGTCTGTGCCGTGTAACTAATGTGTGAGGTTATAGTCTAGTATGTAGTCCTAGTTCTCTATAACCAATGGCTCTGATACCAATCTGTCACACCCCCAATTTCAACTAACGGAGTTTTACCGTTTGGAAGGTGACACACCAGGATCTCAGTCATTAGTTACATCAAACGACACTATATGGGACTTGAAATGTCAAAACATATAAGTTCAGAGTTAATGCGGAAGCGTAAACGTTAATATGAAATCAAAAGTAATTACACGCAATAGGCGTTAATCAATGTAAATAAGTAAACTGTTTCAAATGTTTGAAATGGATGATATGACAGTAGGACTCCATGCATGTCCTAAGTGTGCAACCTGTGCCTTAGCGACCTGAGAAACATGTAAGAAAAAGTGTCAAAACGAGGTTGGTGAGTTCACAGGTTTCAAGTTTACAATAAGAGTGTGTTTGCCAGATTATGTACATTCAATATGCATATCTATAGGTAGCTAACCTATGTTCATGTTTTACTAAAGCGCTCGCAACCGAAGCTGACTGTGTTTATATGCCTCCTGCCAGGTCTATCAACTCTGGCCAATGTGAGTAGGCTAACATTTCACCTGTTCGATATCCAATCGAGTTAGCACGACTAACGCGGGTGGGATTTGTCAAACCCAATAGTACTACTAAACATTACCTCGCTAAGATCCATATTAACGGTCCGATATAAGATGAGGACTTTCTGTGATAGTGTCTTACGCTTAGTCTCAACAGTAATAAGATATGAATTACAATAATCTAAAATAGTTGTGTCATGTTTTCTCCCCCGACGGGAAAAACATGTAACAAAATGTTTGTCTGTGTACCTGTTTCTCCCCCATGGGGAAAACAAGTAAGAGTATGATAGTTGGTGTTCATGTTTGTTTCTCCTCAACAGGAAAACAAGTAAAATATGTTTGTGTGTAAGCATGTTTCTCCCCCAATAGTAAAACAAGTAAAAAGGGGCCGTGAAACTCACATGCGTTGCGTTGTAGGTAGTATCACATAAGTAAGAGATTTGGAATCTCAATTGTTAGCTTGCACGGCTTACGTATGCCCCAGAATTATAAACATATAATATAGGGACAAAAATGGGAATAGCGACATCGACACAGAATGAGAAACGTCTTAACGAAACGCTCTAATATTCAAGAGTGGACGAATGTGTCCACGGAAATGAGAATCCTTAACTAATAAATAAGATGTATACGTTACGCGACGAATGATAAAATAATATATATAATAAATATAATCGAATGTTATGTCATTCCCAAAAATTAGAAAAATAATATAATTTAATATATTAATTTTAGATTCGAAAGAATATTTTATTTACTCATTCGTGGTACAAAATAATAAATATATTATTTTTATTAACGTAACAAATACGGGTAAATAATATAACTCATTATATTATTATTTAGTTTCAAACGTTATACGAGGTTGTAAAACGATACGAAATAATATATATATATATATATATATTATTTAATAATACGAGTCACGGTTTGAAAATAATATAAACGTATTATTTTATATGAATTTGTGGCTTAAAATAATATAAACATATTATTTTTACTTGAGGATAATAACAATAAATTATTTATAAAGTGGGTATAATATATAAAAATATGTTAATAATTCAAACCCGAGTCTACGGGTTGTTTACCGGGCTAAAGCACATTTGTATAATATTATAATATTATAGGGTTTGATTTTTATTAATTAAATATTAAAAGAAAAATGTTTAAAAATAATTGTGGGAGCCCGGACTCGAACCCGGGTCCCTCCCACACACACACACTGCCTTAACCAATCCGCCCGCTAGGGTCATCGCAACAAGTCCCGACTCCATATGGTTTTAATCAGTAACTCTGGGGTGTTCTTCCCCTTTACGCAAACCCGAACCAAAAATCCCTCCCCAACCTCTGAATTCGGACGCGATCGTCCAAGGAGCCATAGGGCTTTGGTTCATCAGTGGTATACGAACCTGTTGTTTGTTTTAATTTGAAAAGTATCAAGTTTTCAATCGTTTAATTGCAGGGATAGAGGCCGAAACCCTAGATCAAGAACAAGGGATCGATTTGATAAAACCTGATGTTAAAAGTTGTTTGAATCATAGGGTTTTCACTGATTAAATCATTGCGAATCTATTGGTGTTGTTTAATTTCATTTAAAACAAGTTTAGATAGGAATTCGATTAAACAGGGATGTATATGAACCCTAGATTCGATCCAGTTTCAATTTGATGGTATAAATCTTGGATTTCATAGGGCTTTTACTGGGTAGGTGAAGGCGAAGCTAACTACACCCATTGATTGAATTGAGGTCAAGTCTAGACCCGATTTCGATTAAACCATAATTGGGATGAACCCTAGAATTTGTTTGCGGTTAATTCGGTGTTGTAAGCCCCGATTAGTAGAGGGCTTTCAATCAACAGATAAAGACGAGTGTGAGGGAGGTTTCAATTACCTGATTGGGTATCGAATTGATGGTTTCCGACTGGAATGGGCTCCGACTATGGAAAGCTTGATCTCCGGCTACTTTGAATCCCTCTCCGATGGAGTTGAATATTGAAACAAGTTTAGTGAGTCTCGGTTTAGGTGTGCAGCCGATCAATTCGTGAACTGATATACGAATTCGATGAATTTGATTGATAAGTGCAAAGGTGTCGACGGTTATGGGTTTAGTGTTCATTATTTGAGTTTAATCCGAATTAATGTCCGCGTTTAATGTGTTAATGATGATTGTAAATGGTTTAATCGTGAGGAACGGTTACAAACTCGACAGAGATCGATCATGGGCGCTTGAATTTGGTTAAAACCATGCGTTTGACTTTTAAAGTCAACCGAAATCAGGAATGAGTTATTTACAGATTTAGTCCCTGTGGTTTCATGTTCTTAAGTTCGGAATTAGGCAGAATTGGTCCTTGTAGTTTGAATTTGGTTATCTATATGGTTAATTTGACTATCAAAAGTCAATAGGACTTAGATCTTTTGATTTTGACTTTACCAAGTCAAATAGAATTGAGTTTAGGCTAATTACACAAGTAGTCCTTGTAAGTAGGGTTTGAAAAATGACAGAAGTAGTCCCTGGGGTTTGAATTAAGTTAATTAAGTTAACTTTAACTGGATTAGGTTAACGGAGTTAAGTTTTTAATAGGAAACTTAACGGAATTGTTAACGGGATTAACTGAAAAGTCCGGATTGTCACATAAAGGAAACAATGGAAGTCAAAGTTGAAGTAACAGAGTATGATCTTCCCTCTGCTAGTGAAAGAAGAGCGGCTAGGGAAAGAGGAAAAGGTTCTTGATGAAGAAGAAATTGAATCAGATCATGAACTCAATAATATTCTGGATGAAATTGAAAACTATGGAGTTAATGACTAGTATCCTGAGATTTTGATCAATGGAGAACTAGATGAAGAAAGGACCAGATACTCTACATAGTAAGGAGATGAGATCCAGGCACTTTCAGATGATGATAAAGATGAAACCAGTGTAAATGTTGATCGGGTGAAATCTGCTACCACCCATCCTGAACCCACTCTTTTGAATCCACTCAACCTGAATCCAATCCTACTGAACCAACCCAACCATCAAAACCGAATCCTGACTACCCTTACAAGAACATATCTTGGCTGAAGAAAATGGTTGAAAAGGAGAGCCCATAAACTTCTGAATGGTTCGCTGAGTATCAAGAACTGAAGAGGCCTCCTGTTGGTTGGAAGTATGATCATGAGCGTAAGCTGTTTATCATAAGGAGATACAAAGGTGGATTGGAGCACTTTGAGAGTATGACTGACTTTCACACTCTGCCTTTCTATGATCTTAGGGAGTTAGCCAAGCTTCCTTTCCAGAATCCAGGCAATGTAATGATGTCCTCTGATTTTTAACATTATCTGCATACCTAAGTCGACAATGACTTCAAAGGGTTAAAGCCCACAAAAGCTAAGAAAAGGCTATTAAAGACAAGGGTATCTCCCAAGACCAAAAAGCCCTATGTCTTCCTAAGATACCAGCCGGCACAAACTGTTAAAACAATTACCTTGCCGAAGATGGTACAGTTCAGCTTCAGAACTTCAAGAGATGGTACTACAATCCAAACATTGGAAGTGCCGTTATTGAATGTGAAGGAAAGGAAGATATGGTAATATTTGAACCGATGGAGCTGCTGAAATTCCAACTTGAAGGCCTTAAGCTACTTTTCACAAATCATATTCAAGTCTTCAATTAGGATGATGAGGGTGACGCAAAGGCATATCAAAGGGTTATGACCACACATGTGAAGCCTTTCATCCCCAAGACAAGTGAAAGACCAGCTGCTTAAGAAGAGCTGAAGACATTGATGCAACAACTTAGGGGGAGATTGTGGAGTTGTGTATTTTATAAGCTGATAACATTAATGTATTTTGAACAACGTTAGTTTAGTTTACTTTATTGTAATTTCATATAATGTAATTTACTGTTTTTGATTGTCTGAGTTTGGGCCATCGAAACTAATAGTTTCGATTGAGGTTTGTTCAATCAAAACTAGTAGTTTCGATAGATAATATAGTTTCGACAGTTTGTTCTCACTTGTAAATGCTCAACAGAAACAACTTGTTTCGGTGAGCATAGTTTCGATAACTGTCAACTTGCTATAAATAGCCTAGTTTGAAAATGTTTAGGGCGTGAGTAGCGACTGTAACCCTGAATTCTCTCTTTCACAGTTTTTGGTAGAAACAATACAATCTGCAGTTGTTTAACATATTATGTTTGTGTTGATTCTTGAGTGTGGTTAGTTGTTATCTTCACCATTTATGTTTCTCTCCTCTGTTTCAGCACCATACACACAAATTCCACCTGTGTGTGTAATCGATCTTTGAGTGATTTCTGATTGAAATCTAGACCTACAGAATACGATAAAAAAATAGGTTTTGTGTCAGCTGAAACAATCGGTTTATTAAACTGGTCAACTCGAACACAACTCGTTTAAAATGGATTGTCCTACTTATTTATTAATTATTTAAACAGTTAATTACTCTTACTCAAGTAACATTTTTTTTTATTATATTGTGTGCATTTAATTGTTTTTAATTTTTTTATCTCTCTCACTCAATTAACAAACTTTGATTTGAAAACTTAACTTGAAATTAGAAGAAGCGAATGAAAAGGAATAGAGAATAGGTAGTTAAAACGAATTGATTAAAAGTTAAATAATTTTTGTAATAAAATAAAAATCTATGAATAAAATTATATTTTACATAAAAGAATTAAATTAGTTAACTAATAATATTTAAGATAAGTTTATAATAAAAAATAATGAAAAATTAAAAGAAAAATAAAGAAAAGTAAAGTAATAAAATAAAAATAGAAAGTAAGAAAAGGAAAGAATAATGAAAATTACACATTTGGTCATTAAGAAAAACTAACATAAAAAATTAACTTCTACTAGTGGAAATGACGCGATGTGTTATAAACTATTTAGTTTAAGAATATTTAATGTAATTAATGAAGATTAAGGAGCAAACCTGCAAGAATGGGTATCCAAAGTGAAGAATCGGTGTATGAGATATAAAGCTCAAAGCGTGCTTTCTAGTTTGAGTAATCATTTACATTAAGCAGCTTTTGTGGTTTCTGTGGGGTTCCAATCTCATTGTCATAATTAAGAAGGTTACCAAGGTTCTGAAGATTTGCCATAGTGAAACACTTAGTCAAATTTAAGAAAAATCAAAACAACTTGCGCACATGAATCTTGCCTTGCGCACTTAAAGACCTGGTCTTGCGTATTTAGAATTTGCTCTTGCGTACATGACAAGTACGTAGGATTAATTGATAATTACGCATGAGATCACTTAAGTACGCAGCAAATATGGTCTTGCGTACTTGGTAAGTACGCAGCAAGACTGTACTTGTTGCCAAATATGGTAAGTACGCAGATCACTTTTTCACCAACTCTCACCAACTTTTTCTGGTCACTGGAAACTCACCGGAATCTTAAAAAATTGAAGATATGACCAACTAAATCAAGCCAAAGGGTTAGATACTTGTTTCTAACCACCCTTTGATGCTCAAAACACTCAAACAAACAACAAAACGTCGGTTTTTGAGTGATTTTTGCCTCTAAAATAGTGCTCAAGAGCTACCCCTATTTTATCACAAAAATTACCAAAAGACACTCTCTTTTGCTTGTAAAACTCTATAGGTTGTGTAGAAGATGCTCCTAACACACTCACAACGCTCGAAATCAAGAGCAAAGCTTTGATACCACTTGTAGGTCCCTGGGTGTCAAGGATCGTTACCTGTGGGTATGTGACCAGTCGAACCAGGTGCGGAATACACATGACTAGGTGGAGAATCAAGTAACACATATTAGGTAGAAATAATAAGGAAGATACACAATCAATTGTTAAACGATTCGTATATTGTTAAACAGCGTGTTGAACGTGGCGGAAACAGACTCGACACGTGACTTGTAGGTAGAAACAATAAGGAAGAGACACAATCAATTGTTAAACGATTTGTATATTGTTAAATGATTCGTATATTGATTTTTAACATAACATAGTCGCCTACTTGGAATTATAGCGGTCGTCGACGTTTATCTGCGTAACTCTTTTGTCGATCTTGTGCAGCTTATAACCTTTGTTTGATCTGGACTATCTTATCAGTTGCTTCCTGTAAGATTTCTGGTCCAAATAGTTGGCTATCCCCAACTTCAGTCCAGCAAATTGGAGTTCTGCATTTTCTATCGTACAATGCTTCAAACGGTGCAACTTTTATACTTTAATGATAGCTGTTGTTGTAATAAAATTCTATCAATGGAAAGTGATTATCCCTGCTACTTCCAAATTCTATTGCACAAGCCCTTAGCATATCCTCAAGGGTTTGGATTGTTCTTTCACTTTGTCCATCTGTTTGAGGGTGATATGTGGTACTCGTGTTGATTCGAGTTCCCAACCCTTTTTTGAAACTAGTCTAAAACCTGGAAGTGAACCGACTATCTCTATTAAAGATAATAGATAGCGGTATACCATGGCGGCTCACGATCTCATTGATGTAGAGTCGGGCAAGCTTATCAATTGAATAATTCTCACTGATAGGAATAAAGTGTGCCGATTTGGTTAGTCTGTCAACCACGACCCAAATAGCATAATGCCCTTTCTGGGTTCTCGACAGTTTCGTGACAAAGTCCATAGTAATCCTATCCCATTTCCACACAGGTATCTCCAATTGTTGCAGTTGACCTGCGGGTTTCTGATGTTCGATTTTGACTTGAAGACAAGTCAAACATTTTTCTATATATTGAGCTATAGATCTCTTCATGTTCGGCCACCAGAACTGGGCTTTTAAATATTTATACATCTTATTAGCTCCGGGATGTATAGAATATTTGGATTTGTGAGCTTCATCCATCACCTTTGTTTGGATTTCCCCACGTCTAGGAATCCAAATTCCGTCTCCAAATCATAGAATTTCATCACCGCCTTTGGTTAGTAATTTATCTTTACCAACCATGCGCTCTTTCTTGATAATGTCTTCTTGGAGTGCTTGAGTTTGAATTTCTTTGATCTGATCCATCTAGTCTATCTTAATTTCTAACCTTAATGCTGTAATCTTGATAGGCTTGATTCTCTCCTTCCGACTTAATGCATCTCCTACAACATTAGTTTTCCCGAGATGTTATTTAATCTCACAATCATATACATTAATGAGTTCCATCCATCTCATCTGTCTCATATTCAAATCCTTCTGATTGAATATATGTTGGAGACTTTTATGATGTGTATATATCACACACTTAGTACCATATATATAGTGTCTCTAAATCTTTAGAGCAAACACTATGGCACCAAGTTCCAGATCATGTGTGGTATAGTTCTTCTCATGAACTTTAAGTTGTTGTGATGCGTAGGCTATAACCTTTTCTTGCTTCATCAATACGCAACCTAGACCAATTAGGGAAGCATCACAATAGATGACGAAGTCATCATTCCCTTTGGGTAATGCTAAGATCGGTGCGGTACTGAGTTTCTGCTTATCGTTTTGAATGCCTCTTCTTTCTTTTGACTCCATTCAAATTTCACTGCCTTCTGAGTTAAGGTAGTTAATGGAGTAGCAATCGTTGAGAATTCTTGTATAAATCTTCAGTAGTATTCGGCTAGACCAAGAAAACTTCGAACCACTGTCGGGGTCTTTGGAGTCTCACACTTCATAATAGCTTCAATCTTGGCTGGATCCACTTGAATTCCCTGTTCGTTTATAACATGCCTTAAGAATTGTACCTCTTTTTTTCCAAAACTCGCATTTAGAAAACTTAGCGTACAACTTCTCTTTCATAAGAGTTTCCAGGATTATCTAAAAATGTTTGGCATGATTTTCCTGAGTTCGGGAGTAGATATGGATATCGTTTATGAACACTATAACGAATTTTTCCAAGAATGGTTTACAAAATTTGGTTCATTAGGTCCATTAATGCTGCGGTAGCATTATTTAGACCAAATGACATAACCAAGAATTCATAGTGTCCATATCGGGTTCTAAAGGCAGTATTCGGTACATCTTACTCCTGTACCTTCAACTGATGATATCTAGATCTAAGATCAATCTTCGAGAAGTATTTAGCTCCTTCCAACTGATCGAACAAATCATCTATTCTAGGCAATGGATATTTATTCTTTACATTGAGCTTGTTTAGTTCCCAATAATCTATGTACATCAACTCATGTACCTTTAACGCATGCTTTCGTCTTTCTTCTTTACGAACAAGACTAATGCTCCCCAGGGTGAAGTACTTGGACGTATAAAATCTTTATCTAATAACTCTTGAATCTGCTTCATCAACTCCTTCAATTTAGAAGGTGCTAGACGATACGATGCTCTAGCAACGGGTTTAGATCCAAGTATGAGTTTGATTCGGAATTTGATTTGTCTATCTGGTAGTAGACCAGGTAATTCTTCCGAAAATATGTCCAGGTGATTGCATACTATAGGAATGTCCGCAATCTGCCATTCGGGTTTAGAATCTAAAGCATAAACTACGAATACACTACATCTTGTATTCACATATTTCTTATCCTTAGCTACAGAAATCGTTTTGATCTTATTTTTATCCCTATCGCATTGTATCAACATAGACCCTCCGTTGGGCTTACAAATCCTAACAGTCTGTTGATCACAATCTATCTAAGCATGGAATTGGTTCAACCAATCCATTCCAATGATAACATCGTACTTGCTCATACTCATTGGCATTAATTCAATCATTGAATTTTCATTGTCCAGAGTTATCTTGCAATTCGTATACGATTCAGTTATCCTAATTTGCTCACCACTTTCCGTCTCAACTACATAAGCATGCTTAAGTGGAGCAGGTTTCATGCCTAAATGAAAACTAAACGCATTAGAAACAAAACTTCTATTTACTCCTGTATCAAATGGGATTTTAGCATAAATTTTGTTAACTAGAAACGTACTGGCTAGCACTTTGGCATTGTCATTTGTTTTTCCTTCTACTATTACAAACACCCGACCTTTAGCCCCTCCTCCAAGCTTCTGCTGGGTAGGTTTGGTACAGTTTCTTGAGATGTGTCGCATCTCATTACAATTAAAACACTTAAGAGATGGGAAATATGTTGCAACATACCCCCGATTTTGGCATCTAAAGCATTTTATCTTTTGGGGATTTCTAATGAAATTGTTTCCCTCTCTCCTAGGGAATTTGAAGTTTCTAAGTTTAAATCGGCACATCACTTCCTCATTTTTTCTCTTTGTTTTTACAGGTTTTACCTCTAACACGTTCTCAGCCTTCTCCTTGGCTTCTGGAGCTGCCACATCATCATAAACCGTGGCACTCAATGCTAAAGTCGCGTCCATCGTTTATGGTGCATATATTTTCACCAAGGTACGTACCTTTAGCGGTAAACCTCTGATAAAATTTTGATTCTTCGGGGTTCAGGTGTCACTAGATGTGGCACTATTATTTTAGACATCTCATCAAACTTGGTCGCATACTCCTGATGCATCATAGTTCCCGCCTCCAGTCGCTGAAACTCCTCCTCAAGCTTGTCAAGTTCATTCTGAGGACGGAATTGTTGCAGAATTAGTTCCTTGAACTCATTCCACTTCATGTTATCCACAACTTGTTCCCCTCTGGCTTGAAATAATTGGCAACAAACTTTACTACCTGGTCGTTTCTACATTCACTTAGCTTGATTACAACTTCCATCTTTGTGATCCACTCAGTAGTATCAATGACTCCTTTCTTGCCGTCAAATGGATTAGGTTTGCATCCATCGAAGGATTTGTAATTACATCCTTCATGGTTCTCAATCCTCGTCGCTGAGATAGTATTGGCATTTCCATTTGCCCCTCCAGTGTTGTTATTGTTTCCTCCTCCAGCAGTTCCAGTACCCATTCTCCTTAAAAGAACTTCGTCTAGTAGTCCGGGTAGTGTGTTTCGTAAAGCTATTTGTATGGTTATCATTCTCGTTTGTCTCATGAAGGTTGTTAGTATCGGTGTTAAGTTCATCTTACCTACGATTCCTAGTAACCGGAGTTCGACCTGTTCCTTTAGCTCTTCCTCGTCCAACCATTGTTGCCTATACACACAGATGTATGATATAAGAATTCGTTTAACCAGTTATGATCTAGAAAATCAGAAATTAAAGAGATTTGGCCAAGAATGTACATAATATCTGTTTTCTCGATATCTCCTGTTATATTCATAATGATAATCAACATCTCAACTTATATCATGTTGGCATTCCAGCTATTCTAAGAGCTCTTAGTTTAAGTCTAGATACTAATCGTTCCTATTAGGATCTAAATCCCTTAAACTGTGGCTCTGATACCAACTTGTCACACACATAACACAGGACAGTCATCCACCAGAGTAGTACCTCCAACAGATATGTTCCCAGGTAAGAACGACGGGTCTAGGAGAGATTTATACACCTATCTTTCCTAGATAGAACATTCCGTTCGTCAGATAACTACATACCGATTGAAGGTCGCCTTCTAGATACAGTGACGTTGATACAGAAAATGCACAACGGAATACTTATCAACATAACTTATTTCATTTCATAACATAAGTTTGTACAATAGGGACTGACTGGCAAAATTCAACACAAACAAAACTCTGGACTTACAGCTCACGAAGAATCATGCCAATTACCCAGGCCTTATGGTCTCACAGAGACCTGCCGATAGTCATCCCTATATCCAACATATGTACATCTCTTGGAATGACAACTACCAGCTAGGGTTCACCTATGCTCAAAAACATTTGAAAACATTTTGGATTAGCTTTCGCTGGTGAGTTCATAAACAAAATCATCTTTACAGTATCTTTATTACAAGAATGAAATGCCCCCATGGGTCTAACGACCATTCCCTACAATCCATCACCGAATCACCCTTAGACACTGAGTTTACAACACTCATATATACAAATACCTTATAGCGCGCGGGTCACCCTTGGACCAGATCTAAAACAAGAGGATCAGTCTTGTCCCTAGGTCCCACCCCAATCATGGCCAAAATAAGTACTTATTATAGGATATATGCCCGGATAGTATTGGGATAAAAATCATTTATAAAACATTTCATAGAGCACAGTTCAGAGGAACTCACCTCAAACAGAACCTCCTCGTGTATTAAATATAACAATCAACACTTCGAAAGAACCCAAGATCATATCCGACATTATCATAATCAATATCCCTATCTTAGGTTTACATGAAGAAACCTTAGGGTGTTCAGAAACCTTACCTCAGCACTATCTGCGGCAGTTTTGCGGACGAATTTCGAGAAACCGGACTCTCGGGAGCGGACCAGAACCTCGTTAATCGAACTAGCAGCTTAGAGTGTGTGTATTGTGAAAGTGTTTGTGTGTGTCAAGTGAAGAAATCGATCCATCTATTTATAGGGTGAAATTGTGTCCATGTCGGACCGACATCCAGGAGCATAGCGATCCGACATCCCCTATGTCGGCCTATTTGACTTCGCGCACACACATCGGACCGACATACGAACCATATTGGTCTGACATCAAGCTGAGTCATGGGACACGTGTTGCCACCCGATTTAATCCTTCCTCTACACATATCGGACTGATGTGGGATAGGATATCAGCCCGATATCCGCCTCATTCTCAGATTTTTCATTTTATGTCTCTTAACTTTGGAAACTTACTGTTTAACCCCTGAACTTTGACTTTTGATACTTTTAGCCTTTATTTCACTTGAGAATTATCTAGGTGTAACATTTTTAGAAGCTTCAAATTATTGTATTTTTAGAATAATTCTTGTAATAATATAAAAAGATAAATAACGTGAAAACTAAATAAATGAGTAATTGTTCCTTGTTTATGTAATAATAACTAGAAGGGTGCTCGTGCGATGCACAGGGAACACACACACTGCAAGGGGTGTGCACGGTTCGGTTCAGTTATTAGCCTCAACTGAAACCGAAGTCATCGGTTAATGTATTTTCTTAATCAATCGGTTAGGTTTATTTGGTTAGATTGTCGGTTTTTGGTTTGATTCGGTAATTTCAGTTAATAACCAAAACCAAACTTGGACTAAAACTGTTGCTTATGCATACATGAAATCGAAGTATGAACATGAAAATATGAATGGTCCAGTTAGGTTAATCTTGGTTAATCGATGGTACAAAAAAAACAATAACTAATTTTTATTAAATCGGGTTTCAGTTGATTTCGGTTCGGTTTCGTCTGTTTTCGCTTCGGTTTCAGTTAATGGTTCGGTTATTGCTCACCCCTTGACACTTGTAATCACGTAACATATCAATTTTTGTTTAAATTAAAAAAAACTAAAACAATAGTATACTCAAATTAAATAAACTAAAATGCTCATTTTTATTATGTAACTTTTTTTTAAAAAGTATTAACGTATGAATAAGTAATGGTAAATAGTGGGGGTAGTTTGTTTAAAATAAGGGGAGAAAGTGTAATTATTTTTTAACTAATCAAAAGTTGGTGGGAAATGTGTAAGTGTTATTCAAAAAGACATATTTATCCCAAAAATAGATTAATATACGATAGGTGTTGTACATTTAGCAATAATAGATGTATTATTGAAAATTTAAAATGTAATTCTCAAATAAATTATAATATAGCAAAAATAATAACAACAGAAAAGAACAAAGGTGTACATTTATTACAACCAAAAAAACTAGATACAACACTTGTCAACTCATCCATTCATTTAACTTTTTTTTCATTTTAAGATATTAAAAGATTACGTGTAACACTTGTGAACTCATTGTCCTATTCAACTTTTTTTTGTTAAGATATTAAAGTCTTATGTTTAACTCTTGTCAACTCATTCACCCATTTAAGTATATTTTTTTATTTTTTGTTTTAAGATACTAAAAGATTATGTATAAAATAAACAATACACATAGACAACAAAAGTTGAATGTGTATCATCCTCGTCATTTCAATTGCAATTTCTTAGTAATTTGGTAGGCTGTGATGATGCTCACATATTATGACCAATTTCTTAGGCATGGATTTAATTAAAAATGGTTTTTTTTTTTATAATTTATTATAAGAACAACCATGTATCGATAGCAAGCAAGACACGACTTTTATCATCTTCATTGTAATTTCAGTTTCAATTACAAAAAACATCATTTATATGTAATTTCTATTTCAATTACAAAAAATTTCATTTATATATATATATATACATATATATATATATACCAACTTGTAGGTTTGCTCCTAAATCTTCATTAATTACATTAAATATTTTTACACTAAATAGTTTATAACACATCGCGGCATTTCCACTAGTAGAAGTTAATTTTTTATGTTAGTTTTTTTTAATGACCAAATGTGTAATTTTCATTATTCTTTCATTTTCCTACTTTCTATTTTTATTTTGTTACTTTAGTGTTCTTTATTTTTCTTTTAATTTTTCATTATTTTTTATTATAAACTTATCTTAAATATTATTAGTTAACTAATTTAATTCTTTTATGTAAAATATAATTTTATTCATAGATTTTTATTTTATTACAAAAATTATTTAACTTTTAATCAATTCGTTTTAACTACCTATTCTCTAGTCCTTTTCATTCGCTTCTTCTAATCTCAAGTTAAGTTTTCAAATCAAAGTTTGTTAATTGAGTGAGAGAGATAAAAAATAAAAACAATTAAATGCACACAATATAATAAAAAAAAAGTTACTTGAGTAAGAGTAATTGACTGTTTAAATAATTAATAAAAAAGTAGGACAATCCATTTTAAACGAGTTGTGTTCGAGTTGACCAGTTTAATAAACCGATTGTTTCAGCTGATACAAAACCTGTTTTTTTTGTCGTATTCTGTAGGTCCAGATTTCAATCGAAAATCACTCAAAGTTCGATTACACACACACGCAGAATCTGTGTGTATGGTGCTGAAACAGAGGAGAGAAACATAAATGGTGAAGATAACAACTAACCATACTCAAGAATCAACACAAACATAATATGTTAAACAACTGCAGATTGTATTGTTTCTACCAAAAACTGTGAAAGAGAGAATTCAGGGTTACAGTCGCTACTCACGCCCTAAACATTCTCAAACTAGGCTATTTAGAGTAAGTTGACAGTCGTCGAAACTATGCTCACCGAAACTAGTAGTTTATGTTGAGCATTTACAAGTGAGAACAAACTGTCGAAACTATATTATCTATCGAAACTATTAGTTTCGGTTGAACAAACCTCAATCGAAACTATTAGTTTCGATGGCCCAGACTTAGACAAAACAGTAAATTACATTAAATGAAAATACAATAAAGGAAACTAAACTAACATTGTTCAAAATACATTAATGTTATCAGCTTACAAAATACACAACTCTACAATCTCCCCCTAAGTTGTTGCATGAATGTCTTCAGCTCTTCTTAAGCAGCTGGTCTTTCACTTATCTTGGGGATGAAAGGCTTCACATGTGTGGTCACAACCCTTTGATATGCCTTTGCATCACCCTCATCATCCTAATTGAAGACTTGAATATGATTTGTGAAAAGTAGCTCAAGGTCTTCAAGTTGGAATTTCAGCAGCTCCATCGGTTCAAATATTACAATATCTTCCTTTCCTTCACATTCAATAACGGCACTTCTAATGTTTGGATTGTAGTACCATCTCTTGAAGTTCTGAAGCTGAACTGGTACCGTCTTCGGCAAGGTAATTGTTTTAACAGTTTGTGCCGGCTGGTATCTTAGGAAAACATAGGGCTTCTTGGTTTTGGGATATACCCTTGTCTTTAATAGCCTTTTCTTAGGTTTTGTGGGCTTTAACCCTTTGAAGTCATTGTCGACTTGGGTATGCAGATAATGTTAAAAATCAGAGGCCATCATTACATTGCCTGGATTCTGGAGAGGAAGCTTGGCTAACTCTCTAAGATCATAGAAAGGCAGAGTGTGAAAGTCAGTCATACTCTTAAAGTGCTACAATCCACATTTGTATCTCCTTATGATAAACAGCTTACGCTCATGATCATACTTCCAACCAACAGGAGGCTTCTTCAGTTCTTGATACTCAGCGAACCATTCATAAGTTTATGGGCCCTCCTTTTCAACCATTTTCTTCAGCCAAGATATGTTCTTGTAAGGGTAGTCAGGATTTGGTTTTGATGGTTGGGTTGGTTCAGTAGGATTGATTCAGGTTGAGTGGATTCAAAAGGAGTGGGTTCACGTTGGGTTGTAGCAGATTTCACCAGATCAACTTTTACACTGGTTTCATCTTTATCATCATCTGAAAGTGCCTGGATCTCATCTACTTCCTCTGTAAAGTATGTAGTCCTTTCTTCATCTAGTTCTCCATTGATCAAAATCTCAGGATACTAGTCATTAACTCCATAGTTGTCAATTTCATCCAGAATATTATTGAGTTCATGATCTGATCCAATTTCTTCTTCATCAAGAACCTTTTCCTCTTTCCCTAGCAGAGGGAAGATCATACTCTGTTTCTTCAACTTTGACTTCCATAGTTTCCTTTATCTTGGCAGCAGGGGCAGAGAATATGGTCATTGCAGAGTCAGGGTTAGTAACAAAGGCAGGGGAAGAGGGTCCACCAGCCGAAGTTGTCTCCACCTGAACTCTGGAAGGGGTTTCTTGCTGAGAAGATTTGAGCAGTGAAGCCTTGAGTATCTCAACAATGTCAGATAAAGCTTTAAAGTCTTGTTGCTGTTGAGATTTCAACTTCTGTTGAGTTTCAAGTTGTGTTTGCTGAACATGAAGTTGGGTGTGGAAGCCCCCAACTTCTAGTTTCAAATCTTTAACTTCGTCATTGCACTCACTCAGTTCAGTCTTTAAACTTTCTATAACTTTATCCTTTTTTTGAACATGATCCTGCAACTTCTTCACCTCTAAGCTTAGGGTTTTTACTCTTGGTATTAAAGGTGATGGTTCATGTGTAGGGGATGAGGGTGGTATAGGAATATGTACATGTTGTGGAGATGGTGGTGGTGTTGTTTGTGGGGTTGGTTGAGGTGTTGGGTGTTCTGGAAAATTGAACAGAGATTTAGAGGATGATGATAACTCCTCAAACTCAGTTTTTATTCTCTTAGCTCTTGGCTCTTCCATCTCATAATCCGAACCAGAGTTGGCTTGTCTCTTTGAGGAGGATACAGGAGGTTCAGTCTGTCCATCTGAATCTGACTTGTAGTAATCTGAACCATAGATACCTGCATCCAGAGTCCCACTTGACTCTGCAACTTCCTTTTCATCCCCTTGGACTATTACTTCAACATCTTGTTCTTTTTCTTCTTGAACAATAGAAGTCATCGGTTAATCTATTTTCTTAATCTATCGGTTAGGTTTATTTGGTTAGATTGTCAGTTTTTGGTTTGATTCGGTAATTTCAGTTAATAACCAAAACCAAAGTTGGAATAAAACTGTTGGTTATGCATACATGAAATCGAAGTATGAACATGAAAATATGAATGGTCCAGTTAGGTTAATCTTGGTTAATCGATGGTACAAAAAAAATGATAACTATTTTTTATTAAATCGGGTTTCGATTGATTTTGGTTCGGTTTCGTCTGTTTTCTCTTCGGTTTCGATTAATGGTTCGGTTATTGCTCAACCCTTGACACTTGTAATCACGTAACATATCAATTTTTGTTTAAATTAAAAAAAAAACTTTAACAATAGTATACTCAAATTAAAGAAAACTAAAATGCTCGTTTTTATTATGTAACTTTTTTTTCAAAAGTATTAACATATGAAAAAGTTATGGTAAATAGTGGGGGTAATTTGTTTAAAATAACAGGAGAAAGTGTAATTATTTTTTAACTTAACAAAAGTTGGTGAGAAATGTGTAAGTATTGTTCAAAAAGACAGATTTATCCCAAAAATAGATTAATATGCGATAAGTGTTGTACATTTAGCAATAATAGATGTATTACTTAAAATTTAAAATGTAATTCTCAAATAAATTATAATATAGCAAAAATAATGTAGGTCCCGGGAGCCTCGTAACACCCTCCTGCATACTAGCCTAGTACACCGATACATAGAATTTAATCTATAGTTACAAAAACATGCTTCTATAAATAATAACAATAGAAAAGAATAAATGTGTACATTTATTACAACCAAAAAAATTAGATACAACACTTGTCAACTCATCAATTCATTTAACTTTTTTTTTTCATTTTAAGATATTAAAAGATTACGTGTAACACTTGTGAACTCATTGTCCTATTCAAAATTTTTTTGTTAAGATATTAAAATATTATGTTTAACTCTTGTCAACTCATTCACCCATTTAAGTATATTTTTTTATTTTTTGTTTTAAGTTACTTAAAGATTATGCATAACCCTTGTCGACTCATTAAGTTAATAGAAAAATAAACAATACACATAGACAACAAAAGTTGAATTTGTATCCTCCTCGTCATTTCACTTGCAATTTCTTAGTAATTTGGTTGGCTGTGATGATGCTCACATATTGTGACCAATTTCTTAGGCATGGATTTCACTAAAAATGGCTTTTTTTTATAATTTATTATAAGAACAAACATGTATTGATGGCAAGCAAGACACGAATTTTATCATCTTCAATGTAATTTCTGTTTCAATTACAAAAAAACATCATTTATATGTAATTTCTGTTTCAATTACAAAAACATCATTTATATATATACCAACTTGAAGGTTTGCTCCTTAAACTTCATTAATTATATTAAATATTCTTAAACTAAATAGTATATAACACATCGCGTCATTTTCACTAGTAGAAGTTAATTTTTTAAGTTAGTTTTTCTTAATGACCAAATGTGTAATTTTCATTATTCTTTCCTTTTCCTACATTCTATTTTTATTTTATTACTTTACTTTTCTTTATTTTTCTTTTAATTTTTCATTAATTTTTTTATTATAAACTTATCTTAAATATTATTAGTTAACTAATTTAATTTTTTTATGTAAAATATAATTTTATTCATAGATTTTTTTTTATTACAAAAATTATTTAACTTTTAATCAATTCGTTTTAACTACCTATTCTCTAGCCCTTTTCATTCGCTTCTTCTAATCTCAAGTTAAGTTTTCAAATCAAAGTTTGTTAATTGGGTGAGAGAGATAAAAAATAAAAACAATTAAATGCACACAATATAATAAAAAAAATGTTACTTGGGTAAGAGTAATTAACTGTTTAAATAATTAATAAATAAGTAGGACAATCCATTTTAAACGAGTTGTGTTCGAGTTGACCTGTTTAATGAACTGATTGTGTCAGCTGACATAAAACCTGTTTTTTTTCGTATTATGTAGGTCCAGATTTCAATCGAAAATCACTTAAATATCGATTACACACACAGACGGAATCTGTGTGTATGGTGGTGAAACAGAGGAGAGAAACAAAAATGGTGAAGATAACAACTAACCACACTCAAGAATCAACACAAATATAATATGTTAAACAACTGCAGATTGTAATGTTTCTACCAAAAACTGTGAAAGAAAGAATTCAGGGTTACAGTCACTACTTACGCCCTAAACATTCTCAAACTAGGCTATTTATAGTAAGTTGATAGTCATCGAAACTACGCTCACCGAAACTAGTAGTTTCTGTTGAGCATTTACAAGTGAGAACAAACTGTCGAAACTATATTATCTATCAAAACCATTAGTTTCGATTGAACAAACCTCAATCGAAATTAATAGTTTCGATGGCCCAGAGTTAGACAAAACAATAAATTACATTAAATGAAAATACAATAAAGGAAACTAAACTAACATTGTTCAAAATACATTAATGTTATCAGCTTACAAATTACACAACTCTACAATGTCCCCCTAAGTTGTTGCATCAATGTCTTCAGCTCTTCTTAAGCAACTGGTCTGTCACTTGTCTTGGGGATGAAAGGCTTCACATGTGTGGTCACAACCCTTTGATATGCCTTTGAATCACCCTCAACATCCTAATTGAAGACTTGAATATGATTTGTGAAAAGTAGGTCAAGGTCTTTAAGTTGGAATTTCAGCAGCTCCATCGGTTCAAATATTACCATATCTTCCTTTCCTTCACATTCAATAACGGCACTTCCAATGTTTGGATTGTAGTACCATCTCTTGAAGTTCTGAAGCTGAACTGGTACCATCTTCGGCAAGGTAATTGTTTTAACAGTTTGTGCCAGCTGGTATCTTAGGAAGACATAGGGCTTCTTGGTCTTGGGATGTACCCTTGTCTTTAATAGCCTTTTCTTAGCTTTTGTGGGCTTTAACCCTTTGAAGACATTGTCGACTTGGGTATGCAGATAATGTTAAAAATTAGAAGCCATCATTACATTGCCTAGATTCTGGAGAGGAAGCTTGGCTAACTCTCTAAGATCATAGAAAGGCAGAGTGTGAAAGTCAGTCATATTCTTAAAGTGCTCCAATCCACCTTTGTATCTCCTTATGATAAACAGCTTACGCTCATGATCATCCTTCCAACCAACAGGAGGCCTCTTCAGTTCTTGATACTCAGCGAACCATTCATAAGTTTATGGGCTCTCCTTTTCAACCATTTTCATCAGCCAAGGTATGTTCTTGTAAGGGTAGTCAGGATTTGGTTTTGATGGTTGGGTTGGTTCAGTAGGATTGGATTCAGGTTGAGTGGATTCAAAAGAGTGGGTTCAGGATGGGTGGTAGCAGATTTCCCCCGATCAACATTTACACTGGTTTAATCTTTATCATCATCTGAAAGTGCCTGGATCTCATCTCCTTACTATGTAGAGTATCTGGTCCTTTCTTCATCTAGTTCTCCATTGATCAAAATCTCAGGATACTAGTCGTTAACTCCATAGTTGTCAATTTCATCCAGAATATTATTGAGTTCATGATCTAATCCAATTTCTTCTTCATAAAGAAACACTACTTCAATGTTTGATTCTTTTCCTTTTCATCTTTCCCTAGCCCCTCTTCTTTCACTTGTAGAGGGAAGATCATACATGTAAGCACAGTAGTAAATTACATTAAATAAACTCAATAAGTGCAGCGAAAAATAAGCAGTCAACGACCCAAATCTCAAACACAAGTCAATCAAGTACTAATATCTAAATCGTTCAACATCATAACGGAAAATAAATGTCATCACAGCGATCACGGTAACCAATCGCCATCCAGAAGCCGCCAGCTCACACTTTCTCTTTATCTGAAATACATGCTAAAATTCAGCTACGCTGAGTGAGTTCTATAGTAATTTGTTCGGGGGTATTAAGTCCCGAACCTTTGTTAAAAACGATTTACGTTCCAATGGTTTTTTCATTTAATTCACCGTAAATTCAAATAATACATTTTATCGACATACACGAACTCATGTCGAGTAGTCTAAGGACATGTGCGATCATGACTCGTTGACTGATCACCGTCAACCATAACAACTCACCGACTAACACCGACTTACTATCAAGCTTGAGCGACCCATTTCATCTGATTAATGTCAGACTAATTCCCCGTCGAGCAGTGTCGAAACAATATCAAATATCTCTAAATTAACAGTCACGATATTTATTTACGTGACACCAATCCTAAGCATACAAATATAACTATTATTTCACAACACATATATTAACGTCAAAACCCTTTTATCGCGTGCATTCGCTATATCGCACGTTGCATGTATTCATGCCCAAAACTACAAACATTTAAAAGTAGGCGATAGAAACTCACATTTGCAAGACGCAACTTGATCTCTAAAGCTTGCTAACGCCTCGTGCTCGCCTTTCGACCTTGCACCTTTAATACACACAAACCACGAGTCAAGACATGACTCGCCGATACTCTACACCTATACGACTAAACCCGACACCACGCGTGATTGCATGCACGTGAGTGACGCCATGCATGATCTCCATGCATCACCAAAACCCTCGTTCTCATTCTCAGCACCCTCTCGTGAACCCAGCTTCACTTCGGACTTCCGACGCGTCCGACACCGCCACCAATCATTCTGCCATCGCCTCTTCTTCGTGTCGTGGCACATCTTTCGCGCGTCCTAGTCCTTGGTTGGTTCCTGCACCACCACTGTCCGGCTCCTTTGGCCGCAACCGTGGTCACCTGGAACCACAACATCACTCGTCGCCTTGTCCCAGCCGTGTCTCGCCCGGTTTCCTACGCATCATCCACCTTTCCCGAGCCTTCATTAGCAGTGAACAGCCCATGACCGGCACCGCCGCTACCTGCCAATGCCGACGTCCCTTTGTTAGAGCCTAAATTTGACTCTGTAGCAAAAATTCTAAGTGTATATGTAGCGAACATGTTAAGTTTACCTAAGGGAATGTTTAGGCGAACTTAACAAGCGAGCTTACTAAGTTCACCTATAGAGTTATGGGCAAACTTGTTAAGTTTGCCTGTAGACTCAGTTTGCCTATAAATAGGACATTAAGTTGTTCATTTGTAGCAAGCAATGCTAGAGATAGCATACACAGAGAGGGAGTGATTCTCTGTGTGAAGTGAGTCACAATCCCTAGGTAGAGCTTACCTAGGGATTGCAATGGGAGGTTAAACGTAGGGATGTACACTTCTTCGGTATTGTAATATGTGATGACGTGTTCGTTATCGATTATGTATACGAATCGTTTCTAATTCATCTCTATTCTATTTGTGTTTGTGTTTGATTCACTTCGTACTCCCATCTCAATGTGAATCATTGAGTAGTGTGTTTGATCGTGATCGTCTTGCTTGTTAGAATACGTCACAGGGACTTTCAATTGGTATCAGAGCTACGGCTGAGAACCGAGGGACTAATCGCCTGTTGGTTCACAATTACTCGTGATTTGATGTTTAATCCTCATATTCATCATGGAGACGTTAAAAGAATGAGTTTTTACGGTGGAATTTGTCAAATTCGAAGTATTTTATGAGTTTGATCATTCCAGAGGTGTTAGAGCTTGAAGAGATGAAGGTTTTACCACCAAAACAAGAAGGTTCGATAATTTTGGTTGAAACAGCGCGTCAGGCGAACTTGCTTGTCTGATGGAAGTTACGGGCGAACTTATATGTTTGCTGGAAGTTTCTCAGGCGAACTTGTTAAGTTCGCAAGAGGTTGTTCTGAGACGAAGTTGGTATGTTCGCTGTACTATTCAGGGGAACTTGTTTTGTTTGATGACATTGTTTTAAGCGAACTTGTTGGATGAGTGATTAAAATATATATATATATATATATATATATATATATATATATATATATATATATATATATATGCTTGTTTCGCACCATTTTTGAGAAGTTAGTGACTTTGGTTATTTTCGGGACCAAAATTCAAATTTTATGTGTGGCTTGATGAAACAAGGGTGAGATTTGTGAGTTGGATGATGACTTTTGACTGAATAATCTTATTGTCTAGGTATTCAAGCCTGAAAATGTGGGCTACGAGTGTCTAGGATACTTCTTTATTAGGGGATGAATGCTGAAGCAGTTTGAATATGGGTTATCATTGACTTAAGATCTCAGTTTGTTCGTGATGAAGTACTGTTTGGGTTTTTGCAAAGAAAAGAGGGAGATAAAACTTTTCTAATGTTTTGTTTCTTTGCAAAAACGGTTCAAGTGTTCAAGATCATCAAAATGATTCAACATGATTTGATTATGGTTTGATTTCTCATTTGGGATCTGGGCGGAATCCAGATAGACAACCAATTATGATTAGTAGGTGGTGTTAACGAGGAATGAAAATCAGATTGAAGATTGTTAGATTCACGATGATTACTACCGAATGTTTGTGTGAGACTTGGTCAAGTACGTTTGAAATGAAGCTAGTTATTTGTTGTTAACTAGTTGAAGATGGAACCTTTATTATATGCAGGTTAAATAAGAAACGTCCTTCTGTTTCTGGTTAAATGTGGAGATGCTTGTGTCATGAAGGGAGGATCGGATATGAAAGACTTCGGGTAATTGGTTAAGTGGAAAAGGTACGAGACAAAGTCAAACACTTTTGGTGAAGATGACGATCAAAGAAAAAGATTGGTTTTTGCGCATTATCTTGGAGTTTTAGTTTGTTTCAAACTGGGATTCTTGTCTTTGCGAAAGTTGATTAGTTTGATGCTGATTGTTGGAAATTTGAATCTCTATCTTATGCCGGTTGGTTTATTGATGTCTAAGCAGTGTGGCCAAGATTTTTGAATCAATGCAGAGGTGGTTAACGTTGAGAGGATGGACTACATTGAAAGGTGTTGGATTCGTTAGTTTTCCTGAAGAGGCCAAACAAAATTGTTCTAAACCGGATGCATTAGTTTAGAGGGAGTCTGGTGCCTCAAGATTGAAGCATTGTAGGTTGAAGATCAAAGTGCAATTACAAAGATCAAGTCTTACAAGGTAAAGTGAACACCCAGGATCATCAGTCAAGGGGGAGTCTGTTGAGACACGTTTTTGTGACTAATGATTTATCAGTATTTTGTATAGAATTATTTGCAACAGCTAAGAGGGAGTCTGTTATTTATCAGTATTCCATAAATCCTTTGCCAAATTCGCTGAATAAATTTTACTTAAGTGCGTCTGACTAAATGAAATTCAGTTGAGGCAATGTCAAGTGTGCTCGAAGAATTTATTTGTCACATAGATATTATTTGACGCTTATTTTTGTTGGAGCATATTCTAGTGACAATGAGCTTGAAGATATTATGTCTTAGTCTTAGAGTCTTTGACTTGTAATTGATAGAATTGTTAGCAACAGTTAAAGAGGAGTCTGTTAGGACATGTTTTGTAACTGTTGATAACAATATTGTTTAAGTTCATAGAGAGGCGAACTTAACAAGTTCGCTTAAGCATCTTTAGGAGCGAACTTGTTAAGTTCGCCTACGGCGCTGTGTGTTCCTATAAATAGGTGTTTACAAGTCTTAGTGAAGAGACTTGAAAAACTTCAGAGAGAGATCAGACCTGAGAATCTGAGAGAGATTGTAATCAGTGTCTGATAAGGAAATACAACGAGAAGATTATTTACATTGTTATCGTTTCTGTCATCTTGTGTACACATACGTTTACACGGTTGGATTTCGCACTCCGTGTCTTCTATACGTCACGTCACGAGATCGATCCGTAGTGGAGTCATGTGGACCTACAAGTGGTATCAGAGCTGATGCTCATGATTTGTGTGTGATTCGTGAGTGATTTGTGACGATTTGTGTACAATTTGACAAGAAATTGATCATTTTTGCAAGTTTTCATTTTCATGAAGTTTTCAAGTTCTTGAAGTTGATTTTGATGCTGAATTCATGGATTTGAAGTTGATTTTGGTTAAATTAATCTGATAGAAGTGTTCTAAATCATGAAATACCAAATCCTACGGTTCTATTTCTTCAAATTCCATCAAATCAGTGAGAAAATGATGATTTTCGGAACTGTTGGTTCGTGTTTTGGTTGAAGAGCTGAACCAGGCGAACTTAATCATTCTGTTAGAGACGAACTGAATCATGCGAACTTACCAAGTTCGCTTGTGGTCTTGTTCGCTAAGTGAATTTCAGGCGAACTTATTAAGTTCGCATAGGCAGTATCAGGCGAACTAATTTCAGGCGAACTTATCTAGTTTGCTAGTGTTCATAATTTTGGCGGGAAATTTTCTTCTTGTCCAAATTTTTTAGGGAAAGCTTATATGGTTGTTTTGAATCATTTTTGAAATTTTGAAATTTTTAAAAAGAGAATTTTGGCGGGAAATTTTTTTCCGAATATTTGCACAAAAAATTCAAAATGTCAATTTCTTGTGATGATAATGATATTGGAACTATGCCACCGAGACTTTTGTGCATATCAGATTACCGTAGCTGGAAAGTCCAGTTTGAACAGTTCGTACTAGAAACTGATGAAAATTTTTGGAGACCAATAACAGAAGGATATGTGAATCCTCCTTTTTCATTCATGGGTCAAGATGCTCCTAAACCAGTGACAACTCTTACTAAAGTAGAAAAGCAGAAGTTTGATCGAGAGATGAAGACGCGTGAAAATTTAATGATGTCTTTACCAAAAGATATCATTTATAGTCTCAGGAAGTGTCCAACTTTAAGAGATTTATGGGAGACATTGAAGAAAAAGGGTGAAGCAACTTCTCAAGTGTTTGTGGTTTTGATCAAAGAAGTATTGGAGAAGCAGGGTGATTCTCAAAATGATTCTTCTGCAGATTTAAGTGATAGTGAGAGTATTCGTTCTGGTGAAAGTACTCAGTCTACCGAGAATGATGTGATGACTGAAATAAGTTTCCAGACAGTTGAAGATATTCTGAGTGAATCAGAAACTGTTATAGAGTCTGTCATTGTTGATCAAAAGAGTGCAGCTGATGATGAATAAATAAAAGGGAGTCTGTTATTTATCAGTATTCCAGAAATCCTTTGCCAAATTCGCTGAATAAATTTTACTTAAGTGCGTCTGACTAAATCAAATTCAGTTGAGGGAATGTCAAGTGCGCTGGAACAATTTATTTGTCACATAGATATTATTTGACGCTTATTTTTCGGTGTTTTGTGGCCTAGTTTTTGGGACTTTAACGTGTATGTTCGGGAAAACGGATGTGATCTGAAGTATCTTGGATGTGATGCGCATTGGATCGGGAAAATTTTGAAAGATTTCGAACTCGTTTCGAGCTGTTTCCTATAGCTTAAAAACGTGTCATTGAAGCTTACAAGTAATTTTTTGACTTTTCGAACACGGTTTTCGGTGGTTTATCATTGTTTCTGAGAAATACGAGTTGGTTTTCTAGAGACTCGAGCACGACTTCTAGTTGTTCGGAAAATATTCGGTTCATTCAGAACTCGTTTAAAGCTATTTCGGTTGGTCTCAAAGTGCGACAAGAAACTATTCATATTTTTTAAAAATTACTTTTCGGGATTTTCGATCGTGGTTTCCGGGGTGATAACGACGTCTCAGGTTGAAACAAATAATTTTTGTTGAAACTAGAATGTGATTTTTGGTTGGACGAGAAAGTTCGAGACTGTTTTGGTTTCGCTTTAAATCGGTTTGGATGTGCTATAATTGGTTCGAAAGCTATAGATTTCAAACGCTACAAACATGTTAGTGTTCAACAATATGTCTGGAACTCCGTCACCTCCTCGGCTCGTATCTTTTGCGGATTATTCTACTTGGAAAGCTCGGTTTATGAAGTATGTTTCTTTGTCTGATACATATTTTTGGAGACCAATAACAGAAGGATATGTGCATCCTAATTATGACTTTATGGATTATTATAATGTTCCTAAACCAGTTTCAGCTCTTACTAAATTTGAAAAGCGGATGTTTGATAAAGAGATGAAGACGAAAAATACTTTAAAATTGTCTTTACCTAAAGAAATCATTCATAGTCTCGGGAAGTGTTCAACTTCAAGAGATTTATGGGAAGCATTAAAGAAAAATGGTGAAGTTACTACTCAAGCATTTGTGACCTTGATTAAAGAAGAATTAGTAAAGAAGAGTGATTTTGAAAGTGATTCTTTTGCCGAGTTAAGTGATAGTGAGAGTATTCGTTCTGGTGAAAGTACTCAGTCTACCGAGACTAATGTGATGACTGAAGAAAGCTTCTATACAGTTGAAGACGATATGAGTGAATCAGAAATTTATGCAGAGCCTGCCATTATTGACCAAAAGGGTGAAGCTAATGATAACGTTTTCATGGCTCCTGGTACATTGTAAGTCCCGAAATTCGTGGATCCTCTAACAAACACACACGATATCAATTCTCACACTTGATAGGCGGAAACTATCAAGTATGGTGATTCAAGAACAAAAGAAAACACTTGTAATTATTCTTGAATTAATCAAGAGAAAACACAGTGAACACAAAACAACCGCTTACCCCACACGGTTAGGGTTTAGAGACTTTTATACCCATATAACCGTAACAGGCCTAAAAGCCTCTACTCGGCCTAATGGCCGGCCCATGTCTACCCAAACTATGATCTATCATGTTCACGGTTACATCATATAAAGACACTAATTAATAAGCTTAATCATAACAAACTTTCTAGGTCTAACAATCTCCCCGTAGGATTAAGCTTTCTTCTTCAAAAGTTGATGTCTTCACCATGATCTCCACTTCCAGCATATAACTTCTTCCTCAAGATGTCAGCAGTCGCAACAGTAAAATTCTTTGCTTGTTCTTCCCATAGTTGTTCATGTCGGATATGGCTTCTGGCTAACACTTTGATATCTTTTTCACTGAACTTTGACAAGTCAAATGGATCCAGTATCCTCATCTCTACTTGATCAGTAACTATTAAAGCTTCGGCTATAATTGGATCATATGCTCAATACTGAAAATCTCTCAGAGTATTCGCCGGCATTTTCTTGTGAACATGTACTATTTTGAATGTTTTGGGAGCAGGCCATATGACATTATACCAGTCCTTGCCTGTGTGAGGATCATTGACTCCCTTAGCCTTCTTTAGTCTAGACTCAGCTGTTTTCATTTTAGCAAAGTTAGTTAAGCATTGTTCATTCAAAAATGTGCGAAACATCTCATCTTGTCCGTTTCTTCCTTCTGTTCTCAAAATAGGCTTCATTTAGCTATTGAAGATCGAGTTTAGTCAACGAGCTAAAGTCGTTAGCCTTCTTATACTATTCCAGACGTCCACTCTTTCTCTTTACCACATACATGTTCTTCTCTGAATCAAAAGTCATTAGCCTTCTTATAGTAAACCTAAGAAGCAATACCTGACCTGTCTCCTCTCTTAGTGTAATAACTCTCTATGTTAATAGTGACATGAGTATCAGATGGAGGACCATGCGGTAATCTCCAAGGGGGTAGCTCCTTTTGAATTCTTACAGTACCAGCTTCAGATACATTTGCAGTTGAGCTTGGAATGTTGACATCATCATCAATGTCCTGATTCAATCTTTCCATCTTTGAATCTGACAAACTCTCAACTTTTTCATCTTGGATATCTTTTGCTTGATCTGAATCCAAGTGTGGAGATGATTCACTATCCTTTGGATCAGAAAGATCTCCTTCAAACACAAAGTTGAAAGGATCACTTCCTTGAGTGTTATCTTGATGATCACATTGATCATTGCCTCCATCATCTCCACCTCCTTGATCATTATCATCATTGCTTGTACCAGTATTGACTTGATCACTCTGTTTTCCCTTCATATCTTCAATATGCTTCTTCAACTCATACACCAGAGTAACAAGGTAACCTTGCTTTGCTTCCAGAGTCAGAATCTTGGAGTTCTGTGTGGCTACTTGCTGTTCTAATTCAAACACCCTTTCCTGCAAAACATGTGGGTCTACAGGAGCAGGTGTAGAAGAAACCATAGGGCTTTTTCCTTTGGCCTTTTCAGCTTTATAAGCTTCACTTGATGAGACCAAGAATTGGTCATAATCAAAATCCTCCAAAATTGGACTGTGATGATCATGAGATAAGGATTGAGGTTGGGATAATGTGATGGTAGGTGAGTATGGCATTTGAGTGGGTAATTGAGTGGATAAGGAAGTTGTTGGAATGGGAATTTGTATGGGTGTTGGGTTTGGTGTGAGTAGTGGTATTCTCCCATTTCTCGGATGTCTTCGCTTCCGTGGTCTGGAAGGTAAATCTTGATCTAATGTATAATCAGCATCGTTGTCATCTTGATTAGATGAGGAGGTGAGAAGAGGATTCTCAATTCTACGCCTTTTACTTTCCATCTCTCTGACATACTGGTTGATTGGTACTAGTGGACTTTTAGGAGTTCCTTCATCATCAGAAGAAGATATTACTTCAACATCTTCTAACTCAGGATCAATTAGATCTTTTGATTCAATTTGCTGTTCATTTTGTGGTTGAACAGGTAGGAGTTGTTCTTCAGCAACCTCAGATTGTATTTGCACATCCGGTTCTTCAATTTCTTCTTCAGGTAGAGCAGCAAATCTACCAAACTTTTCAAGAGGACGCATCGTTGATATACTCTTCTTCCCTGCTTATGGAAATTCATGAACTTGAAGATCATAGGACCCATAGCTTTAAGGTCCAGTGTTTCAACTGTAGGCTCCAGATCAGCATAATTCCTGTTGAGAATGATCTGTAAAAACCTATGATACATGAGAAAGATCTCCTTTTTCCATCCATTGAGATTGCTTTTAAACTCTTCGAATACCATCTTAGAGAAGTTGTAGTCTAAGCTCATGGTCAGGGCAACCATAGCTGAAGAGATGGTAGTGTTTATCTCATCAAATCCTCCCTTTCTTCCTGATAAGCAGTTCATGCACACGTGTGCAAGATATCTCCATTAAGGATGAAGCAACTTATTGTATAGAGGAGGATAAGGACCTTCATAACCCATCTTTGTAAGAATTGGAGTAACAACTTCTGGATTCAGCTTAGTTGGATGAGCTGGGAGGTCACCGAACTGTAGAGCAGTTCTTATTACAGCTTCGAAAATTCGAACTCTCTTTGCTTGAACTGTACTAATAATGCATTCTTCTCCATGGTCATTTGGATGTATTGTTGCAGTGGACCAAAACTCCTAAATATGGGTTCTGTTAATAATTGGATTCTCCATAACAGCAAAGTTAATGGGGGAAAGTGTCAACCCCACAACCATCGATCTGAAATATTCAAATTCTTTAGGTGGGTCCAGAGTGAAAGCACAAAGATTATGATCAGCAACAAATCTCATTTTGGCCATATCTGCACAAAACTTATTAAGTTAATACCCACACACATAGAAAAGTTTAGTTAATAAAAGGATTATAGGGTTCTTGGAAGATCAGGGGTTTACTTCCCCTTTGTGTGGTTCTCGGCTAATATTAGGTTCTCGGCCAAAATTGGGGTTTTCGGCTAAACAAGGTTCTCGGCTAAGATTGAGTTTTCGGCTAAAACAAGGTTCTCAGCTAAGATGGGGTACACGGTTACCTAGCCGTATACGAAAATATCAACAGTTCACGGGAATGCCAAGGGTTCACGGTGTCTAGAACATGAAACTGTGAAAGCTTGGTTCCCGGGTGACGCCGAAACCAGTTCTTTCCTCAAATTGAGGCATCTAAGTATCAGATTATCAACCTTAACACTTTCGATGATGCTCGCCGACCTAATACGACCCTAATCGGCCCTTCAATTTCAAATTCTACCCATGGGAATTGATGTTCTTGGTCACAGATGCCTATATGAGTATCACTAAGGTTAAACATGGCTCCCACGAGTTCATTAAGCTACTGTAACATCCCAAAAATAAAATGACAGTTATAATAATGGGATATAATGTGAGAACGAATGAAATAAACGAATGAGGCATGATGGGCTAGAAGGGGGCGAACATAGGGAAGCCTCCCCTATAAATAGCCTAAGTCACCACCCTTTTCTCTCATTTTGCAACATCTAGAGAGAGAAACTGTAGAGAGAGAAAGTTGGCGGATCGACCCAAGATTCCAGCCTAGTGTTGCTCCATAGCTCGTGAGAAGAACTTCCGGATCAGAAGCTCGAAACAGGTAACGATCTAGCCTAGATCTGAGTTTTTGTTCATTTTGGGCTTTTTCGGGTTTTGGATGAAAAGTTAACGTTTTTACGGATGAAATTGGAAGAAAAACATAGATTTGAGTCCTTAAACAAAAAGCAAACGTTTTGAATGTAAACAAGTTCGGGGTACTAACGTGATCAGATCGGCATGTGAAAGTTAGGGTTTTTACGGAGAAGCAGATCCTGCGTACTTATCAAGTACGCAAGAAGAAGGTCATGCGTACTTATCAAGTACACATGAAGCAGGTCCTGCGTACTTATTAAGTACGCATAAAGCAAAGCCTGCATACTTATCAAGTACGCATGAAGCGAAGTTTGCGCAGTTATTAAGTACGCAAGAACAAGGCCCTGTGCACTTGCTAAGTGCGCAGGGATCAGGCTAGTTAGTAAAGTCAGTATAGTCACCTAATTCAGAATGGTTAAACCGTTAGAGTCGGGATTAGGTCTGATGTGTATTTAACTAATCAATTCAGATCAGAAGTGACGTTGTTGGACCTTGTTTAAGACAACCCAGATTAGCTTATCAGGTGAGTTCTAGAGCCCTCTTTTAAATGTTTTATTAATGTTTTGGGCTGGTGTGCATACTTACGAAATGATGTTTAACAAAATGATGTCTTATGAAATGATGTTTACGAAAAGAAAGTCGAAATATGTTTACGAAGTGTTTTGCCAAAGAGGTTTATGAATGGTTTACGAATGGTTTAATGATGAAATGTTTTATAATAAAACGTACGAATGCTTTAACTAAAATGATGTAAAGGCGGTAACTGTTTTTATGAAAGTCACGAAATGAACGAATCTTCCTCGAGTTTCTATGGGAACTAAGGTATGTATGCATGAATGGGCCTTACCCTTATGGGGGCCTTTGTGGCTGGCTAACGGTTGTACAATTGGGTGGATAAAGGGGTGACGACGGTCACCATGGGATTACCGGGATCCCTAATGAGATACCATTCTCCGTGAGGGAATAGTATTTAAGGTGGTACGAGCTATCCTTTGGGACGCCGTACTTGAAATGGTTAATGTGGGTGCGTGTGCTCTATGGAGCACCTTACTCAAGGCCGGTGCGTGTACCCTATGAGGTACCATACTGTAATGAGGAATTGACGGTTACGAAAAGGCGCAAATTCGGTTTATTGTTGACTTATAGTTAATGTTATGTTATTGCATGCTTTATGTACGCTTTTATTAATGAATGAATGTAATGTTTTTGGCAATTGGTTTTGTGAAAGTTTTATGTAAAGCTGACTTTTTAGTAAGCACATTCAGGTTAAGGTAGGTTGCGAGGATGGTCGGTGATGCTTGGCTAGCGATGAAGAGTTACCCGGCTGCTTATGAAGACTGGCATCACGTTACGTTTTGATTTCGTTATGTTATGTTTAGACAATGTTTACACTTCCGTATGTTGAACAATGTAATGGTTATGTTTTAATGAAGTATTTTCCGCTGCGTTATTTGATATTCTAGTTTAAGAACTGTTTGTGAATGAGTAAATC
The DNA here is from genome assembly GCA_023525975.1 of Smallanthus sonchifolius. Classification (NCBI taxonomy): domain Eukaryota; kingdom Viridiplantae; phylum Streptophyta; class Magnoliopsida; order Asterales; family Asteraceae; genus Smallanthus; species Smallanthus sonchifolius. Next base: position 59,471,553 of record CM042034.1, read on the forward strand.
CAACGAGTGAGGCCTCCCGGGTTTGGGGCCTTACAGCTACGAAAGGGTTCAGAAGATGTACCTGTAGATTCAAGAAGCTTGTAAAGCAATTCAGGTAAGAGCAGACACAAAATCATCAGGTTTCTTCAAAAATCGCCAAGAGAGAGAGCCGTGAACCGAAACAGGGTTTAAGTTAAACCCTTTTTATGTAACCGGTTTCAAAATTTTGAAAGTGTGGGCCCACTGTGAAGAGTGGTGGGCCTCTCATTTGACCCGTAAACTCACAACAATTTAGTAACTTAAATAATTTATTTTCAAGATTAAACTTTGTCAATTTTTAAAAAAATTAATTAAATAAAGTAACATAAAAATAAAATTAAAAAGATAAAAAACATGAAACATACTCTCTCTAAAGACAAACCTTTGTGAAGTTTGCAATGGGATTAAATCATTCTATAGGCATACCAAGGAACATTTTTCAGCATGTATATTTACTAAGACGTGTAAAGAAGATTGCTAATATTTAGAACCTTCTAAACTCATGCTTTAGCTACAAACCAAGGTTTTTCACTGTATTATCATGTTTTGGATAGAGTTAATAGTGACTTAATGGGTCTCACACTAATATCTCAGAAACCTGTAATTAAGTTAATGTAAATTATGTGAATTATTGATGAACTTTAATGGATCCCACGACTTATCAGGTAAACCTTCCCTTTCTCATGATCTTTTGAGCACCTAAGTAGTAACTAAGTGAGCATAACTAGCACAGGTTTATGCAACTTTTCAGGGAATCTCTTACAAAATTTGATCGAAAACATAGCACCACGGTCTTACATGTTCAGAATCATAGCACTACGGACTTACATGCCTTGACAAGGGATCCCTTCCCAGTCACATATTCCCAAAAGAAAAAAATATTTACAAGTATATTTATATGTACGTCTTTAGACATATCTTTTTGTGTTTTTCCTATAGCACGACATTAACGTTGCGTGTCTTTTTGCTCAAGATTCTGCTTTGCAGATTAGCTTTGCATTTTCATTGAGTGTCTTTTCACCTATTGCATGTCTTTTAACTATATAGATATATAATATTTACAGACTTGTATGAAGTCAATCTCGCAACCCCTTTGTGAAGGTTCCCGGTTAGTGCAATCCCAATAGAGCAAGGGTTATCCACAGTTCATCACCCTTTATGTATAAGTTCTCGATTATTAACAGGAATGGCAAATTACACTAATCTATGAGATGTTCCCCACTGAGGCCATAATACTATTTTGTTCAAGTGTATCACATGCAGAGCCTATCAACATATCCAACATTGATCCTAGCCTTTTCAGTTTAATGCCTTACATGTGTTGATCCTAGCCTTAAGCAACGAACATTCATATCACTTCCTATTAAATTGCAAAACTTCTGATGTAGACACAAACAATATTTTTGAATTTTCTTTTAAAAGAACTGAAAGCATACTCTTTTTGTATTTTTCTTGACTATAAAGAATTAAAGCTGACTTTTTTTATATTTTTCTTGACTCTAAAGAATTTTAAGCTGACTCTTTTTGTATTTTTCTTGAACTCTAAAGAATTAAAGCTGACTCTTTTTGTATTTTTCTTGACTCAAAGCTGACTCTTTTTGTATTTTTCTTGATTCTCCCCCTAAATTTGTGCATAGAATCGAACTGTACAAATTTAACTACGAAGAAAAATATTTTTGGTGACCAATTTAATCTTTGAAACTAATCATTTTTAGGGACTCTACAAGCACATTGAATCGAGATGTATCAAATGCTTTAGTGAAGATATCCGCAACATTGTTGTCAGAATCAACCCCTTCAAGACATATGAGATTTCTCTCAAAGCAGTCGCGAATGAAATGCACCTTGATATCAATATGCTTGGTTTTAGAATATTGAACCAGATTTCTCACAATTAGCACAACAGCCTCATTATCACAGAAAATAGGAGTATTCAGAAAAGTCAAACCGTAATCCAGCAATTGATGTTGCATCTAGATGACTTGTGAGCAACAAGCTGATACAGCAACGTATTCAGTTTCAGTAGTAGAAGTAGAAACTGTGTGTTGCTTCTTGCATTGCCAAGAGATTAACCTGTCTTCCAGAAATGGACAGCTCCCACTTGTAGATTTTTTGTCTAGCTGACACCCTCCATAATCACTGTCACAAAAAGCATACTGGTCAAAACTAGATTCTTTGGGATATCAAAGGCCATGCCGAGGCTTGCTCTTTAGATATCAAAAGATACGTTTAACAGTGGTTAAGTGGGACATTTTAGGATTTGCTTGATAACGAGCACACTGACACACAACAAACATGATATATGGACGGCTTGCTGTCAGGTACATTAAGGATCTGATCATTGATCGGTATTGTTTTTTATCAACAACAACTCCAATTGTGTCAGCATCCAGAACTGGCCGAGCAGCCATTGGAGTAGATACCGCCTAAGCATCGGTGAATTTAAATTTGGCAATGATGTCATCTACATATTTTCCATGATGAATTAGGATGCTATCACTTAATTGCTTGACCTGTAACCCAAGAAATAATGTAATTTCACCCAAAGCACTCATCTCAAACTTCTTTTCAATAACTGTTCTGAACTCTGTGCATAGCTCCTCATTAGTGGTTCCAAATATGATATCATCCACATAAATTGGCACAAGAATTAGATCTGTATCCACCTTTCGAACAAACAAAATTTGATCAAATGCACCACGAGTGTATCCATGAGCAAGCAAATGATCAGTAAGAGTAGCGTACCAAGCTCGCGGAGCTTGATGTAACCCATATAAAGCTTTATCGAGATTGTAGACATAATCAGGATGATCACTGTCTTCAAAGCTAGGCGGTTGACACACATAAGTTTATTCTTTCACCTTTCCATACAGAAATGTTGTCTTGAAGTCCATTTGATAAACCGTGAAGTTCATATAAAATGCATATGCCAAGAATATTCGAATAGCCTCCAGACGAGCAACGGGAGCGAACACTTCTTCATAATCTATCCCCTCGTGTGGATAGAAATCCTACTCAACCAATTGAGCTTTGTTTGTAATAATCACTTTGCTTTCATCTTGTTTGTTTCTGAAAACCCAGTGGGTGCCAACAGCTTTCTTGCCTGGTGGCAATGGCACCAAATCCCATACTTGCAGTTTAGCAAACTTATTCAGCTCTTCATGCATTGCATCAACCCAAATAGGTTCGAGAAGAGCCATCTTGATGTTCTTGGGTTCGATTTGAGAAATAAAACAGGAGTACATACATCTATTTATGTCTCCGGCAGTGCCACGGGTTCTGACCCCATCTGTTAGTGACTCGATTATTGTGTCAACTGGATGATATTTATTGACTCTGTTAGAGGAAATCTCAGGAACATGCAATGTGGTAGGCAGGTTCATCACATTTTCAGGTGTCTCTTCATTGGATTCATTAATTGGGTCAGAAATCGGCTTCTCGACCATACATTCATCAGGAATCGGCTCCTGGAATATTGATGAGTCTGAAGTCTCAGGTGTAGATGCACCGTCATTGACAACTTACGAGGAATTTTTAGCAGTAGCTAGTGAGTCCTCAGAGATATTTATGGAAACAGGAGAATTCTAATCTTTCATTACTTGGTGAATTAATAACTTCTGGAGGATCAACAACAAGCAGTGGTCCCACGTAAGAGTCTTCATTTTCATCACTTTCGTCGAACTGTTCACTTGGGGACCTTGCAATTTCATTAGTACGGAGATTAAATGATTTAAACAAGGAATGATAATCAAATAACCATGATGGACCACACTCAGCATCAGTGGGATTTTGATCTTGCCAATCAACATAGGTCGATTCTCTGATCTGTTTAGTAACCTTAATGTAGACTCTGTAAGAAGTAGTGTTCGATCCATAACCCACGAAATAACATTCAATTGCCTTTTCATTGAACTTTGGTGTGGATGCTGGATGCATTACAGTACACGGACACCCAAAATCTCTGAAGTAACCGACCCGTGGTTTCTCATTGTAGATCGCCTCGTACGGAGTCATTTGAATTTTGTTGTTAAGAAGGACCCGGTTGAGCACATAGCATGCTGTGTTTACAGCCTCTGCCTAGAAGAATAAGGCCAACTTTGATTCAGAAAGCATTGTTCTTGCAGCTTCAATGAGAGTTATGTTCTATCTTTCAGCAACACCATTTTGCTGAGTTGTTCGAGCTACACTAAACTGTCTGGCGATCCCTTTTTCAGCACAAAACTGATTCAACACAACGTTTTTGAATTCAGTTCCACTGTCACATCTTGCTTTCACCTTCACATCTCTTTGATTTTCAACCAACACGATAAAGTTCTTTATCAGTTTTGCAGTCTCACTCTTATTAGCCAAAAAGAAAACCCAAGAGAAACGTGAGTATTCATCAGTTATGACTAGATAATAAGATTTTTGCCCAATGCTCATCACATTTATATGAAAAATAAATCCATATGAAGGAGATGAAGAATGCAGTCAATAGAATTAAGCATTTTTGACTTATTCGATTGAAAAGAACTCAGAGATAGGCAAAGCACGAACATGATTACCTTTTGCAATTCGATTTAAGTTATTGAGATTTACGTGTCCAAGATGACGATGCCATAACATAGCATCAGATTCAGCTGATTTTGATAATAGACAGGTATTTTCATAAACATGTTTACTATTCATATCAATAACATAGAAGTTTCCCTTACGGGGTGTCCTTAACAAAATCTATTCCTTAGGACCCACAAATCCTAGTTTTAGAATTAAGCATTCTTTATTTGTGAAATGAGCTGAAAACTGCTTATCAGAAATTTGAGATACACTCAGTAAGCTATGATTGAGCTCACTAACGTAACTCACGTCATGAAAACTCAAAGATCCATTAATCACAGTACCTTTCTTGCTGATGTTTCCACCTTTACCTCCCGCAAATGAGACATAACCTCCATTGAAATTTTGCACATCATGTAGTAGAGACATGTCCCTTGTCATGTGCCTGGAACATCCACTATCAGCAAACCAGAGATTATTGACAATCTTCCTTGGGTGTTCCTTCACAAAGAGCGAGATTAGTTAGTAATTGGAACCCAGGTGTGAAATTTCAAAGATTTTCGTTGCGAAATTTATCGTGTAAATATTAACATTTTATTTCAAAACATATACACGTATATTTAATCAAATTTATACAAATCGGTGTATTGGCAAATTTCAATTTAGATATTTTTAATTTAAAAAAAATATATATATATTTGAAGGTTATAAACTATATAAATCATGTTATCAAATTAGATAATTTATATAAATAAATCAATGGTTTTCAATTTTATTAACCATTCAAAATGATTGATTTTAAATAAAAACATAAGTTTTATAAAATTTTATATGCTTAAGTTTTATTTGGTTTTATACAAATAGGTATCTTATTTTATGGATTTAAACTAATTAGAAATTTATAAATTTTAAAACTAATATAAAATTTTATATAAAAATCTAAGTAAAAAAAAAAAAGTTACATATTTAATAAAATAACCCATTTGAATAAGATGAATAACCTTATAAAAATTATTTATAATAATAATAATAAGTAAGTTTATAAAAACATTTAAAATATAATGTTAAAGTAAATTGATTTAAAAGAAATTAAATTAATTTATTTAATAAAAAGTTTAGGGTTCGTTTTGTAATTAACTAAACTAGAAGGTTTTAAAACTAAAATCGTTTGATAGACTGTTTCCGGCCAATTTAAACTACAGGGATCCATCCGTAATTATTTTAAGGGTTGTTTCGAATTAAACCAAACTCCAGGGACCAAAAATGTCAATCCCCAAATCGTTTTACCGGTCACCCTCATCCTTTGTCCGGCGGACCAAAACCTTTCCGGCGAGCCCCGACAGCCCTGTCCCTCTACACCTCAACACCTAGAAACTGCCCATCATACTCGCCGTCCTCACGCGACCACATTTCCCCGACCAATTTGTCTTCATATCATCAGAATTCCCGAGACACCATTGTCCAACCCAAAGTCAAACCCATAAAAATTCGGCCGACACACAGTACCTCCACGGCTATAACCTAGCCCCTTCTGTTCGTCTAGTCGGTGCGCGTGAACCCAAGCTATCAATTACCGTGTATACTATCGGGATTCTGATTCAAGTTAAAAGTCAACCCTGGACCTTCATCCGTTAATGGCACTCTCTCCGTCTATTCTCTCCTTAAATTGAGGTTACCGCAGTGTTCGTGATATCCAAGCGAAGCTCCCCAGCCCTTTTGAAGTTCCAATTCGACCCCAAAAGTCCGGTTCCAGTTCTGGGTACTCTCGGTTTGTTCCCGACTTCGCAGGCCCCCTTCGGTTCAGGTTTTATCACTACATTCCATTCCTTAACATTCGTTTACTGTGGTGCTAACGATTACGATCATCAGCTAGACCATAGCCCACTGATCCCCGGCCAATCGAGGTTGCCCGGACACAAGTCCTGGTCGTTGCCGAGAACCAGTGGTCAAACCACTCATAGGTTATCAATTAATTTACATGTTCCTGACCAGCGATGGGCTATAGCCCGGCTGGTCAGTGTCGTGTGCGATGAGTATAAGGTCCCGGGTTCGAAACCTATGGCCTCCGGCCCAACCCCCCTTTTTCTCACTTTAAACCTCTGGACCCGTTTGAACCCGGATTTGGGTCTGGGCCGACCCGGTCCGACCCATCTGACCAATTTAATCCTATTTGTTTATTATAAATATATTAAATAAGTAATTTAAAAATCAAATTGTATTTCTTTACTATTAATTATTTAAATTAAATGTTTTAAAACCCACTTAATTATTTCTAAATATTTATAACCCACTAAAAATTATTTCAAGACCGTTGACTCGGCCCGTTTATTTTAACCCGACTTTTGAACATATTCAAACCCGTTAAATTTATAAAGTAATAGAACCGACGTTTACATAAGCTATTTAATTATTTAAACTCACAAAAAAATAATAATAACAAAAATAGCATTTTTATAAATAAATAAAAATACGCGTTATTTAAAATATAATATTTTTATGAAATTCAAAATGGGTAAATTGTGATTTATAAAATGCAAGTGTTATTAAAAATATATGTATTTCAAGAAGTTTAAATATTTAAATTAGAAACTTTATAAAAATACCTGGTCTTACAAAAAAATTAATATTTATTTGTACAATGATTTCAAAACATATGATTTTCCGCAAAGGTTAAATCCAATTACAAATCCACCTATATTTAAACAAATATACGCGTACACGAATATATATTTGATACATATTCATTTGCATAGGATTTCATCGTATATAACAACAATACAAATATCACCATCACGCGTGAAGTAAAACCCTCGCTACAGGTGAGTTACATAGCCCCTATTTTACATTTTTATAAGTTTTGGGGTGAAACATTATACATGCTACTCACATTGTTTATACGTGTTATACATGAGACTATATGCTTATTCTTTGGATGTACATACATTTATACACAAGACAACCAACTGTAATATTGATAGATCTATTGTGCCTGACCAGCCCACCCGGTTAGGGTGTTTATTACTGCATACTCGGATATAACCGCGTGTTATATTCAATCATACCGGATATAGTGGGTAACTATATTCAAGCATACCGGAGTTAGCTGTTGTGCTCTGTTCAAGCGCGTCAAACTCGGTTTGGATTGTGATTAAATAAATGTTACATCATATACTATGTTTAACAATATAAACAATGAGTTGCAAAACGATTTACAACCACTATTTACAGGAAATACTAAACCTATGTACTCACCAACTTTTTAGTTGACACTTGATTTAAATAATGTTTCAGGTTTGGATATGTGACTGCTTGCCGAAGATCTCTCCATTTAGGAACTATGGACCTAGTTAAATAAATTAATGTTTTGAACTAGACTAGGTTATTTGAAATGTATTGTATTTGGAACTTGTTGTCTTTAAATTAAAGTAATGAATTATGCAACCTTTAGTATCATGTGCTTTTGAACAATCATCACATTGTCCGCCTCGATGATTCCGCCATCGGTCGGGGTGTGACAGATTGGTATCAGAGCCATGGTTATAGGGAATTAGGTTATTAGACACAATGACCTAGACTATAACCCTAGGACTCCCTTTTTATGTGTTATGTGCTAAATGATTAATTGCTATGTGAATTATTTGTAGTTAGGAATTGTTTGAATTTTCCCGAGTTTGGTACATGAGACTTATACACATACATACAAGGCTTAAATACATGATACATACTTTACATACACATTTGACAAACAAACTCATGCAAACAAATACACTACTCATCATTATCCATACTCTTTTCTAGACTATTAAAATCTTGAAAATCTCGCCAACGACTTAATTTCTTGAAACCAGTAAAGGACACGTGCAATCTGGAAGGGTGACACCTGTACATTGGGTTTTCTGTCTAGGAAAGCATTTCGTATAAATCCATATAAACGGACCCGTATGCTTTCCTGGGAATTCCTGAAGTGAGTGTTTACCTATAGGCTAAAGCATGTCTCTTTGAAAGTCCCGGGGAATTATTTAACGTTGATAAGTCAATGTATTCGCAAGGATACAATCCGAACTTGAACTCAAAATCTGGGGACATTATAGCAAAATAGGAAAAACTAGACGAACATGCAAACAAATCATTGTTTCGGGTGCACACGTAATAACAATTTGTAGTGCATGCAAGTCCCGGCAATTCCTATTACGCGAATAATGATCTATAACATCATGTTCTATCCGGAATAGATGACTTAGTTTCCCCCATCAACCTAGAATAAATACACATGCACTGGCACGCGTCATGATGAATCCCGTTTTTCTGCTTACATTATTTCCCGCTATAACTCATATATATCCATCTTATCTAAAATATCATTGTCTTTTCTTATGGTGTTAGAATGCCTCCTCGACATGCTAACTCTAGCAACTCCAACGTTGACCTTGCTGCACTACTTACTCAACTAGTAGGCCAAATGATCCAAGCTAACAACAATGGTAATGGGTCTAATACGCAAGGGAAGGGTGCAAACCCACCATACTGCACATTAAAGCATTTCAATTCTTGCAACCCCACCAAATTCTTCGGGACGGAAGGTGCTACTAGCCTTCTTCAATGGTTTGAAAGTATGGAGAGTACTTTCCTAAACAGCGGTTGTCCCGACGTCCTCAAAGTCCGTTATGCTGCCAGCGTCTTCCAAAAACGAGCACTCACCTGGTGGAACGGTGGGAAGCGTACTCGAGGCAACGAATCTGCTATGTCCTTGTCTTGGGACGAATAGAGACGACTTATGACTGACGAGTTCTGTCCTCGCAACGAAATGAGGAAGCTCGAAGCTGAGTTTTGGAATCTCACCCAAGATAGCGGAGAAAATTTGGCTTACACCACTCGTTTTCAAGAACTAAGTCTGCTCGTGCCCCACATGGTTACTCCCTTAGCACGGAGAATTGAGAAATACATAGGTGGACTGCCTATGCCAATCCAAGACACCGTATCGGGAAGTGATCCCTCCACTCTCGGGGACGCTATCCGTTTATCTGCTGTATTGACTGACAATCACGTCAAAGCGGGTACCTTATCTAGGAAGAGTACCAAGAAGGTGGTCGACAAAGCTGCTACTTCTGTGTCCGACAAAGACGAAGAGCTCAAATCTTCCCATCATGATAGGAAGCGCAAGGCCCAAAACTTTGCGGCCATCATTCCTGCCGTACCTATGACCCAAGTTACTCCTACGGGTCAAATTCCGAGAAACTATGTAGGTTCATTTCCCCAATGCCCTACTTGCAAGTATCACCATGCCCCGCATGCTGCATGCCGTCTATGCTCAAAATGTGGACGCTATGGACACGTTGTTACTACTTGCCGTGCTCGCACTATCGTTAATCAAGCTACTCAAGGCAATCATCCAATGCCTCTCACTGTCACCTATGGACGGGCCTGTTACGAATGTGGAGACCCAAACCACTTTCGGAACCAATGTCCAAGACTTCAAAATCAAGGTGGTCCTCGTGGACGAGCCTTTATTATAAATGCTAACGAGACTCCGGCCAATGACGACACTGTTAACGGTACGTTCCTTTGTACACTATCTTTATACATCCGATTTATTCAATATTCATGCCAATAGAAAAATTGTGTCTCTTGCTTTTAACCAACTGTTTGCTAAACCATCAATCAATCTTGATAACTCGTATATCATGGAAATAGCGGATGGGAAATCCATTGCTATGAGTTTTATAACCCGTAATTGCATATAACAGCTATGCTATCACCATTCATCTCATTCCTATACTTTTGTGAGACAAACCTATTAGGTTTAAACTCGGTCATACAACTTGCTAGCTCTGTTAAAGTTTACCTAAATTGTTGAAGTTCCAAATCCTAGTAATTATGCGCGGGGAATCCCCGGTATATCAAAGGGGTGGTGGGTTAGCCGCTGGTACACCCTATACATAAACCCACTTTATATAACGAGTATAAACCGTGCATAAGTACTAAGAGGAGGACCGGTTTTAGAAAATGTTTTTGCAAAATTTGAAAATATGAACACCCGTGGGGTGGAGTTTTAAAGGAAAATGCCATGTCACAAAGTGATTGGCACCAATATTGTTAAATCTGGGTTCTAGTAGTTTACATTCATGCAATGTACGAACAATTGTATGCATAAATCTCATTATACTATTAGATCAACTAATTGACAACTCGACTCGAATTAGCATCGTCATCCGTTATCATACGATATTTCCCCGCTGAATCTTTCTCTTGTGAAGTAATTCCATTCTAAGTCTATTGGCACCCCTTTTCCCGTTCCCATAACCTTCGCTAATCGAATTTCGGGACAAAATTCCTTCAACTTGGGGAGACTGTGACATTTCAAAGATTTTCGTTGCGAAATTTATCGTGTAAATATTAACATTTTATTTCAAAACATATACACGTATATTTAATCAAATTTATACAAATCGGTGTATTGGCAAATTTCAATTTAGATATTTTTAATTTAAAAAATATATATATATATTTGAAGGTTATAAAGTATATAAATCATGTTATCAAATTAGATAATTTATATAAATAAATCAATGGTTTTCAATTTTATTAACCATTCAAAATGATTGATTTTAAATAAAAACATAAGTTTTATAAAATTTTATATGCTTAAGTTTTATTTGGTTTTATACAAATAGGTATCTTATTTTATGGATTTAAACTAATTAGAAATTTATAAATTTTAAAACTAATATAAAATTTTATATAAAAATCTAAGTAAAAAAAAAAAAAGTTACATATTTAATAAAATAACCTATTTGAATAAGATGAATAACCTTATAAAAATTATTTATAATAATAATAATAAGTAAGTTTATAAAAACATTTAAAATATAATGTTAAAGTAAATTGATTTAAAAGAAATTAAATTAATTTATTTAATAAAAAGTTTAGGGTTCGTTTTGTAATTAACTAAACTAGAAGGTTTTAAAACTAAAATCGTTTGATGGACTGTTTCTGGCCAACTTAAACTGCAGGGATCCATCCGTAATTATTTTAAGGGTTGTTTCGAATTAAACCAAACTCCAGGGACCAAAAATGTCAATCCCCAAATCGTTTTACCGGTCACCCTCTTCCTTTGTCCGGCGGACCAAAACCTTTCCGGCGAGCCCCGACAGCCCTGTCCCTCTACACCTCAACACCTAGAAACTGCACCATCGTACTCGCCGTCCTCACGCGACCACATTTCCCCGACCAATTTGTCTTCATATCATCAGAATTCCCGAGACACCATTGTCTAACCCAAAGTCAAACCCATAAAAATTCGGCTTACACACAGTACCTCCACGGCTATAACCTAGCCCCTTCTGTTCGTCTAGTCGGTGCGCGTGAACCCAAGCTATCAATTACCGTGTATACTATCGGGATTCTGATTCAAGTTAAAAGTCAACCCTGGACCTTCATCCGTTAATGGCACTCTCTCCGTCTATTCTCTCCTTAAATTGAGGTTACCGCGGTGTTTGTGATATCCAAGCGAAGCTCCCCAGCCAGTTTGAAGTTCCAATTCGACCCCAAAAGTCCGGTTCCAGTTCTGGGTACTCTCGGTTTGTTCCCGACTTCGCAGGCCCCCTTCGGTTCAGGTTTTATCACTACATTCCATTCCTTAACATTCGTTTACTGTGGTGCTAACGATTACGATCATCAGCTAGACCATAGCCCACTGATCCCCGGCCAATCGAGGTTGCCCGGACATAAGTCCTGGTCGTTGCCGAGAACCAGTGGTCAAACCACTCATAGGTTATCAATTAATTTACATGTTACTGACCAGCGATGGGCTATAGCCCGGCTGGTCAGTGTCGTGTGCGATGAGTATAAGGTCCCGGGTTCGAAACCTATGGCCTCCGGCCCAACCCCCCTTTTTCTCACTTTAAACCTCTGGACCCGTTTGAACCCGGATTCGGGTCTGGGCCGACCCGGTCCGACCCATCTGACCAATTTAATCCTATTTGTTTATTATAAATATATTAAATAAGTAATTTAAAAATCAAATTGTATTTCTTTACTATTAATTTTTTAAATTAAATGTTTTAAAACCCACTTAATTATTTCTAAATATTTATAACCCACTAAAAATTATTTCAAGACCGTTGACTCGGCCCGTTTATTTTAACCCGACTTTTGAACATATTCAAACCCGTTAAATTTATAAAGTAATAGAACCGACGTTTACATAAGCTATTTAATTATTTAAACTCACAAAAAAATAATAATAACAAAAATAGCATTTTTATAAATAAATAAAAATACGCGTTATTTAAAATATAATATTTTTATGAAATTCAAAATGGGTAAATTGTGATTTATAAAATGCAAGTGTTATTAAAAATATATGTATTTCAAGAAGTTTAAATATTTAAATTAGAAACTTTATAAAAATACCTGGTCTTACAAAAAAATTAATATTTATTTGTACAATGATTTCAAAACATATGATTTTCCGCAAAGGTTAAATCCAATTACAAATCCACCTATATTTAAACAAATATACGCGTACACGAATATATATTTGATACATATTCATTTGCATAGGATTTCATCGTATATAACAACAATACAAATATCACCATCACGCGTGAAGTAAAACCCTCGCTACAGGTGAGTTACATAGCCCCTATTTTACATTTTTATAAGTTTTGGGGTGAAACATTATACATGCTACTCACATTGTTTATACGTGTTATACATGAGACTATATGCTTATTCTTTGGATGTACATACATTTATACACAAGACAACCAACTGTAATATTGATAGATCTATTGTGCCTGACCAGCCCACCCGGTTAGGGTGTTTATTACTGCATACTCGGATATAACCGCGTGTTATATTCAATCATACCGGATATAGTGGGTAACTATATTCAAGCATACCGGACTTAGCTGTTGTGCTCTGTTCAAGCGCGTCAAAATCGGTTTGGATTGTGATTAAATAAATGTTACATCATATACTATGTTTAACAATATAAACAATGAGTTGCAAAACGATTTACAACCACTATTTACAGGAAATACTAAACCTATGTACTCACCAACTTTTTAGTTGACACTTGATTTAAATAATGTTTCAGGTTTGGATATATGACTGCTTGCCGAAGATCTCTCCATTTAGGAACTATGGACCTAGTTAAATAAATTAATGTTTTGAACTAGACTAGGTTATTTGAAATGTATTGTATTTGGAACTTGTTGTCTTTAAATTAAAGTAATGAATTATGCAACCTTTAGTATCATGTGCTTTTGAACAATCATCACATTGTCCGCCTCGATGATTCCGCCATCGGTCGGGGTGTGACACCAGGGAATGGTAGATATGGGTATTCCATTTGCATCAATGTATGACACTTCTTGTAAACACATGTCATTTTTTGACTCAACTTTGTTACTTATGACACTTTTAATTTTAGCTTTCCAAACAGGCTTAGATAGAACGGGGTTTTTAATTACTTTACTCGACTTATTTTTAATCTTAACATTTTGTTTGAGATTCTTGTTCTTTTGCCTTTCAAAATAAGCCTGTCTGTTCCCCTTGGCCACATTCCAATCTCAATCAGAATAATTTTTATAGGTTGAGTGATTCTTCATTGCCTCAGACTTGACAGTCTTCACTGGCTTAGAATCCATCGGCCTATGTGACTCCTTTTGATTCTTAGCATAATATGGAACATAAGGACGATGGACACAATTTTTTGCTTGGTGTCCTGGCTTTCCACAGGTATAACAACTCTGTTTCTTGAGATACGGTGCAAATCCAAACGTGTCAGATTTAGGATAGTAGGATCCATCCTGCTTGTAAACCTGCTTAGGTTTAAGCTGTTGATGAGCATGTCTCTGCTCAAACCTCAAATGGTGATGATCATATTTATCTTAAAATTGATCCTTTGTGAGATGCTTTGGTAAGACATTCGAGGTTTGACTAGTGACCTTTTGTTTGATCACAAGTTTTGGTTTCTGGAAAACGTGCTTCTTAGTGTTTCCATTAGCTAAACGTTTAACAAACACAGTGTTCTTGTGAATATTAGCAGTTTAGAATAAATAGATTTGGAACTAGAAACATTCAAACCAATCACATCACACACAAAAGACTTAGAGTTTTTCATAACAGAAGGAACAAAAACAATTTTTTCAGATTTTTTTATGATTTAATTTAAGACTGCAAACTTGTGACTTAACATCTTCATCATCCTCACTTGACCAATCCTGTATTTCTATTATTCTGCACATGAAGTAGAGGAATTAGAATTTTTCACACATTTAGGGATTGGAGATGGTGATTGGGAATCACCACTACATGGTTTGTTTCTAGGAGTAAACACGAAAAACTCCCTAACTTGTTCCTATACAAAGGGAGGAACAGTATTACAATTTCCATTAAATGGAGGAGGCACACTATTATAACCAAGACCCTTGTTCCCATTACCTGGTTTATGAAGTTTATTTTCAAGTATGTCAACTACTTTACTAGATTGTCCAAAGAAATCTACTTTGAATTTGGCCTCAGCAAAGTTTGATTTTGCCTTTTCTAGATCATTAGTTAATCTGACAATTTCTTGCTTAGCATCAGTAAGAAAACAACATGTATTGCTGAGTTGAGATTTGAGTAAAGAAACATCCTTTTTACCAGCCTTTATTGCTTCTTTATAATCCTTTTTAGTTTTCAAAATTTTTTTTTATGATATTTCAAATTTTCCATCTCAAAGATTAAATCAGCATTATGTTTTCTATAAAGTTCTACTTTATCTATGCATGATTGAGAACATAGAGTAGTAATTACCTCAGGTGGAGTATCAGAAGATGGGAATGCAGAAGATTCTCCAATAATGTCTGCCATAAAAGCATGATTCAAATTTAGCTCCTTTAATTGATCTCCCCAGTCATATCCACCAGTTTGTTGACTAATCAAGGCCTTTGAGTTAGCAGTATTATTTCCCACAGAAGATGATCTAACCTCACTTCCTCTTTGCTCCTTTGGTTTAGAACACTCCTTGCAAAGTGACCTGGTTCATAGCAATTGTAGCAACGAAGATTTGATTTGTTGAAACCGATCTTCTTCCTTGTGTCTTCACTCTATCTGAACTTACCGGTCTTGTTAATGAAGTTTTTGGCCCTAAAGACAGCCATAGCCAGTTGCCAAGATATATCCAGTTCCTCCACATCCTCTGGATGAATTTGATTTAGTTTCGCAGTAAGAACCTCTGAAGGTGGTATGTTACCAGAGACAAAAGCTGCATAACAGTTCATGATGCCAGTGCATAAAGAAGTATTCACTTCAATAAGCTTATCTTGTTGAGCAGAATATGCCTCCTGCTTAGGAGTGGATGTCTTAGTTGTAGCAACAGCATAGGAGTTCACATCTCCAGATCCAGATCCTCCTTGTGAAACACTAGAATGAAAAACACTATTGTTGCTTTGTGCACCAGCAGAGTTTATTGTGTTGACATGATTGACTTTTCTTTGCTGGTCATCTAGATAATAGGATTTGATAATAGAAATCAGATCATTTAGAGTGATCTTGTTCAAGTCTTTGTTTCGTTTCAGCAGAGAAACGTTCCAATCCCAGCTTTGGGGCAAACCATTCAACAGCTTTCTGTTCAGATCACCATCACTCATTACAATATGAGCGCCTCTCATCTGTGAAACCAACTTTGTGAATCTCTGCAATTGTGCCTCAAGTGTTTCACCTAAAACATGATTGAACATATTAAACTACTGCAGAGTTATTTCCTTTCTATTGGCCTTCTTATCATCATTCCCTTCAAAGGCCTGAGCTAATGACTCCCAAAGTTGCTTAGTAGAAGTGCATTCTTTAAAATTATGAGCTATATCAGGTGACAGAGCCATAGTCAGAGATGCTAAGGCTTTCAAGTCTCTTTCAACACGATCAAAATCTTCATCAGAATAGTTTTCAATCTGTTTTGGTGCCATAGTACCATCAGCCTTGTCAAACATACGGATTTGAGGTCCCCTGAGTATACTTCTCCACATCTTTGCTTCAAAAAGCAGTACATGATTCATGAACCTAAATTTCCAGTCCACATAATCTTTAGCACAAGTCAGTCTTGGAGGTTTGGTGCTTGTACCAATTTGTAGATCAAGAAGACTATTTAAATTCATGGTGACTTATTGAGAATTCATTTTTATCAGAGTATGAGGTCCTTGATCAAAAAACCTGAAACTTTAATGCTGTGAACTAGACTGACTCCGAGTGGTCAAGTCAAACCGTAAAGTTGAATGAACCGTAAACTACTTGTACCCATGAACAATTAAGTACCCGTGAGTAGCTTGGAAAACCTGAATAACACAAAGAAGCTGTGACCTTGACTACCCCGTGAACTTGAGACCAGCCGTGAACCTTAACAACCCCATGAACTTCTCCCGTAAAGTTCAACACCCTTGAAGATATAAACAAGCCGTGAACTTCAACTCCCGTGAACTAAAGCCGTGAATTTCTACACCCGTAAACTGAATCCGTGAACTTCTATGCCCGTAAACTGAAGCCGTAAACTGGAAACCGTGTTCCCTTGCCGTGTACTTTTTCGAGAATCAGATTCTTTGACTGATTTAGTTGCCAAACTTAATTCCGAGATTTTTGGAATTTCAAAAATTGAAATTCAATCAATCTCCTAAGAACACGATGAACACTTAGATGATCCTCAAGCTTTTCTTTCACGATTTTAGTAGCAATAACTTCTGATTCTCAGAGATAGGTCGAAAGAACTGGCACAATAATGACTGATTAGCAATATAATCAACCAAAACCAGCAGTAATTACCTCGACAACGTTTATCTTGAATCGTTGATACCAAAACCAAGCCTTGAATGACTTCAATGCTCTGATACCAATTGTAAGTCTCGAAATTCATGGATCTTCTAACAAACACACATGATAAAAATTCTCACACTTTATAGGTGGAAACTATCAAGTATGGTGATTCAAGAACACAAGAAAACACTTGTAATTACACTTGAATTAATCAAGAGAAAACACAATGAACACAAAACAACCGCTTACCCCACACGATTTGGTTTTAGAGACTTTTATACCCATACAACCGTAACAGGCCTAAAAGCCTCTAATCGACCTAATGGCCGGCCCATGTCTACCCAACCTGTGATCTATCAAGTTCACGGTTACATCATATAAAGACACTAATAAATAAGATTAATCATAACAAACTTTCTAGGTCTAACACGCATCTTCTTCAGAAGTAAAAGCTGAGGTAGTATCTAACTCTGACAATATTTGTTCTAACTATGTCTAAGTGAAGGATAAAATGTTGAGGGTTGTAGATAACAACGTAAATCTCATTTGTGATATGAAATTGATGCACACGGTAAATTAGAAACTAAAAGATAATGAGAATGTGTGTATTGAGAGAATAGAATCACTAAAGAGGAATATAAATTATCTGACCTTGAAGATCAAAGAGCAGGCATATCACCTGGATATGTCTTTTGTAGAAATTGAGAAAAGAAATACTGATCTTGCTGAGAAAGATAAGGAACTTGCTAAATCAAAAGCTGAGGTGATTAGATTGCACAGAAAGTTAGAAAGCTTTGGAAATTCATCATTCTTATTGGGATATTTTAATAGTACTGAAGAGGGGAAGGGAAATGTTCCTCCACCTTTCAATGGAAATTATTCTATTGCACCTGAGATTATAAAAGATGAGGATTTAGATCCAAAGATTGTGTTGAAGGTGAATCCAGTCACATGTGAAGATATGGTGTATTCTGGTGAGAGTGATGATTAATATTTTGATGAAGCTAAGGTAGAGGGGATACCAAAATAAACTAAAGTTGAGAAACCAAAGGTTGATTCTAATTCATCTAGATATTATACATTTGGAAGTTCTTCAAACTTAAGGAGAGTTCCATATGTCAGAGATTATAAAGACAGGCGTACATGATTTCATTGTAATGAGATAGGACACATTGCAGTGAATTGTCCTTAAAAAATAAAAGGAAGAAGCATGTAGTTCCTGAGAAGGTGAAGCCTGAATCAAAACCTGTTCAGAAAAAGGTTGTTCTGTCTCAAACTCCAAAAGAAGTTCATGTAGGCGAATATTCTTCCAGTGCATCTTATCGTGTGAAGATTCCTTATATGATAGAATATCGTGAGAAGAGATCTTGCTTTTACTGTGGTCTTGTGGGTCACATTAAGATCAATTGTCCTCAAAACGCCAAAGGTAACAAACATGTTACTCCAGAAAAGGTAAGAACTCCTATTAAGCCTTATGTTAACCCTAATGTGGTTAAACCTCGCGATACACCAAAGGGTAATTCAAAATCCAAGGTTAGCATTTCTAGACCTCAAAGACGGAGGAGAAGCAGAAAATTGAGAAAAAATTTAGAACAACAAGAGCTTTCACAATCTAAACATTTTTCAAATGAACACGATTGTTCAAACACTTCACATTTTAATCAAAAGAACTTAATGAACAGATGTATGTTTGGAAATTTAAAGCTTCTGTTTCTGACTCGTCGGAACAATCTCCGAAAATTGATGAGAGATTCAATTGTGAATACAGTGAAGTCTTTTATTATGATACAAATGGACAACCCATGACTACCATGGCTTGAGTCTCAATTTCAAAGTAATGTTTCTTGTTAGTTGTGCAGGATTAACCAAGAGGGACTATTCATACCATTTTGGTTGTTGATAGTGGTTGTTCATAGCAAATAACATGGAATGACATCTTCAAGATCAACGAGTTGTTTGATAACTGAGAAATCTATTTGCAGGTTGGATATAAAATCCGTATAACATCAAATGGTATCCTATGTCTTTCTTTCAATCCTTGACCAATCAAACCAATATCTTTCAAGATTATCACACTTTATCTTTTTCAAGACTTTCATATTGCATGTTATGATACGCGATAAACATTCAAAGAAAATAGGATCAGGCTATGATACACAAATTCAAATTATCAATATTATAGGATTTGAAACTAAAGCATCTCATTCCCACTTTCTTGTGAGTTAAGGTACCATTTAAGTATGAAATACAACGTGTACCCCACTAGTATGCCAACATAATGTAAAATGCACTATCTTCAAGACATATGAGATTTTACTAAAGATTATCTGAATTTCCAGAATGAGGAGACATCACTTAGCACATGAATAGTAGAATCCAAATTGGATTGTATAGGAATCAATGAGATTCAGAATCGAATGATCCAATGTCTTGGCATATATATGTGGAATCATAAGATTTAGGTACGTGGATCCAACTGTTATCTGGATTATTAATTCAATGGAATCAGTAAAGATGATGTATCAATATGATCCAAGGGCTAGTATATGTTTGACAGATGTTGTCAAGTACATATCTTGATTATACTTCAAACTGCATGCTTTTCGGGACATGGGCACTGAAGCAAACCGAATGATAGTGCTAAGGACATAACCCGAAACTCATCTCATAGGACAATCTTTATTAAAAACTAATATTCTTTATCTTATAGTGATCTTGTAACACACACACTTATACATAAAATGGGTTCAAATCACAGTTGTAACATATGCAATTATGTTTTCACACTACTAATGGTTCGGTGACGCCTTTAGTCTACTGACAATTCAAAATATATGCATACACAACACTATCATTTCCTATTTCTGCAGTCTCTAAAGTTTAGATCAAAACATATAATTCAGATATATTAAATAAGCATAAAGCACCAACCAGTCAATCTAAGGTCATGTGTGAAAGAACATCTACTGATGTACTATCATCTCTTCTTTAACTTCAAGTAATGTCGATTTTATCTTTTTCAATTTGTTTGACTTTTTCAAAATCTTTATGAAAGAAAGTAAAACAAAAGAAAATAAAATCTTCCATGAAAACATTTTCAGAAAAATATTTACTTTGTTACATGGGATTAAGCAATTCAAACAACAAAAAACTCAAACCGATATAATCGAATGTAATTGAATGAATTTGCCTTTGTCACCAACACAATTCTGTACTCCTCCTGTCCTGTAGACTCCCCCTCAACTAGTCAAATGGTTGCATCAACGACTTTATGCTCACTATCGTCATCCTATGTTTCAGGTTATCCTTTGGACTTTTAAATCTTATTCAAAATAACTTTGTGTGTGACATATTCTCCTCCTGAGCATCAAGTCATTGAATCAAATAGATTTCTCAGTTATCAAACAACTCGTTGCTCTTGAAGATGTCATTCCCTGTTATGTGCTATGAACAACCATTATCAACAACCAAAATGGTATGAATAGTCCCTCTTGGTTAATCCTGCACAACTAACAAGAAACATTACTTTGAAATTGAGACTCAAGCCATGGTAGTCATGGGTTGTCCATCTGTATCATAATAAAATACTTCACTGTATTCACAATCGAATCTCTCATCAATTTTCGGAGATTGTTCCAGCAAGTCAGAAACAGAAACTTTAGATTTCCAAACATACATCTGTTCATTAAGTTCTTTTGGTTAAAATGTGAAGTGTTTGAACAATCGTGTTCATTTGAAAAATGTTTGGATTGTGAAAGCTCTTGTTGTTCTAAAATTTTTCTAAATTTTCTGTTTCTCCTCCGTCTTTGAGGTCAAGAAAACCTAACATCGGATTTTGAATTACCCTTTGGTGTATCATGAGGTTTAACCACATTAGGGTTAACATAAGGCTTACCAGGAGTTCTTACCTTTTATGGAGTAACATGTCGGTTACGTTTGGCGTTTTGAGGATAATTGATCTTAATATGACCCACAAGGCCACAGTAAAAGCAAGATCTCTGCTCATAATATTTTATCATATAAGGAATCTTCACACGATATGATGCACTTGAAGAATATTCGCCTGCATGAACTTCTTTTGGAGTTTGAGACGGAACAACCTTTTTCTGAACAGGTTTTGATTCAGGCTTCACCTTCTCAGGAACTACATGCTTCTTCCCTTTATTTTTTAAGGACAATTCACTACAATGTGTCCTATCTCATTACAATGAAATCATGTACGCCTGTCTTTATAATCTCTGACATATGGAACTCTCCTTAAGTTTGAAGAACTTCCAAATGTATAATATCTAGATAAATTAGAATCAACCTTTGGTACCTCAACTTTAGTTTATTTTGGTATCCCCTCTACCTTAGCTTCATCAAAATATTAATCATCACTCTCACCAGAATACACCATATCTTCACATGTGACTGGATTCACCTTCAACACAATCTTTGGATCTAAATCCTCATCTTTTATAATCTCAGGTGCAATAGAATAATTTTCATTGAAAGGTGGAGGAACATAGCCAATACCACAAGTTCCCTTCCCCTCTTCAGTACTATTAAAATATCCCAATAAGAATGATGAATTTCCAAAGCTTTCTAACTTTCTGTGCAATCTAATCACCTCAGCTTTAGATTTAGCAAGTTCCTTATCTTTCTCAGCAAGATCATTATTTCTTTTCTCAATTTCAACAAAGGATATATCTAGGTGATATGCCTGCTCTTTGATCTTCAAGGTCGGAGAATTTATATTCCTCTTCAGTGATTCTATTCTCTCAATACACACATTCTCATTATCTTTTAGTTTCTGATTTACCGTGTGCATCAATTTCATATCACAAATGAGATTTACGTTGTTATCTACAACCCTCAACATTTTATCCTTCACTTAGACACAGTTAGAACAAAAATTGTCAGAGTTAGAAACTACCTTAGTTTTTACTTCTGAAGAAGATGCGTGTTAGACCTAGAAAGTTTGTTATGATTAATCTTATTTATTAGTGTCTTTATATGACGTAACCGTGAACTTGATAGATCACAAGTTGGGTAGACATGGGCCGGCCATTAGGTCGAGTAGAGGCTTTTAGGCCTGTTACAGTTGTATCGGTATAAAAGTCTCTAAAACCTAACCGTGTGGGGTAAGCGGTTGTTTTGTGTTCATTGTGTATTCTATTGATTAATTCAAGCGTAATTACAAGTGTTTTCTTGTGTTCTTGAATCACCATTCTTGATAGTTTCCACCTATCAAGTGTGAGAATTGATATCATGTGTGTTTGCTAGAAGATCCATGAATTTCGAGACTTACAATTGGTATCAGAGCCATTAAAGTCATTCAAGGCTTGGTTTCGGTATCAACGATACAAGATAAACGTTGTCGAGGTAATTACTGTTGTTTTTGGTTGATTATATTGCTAATCAGTCATCATCGTGCCAGTTCTTTCGACCTATCTTTGAGAATCAGAAGTTATTGCTACTAAAATCGTGAAAGAAAAGCTTGAGGATTATCTAAGTGTCATCGTGTTCTTAGGAGATTGATTGAATTTCAATTTTTAAAATTCCGAAAATCTCCGGATTAAGTTTGGCAACTAAATCAGTCAAAGAATCTGATTCTCGGAAAAGTACAAGGCAAGGGAACACGGTTTCCCGTTTACAGGCATAGAAGTTCACGGATTCAGTTACGGGTGTAGATGTTCACGGGAGTTGAAGTTCACGGCTTGTTTATATCTTTAAGGGTGTTGAACTTTACGGGAGAAGTTCATGGGGTAGTTAAGGTTCACGGCTGGTCTCAAGTTCACGGGGTAGTCAAGGTCACGGCTTCTTTGTGTTATTCAGGTTTTCCAAGCTACTCACGGGTACTTAATTGTTCATGGGTACAAGTAGTTTACGGTTCATTCAACTTCACGGTTTGACTTGACCACTCGGAGTCAGTCTAGTTCACAGCATTAAAGTTTAAGGTTTTTGATCAAGAACCTCATACTCTGATAAAAATGAATTCTCAATAAGTCACCATGAATTTAAATAGTCTGCTTGACCTACAAATTGCTACAAGCACCAAACCTCCAAGATTGACTTGTGCTAAAGATTATGTGGACTGGAAATTTAGGTTCATGAATCATGTACTGCTTTTTGAAGCAAAGACGTGGAGAAGTATACTCAGGGGACCTCAAATCCCTATGTTTGACAAGGCTGATGGTACTAAGGCACCAAAACAGATTGAGAACTATTCTGATGAAGATTTTGATCTTGTTGAAAGAGACTTGAAAGCCTTAGCATATTTGACTATGGCTCTGTCACCTGATATAGCTCATAATTTTAAAGAATGCACTTCTACTAAGCAACTTTGGGAGTCATTAGCTCAGGCCTTTGAAGGGAATGATGATATGAAGGCCAATAGAAAGGAAATAACTCTCCAGTAGTTTAATATGTTCAATCATGTTTTAGGTGAAACACTTGAGGCACAATTGCAGAGATTCACAAAGTTGGTTTCACAGATGAGAGGCGCTCATATTGTAATGAGTGATGGTGATCTGAACAGAAAGCTGTTGAATGGTTTGCCCCAAAGCTGGGATTGGAACATTTCACTGCTGAAACGAAACAAAGACTTGAACAGGATCACTTTAAATGATCTGATTTCTATTATCAAATCCTATGATCTGGATGACCAGCAGAGAAAAGTCAATCATGTCAACACAATAAACTCTGTTGGTGCACAAAGCAACAATAGTGCTTTTCTTTCTAGTGTTTCACAAGGAGGCTCTGGATCTGGAGATGTGAACTCCTGTGCTGTTGCTACAAGTAAGACATCCACTCCTAAGCAGCATGCATATTCTGCTCAACAAGATAAGCTTATTGAAGTGAATACTTCTTTATGCACTGGCATCATGAACTGTTATGCAACTTTTATCTCTGGTAACATACCACCTTCAGAGGTTCTTACTGCAAAACTAAATCAAATTCATCCAGAGGATGTGGAGGAACTGGATTTATCTTGGCAACTGGCTATGGCTGTCTTTAGGGCCAAAAAATTCATTAACAAGATCGGTAAGTTCAGATAGAGTGAAGACACAGGGAAGATGATCGGTTTCAACAAATCAAATATTCGTTGCTACAATTGCCATGAACCAGGTTACTTTGCAAGAGAGTGTTCTAAACCAAAGGAGCAAAGAGGAAATGAGGTTAGATCATCTTCAGTGGGAAATAATACTGCTAACTCAAAGGCCTTGATTAGTCAACAAACTGGTGGATATGACTGGGGAGATCAATTAAAGGAGCTAAATTTGAATCATGCCTTTATGGTAGACATTATTGGAGAATCTTCTACATTCCCATCTTCTAATACTCCACCTGAGGTAGTTACTACTCTATGTTCTCAATCATGCATAGATAAAGTAGAACTTTATAGAAAACATAATGCTGATTTGATCTTTGAGATGGAAAATTTGAAATATCATAAAAAGAAATTTTTATAAACTGAAAATGATTATAAAGAAGCAATAGAGGCTGGTAAAAAAGATGTTTCTTTACCCAAATCTCAACTCAGCAATACATGTTGTTTTCTTACTGATGCTAAGCAAGAAATTTTCAGATTAACTAATGATCTAGAAAAGGCAAAATCAAACTTTGCTGAGGCCAAATTCAAAGTAGATTTCATTGGACAATCTAGTAAAGTAGTTGACATACTTGAAAATCAACTTCATAAACCGGGTAATGGGAACATGGGTCTTGGTTATAATAGTGTGCCTCCTCCATTTAATGGAAATTGTACTACTGTTCCTCCCTCTGTATAGGAACAAGTTAGGGAGTTTTTCATGTTTACTCCTAGAAACAAACCATGTAGTGGTGATTCCCAATCACCATCTCCAATCCCTAACTGTGTGAACAATTCTAATTCCTCTACTTCATGTGCAAAACAATAGAAATACAGGATTGGTCAAGTGAGGATGATGAAGATGTTATGTCACAAGTTTGCAGTCTTAAATTAAGTCATAAAAAATCTGAAAACAATGTTTTTGTTCCTTCTGTTATGAAAAACTCTAAGTCTTCTATGTGTTATGTGATTGGTTTGAATGTTTCTAGTTCCAAATCTATTTATTCTTAACAACTAATATTCAAAAGAACACTATGTTTAAATAGCAAGAAACAGAGTTGTTATACCTGTGGAAAGCCAGGACACCAAGCAAAAGATTGTGTCCATCATCCTTATGTTCCATATTATGCTAAAAATCAAAAGGAGTCACATAGGCCGATGGATTCTAAGCCAGTGAAGACTGTCAAGTCTAAGGCAATGAAGAATCACTCAACCTATAAAAATTATTCTGATGGAGATTGGAATGTAGCCAAGCGGAACAGACAGGCTTATTTTGAAAGGCAAAAGAACAAGAATCTCAAACAAGACGTTAAGATTAAAAATAAGTTGAGTAAAGTAATTAAAAACCCCGTTCTATCTAAGCCTGTTTGGAAAGCTAAAATTGAAAGTGTTATAAGTAACAAAGTTGAGTCAAAAAATGACATGTGTTTATAAGAAGTGTCATACATTGATGCAAATGGAATACCCTTATCTACCATTGCCTGGGTTCCAATTACTAACTAATCTCGCTCTTTGTGCAGGAACACCAAAGGAGGATTGTCAATAATCTCTGTTTTGCTGATAGTGGATGTTCCAGGCACATTACAAGGGACATGTCTCTACTACATGATGTGAAAAATTTCAATGGAGGTTATGTCTCATTTGCGGGAGGTAAAGGTGGAAAAATCAGCAAGAAAGGTACTGTGCTTAATGGATCTTTGAGTTTTCATGACGTGAGTTACGTTAGTGAACTCAATCATAGCTTACTGAGTGTATCTCAAATTTGTGATAAATAGTTTTCAGCTCATTTCACAAATAAAGAATGCTTAATTCTAAAACCAGGATTTGTGGTTCCTAAGGAATAGATTTTGTTAAGGACACCCCGTAAGGGAAACTTCTATGTTATTGATATGAACAGTAAACATGTTTATGAAAATACCTTTCTATTATCAAAATCAGCTGAATCTGATGCTATGTTATGGCATCGTCATCTTGGACACGTAAATCTCAAGAACTTAAATCGAATTGCAAAAGGTAATCATGTTCGTGCTTTGCCGATCTCTGAGTTCTTTTCAATCGAAAAATGTGTGGCTTGTGCTAAAGGGAAACAGCACTGAAAGCCTCATAAGTCAAAAATGCTTAATTCTATTGATTGCATTCTTCATCTCCTTCATATGGATTTATTTTTCCTATAAATGTGATGAGCATTGGGCAAAAATCTTATTATCTAGTCATAACTGATGAATACTCACGTTTCTCTTAGGTTTTCTTTTTGGCTAATAAGAGTGATACTGCAGAACTGATAAAGAACTTTATCGTGTTGGTTGAAAATCAAAGAGATGTGAAGGTGAAAGCAACAAGATGTGATAATGGAACTGAATTCAAGAACGCCGTGCTGGATCACTTTTATGCTGAAAAAGGGATCGCCAGACAGTTTAGTGTAGCTCGAACAACTCAGCAAAATGGTGTTGCTGAAAGAAAGAACATAACTCTCATTGAAGCTGCAAGAACAATGCTTTATTAATCAAAGTTGCCCTTATTCTTCTAGACAGAGGCTGTAAACACAGCATGCTATGTGCTCAATCGGGTCCTTCTTAACAACAAAATTCAAATGACTCCGTACGAGGCGATCTACAATAAGAAACCACTGGTCGGTTACTTCAGAGCTTTTGGGTGTCCGTGTACTGTACTGCATACAGCATCCACAACAAAGTTCAATGAAAAGGCAGTTGAATGTTATTTCGTGGGTTATGGATCGAACACTACTGCTTATAGAGTCTACAATAAGGTTACTAAACAGATCAGAGAATCGACTTATGTTGATTGGCAAGAGCAAAATCCCACTGATGCTGAGTGTGGTCCATCATGGTTATTTGATTATCATTCCTTGTTTAAATCATTTAATCTCCGTACTGATGAAATTGCAAGGTCCCCAAGTGAACAGTTCGACGAAAGTGATGAAGATGAAGACTCTTACGTGGGACCACTGCTTGCTGTTGATCATCCAGAAGTTATTAATTCACCAAGTAATGAAAGATGAGAATTCTCCTGTTTCCATAAATATCTCTGAGGACTCACCAGCTACTGCTAAAAATTCCTCGTAAGTTGTCAATGATGGTGCATCTACACCTGAGACTTCAGACTCATCAACATTCCAGGAGCCCATTCCTGATGAATGTATGGTCGAGAAGCCGATTTCTGACCCAATTAATGAATCTAATGAAGAGACACCTGAAAATGTGATGAACCTGCCTACCACATTGCATGTTCCTGAGATTTCCTCTAACAGAGTCAATAAATATCATCCAGTTGACATAATAATTGAGTCACTAACAGATGGGGTCAGAACCCGGAGCACTGACGGAGACATAAACAGATGTATGTACTCCTGTTTTATTACTCAAATCGAACCCAAGAACATCAAGATGGCTCTTCTCGAACCTAGTTGGGTTGATGCAATGCATGAAGAGCTGAATCAGTTTGCTAAATTGCAAGTATGGGATTTGGTGCCATTGCCACCAGGCAAGAAAGCTATAGGCACCCACTGGGTTTTCAGAAACAAACAAGATGAAAGCAAAGTGATTATTAGAAACAAAGCTCGATTGGTTGTGTAGGGTTTCTATCCACACGAGGGGATAGATTATGAAGAAGTGTTCGCTCCCGTTGCTCGTCTGGAGGCTATTCAAATATTCTTGGCATATGCATTTTATATGAACTTCACGGTTTATCAAATGGACTTCAAGACAACATTTCTGTATGGAAAGGTGAAAGAATAAATTTATGTGTGTCAACCGCCTGGCTTTGAAGACAGCGATCATCCTGATTATGTCTACAAGCTCGATAAAGCTTTATATGGGTTACATCAAGCTCGGCGGGCTTGGTATGCCACTCTTACTGATCATTTGCTTGCTCATGGATACACTCGTGGTGCATTTGATCAAACTTTGTTTGTTCGAAAGGTGGATAAAGATCTAATTCTTGTGCAAATTTATGTGGATGATATCATATTTGGAACCACTAATGAGGAGCTGTGCATAGAGTTCAGAAAGGTTATGGAAAAGAAGTTTGAGATGAGTGCTTTGGGTGAAATTACATTCTTTCTCGAGTTACAGGTCAAGCAATTAAGTGATGGCATCCTAATTCATCATGGGAAATATGTGGATGACATCATTGCCAAATTTAAATTCACCGATGCTTAGGCGGTATCTACTCCTATGGCTGCTCGGCCAGTTCTGGATGCTGACACAAATGGAGTTGCTGTTGATCCGAAACAATTCCGATCAATGATCGGATCCTTAATGTACTTGACAGTAAGCCGTCCGGATATCATGTTTGTTGTGTGTCAGTATGCTTGTTATCATGCAAATCCTAAAATGTCCCACTTAACCGCTGTTAAACGTATCTTTCGATATCTAAAGGGCAAGCCTCGGCATGGCCTTTGGTATCCCAAAGAATCTAGTTTTGACCTGTATGCTTTTTGGGTCAGTGATTATGGAGGGTGTCAGCTAGACAGAAAATCTACAAGTGGGAGCTGTCAATTTCTGGGAGACAGGTTAATCTCTTGGCAATGCAAGAAGCAACACACAATCTCTACTTCTACTACTGAAGTTGAATACGTTGCTGCATCAGCTTGTTGCTCACAAGTCATCTGGATACAACATCAATTGCTGGATTACGGTTTGACTTTTCTGAATACTTCTATTTTCTGTGATAATGAGGCTGTTGTGCTAATTGTGAGAAATCTGGTTCAACATTCTAAAACCACGCATATTGATATCAAGGTGCATTTCATTCGCGACTGCTTTGAGAGAAATCTCATATGTCTTGAAAGGGTTGATTCTGACAACAATGTTGCGGACATCTTCACTAAAGCATTTGATACATCTCGATTCAATGTGCTTGTAGAGTCCCTAAAAATGATTAGTTTCAAAGATTAAATTGGTCACCAAAAATATTTTTCTTCATAGTTAAATTTGTACAGTTCGATTCTATGCACAAATTTAGGGGGAGAATCAAGAAAAATACAAAAAGAGTCAGTTTTGAATCAAGAAAAATACAAAAAGAGTCAGCTTTAATTCTTTAGAGTTCATGAAAAATACAAAAAGAGTCAGCTTTAAATTCTTTAGAGTCAATAAAAATATAAAAAAAAGTCAGCTTTAATTCTTTAGAGTCAAGAAAAATACAAAAAGAGTATGCTTTCAGTTCATTTAAAAGAAAATTCAAAAATATTGTTTGTGTCTACATCAGAAGTTTTGCAATTTAATGGGAAGTGATATGAATGTTCGTTGCTTAAGGCTAGGATCAACACATGTAAGGCATTAAACTGAAAAGACATTAAATTTTGTAAGAGATTCCCTGAAAAGTTGCATAAACGTGTGCTAGTTATGCTCACTTAGTTACTATTTAGGTGCTTAAAAGATCATGAGAAAGGGAAAGTTTACCTGATAAGCCGCGGGGTCCATTAAAGTTCATAAATAATTCACATAATTTACATTCACTTAATTACATGTTTATGAGATATGAGTGTGGGACCCATTAAGTCACTATTAACTCTATCCTAAACATGATAATATAAATCACAGTGAAAAACCTTAGTTTGTAGCTAAAGCATTAGTTTAGAAGGTTCTACATATTAGCAATCTTCTTTACACGTCTTAGTAAATATACATGCTGAAAAATGTTTCTTGGTATGCCTATAGAACGATTTGATCCCATTGCAAACTTTACAAAGGTTTGTCTTTAGAGAGAGTATGTTTCATGTTTTTTATCTTTTTAATTTTATTTTTATGTTATTTTATTTAATTAATTTTTTTAAAAATTGACAAAGTTTAATCTTGAAAATAAATTATTTAAGGGACTAAATTGTTGTGAGTTTACGAGTCAAATGAGAGGCCCACCACTCTTCACGGTGGGCCCACACTTTCAAAATTTTGAAACCGGTTACATAAAAAGGGTTTAACTTAAACCCTGTTTCGGTTCACGGCTCTCTCTCTCTCTCTCAGCGATTTTTTGAAGAAACCTGTTGATTTTGTGTCTGCTCTTACTGAATTGCTTTACAAGCTTCTTGAATCTACATGTACATCTTCTAAACCCTTTCGTAGCTATAAGGCCTCAAACCCGGGAGGCCTCACTCGTTAGATTTACTCATTCACAAACAGTTCTTAAACATGAATATCAAATAACGCAGCGGAAAATACTTCATTAAAACATAACCATTACATTGTTCAACATACGGAAGTGTAAACATTGTCTAAACATAACATACCGAAATCAAAACGTAATGTGATGCCAGTCTTCATAAGCAGCCGTGTAACTCTTTATCGCTAGCCAAGCATCACCGACCGTCCTCGCAACCTACCTTAACCTGAATGTTTATACTAAAATGTCAGCTACGCTGGTGAGTTATATCTTTAAATTAAACTTTCACAAAACCAATTGACAAAAACATTACATTCATTCATTAATAAAAGCGTACACAAAGCATGCAATAACATAACATTAACTATAAGTCAACAATAAACCTAATCTGCGCCTTTTCGTAACCGTCAATTCCTCATTACAGTACGGTCTTGAGTAAGGTGCTCCATACAGCACACGCACCCACATTAACCATTTCAAGTACGACGTCCCAGAAGGTAGCTCGTACCACCTTAAATACTATTCCCTCACGGAGAATGGTATCTCATTAGGGATCCCGGTAATCCCATGGTGACCGTCGTCACCCCTTTATGCACCCAGTTGTACAACCGTTAGCCAGCCACAAAGGCCCCCATAAGGGTAAGGCCCATTCATGCATACATACCTTAGTTCCCGTAGGAACTCGTGGCAGATTCGTTCATTTCGTGACTTTCATAAAAATCGTTACCGCCTTTACATCATTTTAGTTAAAGCAGTCGTACATTTTATTATAAAACATTTCATCATTAAACCGTTCATAAACCATTCATAAACCTCTTTGGCAAAACACTTCGTAAACATATTTCGACTTTCTTTTCGTAAACATCATTTCGTTAAACATAATTTCATAAGTATGCACACCAGCCCAAAACATTAATAAAACATTTAAAAGAGTGCTCTAGAACTCACCTGATAAGCTAATCTGGGTTGTCCTAAACAAGGTCCAACAACGTCACTTCCGATCTGAATTGATTAGTTAAATACACATCAGACCTAATCCCGACTCTAACGGTTTAACCATTCTGAATTAGGTGACTATACTGACTTTACTAACCAACCTGATGTCTGCGCACTTAGCAAGTGCGCAGGGCCTTGTTCTTGCGTACTTAATAAGTGCGCAGACTTCGCTTCATGCGTACTTGTTAAGTATGCAAGCTTTGCTTCATGCGTACTTGATAAGTACGTAGGACCTGCTTCATGCGTACTTGATAAGTACGCGTGACCTTCTTCTTGCGTACTTGATAAGTACGCAGGATCTGCTTCTCCGCAAAAACCCTAACTTTCGCATGCGGAACTGATCACGTTAAGACCCCGAACTTGTTTACATTCAAAACGTTTGCTTTTCGTTTAAGGACTCAAATCTATGTTTTTCTTCCAGTTTCATCCGTAAAAACGTTACCTTTTCATCCAAAACCCAAAAAACCCCAAAACGAACAAAAACTCAGATCTAGGCTAGATCGTTACCTGTATCGAGCTTCTGATCCGGAGGTTCTTCTCACGAGCTATGGAGCAACGCTTGGCTGGAATCTCGGGTCGATCCTCCAACTTTCTCTCTCTATGGTTTCTCTCTCTAGATGCTGCAAAATGAGAGAAAAGGGTGGTGACTTAGGCTATTTATAGGGGAGGCTCCCCTATGTTCGCCCCCTTCTAGCCCATGATGCCTCGTTCGTTTATTTCGTTCGTTCTCACATTAAATCCCGTTAATATAACCGTCGTTTTGTTTTTGGGATGTTACATTAGCTTAATGAACTCGTGGGAGCCATGTTTAACCTTAGTGATACTCATATAGGCATCTGTGATCAAGAACATCAATTCCCGTGGGTAGAATTTGAAATTGAAGGGCCGATTAGGGTCGTATTAGGTCGGCGAGCATCATAGAAAGTGTTAAGGTTGATAATCTGATACTTAGATGCCTCAATTTGAGGAAAGAACTTGTTTCGACGTCACCCGGGAACCAAGCTTTCACAGTTTCATGTTCTAGACACCATGAACCCCTAGCATTCCCGTGAACTGTTGATATTTTCGTATGCGGCTGGGTAACCGTGTACCCCATCTTAGCCGAGAACCTTGTTTTAGCCGAAAACTCAAGCTTAGCCGAGAACCCTGTTTAGCCGAAAACCCCAATTTTGGCCGAGAACCTAAGATTAGCCGAGAACAACACAAAGGGGCAGTAAACCCCTGATCTTCCAAGAACCCTAGAATCCTTTTATTTAACTAAACTTTTCTATGTGTGTGGGTATTAACTTAATAAGTTTTGTGCAGATATGGCCGAAATGAGATTTGTTGCTGATCATAATCTTTGTGCTTTCACTCTGGACCCACCTGAAGAATTTGAATATTTTAGATCGATGGTTGTGGGGTTGACACTTTCCCACATTAACTTTGCTGTTATGGAGAATCCAATTATTAACAGAACCCATATTTAGGAGTTTTGGTCCACTGCAACAATACATCCAAATGACCATGGAGAAGAATGCATTATTAGTACAGTTCAAGCAAAGAGAGTTCGAATTTCCGAAGCTGTAATAAGAACTGCTCTATAGTTCGGTGACCTACCAGCTCATCCAACCAAGCTGAATCCAAAAGTTATTACTCCAGTTCTTACAAAGATGGGTTATGAAGGTCCTTATCCTCCTCTATACAAGAAGTTTCTTCATCCTTATTGGAGATATCTTGCACACGTGTGCATGAACTGCTTATCAGGAAGAAAGGGAGAATTTGATGAGATAAACACTACCATCTCTTCAGCTATGGTTGCCCTGACCATGAGCTTAGACTACAACTTCTCTAAGATGGTATTCGAAGACTTAAAAAGCAATCTTAATGGAGGGAAGAAGGAGATCTTTCTCATGTATCCTAGGTTCTTACATATCATTCTCAACAGGAATTATGCTGATCTGTAGCCTACAGTTGAAACATTGGACCTTAAAGCTATGGGTCCTATGATCTTCAAGTTCATGAATGTCCATAAGCAGGGAAGAAGAGTATATTAACGCTGCGTCCTCTTGAAAAGTTTGGTAGATTTGCTGCTCTACTTGAAGAAGAAATTGAAGAACCGGCTGTGCAAGTACAATCTGAGGTTGCTGAAGAACAACTCCTACCTGTTCAACCACAAAATGAACAGCAAATTGAATCAAAAGATCTAATTGAGTCTGAGTTAGAAAATGCTGAAGTAATATCTTCTTCTGATGATGAAGGAACTCCTAAAAGTCCACTAGTACCAATCAACCGGTATGTCAGAGAGATGGAAAGTAAAAGGCGTAGAATTGAGAATCCTCCTCTCACTTCCTCGTCTAATCAAGATGACAACGATGCTAATTATACATTGGATCAAGATTTACCATACAGACCACGGAAGCGAAGAGATCCGAGAAATGGGAGAATACCACCACTCACACCAAACCCAACACCCATACAAATTCCCATTCCAACAACATCCTTATCCATTCAATTACCCACTCAAATTCCATACTCACCTACCATCACATTATCCCAACCTCAATCCTCATCTCATGATCATTATAGTCCAATTTTGGAGGATTTTGATTATGACCAATTCTTGGTCTCATCAAGTGAAGCTTATAAAGCTGAAAAGGCCAAAGGAAAAAGCCCTATGGTTTCTTCTACACCTACTCCTGTAGACCCACATGTTTTGCAGGAAATGGTGTTTGAATTAGAACAGCAAGTAGCCACACAGAACTCTAAGATTCTGACTCTGGAAGCAAAGCAAGGTTACCTTGTTACTCTGGTGTATGAGTTGAAGAAGCAGATTGAAGATATGAAGGGAAAACAGAGTGATCAAGTCAATACTAGTACAAGCAATGATGATAATGATTAAGGAGGTGGAGATGATGGAGGCAATGATCAGTGTGATCATCAAGATAACACTCAAGGAAGTGATCCTTTCAACTTTGTGTTTGAAGGAGATCTTACTGATCCAAAGGATAGTGAATCATCTCAACACTTGGATTCAGATCAAGCAAAAGATATCCAAGATGACAAAGTTGAGAGTTTGTCAGATTCAAAGATGGAAAGACTGAATCAGGACATTGATGATGATGTCAACATTCCAAGCTCAACTGCAAATGTATCTGAAGCTGGTACTACAAGAATTCGAAAGGAGCTACCCCCTTAGAGATTACCGCCTCGTCCTTCATCTGAGACTCATGTCACTATTAACATAGAGAGTTATTACACTAAGAGAGGAGACAGGTCAGGCATTGCTTCTTGGGCTTACTATAAAAGGCTAATGACTTTTGATTCAGAGAAGAACATGTATGTGGTGAAGAGAAAGAGTGGATAAGAAAGCTAACGACTTTAGCTCGTTGACAAAACTCGATCTTCAATAGCTAAATGAAGCCTATTTTGAGAACAGAAGGAAGAAACGGACAAGCTGAGATGTTTCGCACATTTCTGAATGAACAGTGATTAACTAACTTTGCTAAAATGAAAACAGTTGAGTCCAGGCTAAAGAAGGCTAAGGGAGTCAATGATCCTCACACAGGCAAGGACTGGTATAATGTCATATGGCCTGCTCCCAAAACAGTCAAAATAGTACATGTTCACAAGAAAATGCCGGCGAATACTCTGAGAGATTTTCAGTATTGGGCATATGATCCAATTATAGCCGAAGTTTTAATAGTTACTGATCAAGCATAGATGAGGATACTGGATCCATTTGACTTGTCAAAGTTCAGTGCACAAGATATCAAAGTGTTAGCCAGAAGCCATATCAGACATGAACAGCTCTGGGAAGAACAAGCAAAGATTTTTACTGTTGCGACTGCTAACATCTTGAGGAAGAAGTTATATGCTGGAAGTGGAGATCATGGCGAAGACATCAACTTTTGAAGAAGAAAGCTTAATCCTAGGGGAGATTGTTAGACTTAGAAAGTTTGTTATGATTAATCTTATTTATTAGTGTCTTTATATGATGTAGCTGTGAACTTGATAGATCACAGGTTGGGTAGACATGGCCCGACCATTAGGCCGAGTAGAGGCTTTTAGGCCTGTTACGGTTGTATGGGTATAAAAGTCTCTAAACCCTAACCGTGTGGGGTAAGCGGTTGTTTTGTGTTCATTGTGTTTTCTCTTGATTAATTCAAGCGTAATTACAAGTGTGTTCTTGTGTTCTTGAATCACCATACTTGATAGTTTCCGCCTATCAAGTGTGAGAATTGATATCGTGTGTGTTTGTTAGAAGATCCACGAATTTCAGGACTTACAATGCACCAGGAGCCATGAAAACATTATCATTAGCTTCACCCTTTTGATCAATAATGGCAGGCTCTGCATCAATTTCTGATTCACTTGGATCGTCTTTAACTGTATGGAAGCTTTCTTCAGTCATCACATTAGTCTCGGTAGACTGAGTACTTTCACCAGAATTAATACTCTCATTATCACTTAACTCGGCAAAAGAATCACTTTCAAAATCACTCTTCTTTACTAATTCTTCTTTAATCAAGGTTACAAACGCTTGAGTAGTAACTTCACCCTTTTTCTTTAATGCTTCCCATAAATCTCTTGAAGTTGGACACTTCCCAAGACTATGAATGATTTCTTTTGGTAAAGACAATTTTAAAGTATTTTTTGTCTTCATCTCTCTATCAAACATCTGCTTTTCAAATTTAGTAAGAGCTGAAACTGCTTTAGGAACATCATAATAATCCATAAAGTCATATTTAGGATGCACATATCCTTCTGTTATTGGTCTCCAAAAATCTGTATCAGACAAAGAAACATACTTCATAAATCGAGCTTTCCAAGTAGAATAATCCGCAAAAGATACGAGCCGTGGAGGTGACGGAGTTCCAGACATATTGTTGAACATTAACATGTTTGTAACATTTGAAATCTATAGCTTTCGAACCAATTATAGCAGTCTCGAACTTTCTCGTCCAACTAAAAATCACGTTCTAGTTTCAACAAAAATTGATCGTTTCAACCTGAGACGTCGTTATCACCCCAGAAACCACGATCAAAAATCCCGAAAGGTAATTTTTATAAAATATGAACAATTTCTTGTCGCACTTTGAGACCAACCGAAACAGCTTTAAACGAGTTCTGAATGAACCGAATATTTTCCGAACAACTAGAAGTCGTGCTCGAGTCTCCAGAAAACCAAGTCGTATTTCTCAGACACAATGATAAACCACCGAAAACCATGTTCGAAAAACTCGAAAAATTACTTGTAAGCTTCAATGACACGTTTTTAAGCTATTGGAAACAGCTCGAAACGAGTTCGAAATCTTTCAAATTTTTCCCGATCCAATGCGCATCACATCCAAGATACTTTAGATCACATCCGTTTTCCCAAACATACACGTTAAATTCCCAAAAACTAGGCCACAAAACACCGAAAAATAAGCTTCAAATAATATCTATGTGACAAATAAATTGTTCCAGCGCACTTGACATTCCCTCAACTGAATTTGATTTAGTCAGACGCACTTAAGTAAAATTTATTCAGCGAATTTGGCAAAGGATTTCTGGTATACTGATAAATAACAGACTCCCTTTTATTTATTCATCATCAGCTGTATTCTTTTGATCAACAATGACAGGCTCTGCAACAGTTACTCAGATCATCTTCAACTGTCTGGAAACTTACTTCAGTCATCACATCACTCTCGGTAGACTGAGTACTTTCACCAGAACGAATACTCTCATTATCACTTAAATCTGCAGAAGAATCACTTTGAGAATCACCCTGCTTCTCCAATACTTCTTTGATCAAGACCACAAACGCTTGAGAAGTTGCTTCACCCTTTTTCTTCAATGCCTCCCATAAATCTCTTGAAGTCGGACACTTCCCGAGACTATAAATGATATCTTTTGGTAAAGACATCGTTAAATTTTCACGCGTCTTCATCTCTCGATCAAACTTCTGATTTTCTACTTTAGTAAGAGCTGTCACTGGTTTAGGAGCATCTTGACCCATGAATGAAAAAGTAGGATTCACATATCCTTCTGTTATTGGTCTCCAAAAAGTTTCATCAGTTTCTAGTACGAACTGTTTGAACCGGACTTTCCAGCTACGGTAATCTGATATGCACAATAGCCTCGGTGGCATAGTTCCAATCTCATTATCATCACAAGAAATTGACATTTTGAATTTTTTGCGAAAAATATCAGGAAAAAAATTTCCCGCCAAAATACTCTCTTTAAAAATTCAAAATTTCAAAAATAATTCAAAACAACCATATAAGCTTTCCCTAAAAAATTTGGACAAGAAGAAATTTTCCCGCTAAAATTATGAACATTTGCAAACTAGATAAGTTCACCTAAAATTAGTTCGCCTGATACTGCCTGTGCGAACTTAATAAGTTCGCCTGAAATTCACTTGGCGAACAAGACCACAAGCGAACTTGATAAGTTCGCCTGATTCAGTTCGTCTCTAACAGAATGATTAAGTTCGTCTGGTTCAGCTCTTCAACCAAAACACGAACCAACAGTTCTGAAAATCATCATTTCTCACTGATTTGATGGAATTTGAAGAAATAGAATCACATGATTTTGTATTTCATGATTTAGAACACTTCTATCAGATTAATTTCACCAAAATCAACTTCAAATCCACGAATTTAGCGTCAAAATCAACTTCAAGAACTTGAAAACTTCATGAAAATGAAAACTTGAAAAAATGATCAATTTCTTGTCAAATTATACACAAATCGTCACAAATCACTCACGAATCACACACAAATCACGAGCATCAGCTCTGATACCACTTGTAGGTCCACATGACTCCACTACGGATCGATCTCGTGACGTGACGTATAGAAGACACGGAGTGTGGAATCCAACCGTGTAACCGTATGTGTACACAAGATGACAGAAACGATAACAATGTAAATAATCTTCTCGTTGTATTTCCTTATCAGACACTGATTACAATCTCTCTTAGAATCTCAGGTCTGATCTCTCTCTGAAGTTTTTCAAGTCTCTTCACTAAGACTTGTAAACACCTATTTATAGGAACACACAGCGCCGTAGGCGAACTTAACCAGTTCGCTCCTAAAGATGCTTAGGCGAACTTGTTAAGTTCGCCTCTCTATGAAGTTAAACAATATTGTTATCAACAGTTACAAAACATGTCCTAACAGACTCCCCTTTAACTGTTGCTAACAATTCTATCAATTACTAGTCAAAGACTCTAAGACTAAGACATAATATCTTCAAGATCGTTGTCACCAGAATATGCTCCAACAAAAATAAGCGTCAAATAATATCTATGTGACAAATAAATTGTTCCAGCGCACTTGACATTGCCTCAACTGAATTTGATTTAGTTAGACGCACTTAAGTAAAATTTATTCAGCGAATTTGGCAAAGGATTTCTGGAATACTGATAAATAACAGACTCCCTCTTAGCTGTTGCAAATAATTCTATATAAAATACTGATAAATCATCAGTCACAAAAACGTGTCTCAACAGACTCCCCCTTGAATGATGATCCTGGGTCTTCACTTTACCTTGTAAGACTTGATCTTTGGAATTGCACTTTGATCTTCAACCTACAATGCTTTAATCTTGAGGCACCAGGCTTCCTCTAAACTAATGCATCCGGCTTAGAACAATTTTGTTTGGCCTCTTCATGAAACTAACGAATCCAACACCTTTCAATGTAGTCCATCCTCTCAACGTTAACCACCTCCGCATTGATTCAAGAATCTAGGCCACACTGCTTAGACATCAATAAACCAACCGGCATAAGATAGAGATTCCAAATTTCCAACAATCAGTATCAAACTAATCAACTTTCAAAAAGACAAGAATCCCAGTTTGAAACAAACTAAAACTCCAAGATAATGCGCAAAAACCAATCTTTTTCTTTGATCGTCATCTTCACCAGAAGTGTTTGACTTTGTCTCGTACCTTTTCCACTTAACCAATTACCCGAAGTCTTTCATATCTGATCTTCCCTTCATGACACAAGCATCTCCACATTAAACCAAAAACAGAGAGACGTTTCTTATTTAACCGGCATATAATAAAGGTTCCATCTTCAACTAGTTAACAACAAATAACTAGCTTCATTTCAAACGTACTTGACCAAGTCTCACACAAACATTCGGTAGTAATCATCATGAATCTAACAATCTTCAATCTGATTTTCATTCCTGGTTAACACCACCTACTAATCATAATAGGTTGTCTATCTGGATTGTACCCTGATCCCAAATGAGAAATCAAACCATAATCAAATCATGTTGAATCATTTTGATGATCTTGATCACTTGAACCGTTTTATCTCCCTCTTTTCTTTGCAAATACCCAAACAGTACTTCATCGCGAACAAACTGAGATCTTAAGTCAATGATAACCCATATTCAAACTGCTTCAGCATTCATCCCCTAATAAAGAAGTATCCTAGACACTCGTAGCCCACATTTTCAGGTTTGAATACCTAGACAATAAGATTTTTTAGTCAAAAGTCATCATCCAACTCACAAATCTCACCCTTGTTTCATCAAGCCACACATAAAATTTGAATTTTGGTCCCGAAAATAACCAAAATCACTAATTTCTCAAAAATGGTCCGAAACAAGCATACATATATATATATATTTTAATCACTCATCCAACAAGTTCGCTTAAAACAGTGTCATCAAACAAAACAAGTTCGCCTGAACAGTACAGCGAACATACCAACTTCGTCTCAGAACAACCTCTAGCGAACTTAACAAGTTCGCCTGAGAATCTTCCAGCGAACTTATAAGTTCGCCGTAACTGCCATCAAACAAGCAAGTTCGCCTGATGCGCTGTTCCAGCCAAAATTATCGAACCTTCTTGTTTTGGCGGTAAAACCTTCATCTCTTCAAGCTCTAACACCTCTGGAATGATCAAACTCATAAAATACTTCGAATTTGACAAATTCCATCGTAAAAACTCATTCTTTTAACGTCTCCATGATGAATATGCGGAATTAAACATCAAATCATGAGTAATTGTGAACCAACATGCGATTAGTCCCTCGGTTCTCAGCCGTAGCTCTGATACCAATTGAAAGTCCCTGTGACGTCTTCTAACAAGCAAGACAATCATGATCAA
Source organism: Smallanthus sonchifolius (assembly GCA_023525975.1). NCBI lineage: Eukaryota > Viridiplantae > Streptophyta > Magnoliopsida > Asterales > Asteraceae > Smallanthus > Smallanthus sonchifolius. Next base: position 59,512,187 of record CM042034.1, read on the forward strand.
ACACATTACTCAATGATTCAAATTGAGACAGGAGCACGAAGTGAATCAAACACAAACATAAATAGAATAGAGATGAAACAGAAAAGATTCGTATATATAATCGATAACGAACACGTCATCACATATTACAATACCGAAGAAGTGTACATCTCTACGTTTAACCTCCCATTGCAATCCCTAGGTAAGCTCTACCTAGGGATTGTGACTCACTTCACACAGAGAATCACTCCCTCTCTGTGTATGCTATCTCTAGCATTTCTTGCTACGAATGAACAACTTAATGTCCTATTTATAGGCAAACTGAGTCTGCAGACGAACTTAACAAGTTTGCCCATAACTCTATAGGCGAACTTAGTAAGCTCGCTTGTTAAGTTCGCCTAAGCATTTCCTTAGGTAAACTTAACATGTTCGCTACATATACACTTAGAATTTTTGCTACAGATACAAATTTAGGCTCTAACAAAGGGACGTCGGCATTGGCAGGTAGCGGCGGTGCCGGTTAGGGGCTGTTCACGGCTAATGAAGGCTCGGGAAAGGTGGATGATGCATAGGAAACCGGTGAGACACAGCTGGGACAAGGCGACGAGTGACGTGGTGGTTCCTGGTGACCACGGTTGTGGCCAAAGGAGCCGGACAGCGGTGGTGCAGGAACCAACCAAGGACTAGGACGCGCGAAAGATGTTCCACGACACGAAGAGGAGGCGATGCCAGAATGATTAGTGGCGGTGTCGGACGCGTCATAAGTCCGAAGTGAAGCCGGGTTCACGAGAGGGTGCTGAGAATGAGAACGAGGGTTTTTGTGATGCATGGAGATCATGCACGGCGTCACTCACGTGCATGAAATCACGCGTGGTTTCGGATTTAGTCGTGTAGGTGTAGAGTATCGGTGAGTCATGTCTTGACTCGTGGTTTGTGTGTATTATAGGTGCAAGGTCGAAAGGCGAGCACGAGCCGTTAGCAAGCTTTAGAGATCAAGTTGCGTCTAGCAAATGTGAGTTTCTATCGCCTACATTTAAATGTTTGTAGTTTTGGGAATGAATACATGCAACGTGCGATATAGCGAATGCACGCGATAAAAGGGTTTTGACGTTAATATATGTGTTGTGAAATAATAGTTATATTTGTATGCGTAGGATTGGTGTCACCTAAATAAATATTGTGACTGTTAATTTAGAGATATTTGATATTGTTTCGACACTACTCTACGGGGAATTAGTCTGACATTAATCAGATGAAATGGGTCGCTCAAGCTTGATAGTAAGTCGGTGTTTGTCGGTGAGTTGTTATGGTTGACGGTGACCAGTCAACGAGTCATGATCGCACATGTCCTTAGACTACTCGACATGAGTTCGTGTATGTCGATAAAATATATTATTTGAATTTACGGTGAATTAAATGAGAAAACCTTTGGAACGTAAATCATTTTTAACAAAGGTTCGGGACTTAATACCCCCGAACAAATTACTATAGAACTCACTCAGCGTAGCTGAATTTTAGCATGTATTTCAGGTAAAGAGAAAGTGTGAGCTGGCGGCTTCTGGATGGCGCTTGGTTACCGTGATCGTTGTGATGACATTTATTTTCCGTTATGATGTTGAACGATTTAGATATTAGTACTTGATTGACTTGTGTTTGAGATTTGGGTCATTGACTGCTTATTTTCTGCTGCACTTATTGAGTTTATTTAATGCCATTTACTACTGTGCTTACGTGTATGCCAACGTGTCGGGTTCCCGGGATTTGGGGCCTTACAGAAGAGGAAGAGTTTGTTCCTGATATTGATCATGATCTTGAGGTTAAAGAATCATCATCATCTGAGGAAGAAGAAGAAGAAATGGAACAGGGTCAAGGGAATGAGGAGGAACATAATGTTAATGTTGAGGCTGAAGTTGAAGTTGAAATCCCTAATATACAAGAAGGAGAACAACACTTTGTTGAGCCCATTGTTGAAGTTGCTTTTGCTGATCCTACAATCATTGTTCAAGAAGAAAAAGAACAAGATGTTAAAGTAATAGTCCAAGGGGATGAAGAGGAAGTTGCAGAGTCAAGTGGGACTCTGGATGCAGGTATCTATGGTTCAGATTACTACAAGTCAGATTCGGATGGACAGACTGAACCTCCTGTATCCTCCTCAAAGAGACAAGCCAACTCTGGTTCGGATTATGAGCTGGAAGAGCTAAGAGCTAAGAGAATAAAAACTAGGTTTGAGGAGTTATCATCATCCTCTGAATCTCTGTTCAATATTCCAGAACACCAAACACCTCAGCCAACCCCACAAACAACACAACCACCATCCCCACAACATGTACATATTCCTATACCACCCTCATCCCCTACACATGAACCATCACCTTTAGTCCCAAGAGTCAAAACCCTAAGCTTAGAGGTGAAGAAGTTGCAGGATCATGTTCAAAAGAAGGATAAAGTTATAGAAAGTTTAAAGACTGAACTGAGTGAGTGCAATGATGAAGTTAAAGATTTGAAACTGGAAGTTGGGGGCTTCCACACCCAGCTTGATGTTCAGCAAACACAGCTTGAAACTCAACAAAAGTTGATCTCTCAACAGCAACAAGACTTTAAAGCTTTATCTGACATTGTTGAGCAACTCAAGGCTTCACTGGTCAAATCTTCTCATCAATAAACCCCTTCCATAGTTTAGGGGGAGACCACTTTTGCTGGTGGACCCTCTTCCCCTTCCTTTGTTACTAACCCTAAGTCTACAATGACCATATTCTCTGGCCCTGCTGCCAAGACAAATGAAACTGTGGAAGTCAAAGTTGAAGAAACATAGTATGATCTTCCCTCTACAAGTGAAAGAAGAGGGGCTAGGGAAAGAGGAAAAGGAAAAGAATCAAACATTGAAGTAGTGGTTCTTGATGAAGAAGAAATTGGATCAGATCATGAGCTCAATAATATTCTGGATGAAATTGACAACTATGGAGTTAATGACTAGTATCCTTAGATTTTGATCAATGGAGAACTAGATGAATAAAGGACCAGATACTTTACATAGGAAGGAGATGAGATCCAGGCACTTTCAGATGATGATAAAGATGAAACCAGTGTAAAAGTTGATCTGGTGAAACCTGCTACCACCCAACCTGAAGCCACTCCTTTTGAATCAACTCAACCTGAATCCAATCCAACTGAACCAACCTAACCATCAAAACCAAATCCTGACTACCCTTACAAGAACATACATTGGCTGATGAAAATGGTTGAAAAGGAGAGCCCATAAACTTATGAATGGTTCGCTAAGTATCAAGAACTGAAGAGGCCTCCTGTTGGTTAGAATTATGATCATGAGCGTAAGTTGTTTATCATAAGGAGGTACAAAGGTGGATTGGAGCACTTTAAGAGTATGACTGACTTTCAGACTCTGCCTTTCTATGATCTTAGAGAGTTAGCCAAGCTTCCTCTCAAGAATCTAGGCAATGTAACGATGGCCTCTGATTTTTAACATTATCTTCATACCCAAGTCGACAATGACTTCAAAGGGTTAAAGCCCACAAAAGCTAAGAAAAGGCTATTAAAGACAAGGGTACATCCCAAGACCAAGAAGCCCTATGTCTTCCTAAGATACCAGCCGGCACAAACTGTTAAAACAATTACCTTACCGAAGATGGTACCAATTCAGCTTCAGAACTTCAAGAGATGGTACTACAATCCAAACATTGGAAGTGCCGTTATTGAATGTGAAGGAAAGGAAGATATGGTAATATTTGAACCGATGGAGCTGCTGAAATTTCAACTTGAAGACCTTGACCTACTTTTCACAAATCATATTCAAGTCTTTAATTAGGATGTTGAGGGTGATGCAAAGGCATATCAAAGTGTTGTGACCACACATGTGAAGCCTTTCATCCCTAAGACAAGTGAAAGACCAGTTGCTTAAGAAGAGCTGAAGACATTGATGCAACAACTTAGGGGGAGATTGTAGAGTTGTGTATTTTGTAAGCTGATAACATCAATGTATTTTGAAGAATGTTATTTTAGTTTCCTTTATTGTATTTTCATTTAATGTAATTTACTGTTTTGTCTATGTCTGGGCCATCGAAACTAATAGTTTCGATTGAGGTTTGTTCAATCGAAACTAATAGTTTCGATAGATAATATAGTTTCGACAGTTTGTTCTCACTTGTAAATGCTCAACAGAAACTACTAGTTTCGGTGAGTATAGTTTCGATGACTGTCAACTTATTATAAATAGCCTAGTTTGAGAATATTTAGGGCGTGAGTAGCGACTGTAACCATGAATGATCTCTTTCACAGTTTTTGGTAGAAACAATACAATCTGCAATTATTTAACATATTATATTTGTGTTGATTCTTGAGTGTGGTTAGTTGTTATCTTCACTATTTTTGTTTCTCTCCCCTGTTTCACCACCATACACACAGATTCCGCATGTGTGTGTAATTGATCTTTGAGTGATTTTCGATTGAAATCTGGACCTACAGAATACGACAAAAAAAAAACAGGTTTTATGTCAGTTGACACAATCGGTTTATTAAACAGGTCAACTCGAACACAACTCGTTTAAAATGTATTGTCCTACTTATTTATTAATTATTTAAACAGCTAATTACTCTTACTCAAGTAACATTTTTTTTATTATATTGTGTGCATTTAATTGTTTTTATTTTTTATCACTCTCACTCAATTAACAAACTTTGATTTGAAAACTTGACTTGAGATTAGAAGAAGAGAAAGAAAAGGACTAGAGAATAAGTAGTTAAAACGAATTGATTAAAAGTTAAATAATTTTTGTAATAAAATAAAAATCTATGAATAAAATTATATTTTACATAAAAGAATTAAATTAGTTAACTAATAATATTTAAGATAAGTTTATAATAAAAAAATAATAAAAATTTAAAAGAAAAATAAAGAAAAGTAAAGTAATAAAATAAAAATAGAAAGTAGGAAAAGGAAAGAATAATGAAAATTACACATTTGGTCATTAAGAAAAACTAACATAAAAAATTAACTTCAACTAGTGGAAATGACGCGATGTGTTATAAACTATTTAGTTTAAGAATATTTAATGTAACTAATGAAGATTAAGGAGCAAACCTTCAAGTTGGTATATATATATATATTTTGTAATTGAAACAGAAATTACATATAAATGATGTTTTTTGTAATTGAAACAGAAATTACATTGAAGACGATAAAATTCGTGTCTTGCTTGCCATCAATACATGGTTGTTCTTGTAATAAATTATAAAAAAACCATTTTTAGGGAAATCCATGCCTAAGAAATTAGTCACAGTATGTGAGCATCATCACAGCCTACCAAATTACTAAGAAATTGCAAGTGAAATGACGAGGAGGATACAAATTCAACTTTTGTTGCCTATGTGTATTGTTTATTTTTCTATTAACTTAATGAGTCGACAATGGTTATACATAATCTTTTAGTATCTTAAAACAAAAAATAAAAATATATACTTAAATGGGTGAATGAGTTGACAAGAGTTAAACATAATATTTTCATATCTTAACAAAAAAAAGTTGAATAGGACAATGAGTTCACAAGTGTTACACGTAATATTTTATTATCTTAAAATGAAAAAAAAGTTAAATGAATAGATGAGTTGACAAGTGTTGTATCTAATTTTTTTTTTGTAATAAACGTACACCTTTATTCTTTTCTATTGTTATTATTTGTAGAAGTATGTTTTTGTAAATATAGATTGAATTTTATGTATCGGTGTACTAGGCTAGTATGCAGGAAGGTGTTACGAGGCTCTCGGGGCCTACATTATTTTTGCTATATTATAATTTATTTGAGAATTGCATTTTAAATTTTAAGTAATACATCTATTATTGCTAAATGTACAACACTTATCGCATATTAATCTATTTTTGGGATAAATCTGTCTTTTTGAACAATACTTACACATTTCCCACCAACTTTTGTTAAGTTCAAAAATAATTACACTTTCTCCCCTTAGTTTAAACAAACTACCCCCACTATTTACCATAACTTTTTCATTCGTTAATACTTTTGAAAAAAAAGTTACATAATAAAAATGAGCATTTTAGTTTCTTTAATTTGAGTATACTATTGTTAATTTTTTTTAATTTAAACAAAAATTGATATGTTACGTGATTACAAGTGTCAAGGGGTGAGCAATAACCGAACCATTAACCGAAACCGAAGAGAAAACAGACGAAACCGAACCGAAATCAACCAAAACCCGATTTAATAAAAATTAGATATCATTTGTTTTGTACCATCAGTTAACCAATATTAACCTAACTGGACCATTCATATTTTCATGTTCATACTTCGATTTCATGTATGCATAACCAACAGTTTTAGTCCAAGTTTGGTTTTAGTTATTAACTGAAACTACCGAATCAAACCGAAAACCGACAATCTAACCAAATAAACCTAACCGATTGATTAAGAAAATAGATTAACCGGTGACTTCTATTGTTCAAGAAGAAAAAGAACAAGATGTTGAAGTAAATGTCCATGGGTCTGAAGAGGAAGTTGCAGAGTCAAGTGGGATTCTGTATGCATGTATCTATGTTTCAGATTACTACAAGTCAGATTCGGATGGACAGACTGAACCTCCTTGTAACATCCCAAAAATAAAACGACAGTTATAATAACGGGATAAACGAACGAGGCATGGCGGGTCGGGTCGGATGGGTCAGCTGGCTATAAATAGCCTATGCCACCCTTTTTCTCTCATTTGCAACTTTTAGAGAGAGAAACCGTAGAGAGAGAAAGTTGGCGGATCGACCCGAGACTTCAGCAAAATGTTACTCCATAACTCGTAAGAAGAACCTCCGGATCAGAAACTCAATTCAGGTAACGATCCGACCTAAATCTGAGTTTTAGTTCGTTTTTGGGTTTTTCGGGTTTTGGGTGAAAAGGTAAGGTTTGAACGGATGAAACTGAAAGATAATCATGGATTTGAGTTCCTTAATGGAAAACGAACGTTTTGAATGTAACAGGTTCGTGATCTAGACATGATCAGACTCGAATGCGAAAGTTAGGGTTTTCGCGAAGAACAGGTCGTGCGCACTTGCTAAGTGCGCACGGAGCAGGTCCTGCGTACTTATCAAGTACGCAGGAAGAGGGGCCTACGCACTTGCTAAGTGCGCAGGAAGAGGGGTCTGCGCACTTGCTAAGTGCGCAGGCAGCAGGGTCTGCGCACTTTCTAAGTGCGTAGACATCAGAACTGATTAAGTAAAGTCAGTATGTTAGAATGGTTAAACCGTTAGAGTCGGGATTGGTCTGATGTGTATTTAACTAATAAATTCAGATCGGAAGTGACGTTGTTGGACCTTCGTTTAGGACAACCTATATTAGTGTATCAGGTGAGTTCTAGAGCCCTCTTTTAAATGTTTTGTTAATGTTTTTGGGCTGGTGTGCATACTTACGAAATGATGTTTAACGAAATGATGTTTTAACGAAACGATGTTTACGAAAGGAAAGGTTTTGAAGTGTTTTTGCCAAAAAGGGTTACGAATGTTTTATGAACGGTCTAAATGAGGAAATGTTTAATGAGAAGAGAAAGAGGTAAAGGTTTTAAAGAAGTCATTACAAATCTAATCTGTCGAATGAATGGAATTGACGAATGAAGTCTGGGAAATGAGATTCCCAGCCTTGTGGTAGATTATGGACAGCGAGCCATAGTTGCCACAAGAACAACAGGGGCATTGTCTCTGTGGCATGTCAATGGTTATGATGTTGTACAACTGGTAAGGGAGTAACGACGGTTACTCAGGGGTTAACGTGACCCCATGTAAGGTTAAATTATGATCCGATAGTGTTATGGCTGAGAGCCATAGCCGTCGATGGAAGTTGTCAGTTTATGGACATGAGAGCCATAAGGGCAACTGAATGGGTATTGTCGGTCCTCGCGCAGTTAGCCTTGGGGGCAATACCAAAAGAGAATTGACGGAATGTATGGTATTGTCGGTCTTCGTGCAGTTAGCCTTAGGGGCAATACCATACTAAATGATGGAACGAAGGGTAACACAGATTTAGATAATAATGTATGACTTAAATGAATGTTAAAAGTTTTAATGAATGATCCGTTTAACGGTGTTTATGATTATGATGTTGATGATGATATGGGTACGAAACCTTTTTAAAGATGTTAGATTATTACATGCTTTTGTGAAAGGTTTTACTAAATGAATGATACGTTTTTGGCAAATATTGATGTTAAAGTTTTTATGAAATGCTAGAACTCACCAGCGTAGCTGACTTTTTAGTATGCACATTCAGGTTAAGGCAGGTATGGACGATGGATGGTGATGCTTGGCAAAAGAGAAGAGTTACCCGGTCGATCATGAATACTGGCATCCTGTTATGAGTTGTTTATGTTAAGTTTATGTATTTGACAATGTACGCTTCTGCATGTATGAACAAGTTTTTAGTTATGTTGAATGAATGATTCCGCTGCGTTATTTGATATTCATGTTTAAGAACTGTTGGTGAATGAGTAAATCCAACAAGTGGGGCCTCCCGGGTTTGGGGCCTTACAAGTTGGTATCAGAGCAATAGTTTGAGAGATTCGGACACTTCCAGTGTCTGAACTTAAACTTTGAATGGGACCGAAAGCGGATGCCAGTACGGGTAACTCGAGCCAAAGCATCAGGTTTGAAAAGTAGAATATGTGTATGTATTATGCCTTAGAAAGGGTTAGGTAAGGACTTGTGTTCTGATGGAATCACAAAGGTGGTCAAATAGAAATCAAAAGGTAGTGTAATGGTTAATTACAGATGGCCAGTGTATATTAACATCTTACAGTACTTATTGAATTTTATTTGTTAACTAGCGTGATGACATTGGATTTCTTGTCTTATAGAACGAAATGGTGAGGAGAGGGAACGGAAGGCGTGGTGGCCGTACTGGTGGTCGTACCGGCGGTCGAAATGGTGGGCGTGGCAGGATTCCTGCGTGCCAAGAGCACAGCGAAGAAGGAAGTGCTCACACTGAACCGACGGTTAGTTGCAGAACAACCTTTCACTTTTGAACCAGAAGTGAGAGCAGCCATAGCTCGAGAGTTCTCCGAGTTGATGAAGAATTCTCTGCCAAGCCTGTTGGCTGAAGCATTAAAGAAAGTTAGTGGGGAAGGAGGATCTAGTGCGGCAACTGGTGCCCAGAACAACGAGACTGACAACGCACCGCCTGCTCGCGGATGCGACTATAAGTCCTTTAGGGCATGTGACCCGCCGGTCCTGACTGGGAAGAAGGACGCGGTGGCTACTTTTGATTGGGTAATACGTATGGAAGCCGCCATCTGTCTGAGCGAGTGTCGAGCTAATCAAGTGGTGAAGTTTGCTGCTAACTCCTTGAGGGAGGAAGCATCCCACTGGTGGGAAGGTGTACGTCAGGCTAAGGGGGATGAGGTTGTTGACTCGATGATGTGGGCTGACTTGAAAACTTTGGTGATCAAGAATTTCTGCCCGAGGAACGAGATTGAGAAGGTAGAGAGGGAATTTCCGGGTTTGAAGGCCGGGAGCATGACGCACCAGAAGTACACAACCCGATTCAATGAACTGGCACGTCTGGTGCCACATCTTGTTACGACGGAGGAGAGAAAAATTTCCCGCTACATTCAAGGGTTGCCGGACCAGGTCCGCACCTATGTTAAGGCAAACACCCCTACTACCTATGATTCGGTAGTAGAACTGAGCGGCGTAGTATTTGATGATCTGGCACTGAATGTCGTCGCCATCGAGGAACCAAAGAAGAGACCGAGCTTCTCAAACAAGCGAACTGGTGGAAAGATGTTTGGGGCTCGCGATAAAAGTGCTCGGGTGGATGAGCCAACTGTTTGTAGGAAGTGTGGAAAGGAGCATGTAGGTGAATGTAGACTGGGATCTAACTTGTGCTTTAAGTGTGGCAAGACTGGGCACTACTCCCGTGAGTGCACACAACACTACAAGTGCTATAACTGTGGGGATGCCGGTCATCTGAGCCGGGAATGCACCAAACCAAGAATGGGTGAAGCCGGGAAGGGGAAAGGCCCGGAGAAGAGGGAAGAGAGGCCCCGAGCAAAGACTCGTGCGTACGCGCTGACGCAAGACCAGGCCAGAATGGACCCCGACGTGGCATCAGGTACGTTCGTCCTTGACAACACTCTTGTTTCTGTGTTATTTGATTCGGGTTCCAGTAAGAGTTTTATATCTGTGACTTTTTGTAAGAGAGTGAAGTACGCTGTCAGTATACTAGAAAGGGCCTTTAGCGTAGAAACCGCTGAGAGTAGAACTGCGAGAGTGACCGAGGTAGTTGACAACTCTACGATAAAAATAGAAGGTCATAGGTTCCCTGTCAGATTGTTTGTTATGGTTTTGGGAGGGTTTGATGTCGTGCTGGGTATGAATTGGTTAACTGCCAACGAAGCACAAATCATATATAAACGAAAGATAATCCGACTCAAGGTTCCGGATGGTAGCAAAGTCGAGGTTTTTGGAGATCGTGACGTCCCGATGCCAAACGTCATCTCGATGATTAAGGCAACAGATTACTTGAGGCGTGGGTGCGAGGCTTATCTGGTGTACGTGATTGACAAGTGTAAGGAAGTGAAGGAACTAGACGATGTACCCGTGGTACGCGAGTACCCGAAGGTGTTTCCAGAGGATTTGCCTGGGATACCACCCGACAGAGAGATTAAGTTCCGAATCGACTTAGTACCAGATGCCCAGCCCGTGGCTAAGGCTCCATATCGACTAGCACCAGTGGAAATGAAAGAACTTATGGTACAACTAGACGAGTTACTTGAGAAAGGATTTATCCAACCAAGCATCTCACCTTGGGGTGCTCCGGTGTTGTTCGTAAAGAAGATAGACAGTTCAATGAGAATGTGTATTGATTATAGTGAGTTGAACAAACGTACCAAGAAGAACAAGTACCCGTTACCAAGGATCGACGACCTGTTCGATCAATTACAAGGCGGAAGTTGGTACTCGAAGATCGACCTTCGATCCGGGTACCATCAGTTGAAGGTAAGGGAAGAAGACATACCGAAAACGGCATTTCGCACACGTTATGGACACTTTGAGTTCCGCGTAATGTCTTTTGGATTGACGAACGCCCCTGCAGCGTTCATGGATTTGATGAATAGAGTTTGTCAACCAATGCTGGATCGGTCGGTGATCGTGTTTATCGATGATATCCTCATCTATTCCAAGAATGAGGGTGATCACGCATGTCACTTAAAGGAGGTGTTGGAGGCTCTGAAGAAAGAAAAGTTGTATGCTAAGTTCTCCAAATGCGCGTTCTGGCTTAGGGAAGTCCAATTCCTAGGTCACGTCATTAACCCGAACGGCATTACGGTTGACCCAGCAAAGATAGTAACGGTAAGGGAATGGAATGTTCCTAAGACGCCAACTGAAATCCGTAGTTTCTTGGGATTGGCGGGCTACTATCGGAGATTCATCCAGGATTTCTCGAAAATAGCTTCGCCATTGACGAAGTTGACTCGGAAGGAGGTAAAGTACGAATGGGGTTCGACCCAGGATGAGGCGTTTAAGGAATTGAAGGAAAAGCTAACTCAAGCTCCAGTCTTTGCCCTTCCCGAGGGCAATGAAGACTTAGTGGTATACTCTGACGCTTCGGGTCAGGGATTGGGATGCGTATTGATGCAACGCGGGAGAGTGATCGCGTACGCGTCACGGCAGTTGAAGATTCATGAAGCTAATTATCCGACTCACGATTTGGAGCTTGCTGCTGTCGTGTTCGCATTGAAAATCTGGAGGCACTACCTTTACGGGGTAAAGTTTACTATTTACTCAGACCACAAAAGTTTGAAGTACTTCTTCGAACAAAGAGAGCTTAATATGAGACAGAGACGATGGTTAAAACTCCTAAAAGATTATGACTGTGAAATCATATACCATCCTGGAAAGGCAAACGTTGTGGCTGACGCTCTAAGTCGAAAGGATGTGCCTACTCCTATTCGAGTGAAAGCTTGCCAGTTGGTGGTAACATCGGACGTGATGAGAGAAATTGAAAAGGGTCAAGATGAGGCACTTAAGGAGGAAAACATAAAGAAGGAAAGGATGGATGGCCAACAGGACAAGTTGGAATATAACACCCTTGGTGTTAAGACACGTTTTGGACGGATATGGATACCTAAGGGTGGCGAAATTAGGACCAAAATCTTGGATGAGGCTCATAAGTCTCGTTACTCTATCCATCCCGGTACCAATAAAATGTATCAAGATCTGAGGAAGGAATACTGGTGGCCTGGGATGAAACGTGATGTGACGAAGTATGTAAGCAAGTGCTTGACTTGCTCACAAGTAAAGGCTGAACACTAGAAACCGTATGGAAAGATTCAACCACTTGATATACCGGAATAGAAGTGGAAACACATTACCATGGACTTCATAACCAAGCTACCTCTCACAGCTAAAGGTCATGACACCATTTGGGTAATTGTGGACCGTTTAACGAAGAGTGCTCATTTCCTACCTATTCGCGAGACGTTCTCGTCGGAAAGGTTAGCGGAAGTATTTATTAACGAAGTAGTAGCACGGCATGGGATGCCTTTAACGATTGTATCTGACCGGGACACACGACTCACATCGAGGTTCTGGAAAAGATTTCACGAGGCGATGGAAACGAGGCTTAACATCAGCACAGCATACCACCCGCAAACGGATGGTCAGTCCGAAAGGACCATTCAGAAATTGGAGGATATGCTTCGTGCTTGTATTATCGACTTCGGTGGCAGTTGGGACAGCCATCTGCCATTAGCTGAATTCTCCTACAACAATAGTCATCACACGACGATAGGCATGCCGCCTTACGAAATGTTGTATGGGAGAAGTTGTAGGACCCCGGTTTGTTGTGGTGAGATTGGACAGAAGGAATTAGGAAGTCTCGAAGTCGTAAGAGAGACGTCAGAAAGGTTTGATCAGATCAAAGCGCGAATGAAGTCCGCACAAGATCGTCAGAAATCCTATGCGGATAAACGCGAAGGCCTATTGAGTTTGATATTGGTGACAGAGTAATGCTGAAAGTGTCACCATGGAAGGGAATCATACGATTCAGAAAGAGAGGAAAGTTAAGTCCGAGGTTTGTCGGACCATTCTAGATAATGGCACGGGTTGAGGAAGTCGCTTATCGGTTGGAGTTGCCTGATGAGTTAAGTGGGATTCATCCTACTTTCCATGTATCACACTTGCGAAAGTGTTTTGCGGATGAATCGGCTCACGTACCACTTACTGACATCGAGGTTGACAACATCCTTAATTACATCGAAGAACCCGTGGCCATCCTTGATCGAAAGGAGAAACGTTTACGTAATAAAGTTATCCAATTGGTTAAAGTCCAATGGAAGCATCGAAAGGGATCGGAAGCCACTTGGGAAATGGAGAAGGAAATGAGAGAGTCGTACCCTCATCTATTTGACTTATGATAGGTTTCGGGGACGAAACCTATTGTAAGGGCGGTAGACTTGTAACATCCCAAAAATAAAACGACAGTTATAATAACGGGATAAACGAACGAGGCATGGCGGGTCGGGTCGGATGGGTCAGCTGGCTATAAATAGCCTATGCCACCCTTTTTCTCTCATTTGCAACTTTTAGAGAGAGAAACCGTAGAGATATAAAGTTGGCGGATCGACCCGAGACTTCAGCAAAGTGTTACTCCATAACTCGTGAGAAGAACCTCCGGATCAGAAACTCGATTCAGGTAACGATCCGACCTAAATCTGAGTTTTAGTTCGTTTTTGGGTTTTTCGGGTTTTGGGTGAAAAGGTAAGGTTTGAACGGATGAAACTGAAAGATAATCATGGATTTGAGTTCCTTAATGGAAAACGAACGTTTTGAATGTAACAGGTTCGGGATCTTGACATGATCAGACCCGAATGCGAAAGTTAGGGTTTTCACGAAGAACAGGTCGTGCGCACTTGCTAAGTGCGCACGGAGCAGGTCCTGCGTACTTATCAAGTACGCAGGAAGAGGGGCCTGCGCACTTGCTAAGTGCGCAGGAAGAGTGGTCTGCGCACTTGCTAAGTGCGCAGGCAGCAGGGTCTGCGCACTTGCTAAGTGCGCAGACATCAGAACTGATTAAGTAAAGTCAGTATGTTAGAATGGTTAAACCGTTAGAGTCGGGATTGGTCTGATGTGTATTCAACTAATCAATTCAGATCGGAAGTGTCGTTGTTGGACCTTCGTTTAGGACAACCCATATTAGCGTATCAGGTGAGTTCTAGAGCCCTCTTTTAAATGTTTTGTTAATGTTTTTGGGCTGGTGTGCATACTTACGAAATGATGTTTAATGAAATGATGTTTTAACGAAATGATGTTTAACGAAATGATGTTTAACGAAATGATGTTTTAACGAAACGATGTTTACGAAAGGAAAGGTTTTGAAGTGTTTTTGCCAAAAAGGGTTACGAATGTTTTATGAACGGTCTAAATGAGGAAATGTTTAATGAGAAGAGAAAGAGGTAAAGGTTTTAAAGAAGTCATTACAAAAATCTAATCTGTCGAATGAATGGAATTGACGAATGAAGTCTGGGAAATGAGATTCCCAGCCTTGTGGTAGATTATGGACAGCGAGCCATAGTTGCCACAAGAACAACAGGGGCATTGTCTCTGTGGCATGTCAATGGTTATGATGTTGTACAACTGGTAAGGGAGTAACGACGGTTACTCAAGGGTTAACGTGACCCCATGTAAGGTTAAATTATAATCCGACAGTGTTATGGTTGAGAGCTATAGCCGTCGATGGAAGTTGTCAGTTTATGGACATGAGAGCCATAAGGGCAACTGAATGGGTATTGTCGGTCCTCGCGCAGTTAGCCTTGGGGGCAATACCAAAAGGGAATTGACGGAATGTATGGTATTGTCGGTCTTCGTGCAATTAGCCTTAGGGGCAATACCATACTAAATGACGGAACGAAGGGTAACACAGATTTAGATAATAATGTATGACTTAAATGAATGTTAAAAGTTTTAATGAACGATCCGTTTAACGGTGTTTATGATTATGATGTTGATGATGATATGGGTACGAAACCTTTTTAAAGATGTTAGATTATTACATGCTTTTGTGAAAGGTTTTACTAAATGAATGATACGTTTTTGGCAAATGTTGATGTTAAAGTTTTTATGAAATGCTAGAACTCACCAGCGTAGCTGACTTTTTAGTATGCACATTCAGGTTAAGGCAGGTATGGACGATGGATGGTGATGCTTGGCAAACGAGAAGAGTTACACGGTCGATCATGAAGACTGGCATCCCTTTATGAGTTGTTTATGTTAAGTTTATGTATTTGACAATGTGCGCTTCTGCATGTATGAACAAGTTTTTAGTTATGTTGAATGAATGATTCCGCTGCGTTATTTGATATTCATGTTTAAGAACTGTTTGTGAATGAGTAAATCCAACAAGTGGGGCCTCCCGGGTTTTGGGCCTTACACTCCTGCATCCTCCTCAAAGTGAGTAGCCAACTCTGGTTCGGATTATGAGCTGGAAGAGCCAAGAGCTAAGAGAATAAAAACTGGGGTTGAGGAGTTATCATTATCCTCTAAATCGCTGTTCAATTTTCCAGAACACCCAACACTAAGACCAACCCCACAAACAACACCACCACCATCTCCACAACATGTACATATTCCTATACCACCCTCATCCCCTACATATGAACCATCACCTTTAGTCCCAAGAGTCAAAACCCTAAGCATAAAGGTGAAGAAGTTGCAGGATCATGTTCAAAAAAAGGATAAAGTTATAGAAAGTTTAAAGACTGAAGTTAAAGATTTGAAATTGGAAGTTGGGGGGCTTCCACACCCAGCTTCATGTTCATCAAACACAACTTGAAACTAAACAGAAGTTGAAATCTCAACAGCAACAAGACTTTAAAGCTTTATCTAACATTGTTGAGATACTCAAGGCTTCACTAGTCAAATCTTCTCAGCAAGAAACCCCTTCCACAGTTCAGGGGAAGACCACTTCTGCTGGTGGACCCTCTTCCCCTGCCTTTGTTACTAACCCTGAGTCTGCAATGACCATATTCTCTGGCCCTGCTACCAAGATAAAGGAAACTGTGGAAGTCAAAGTTGAAGAAACAGAGTATGATCTTCCCTCTGCTAGTGAAAGAAGAGCGGCTAGGGAAAGAGGAAAAGGTTCTTGATGAAGAAGAAATTGGATCAGATCATGAACTCAATAATATTCTGGATGAAATTGACAACTATGGAGTTAATGACAAGTATCTTGAGATTTTGATTAACGGAGAATTAGATGAAGAAAGGACCACATACTTTATAGTGGAAGGAGATGACATCCAGACACTTTCAGATGATGATAAAGATGAAACCAGTGTAAAAGTTGATCTGGTGAAATCTGCTACCCACCACTCCTTTTGAATCCACTCAACCTGAATCTAATCCTACTGAACCAACCCAACCATCAAAACCAAATCCTGACTACCCTTACAAGAACATATCTTGGCTGAAGAAAATGGTTGAAAAGGAGAGCCCATAAACTTCTGAATGGTTCGCTGAGTATCAAGAACTGAAGAGGCCTCCGGTTGGTTGGAAGTATGATCATGAGCGTAAGCTGTTATCATAAGGAGATACAAAGGTGGATTGGAGCACTTTAAGAGTATGACTGACTTTCACACTCTGCCTTTCTATGATCTTAGAGAGTTAGCCAAGCTTCCTTTCCAGAATCCAGGAAATGTAATGATGGCCTCTGATTTTTAACATTATCTGTATACCCAAGTCGACAATGACTTCAAAGGGTTAAAGCCCACAAAAGCTAAGAAAAGGCTATTAAAGACAGGGATATATCCCAAGACCAAGAAGCCCTATGTCTTCCTAAGATACCAGCATGCACAAACTGTTAAAACAATTACCTTGCCGAAGATGGTACCAGTTCAGCTTCAGAACTTCAAGAGATGGTACTACAATCCAAACATTGGAAGTGCCGTTATTGAATGTGAAGGAAAGGAAGATATGGTAATATTTGAACTGATGGAGCTGCTGAAATTCCAACTTGAAGACCTTTAGCTACTTTTCACAAATCATATTCAAGTCTTCAATTAGGATGATGAGGGTGATGTAAAGGCATAGCAAAGGGTTGTGACCACACATGTGAAGCCTTTCATCGCCAAGACAAGTGAAAGACCAGCTACTTAAGAAGAGCTGAAGACATTGATGTAACAACTTAAGGGGAGATTGTAGAGTTGTGTATTTTGTAAGCTGATAACATTAATGTATTTTGAACAATGTTAGTTTAGTTTCCTTTATTGTAATTTCATTTAATGTAATTTACTGTTTTGTCTGAGTCTGGGCCATCGAAACTAATAGTTTCGAGTAAGGTTTGTTCAATCAAAACTAGTAGTTTCGATAGATAATATAGTTTCGACAGTTTGTTCTCACTTGTAAATGCTCAACAGAAACTACTAGTTTCTGTGAGCATAGTTTCGATAACTGTCAATTTACTATAAATAGCCTAGTTTGAAAATGTTTAGGGCGTGAGTAGCGATTGTAACCCTGAATTCTCTCTTTCACAGTTTTTGGTAGAAACAAATACAATCTGTAGTTATTTAACATATTATGTTTGTGTTGATTCTTGAGTGTGGTTAGTTGTTATCTTCACGATTTATGTTTCTCTCCTCTGTTTCAGCACCATACACACAGATTCCTCCTGTGTGTGTAATCAATCTTTGAGTGATTTCCGATTGAAATCTGGACCTACAGAATACGAAAAAAAAAACAGGTTTCGTGTCAGCTGAGACAATCGGTTTATTAAACTGGTCAACTCGAACACAACTCGTTTAAAATGGATTGTTCTACTTATTTATTAATTATTTAAACAGTTAATTACTCTTACTCAAGTAACATCTTTTTTATTATATTGTGTGCATTTAATTTTTTTTATTTTTTATCTCTCTCACTCAATTAACGAACTTTGATTTGAAAACATAACTTGAGATTAGAAGAAGCGAATGAAAAGGACTAGAGAATAGGTAGTTAAAACGAATTGATTAAAAGTTAAATAATTTTTGTAATAAAATAAAAATCTATGAATAAAATTATATTTAAAATAAAAGAATTAAATTAGTTAAATAATAATATTTAAGATAAGTTTATATTAAAAAAATAATGAAAAATTAAAAGAAAAATAAAGAAAAGTAAAGTAATAAAATAAAAAGTGAAATTAGAAAAAAGGAAAGAATAATGAAAATTACACATTTGGTCATTAAGAAAAACTAACATAAAAAATTAACTTCTACTAGTGGAAATGACGCGATGTGTTATAAACTATTTAATTTAAGAATATTTAATGTAATTAATGAAGATTAAGTAGCAAACCTGGAAGTTGGTACATATTTATATATATATATATATATAAATGATATTTTTTGTAATGGAAACAGAAATTACATATAAATGATGTTTTTTTGTAATTGAAACAGAAATTACAATGAAGATGATAAAAGTCGTGTCTTGCTTGCCATCGATACATGGTTGTTCTAATAATAAATTATAAAAAAACCATTTTTAGTGAAATCCATGCCTAAGAAATTGGTCACAATATGTGAGCATCATCACAGCCTACCAAATTACTAAGAAATTGCAAGTGAAATGACGAGGATGATACAAATTCAAATTTTGTTGCCTATGTGTATTGTTTATTTTTCTATTAACTTAATGAGTCAACAAAGGTTATACATAATCTTTTAGTATCTTAAAACAAAAAATAAAAAAAATATACTTAAATGGGTGAATGACTTGACAAGAGTTAAACATAAGACTTTAATATCTTAACAAAAAAAAGTTGAATATGACAATGAGTTCACAAGTGTTACACGTAATCTTTTAATATCTTAAAATGAAAAAAAAGTTAAATGAATAGATGAGTTGACAAGTGTTGTATCTATTTTTTTGTTGTAATAAATGTACACCTTTGTTCTTTTCTGTTGTTATTATTTTTGCTATATAATTAATTTATTTCAGAATTACATTTTAAATTTTCAGTAATACATCTATTATTGCTAAGTGTACAATACTTATCGTATATTAATCTATTTTTGGGATAAATATGTATTTTTGAACAATACTTACACATTTCCCACCAACTTTTGTTTAGTTAAAAAATAATTACACTTTCTCCCCTTATTTTAAACAAACTACCAACACTATTTACCATTACTTTTTCATACGTTAATACTTTTTAAAAAAAAGTTACATAATAAAAACGAGCATTTTAGTTTCTTTAATTTGAGTATTATAGTTTTTTTTTAATTTAAACAAAAATTGATATGTTACGTGATTACAAGTGTCAAGGGGTGAGCAATAACCGAACCATTAACCCAAACCGAAGCGAAAACAGACGAAACCAAACCGAAATCAACTGAAACACGATTTAATAAAAATTAGTTATTTTTTTTTTTGTACCATCGGTTAACCAAGATTAACCTAACTGGACCATTCATATTTTCATGTTCATACTTTGATTTCATGTATGCATAAGCAACAGTTTTAGTCCAAGTTTGGTTTTGGTTATTAATTGAAATTACCGAATCAAACCGAAAACCGACAATCTAACAAAATAAACCTAACTGATTGATTAAGGAAATAGATTAACCGATGACTTCGGTTTCAGTTGAGGCTAATAACTGAAACGAACCGTGCACACCCCTTGCAGTGTGTGTGTTCCCTGTGCATCGCACGAGCACCCTTCTAGTTATTATTACATAAACTAGGAACAATTATTCATTTACTTAATTTTCACGTTATTTATCTTTTTATATTATTACAAGAATTATTCTAAAAATACAATAATTTGAAACGTCTAAAAATGTTACATCTGGATAATTCTCAAGTGAAATAAAGGCTAAAAGTATCAAAAGTCAAAGTTCAGGGGTTAAACAGTAAGTTTCCAAAGTTAAGAGACTTAAAATGAAAAATCTGAGAATGAGACGGATATCGGACCGATATCCTACCCCACATCAGTCCGATATGTGTAGAGGAAGGATTAAATCGGGTGGCAACACGTGTCCCATGACTCAGCTTGATGTCAGACCAATATGGTTCGTATGTCGGTCTAATGTGTGTGTGCGAAGTCAAATAGGCCGACATAGGGGATGTCGGACCGCTATGCTCCTGGATGTCAGTCCGACATGGACCCAATTTCACCCTATAAATAGATGGATCGATTTCTTCACTTGACACACACAAACACTTTCACAATACACACACTGTAAGCTGCTAGTTCGATTATCGAGGTTCTAGTCTGCTCCCGAGAGTCCGGTTTCTCGAAATTCATCCGCAAAACTGCCGTAGATAGTGCCGATGTAAGGTGAACCCTAGCTGGTAGTTGTCATTCTAAGAGATGTACATATGTTGGATATAGGGATGACTATGGGCAGGTCCCTGTGAGACCATAAGGCCTAAGTAATTGGCATGTTTCTTCGTGAGCTATAAGTCCAGAGTTTTGTTTGTGTTGAATTTTGCCAGTCAGTCCCTATTGTACAAACTTATGTTATGAAATGAAACAAGTTATGATGATAAGTATTCCGTTGTGCATTTTTGGTATAGTCACTGTAACTAGAAGGCGACCTTCAATTGGTATGTAGTTATCTGACGAACGGAATGTTCTATCTAGGAAAGAGCGGTGTATAAATCTCTCCAAGACCCGTCGTTCTTACCTGGAAACATATCTGTTGGAGGTACTACTCTGGTGGATGACTGTCCTGTGTTATGTGTGTGAAAAGTTGATATCAGAGCCACAGTTTAAGAGATTTAGATACTAATAAGAACGATTAGTATCTAGACTTAAACTAAGAGCTCTTAGAATAGCTGGAATGCCAACAGGATATAAGTTGAGATGTTGATTATCATTATGAATATAACAGGAGATATCGAGAAAACAGATATTAAGTACATTCTTGGCCAAATCTCTTTAATTTCTGATTTTCTAGATCATAACCAGTTAAACGAATTCTGATATCATACATCTGTGTGTATAGGTAACAATGGTTGGACGAGGAAGAGGAAGAGGTAAAGGAACAGGTCGAACTACGGTTACTAGGAATCGTAGGTAAGCTGAACCTAACACTGATACTAACAACCTTCATGAGACAAACGAGAATGATAACCATACAAATAGCTTTACGAAACACACTACCCGGACTACTAGACGAAGTTCTTTCAAGGAGAATGGGTACTGGAACTGCTGGAGGAGGAAACAATAACACTAGAGAGGCAAATGGAAATGCCAATACTAGCTCAGCGACGAGGATTGAGAACCATGAAGGATGTAATTACAAATCCTTCGATGGATGCAAACCTAAGCCATTTGACGGCAAGAAGGGAGTCATTGATACTACCGAGTGGATCACAAAAACGGAAGTTGTAATCAAGCTAAGTGAATGTAGAAACGACCAGACAGTAAAGTTTGTTGCCAATTATTTAGAGACCACCGCACTGGATTAGTGGGAATCTGTGAAGCAAGCCAGAGGGGAACAAGTTGTGGATAACATGAAGTGGAATGAGTTCAAGGAACTAATTCTGTCCTCAGAATGAACTTGATAAGCTTGAGGAGGAGTTTCAGCGACTAGAGGCAGGAACTATGATGCATCAGGAGTATGCGACCAAGTTTGATGTGATGTCTAAAATAATAGTGCCACATCTAGTGACACCTGAACTCCGAAGAATCAAACATTTTATCATAGGTTTACCGCTAAAGGTACGTACCTTGGTGAAAACATATGCACCATAAACGATGGACGCGGCTTTAGCATTGAGTGCCACGGTTTATGATGATGTGGCAGCTCCAGAAGCCAAAGAGATGGCTAGAACGCGTTAGAGGTAAAACCTGTAAAAACAAAGAGAAAAAATGAGGAAGTGATGTGCCGATTTAAACTGAGAAACTTCAAATTCCCTAGGAGAGAGGGAAACAATTTCATTAGAAATCCCCAAGAGATAAAATGCTTTAGATGCGAAAATCTGGGGCATGTTGCAACATATTTACCATCTCTTAGGTGTTTTAATTGTAATGAGATGCGACACATCTCAAGAAAATGTAC
The DNA here is from genome assembly GCA_023525975.1 of Smallanthus sonchifolius. Classification (NCBI taxonomy): domain Eukaryota; kingdom Viridiplantae; phylum Streptophyta; class Magnoliopsida; order Asterales; family Asteraceae; genus Smallanthus; species Smallanthus sonchifolius. Next base: position 59,534,219 of record CM042034.1, read on the forward strand.
CAAACCTACCCAGCAGAAGCTTGGAGGAGGGGCTAAAGGTCAGGTGTTTGTAATAGGAGAAGGAAAAACGAATGACAATGCCAAAGTGCTAGCCAGTACGTTTCTAGTTAACAAAATTTATGCTAAAATCCCATTTGATACAGGAGAAAATAGAAGTTTTGTTTCTAATGCGTTTAGTTTTCATTTAGGCATGAAACCTGCTCCACTTAACCATGCTTATGTAGTTGAGACGGAAAGTGGTGAGCAAATTAGGATAACTGAATCGTATGCGAATTGGAAGATAACTCTGGACAATGAAAATTCAATGATTGAATTAATGCCAATGAGTGTAAGCAAGTACGATGTTATCATTGGAATGGATTGGTTGAACTAATGCCATGCTTAGATAGATTGTGATCAACAGACTGTTAGGATTTGTAAGCCCAACGGAGGGTCTATGTTGATACAATGCGATAGTGATAAAAATAAGATCAAAACGATTTCTGTAGCTAAGGATAAGAAATATGTGAATACAAGATGTAGTGTATTCGTAGTTTATACTTTAGATTCTAAACCCGAATGGCAGATTGCAGACATTCCTATAGTATGCAATCACCTGGACATATTTCCGGAAGAATTACCTGGTCTACCACCAGATAGACAAATCAAATTCTGAATCGAACTCATACCTGGATCTAAACCCGTTGCTAGAGCACTGTATCATCTAGCACCTTCTAAATTGACGGAGTTGATGAAGCAGATTCAAGAGTTATTAGATAAAGATTTTATACGTCCAAGTACTTCACCCTGGGGAGCACTAGTCTTGTTCGTAAAGAAGAAAGACGGAAGCATGCGTTGAAGGTACAGGAGTTGATGTGCATAGATTATCGGGAACTAAACAAGCTCACTGTAAAGAATAAATATCCATTGCCTAGAATAGATGATTTGTTTGATCAGTTGCTAGGAGCTAAATACTTCTCGAAGATTGATCTTAGATCTAGATATCACCAGTTGAAGGTACAGGAGTAAGATGTACCGAAGACTTCCTTTAGAACCCGATATGGACACTATAAATTCTTGGTTATGTCATTTGGTCTAACTAATGCTACCGAAACATTAATAGACCTAATCAACCAAATTTTGTAAACCATTCTTGGAAAAATTCGTTATAGTGTTCATAAACGATATCCATATCTACTCCCGAACTCAAGAAAATCATTCCAAACATTTTTAGATAATCCTGGAAACTCTTAGAAAAGAGAAGTTATACGCTAAGGTTTCCAAATGTGAGTTTTGGAAAAAAGAGGTACAATTCTTAAGGTATGTTATAAACCAACAGGGAATTCAAGTGGATCCAGCCAAGATTGAAGCTATTATGAGTGGGAGACTCCAAAGACGCCGACCGACGTTCGAAGTTTTCTTGGTCTAGCCGGATACTACCGAAGATTTATACAAGAATTCTCAACGATTGCTACTCCATTAACTACCTTAACTCAGAAGGCAGCGAAATTTGAAGGGAGTCAGAAGAAAGAAGAGGCATTCAAAACCCATAAGCAAAAACTCAATACCGCACCGATCTTAGCATTACCCGAAGGGAATGAAGACTTCGTCATCTATTGTGATGCTTCCCTAATTGGTCTAGGTTGCGTAATGATGAAGCGAGAAAAGGTTATAGCCTATGCAACACAACAACTTAAAGTTCTTGAGAAGAACTATACCACACATGATCTGGAACTTGGTGCCATAGTGTTTGCTCTAATTGGAGACACTATATATATGGTACTAAGTGTGTGATATATACACATCATAAAAGTCTCCAACATATATTCAATCAGAAGGATTTGAATATGAGACAGATGAGATGGATGGAACTCATTAATGTATATGATTATGAGATTAAATAACATCTCGGGAAAGCTAATGTTGTAGGAGATGCATTAAGTCGGAAGGAGAGAATCAAGCCTATCAAGATTACATCATTAAGGTTAGAAATTAAGATAGACTAGATGGATCAGATCAAAGAAATTCAAACTAAAGCACTCCAAGAAGACAATATCAAGAAAGAGCGCATGGTTGGTAAAGATAAATTACTAACCAAAGGCGGTGATGAAATTCTATGATTTGGAGACAGAATTTGGATTCCTAGACTTGGGGAAATCCAAACAAAGGTGATGGACGAAGTTCACAAATCCAAATATTTGATACACCCCGGAGCTAATAAGATGTATAAATATTTAAAAGCCCAGTTCTGGTGGCCGAACATGAAGAGATCTATAGCTCAGTATATAGAAAAATGTTTGATTTGTCTTCAAGTCAAAATCGAACATCAGAAACCCGCATGTCAACTGCAACAGTTGGAGATACCTGTGTGGAAATGGGATAGGATTGCTATGGACTTTGTCACGAAAATGCCGAGAACCCAGAAAGGGCATTATGCTATTTGGGTCGTGGTTAACAGACTAACCAAATCGGCACACTTTATTCCTATCAGTGAGAATTATTCAATTGATAAGCTTGCCCGGCTCTACATCAATGAGATCGTGAGCTGCCATGGTATACCGTTATCTATTATCTCTAATAGAGATAGTCGGTTCACTTCCAGGTTTTGGACTAGTTTCCAAAAAGGGTTGGGAACTCGAATCAACATGAGTACAACATATCACCCTCAAACAGATGGACAAAGTGAAAGAACAATCCAAACCCTAGAGGATATGCTAAGGGCTTGTGCAATAGAATTTGGAGGTAGCTGGGATAATCACCTTCCATTGATAGAATTTTCTTACAACAACAGCTATCATTAAAGTATAAAAGCTGCACCGTTTAAAGCATTGTATGATAGAAAATGCAGAACTCCAATTTGCTGGACTGAAGTTGGGGATAGCCAACTATTTGGACGAGAAATCAATATAGATCAAACAAAGGTTATAAGTTGCACAAGATCGACAAAAGAGTTACGTAGATAAACGTCGACGACCGCTAGAATTCCAAGTAGGTGACTATGTTATGTTAAAAATCAATATACGAATCATTTAACAATATACGAATCGTTTAACAATTGATTGTGTCTCTTCCTTATTGTTTCTACCTACAAGTCACGTGTCTAGTCTGTTTTCGCCACGTTCAACATGCTGTTTAACAATATACGAATCGTTTAACAATTGATTGTGTCTCTTCCTTATTGTTTCTACCTACTTTGTGTTACTTGATTCTCCACCTAGTCACGTGTATTCCACACCCGGTTCGACTAGTCACACACCCACACGTAACGATCCGAGACACCCAGGGACCTACAAGTGGTATCAAAGCTTTGCTCTTGATTTTGAGTGTTGTGAGTGTGTTAGGAGCATCTTCTACATAACCTACAGAGTTTTACAAGCAAAAGAGAGTGTCTTTTGGTGATTTTTGTGATAAAATAGGGGTAGCTCCTGAGCACTATTTTAGAGGCAAAAATCACTCAAAAACCGACCTTTTGTTGTTTGTTTGAGTGTTTTGAGCATCAAAGGCTGGTTAGAAACAAGTATCTAACCCTTTGGCTTGATTTAGTTGGTCATATCTTCAATTTTTTAAGATTCTGGTGAGTTTTCAGTGACGGGAAAAAGTTGGTGAGAGTTGGTGAAAAAGTGATATGCGTACTTACCATATTTGGCAACAAGTACAGTCTTGCTGCGTACTTACCAAGTACGCAAGACCATATTTGCTGCGTACTTAAGCGATCTCGTGCGTAATTATCATTTAATCCTGCGTACTTGTCATGTACACAAGAGCAAATTCTAAATACGCAAGACCAGGTCTTTAAGTGCGCAAGGCAAGATTCTTGAGCGCAAGTTGTTTTGATTTTTCTGAAATTTGACTAAGTGTTTCACTATGGCAAATATTCAGAACCTCGGTAACCTTCTTAATTATGACAATGAGATTGGAACCCCATAGAAACCACCAAAGCTTCTTAATGTAAATGATTACTCAAACTGGAAAGCACACTTTGAGCTTTATATCTCATACACCGATTCTTCACTTTGGATACCCATTCTAGAGGGTTATAAGCATCCCACATATACATATCTTGATGAGGAAGTTCCCAAGCCTATCTCCAAACTTGACAAAGAAGAAAAGAAAGCTTATGATAGAGAAAATAAGGCACACAGATCTATTACAATGGCCTTGACCAGGGAGTTATTTCACAGCTTTAGAGGATACGATAACTCCAAGGATCTCTGGAAGGCTTTACAGAAGAGATTCGAGGGAAACAACGACATCAAGAAGAGTAAGAGGGATCTTCGTAGGAAGCAGTATGAATGCTTCAGATATCTGGAGAATGAATCCACAGATGAGCTTATCTCTAGATTCTATCATCTACAAACTGAGCGGAAAGCTTATGACCTCATCTATCTGAGTGAGGAGTTAGTTGAGAAGTTTCTGGATGCCCTACCACCAAATTTTGAGATGTACACAACCTTGATGAGAGAGAACTCAAAGTTTTATGAGATACCTATTGATGAAGCAATTGAAAAGGTTTAAGCACATGATATGAACCTGAAAAGAAAGGAGAGCTCAGGGAGACCTCAAATACAAGACCCTTCTATGTATTATGGGACGTCTTCCACATCCAAGTCATCGGTTTCTGGAATTGCCCTTTTCTCAGGGAACTCTCATGAGGAGGATAATTCAAATGTTTGTGGTGGTCATGCTTGCTATACAGCATCTGGATCTGGTTCTGGATCTCATCACCAGAATTCCTCAAGAAATCCTTCTCCCACATCTTCAACTAACCAATCTGCAATAGCCAAGATAGCTGAAGATCATGTGGCTTTGTTTTCATCTTGTATGCTTGCCTATGAAAACTTCACTGGTGGCAAGCTAACGGATCCTGAAACCATAGAAGAAGACTTTAATCAGGTGGATCCGGATGATATGGAGGACATGGATATTCAGTGGAATATGGCCATGATCTTGAGAAGAGCCAAGCGTTTCCTGAACAGAACAGGAAGAAAGTTCATTGGTGGGCATTCAAATACCAAGGTTGGTTTTGATAAATCCAAAGCCAAGTTCTACAAGTGTCAGAATTTTGGACACTTTGCTCGTGAATATCAAAAGAGCAAAGCACTGGCATCGGGTTTCACCAGACCTAGCCAAGGAAACGGTCAAGGATACAACCAATCCAACAACCACAATCAAAGTCAAGGTGGTACGTCTAATGCTTTGGTAGCTCAACAGAATGATAGCTTTGATTGGGGTGTTCATCTGGAGGATGCGATTATTGCTCAAACACAGGTTGGTCTCATGGCTGAGATCATGGAGATGATGGAAGCAGAGGAACGGGAAGCTTCTGTGGCTGACCAAGAAGAGTCTACAACTGCGGTTGCCCTCATGGCTATTGGAGAGGCATCATGTTCATCAACTGAGGTAGATTTTAACTCTTTTGCTGGCATTTCTTGTTCAAAATGTCTGAGCTTAAAGGATAAAAATTCTAAGCTTCAAGACAAAGTCGAACCCCTTCGTATTACAGCTTTAAGCTACAAAGAAAACGAAAAATGATAAAAAGATTCAATTGAGACTTTGAAGAAAGAAAAACATGATTATTCACTTAAAATCAGTGATCAACAGTTTCATTTGGATGTTACGTACATGGGGTTGGAAAAGAGAAACAATGAGATCACCAGTTGAAAGGCAATATTGAGAAGTTGAAAAATTCTCGTTTTGTGGTGGAACACTACGAGTCTATAGTGAGACAAGTGAATAGCTTAGGGTTGGGTACTAATGCCATTCCTCCACCAGTAAGCGGGAAATTTGTCAACGGCTTAATTGACATTGATCTGTCTTGCCTTGATGAGTCCTCGAGTAAGGATGATTCCTCAAGTAAGGCTAACTCTGCATCTAATGAAGAGTTCTTTACTGCTTCTGATGATGGGTCTGAGAACACCTGCCGTGAAGGTGTAGTCTCTGAGGAGTTGCTCAGTGAACAGAAAGTTAAGAAAAACATTGTCACTAATTGTGATAATTGTATTTTAACTTAACCCGATATCGTTGAATCATATGAAAAATTAAAAGTGATGCTTTATGGGGGATATAAAAACATTAATCAAGTTAAGAAAGAAACCTTTTAAGCTCATTACAGGCTTGGCTATCAAGAAAATATGGAAAAGTATTATATTCCCAAAAACCAATCATCATCGGGTCAAACTACTATTCACCAAACAACTTCTCATGTTCATCATGCTGAGTCATCAAACTTCAAATCTAATGAGTCTTACAGGAGGACTTACAAAGATAGGAGAACTTGTTTTCACTGTGGTACGATTGGTCACATTATTGTGAACTGCCCGAATAAGAACCAAGGGAAACGACCAGTTATTTCACAGCCATTTGTTGTCCCCAAGTCACCACCAGTGAAACAGACCAAGAGTCCAAAGAAGAATGAGGTGAAACCACCAGTGAAACCATTGGTGAAGCCAAAGAGCACATCTAAGGCTAAACCAACTGTTCCAAAAAGGGAAAAGCTTCCTGCTAAACCTTGTGCATCTACCTCTAGTAGTGCACCAACTGGTGAGAAACCTGTGGTACAACTCTCCAAACCACAAAGGAGAAGAAGGAACAAGAGATTGAGAAAGATGGAACAACTAGCTAGAGTTCAATTTGGTTAAGTTTCCACTAGTTCACCTGCTGCTGTTGAATGTAAGCCTATTGTCTCAGTTAAGAAAAAGAAGAGGTACTGGAACAAGAAATCCAAAAGTTCTCAATCTTTTGATCCGAAGTCTTCAAAAGATTCATACATTTTTGACAGTCATGAGTGTGAATTAATAGAGGTTGTTTATTTTGAGAAAGATGGACGACCCAAGACCACTATGGCTTGGGTCTCCAAATCTAACTAATTTGTTTGTGACTCATGCAGGGACATCTGAAGGGTACTATCTCTAGTCATTGGTATGTAGATAGTGGATGCTCCTGGCACATGACAAGTAACATGGCTCTGCTTCAAGATGTCAAACCATTCAGAGGCGGTTATGTGGCCTTGCAGGAGAGAAAGGCGGTAGTATCACGTGTCAAGGCGTGGTTTCGAATGGTTGTGTTAGCTTCGACAACGTCAACTACTGCGAGCAGCTGAAGCATAACCTGTTGGGTGTCTCCCAGATGTGCGACAAGGAGTACTCAGTTATGTTTGACAAGACCGAATGCATGATTCTCAAACCTGGTTTTGAAGTTCCTGAAGACTGGATTCTAATGCGAGCACCAAGGACAAACGACCCTTATCAGATCGATATGAGCGTGGCAACAACCACCTCATCAGTTGCTACTTGTTTGCTTTCCAAAGCGACAGAGCTTGACTCAATCTTGTGGCATAGGAAACTCGGACACATTTCTTATCAAAAAATGAATCATCTTGTCCAAAACGGTTTGGTAACCGGTGTTCCTAAGCTGAGATTTGCCATTACAGATGACTGCATGCCTTGTAAAAAGAGCAAACAGCAACGGAAGTCTCACAAGCCCATGCTCCAAAACTCTATCAAAACCCCTTTGGAGCTATTACATATGGATCTATTTGTAACTGATGACTTCTCGCGTTTTTCTTGGGTGCATTTTTTAGGTATAAAGGACGAGACTACTGACATTCTTTAATACATGATCCTGAGCTTGGAATCTCTTTGCAAGTTGAAGGTTAGAAGAATAAGGAGTGATAACGAAACTGAATTCAAGAATAATTTGATGGAGCTTTTCTGTCTCAAGAAGGGTATCCGCCACGAATTTAGTGCCCCGTACACACCTCAGCAGAATGGAGTTGCAGAAAGGAAGAAAAGAACCTTGATCGAGACTGCAAGGACAATGCTGTCAGATGCAAAGTTTCCTGTAACTTTCTGGGCAGAAGCAGTAAATACAGCTTGTCACGTTTTGAACAGATTTCTGGTTATTAAGAGGCACAACAAGACTTTCTATGAGTTGATCAACAATCGACCTCCCAATCTTGACTACTTAATTCCTTTTGGTAGTCCCTGTTCCTTATTGCTACAATACAAGGTTCGAAAATCTAAATTTCATGCAAAAAGCAGTGGAAGGCATCTTCTTAGGATATGTTGCCAACTCACCATGCAAAAGAGTGTACAATATAGGAACTCGTACTGTCGAGGAATTGTAGGTCCCTCGGGTGTGGCAGATCGTCACATGCAAGTGGGTCTACTAGTCGGACCGGGGGCGGAATACCCGTGACTAGGTGGAGAGTCAAACACCACAAAGTAAACCAACAAGAGAATCACTTTAAACGTTCTTTCTATTATAAACACTTGAAGGTTACAGAGAGAAGTACTGAGATTACAATTTGCGTATTTGCAACTATGACTGCGTACTTAACTTCTGTCAACCTATCCTATTTATACAAGACCTAGTGCGCAGGGCAAAATGCTCTTGCGTACTTAACTAGTAAGCAAAGGTATTCTTGCGTACTTGGTAAGTACTTGCTAAGTACGCAAGAGCTTTCTCCTGCGCACATGCAAGTGCGCAAAACACTTAGAGAATTATGCAACATTCAATATGTAAAAGTAAATACAACTCGATAAACTAATACATAAAGACTCTTACATACAAAGACAATTACAAACATTAAAGTACAGACTAAGACTCTATCTATCCAGAGTGTTTGTCATAGGAAAGTGCTTCAAGAAACTCTCCCTTGACAACAACTCTGGATAATCTTCAGTCTTCACATCTTCGGTCTTCACAGCACTTCATCTTTAGCTTCCATCTTCTTCTTGTATTCAAGGCAGAACTTAATCACCTTGTCATATTTAGAAGCAAGGTGTCCATTCATCAGTGTACACGCAATACCTGTCTGCTAGTGCCTCCAGATCTTTCACAGAAAAGTTGATGAAGCAGACTTCTTCAAATATTCTGATTAGTTCCTTTGGCACTATGTTCCCACTCTCTGAACGTACCTTCCCCATAATCACTGCCTCGCCCTTCTTTGGATCTACGTACCAATACCACATGTCACCAAGAATATCCTGAGATAACTTGCTCAGGGGAATCTTAGTTTCACATCGCACTGGCTTGTATACCAATTTCTTTAAGTGCTTCTTAGTCACATGATGTCTAGCTTTCTTATCCTTGACTCTCTTGGGCACCTGAGGCTTGAACATCTCGAATTTCCCAGATCTTGCTTCCCGTTGTAGAACCACCCACAAACCCATCGCCACTGCATGATTAGAATGACCCAGCAGCTCTCGGTTTGCTAGGTTCACAAGGTCGTATTCGGGTAAGGAGCTGAACGCTTCACTGGTTGGTTTCAAGTATTGAACCCCCCCAGATCTTTTGATTGCGAACAGCTGCTTATCCTTCTCGAACATTACAGCCAAGATCATCCCTGTTGCTCCTTGTTTGTCTATTATAGACGTCTTTTGCCACGCAGGAGTTGGACCCTTTGATGAAGTAGAAGGCATATCTTTTTCTTTCGGTGCCTCTGGGTCCACAGGTGTAGGGTCAACTGGGGAGGCTTCAGTAGAGGCTTCCACATTACTAGCATGCTCGACTGAACCTATGTCGAGCTGAGCTTCGAAGGATGGAAATTCAAAGATCTCTCCATCTTCAAACTCGTACTCTCCTTCCCCGTCACCCTTGGGAATTTCAATTACAACATCCTCATCATCATCATCATCCCAATCGTCACCAGAGTCGATCTCTCCTTCTTCTAGATTAAAGAGAGCATCGATCTGTGCTTCCTTGGAATAGTCAGGCTCTAGGTATAGGATCTCATCATCAGATAAGTCTTTAAGCACCTCAGCCACTGACTTTCCTTTGTCACCACCACCACCAGAGGTATCACCACCCTCTTGATGAGTAGACTCCCCCTGAGCCATTGGAATAGCAGAGATGGGCACAATTGCTAAAGCTTGGTGCTACTTCCACTAGGACCGGCTTCGGGATCCTTGTCTTTGCCGTCATCCTTAGTCAAGTCAACAGGATGACAAGCCTCATCATCAGTAGTTTTCTCCTTCTCTTTCTCTTTCTCTTTATCCTCTGAGCATCAAGCTTTTTGGTCAGATCAGCAATTAGTTTGACCATCAGCTCATGCTCTTTCCTTTGAGTATCAAACCTCAGCTCCAAGGACGACCAGTGACCCAGAATAATTTAATTTGTCTTGATTAGGAGCTCGTTCTGGGCCATGACGTTCTTCAGTCTTTCATCAGTCCCCGTTCTCTGGCTACGTAGGATTCTAACTTTGTCTACCAATGAATTAATCTGTGCTTTTTGAGCGTCAGACTCCTCCTTTGATTTCTGAATTGTTTCCAATAATCCAGCAACTTGGGTTTCCAGAACATCTATCCTTGCAGCATTCGGATCAGGATGTCTGGATGATGACGCCTCGACATTGTGAATAGGGGAGGAGAAGATGGTATCGAAGTCAAACCCTTGTGTGAAATCTTCATAATTGAAGGGTTGACTTAGAGGATCAATGGTGGTTATTGGGATTGAGGATGTGATGAGGGTTGTAGGAGTTATGGTAGGGGTGATGGTGACTGACTCCGTGAGAATTGGAGTAGTCACCGCCACCTGAGCAGATGTGGTAGGGAGGGTCACTATCACAGGAATCTCCTCTGTGATTGAAGTGACGGCCGCTTCAAGTTGCACATGTGGCCTCCTCCTCCGACGGTATAGTTGCTGTGAAGGTGGGGTGGAGGCTGAATCAGGACTAGCAGCTGAAACTTGTACTTGCTGCTGAGCCTCTACCTCACTAGGGATTGAAAGTTGTTGCCTATCGCCCCTGTTTTTATGAATGCTTTCTCGTCTTTGTCTCTGTATAGTTGCGTCAGAGTCAGAGTCTGGCTCATATTCACTGCTAGAAGACTGTTGCTTTCTCTTGGAGGATGACTCAGGTAGGGTTTCCTTTGTCGTTCTCCTTGGGTGTACCTGCGATGGTGCATCATCGGAATCAGAAGAATCTGACACTGTCTCTTCCGAGTCGGATCCCTCAGCACCATCATTTCCTCCTTCTTCGTCTCCATTATCAGACGATCCATCATCACTTTCCACTTCCTCCGCTTGTTGTTGCTGTTGTTCATCGGAGTGTTCACTCAATTCAGGCTCCGAATTGTGACTATACCATCTCCAGTCACCTGGTGCCACATATACTTCATTTATGAGGTGGCCAAAGAGTTCAGTATGCACAGGGGTAGGTTCTACACTGCATGGCTTTAAGAATTGTTCGAACACTCTTTTGTCCACCCTCTTCACTTGAAGTCTCTCCCCTATAGCATGTAGGTTTGGCAACGCGTTGTTAATCAAAAGTTGCACAAACCTAGGGTATAATAAGAACCTAAACCTCTCCGCTGTGTTGATCTGCTCATTAATGGCTTTGAATATGTAGCGGGAGAAGTTGTAGCCCTTATTGAGAGATAGGCCAACCATGGTTACTGCAAGGTCATGACCCGTGGCATCTTTTCCAGCTTTCCTTGAGGAGATGCACATGATCATGACGTGGGTGAAGTATCTCCATTGGTCTAGCACCCACATCTTCTTATATGAAGCATAGTCTCTCGCCCCGACATATCCCATTCTTTGCCTCCAACAGCCGTCCACAAAGTAGTCTAGATAGGATGTCGGGTCGGTCAAGAGATCTCTGAATTGCAAGACCCTTCTAATAGAATCTTCAGAAAAGGCGATAGCATGACCAGCAACGGTAGCCCTTATAACATTCGGGGTTACCGTGCAATCATGCTCCGCAGTCTCCCAAAACTGCTTCAGATAGGGTCTTGAAATGATCGGGTCAGCAGAAATAGCGTAGCTGATTCTTGAACGGTTCAAGAAATCAACTATGTCTCTATACTGTAGTGCTGCACCCTTCCATTCTGGTTCAGTGTTAGCTAACAGATTTAATTCGTTAGTAAACGCCCGAGCCATAATCTGCAAAAAACACACAGAAATCATAATCAGAACAACAAGTATCATTGGAAATAAATAAACATGACTTAGTATAGTAGTTACTCTTTGAACTGAAATTTCAGACTCAGAAATTTTTCCCAAGTGTTGGTCCTGCGTACTTAGCAAGTACGCAGGAATTTCCTCTTGCGTACTTAACAAGTACGTATGAATTGCTTCTTCCGTACTTGCTAAGTGCGCAAGAACTACACTTGGTGAAAATTCCAGAAATTTGAAAAATTTAACTGATGTTCAAAAATCGGTGTGTATTGGGTCACCACAAGGTCGGAATCAATGATTCTAGCCTATGGGACCAATATCAACACCAAATACTTGCTATACTTGACCAATTTTGACCTAAACGTCGACCGAAACCACTGTCGGTTCAAATTCGAGGTCAAGGAGAAAATCAAGAGCTATACGGAAAAATTACGGGTCGATTATAGTATCTAATCAGGTTTAAGTGATAAAGATTTACCCAAACAACCCAAAATTTGCAAAAAAATCACGGAATAAACCTAAATTTTCTAAGTCATTGAATCGGTCCGATGTCACGATTTCGTGGATGGATTTAGCCTAGATTCTCACCAATTTGTTGTTATATGAAGATGAAACTAACAACGGGACGAAAAATCGGTTTAGGAACACTTTAATTTTTGAGTAAAAGTCGGAGGGAATTTGAACCGGTTTGAAAGTGATGAAACTCTGAAATTTTTCTAAGTCCAGTTTATATACCCCACGCAAAAAGGTCGTGCGTACTTAGCAAGTGCGCACGCTTTAACTCTTGCTTACTTACAAGTGCGCAAGACTTAACTCTTGCGTACTTACAAGTTCGCAAGACTTAACTCTTGCGTACTTGTTAAGTACGTAGGGCTTACTTCATGCGCACTTGTCAAGTACGCAGTAACCCTTAAGTGCGCAAACTTTCAACTCAAATTTATGAAGTTTTTCAAGTCAAATAACGAACAAGATAAAAATATTCAATCTGGAGGATTCAAATACAATTCAGGAAGGTTAAACACAAATATTTTTTTATTTATTTTTTATTTTTATTTTTATTTTTTTTAGCTTTTCTGAATAAAATTGAACTATGCATAAACTTAAAATCTTTTTGATCTTTTCTCATAGAAATATACAAGTATTCACACAAACTATTTTTGATTAAAGACACGAGCAGAGGATCATATCAGGCTATCTTTTAGCAAAAACGATACAATATAAACATCAAAGAATATGGGATCATGTCATGGATTACTCTTTATTCATACGTAATAAGCACATGAACAAGTAATTCAAGTTGACAATATTATAAGATTTGAAACTATAGGCATCTTTGTATCACATTCTTGTGTATTACTGTATTAATTATAAGATATACAACGTGTACCCCACTGATATGCTGCAATAATGTAAATTGCATTATCTCAAGGCATCTAAGATTTTCCCAATGATTTTCTAAATTTTCAGAATGAAGTTACATCTATTAGCACAGGAAAAATCAAGCAGAATCCATAAGGATTATCAGGAATCATAAGATTCAGAATCGAGTGATTCATTTGTCTTGGTTTCATTTGATTTTCTTCATTGAATATCGGTATGATGATTCAGGATAACATATATGGTGTTTGAAAAAGGTAAGGGGATCTAACTTTTATTTGGATTTGATTTCAATGAATCAGGAGTGATTCAAGGGTGAATACATGCTCAACAGTTGATGTAGACACATGTCTTGATTCAATCTCTCCCTGCATACTTGTGAGTATGGGTAGTGAGATGAACCACATTAATTGTGCTAACGACATAACCCGAAACTGACCTCAAAAGAAAATTATTGACAAAATCTAACATCCTTTATCTGATAATGATCTTTTCTATTCTTTTACGCACACACACTAGCAAACAGTTCAAATCACAGTTGTAATTTAGACTTTAGTTTCCACACTAGTAGTGATTCAAAGACGCCTACAGCCTACTGACAATTCAAATTACTTGTAAATAAGCAGATTAAAAAACATAATAATTTAAATAATTAAGTAAGTATGACGCAATCATTTCCCATATGAGCAGTCTGTGACGTTTAGATCATTTCTGATGTACTATTATTTCCTTTTTCTCAAGTTAACTTTGAAATTTTCTCCATTTTCTATTTTGTTTTTGATTTTGTAAAATATTTTGAAACTTAAAAGAACTATACAGAAAATTTAAAAGAAATAAAATTTAACTTCCATGAATTGAATTGATTTAAGAAAAATTAATTTTCACTCAGGATTGAACATTTCTATCAAGTTGACAAGATGCTCAAAACGGGATCGATCAAATGCCTTTATGAAAAGGTCAGCAAGATTGTCATCCGTGTGAACCTTTACAAGTTCAATTTGATGCTTTTCAGCACAATCATAGATGAAATGATGGCGAATTTCTATATGTTAAGTTTTGAAATGTTTCACCGGGTTATTTGTGATGGACATGGTGGCATTGTTGTCAATGAATAGAGGAGTTCCAGTGAAGTTTAAGCCATAGTCTCTCAATTGATGTTGAATCCACAATATTTGAGAACAACCGCTCGCCGCAGCAATGTATTCTGCTTCACAAGTTGAGACAGAAACCGTTGACTGCTTCTTACACTGCCAGGAAACCAGTCTGTCTCTTAAGAATTGACATCCACCAGAAGTTGACTTTCTGTCAAGGTTACAACCGCCATAATCTGACTCAGTGTAGGCTTTGAAGTCGAATGACTGCTGCTTAGAGTACCAAAGACCTAATCGGGGTTTCCCTTTCAAGTATCTAAAAATTCTCTTCACGGCTATCATATGTGACTCCTTCGGTTGAGAATGAAACCTTTAGCACAAGCACACAACAAACATTATATCGGGTCTTGAAGCTGTGAGATACATAAGTGATCCGATCATCCCACGGTACAATCTGCTATCTACATCCTTTCCATCTTTGTCAGGATGCAGACCATGAATGACTGGGATAGGTGTGCCATAAGTACTGCTATCATTCATCTTGTATTTTGACAAGATGTCCTGCACATACTTGGTTTGATGTAGATAAATGCCATCCTCTCTTTGACTGACTTGTAGACCTAGGAAGAACGACAATTCACCCATATTACTCATTTCAAACTTGGACTTCTTCACCTGCTCGAATTCCCTACACATCTCTTCATTGGTAGATCCAAAAATAATGTCGTCGACGTATACTTGTACAAGAAGAATGTCACCTCCTGCTTTCCTAATGAAGAGGGTTGAGTCAATCTGTCCACGGTCGAAACCATTAGACAGTAGATGCTTAGATAATGTCTCATACCATGCCCGCGGTGCTTGATGAAGACCATAAAGTGCTTTGTCGAGCTTATACACTTTATTGATATTAAGCGGATCTTCAAAGCCGGGAGGTTGAGTGACATAGACCTCTTCATGAACTTTTCCATATAGGAAAGCACTTTTCACATCAAGTTGGTAGACCTTGAAGCCAACGTAGGTAGCATAAGCCAAGAACAGTCGAATGGCCACAACTCTAGCAACTGGGGCATATACTTCCATGTAATCCAAGCCTTCTTGTTGGTAAAAACCCTGAACAACCAACCTTGCTTTGTTCTTCACAACCACATGACGATCATCCATCTTGCATTTGAACACCCATCTGGTTCCAATTGGCTGAAAGCCTTTTGGCAAGTCAACCAAATCCCACACGTGCAACTTTTGGAATTGAGAGAATTCATCTTGCATCGCCTCAATCCAGCAGTTGTCCGCGAGAGCCTCCTTCACATTCTTTGGCTCTAACTGGGACACGAATGCAGCATGCAGACATGTTTCCATGAGACCTGTGTCAAGTATCTCCGAGTAAAGACTAGTGTTCTCAGTAATGGTTCGATCACGAGTCTGAATACCGGCATAAGGATCACAAATAATGTTGTCGATTGGATGATTCCTATGCACTCTCATCTCCGGTACAATCGGTTCCTGAATTTCTGAATCTAGATTCGTGCTTAACTCCCTCATTTCCTATGTTCCAGAAGAAGAGGATTCAATGTTAATTGGATCAGCTGGAGCTTCATTTCCTACAGTTATGTTAGTATTGGCGTGAGCGTCATCTCCAACAACATGAACATATTCACTGTTATCACTGTCATGAGTTCCAGATGCAGATGCATCATTGGAATCAGGAGATATGATCGGTATAGTAGCACGAGTAGAGAAACTGGAGTCATCGCCGCCACCCAATAATTCATAAACATTTGCGGCGTCAACTGCAAATAGATCGGGAAGATTGAATGACTTGAATAGCGCATCATAATCAAAACCCCAAGCTAGACCTGTTGGTTCGGGTGGAATGTTGTGTTTACTACAATCCACTTCGAACCATTCCTCGACAGTACGAGTTCTTATGTTGTACACTCTCTTGCAAGGCGAGTTGGCAACGTATCCTAAGAAGATGCCTTCCACCGCTTTTGCATGAAACTTAGACTAGCGGTCTTTGTACTGTAGCAACAAGGAACAGAGACTACCAAAAGGAACTAGGTAATCAAGATTGGGAAGTCGATTGTTGATCAACTCGTAACAAGCCTTGTTGTGCCTCTTCACAACCAGAACTCTGTTTAAGACATGACAAGATGTATTAACGGCTTCTGCCCAGAAAGTGACAGGAAGCTTTGCATCCGACAACAAAGTCCTTGCAGTCTCAATCAGTGTTCTGTTCTTCCGTTCAGCAACTCCATTCTGCTGAGGCGTGTACGGCGCGCTGAATTCGTGACGGGTCCCTTTCTTGAGATAGAAAAGTTCCATCAAATTATTCTTGAACTCAGTTCCGTTATCACTCCTTATTCTTCTAACTTTTAGCTTAAAGAGATTCCAAGCTCAGGATCAAGTATTGAAGAATATCAGCAGTCTCGTCCTTAGTACCTAAAAAATGCACCCAAGAAAAACGTGAGAAATCATCAGTTACAACTAGACAGAACGACTTACCTCCAATACTCCTGATACTTATGGGGCCAAATAGATCCATGTGTAATAGCTCCAAAGGGGTATCACTGGAGTTTTGGAGCTTGGGCTTGTGAGACTTCCACTGCTGTTTGCCCTTTTTACAAGGCATACAGTCATCTGCAACGGTAAATCTCAACTTAGGAACCCCGGTTACCAAACCGTTTCGGACAAGATGGTTCATTTTACGATACGAAATATGTCCGAGTTTCCTATGCCACAAGATAGAGTCAAGCTCTGTCGCTTTTGTAAGCAAACAAGTAGCAACTGATGAGGTGGTTGTTGCCACGCTCATATCGATCTGATAGGTGTCGTTTGTTCTTGGCGCTCTCATCAGGATCCAATCTTCAGGAACTTCAAAACCCGGGTTTGAGAAATAGGCATTCTGACTTGTCAAATATCACCGAGTACTCCTTGTCGCACATTTGGGAGACACTCAATAAGTTATGCTTCAGCTGCTTGCAAAAGTTGACAATGTCAAAGCTGACACAACCGTTCGAAACCACGCCTTGACACTTGATGTTGCCGCCTTTTTCTCTGGCAAAGGCCACATAGCCGCCTCTGAATGGTTTAACATCTTGACGCAAGGCCATGTTTCCTGTCATGTGCCGGGAGCATCCACTATCTACATACCAACGGTTAGAGATAGTACCCTTCGGACGTCCCTGCACAAGTCACAAAAGAATTAGTTAGATTTGTAGACCCAAGCCATTGTGGTCTTGGGTCGTCCATCCTTTTCAAAATAAACTACTTTCTTTAACTCACAGTCGTGATGACTGTTCAAAACGGATGAATCTTTCAAAGAATTAGGACTAGGAGATTGAGAAGCTTTGGATTTGGCAGTCCAGGATTTCTTCTGTTTCTTAACCGGAACAGGAGACTTTGGTTCAAGAACAGCAGGTGAACTTGTGGAAGCTTCACCTGATTGAACTGAAGTCAGCTGTTCTAGCTTTCTCAACCTCTTGTTCGTTCTCTTTCTCTGTGGTTTAGAAAGTCTCGCCATAGGTTTCTCACCAGTACGTGTACTACCAGAGGTAGATCAGGTACAGCAGGTTGCGTTACCTTTCTTGAAACAGATGATTTAGCTTTAGATTTGATCTTGGGCTTTACCATCGGTTTGACTGGTGGTTTCACCACATTTTGTTTTGGACATTTGGGAGGTTTCACTGATGGCGACCTAGGGATGACAGCCGGTTTTGAAACAATAGGTTGTTTCCCTTGGTTATTTGAAGGACAGTTCACAAGAATGTGACCAACCAAGCCACAATGAAAACAGTTCCTCTTGTCTATATAAGTTCTCTTGTAAGGCTCATTAGATCTGGCCTTAGATAACTCAGCATTATGAGCATGAGGAGTTGGTTTATGAATAGGAGTCTGAACCTTTACAGTTTGGTTTTTGGGAGTATAGTATTTTTCCAAATTTTCTTTGTAACCAAGCCCATAGTGAGCTGAAAAAGCCTCTTTCTTTACTTGGTTATGATTTTTATAACCCCCATAAAGCATTACCTTTAATTTATCATTTGATTAAATGATATCGGGTTCAGTTAAAATACAATTGTCACTATTAGTGATAATGTTTTTCTTTACTTTCTGTTCAGTTAACAACTCCTCAGATACTACTCCTTCAGGGCAAGTGTTAACCGACCCATCTTCAGAAGCAGTAACGAACTCCTCACTAGATGTGGAGTTAGACTTACTTGAGGATTCATCCTTTTTAGGGGAATCATCCTTATCAGAGGACTCATCTAGACAAGTAAGATCAATGTCTATTAAGCTATTGACAAACTTCCTGCTTACTGGTGGAGGAATGGCATTAGTACCCAGCCCTAACCCATTCATTTGTCTCACTACAGATTCGTAGTGTTCCACCACAAAATGAGAGTTTTTCAACTTCTCATTAGAACATTTTAACTGCAAGATCTCATTTTGCAGTTTGTTGATTTCATTGTTCCGTTTTTCCAACCCTGTATGCAATATCTAAGTGAAGCTGTTGATCGCTTATTATTAGAGAATATTCACATTTTTCCTTTTTCAACGTTTCAATAGAATCTTTAAAACGTTTTCGTTTTCTTTATAGTTTAGAGCTGCCATACATAGTGGTTCGATTTTGTCTTGTAGCCTAGAATTCTCAAATTTTAGCCCTAGACATTTGGAACATGAAATAACAGAAAAAGGATTAGAATCTACCTCAGACGATGAACTTGTTGCTTCTCCAATGGCCATGAGAGCAACAGCAGTAGTAGATTCCTCTTGATCAGCTACAGAAGCTTCCTTTACTTCAGCTTCCTTCTCTTCCTTTGTAGCAGCAGTAGTAGACTCTTCTAGGTCAGCCATAGAAGCTTCCTTTTTCTCAGCTTCCATCATCTCCACGATCTCAGCCATGAGACCAACCTGAGTTTGTGCAATGATGGCATCCTCCAGATGAACACCCCAATCAAAGGTTTCGTCCTGTTGAGCTACCAGTGCATTGGACGTTCCACCTTGGCTTTGATTGTGGTGGTTTGGGTTGTCGTGGCCATGGCTGTTTCCTTGGCTAGGTCTTGTAAAACCAGAGGCCGGTGCTCTGTCTTTCTGATACTCATGAGAAAAGTGTCCATAGTTTAGACACTTATAGCATTTGGCCTTAGATTTGTCAAACCCGACCTTGGCATTAGAATGCCCGCTAATAAACTTTCTTCCTGTTCTGTTCAGGAAACGCTTGGCTCTCCTCAATAGCATGGCCATATTCCATTGAATATCCATGCCCTCCATGTCATCCGGATCCACTTGATTAAAACCTTCTTCAATCGTCTCGGGATGTGTAAGCTTGCCACCTATGAAATTCTCATACGCAAGCATACAAGATGAGAATAGTGCTACATGATCTTCAGCTATTCTGGCTATAGCTGATTGGTTAGCTGAAGATGTAGCAGGATGATTTCTTGAGGTATGTTGATGATGAGACACCAACCCTGATCCAGATGCATAGCATGCATGACCACCATAACCATTTGAGTGGTCTTCTTCAGTAGAGTTTCCAATGAAAAGGGCAATTCCAGAGCCCGATGACTTGGATGTAGAAGTCGTCCCATGATACATAGAAGGGTCTTGTATCTGAGGTCTTCCTGAGCTCTCCTTTCTTTTTAGGTTCATGTCATGAGCTTGAACCTTTCCAATTGCCTCCTCTACTATCATCTCGGATTTTCCCTCATCAGGATTGTGTACATCTCAAATTTGGGTGGCAAAGCATCCAAAAACTTTTCCACCAGCTCTTCATCTGGATACCTGAGTTCAAAAGCCTTCAACTCAGTCTGTAGATGATAGAATCTAGAGATGAGGTCATCTAAAGATTCGTTCTCTAAAAATCTGAAGCATTCATACTGCTTCCGGAGTAGATCCCGCTTACTCTTCTTGATATCACTATTTCCTTCGAATCTTTTTCTGTAAAGCTTTCCAAAGATCCTTAGAATTGTCATAACCTTGGAAACTGTGGAACAATTCCCGAGTTAATGCCATAGTGATTGAACCAAGTGCCTTCTTTTCTCGATCATAAGCTTTCTTTTCTTCATCATAAAGTTTAGAGATAGGTTTGGGCATAGTTTCATCAAGATAGATGTGTGTGGGATGCTTATATCCCTCAAGGATTGGTATCCATAGCGATGAGTCGGTATAAGAAATGTAGTGCTCAAAACGTGCTTTCCAATTAGTATAATCGTTTACGTTCAGCAACTTTGGCGGTTTCTGTGGTGTACCGATCTCATTATCATAGTTTAAAAGGTTTCCAAGATTCTGAAGATTCGACATAGTGAACACTTAGTCAAATTTCAGAAAAATCAGACACAGTTGCGCACTTGATATTGGCCTTGCGCACTTGAGAAATGGTCTTGCGTATTTAAGATTTACTCTTGCGTACTTGATAAGTACACAGGAGTAAATGATAAGTACGCAGGATATAACTTAAGTTCGCACAAGATCAGTCTTGTTCACTTGTAAGTACGCAGGAGATTAGTCTTGCGTATTTAGTACGTATGCAATAGAACTGTACTTTTTGCCAGAAATGGTATGTACGCACAACACCTTTTCAGCAACTCTCACCAAACTATTCCGGTCACTGGAAAATCGTCGGAGATGGTAAAAATTGGACTGATGAACAATGCAAATGAGCCAAAGGGTCAGAAACTTGTTTCTAACCAACCTTTGATACTGAAATAACTCAAATACACAACAAAATTCGGATTTTGAGTGATTTTTGCTTCTAAAATAGTGCTCAAGAGCTACCCCTATTTTATCACAAAAATCAACAAAAGTACCTCCTTTTGCTTGTAAAATCTCTGTAGAAACTCTCCAAACTCACTCAAAAAACTCGAAATCAAGAGCAATGCTCTGATACCACTTGTAGGTCCCTCGGGTGTGGCGGATCGTCACATGCAAGTGGGTCTACTAGTCGGACCGGGTGCGGAATACCCGTGACTAGGTGGAGAGTCAAACAACACAAAGTAACCAACAAGAGAATCACTTTAAACGTTCTTTCTTTTATAAACACTTGAAGGTTACAGAGAGAAGTACTGAGATTACAATTTGCGTATTTGCAACTATGGCTGCGTACTTAACTTCTGTTAACCTATCCTATTTATACAAGACCTGTTGCCTGAAGTGCGCAGGGAAAAATGCTCTAGCGTACTTAACAAGTACGCAAAGGTATTCTTGCGTACTTGCTAAGTACGCAGGAGCTTTCTCCTGCGCACATACAAGTGCTCAAAAGTAAATACATCTATGCAACATTCAATATGTAAAAGTAAATACAACTCGATAAACTAATACATAAAGACTCTTACATACAAAGACAATTACAAACATTAAAGTACAAACTAAGACTCTATCTATCCAGAGTGTTTGTCACAGGAAAGTGCTTCAACAGGAATGGTTCGAAGTGGATTGTAGCAAACACAACATTCCACCAGAACCAACTGGTCCATCTTGGGGTTTTGATTATGGTGCGTTATTCATGTCTTTCAACCTTCCTGATTTGTCTGCCGATGATGCCGCAAATGTGTATGATTTCTTTATTGGCGGTGATGATTCAAATTTCTCCACTCATGCCACGGTGCCCATTGTAACTCCCGATTCCAATGCTGCATCTACATCTGGAACTCATGACAGTGATGATGTTGAAGTTGTCCATGCTGATGGAGATGACGCTATAGCTAATCCTAACACTCATGTAGGAAATGAAGCTCCAGCTGATCCAATCAAAGTTTAATCGTTGTCTTCTGGATCACAGGGTATGGGGGAGTTTAGCATGAATCTAGACACAAATCTCCAGGAACCGCACGTACCAGAGACGAGAGTGCATAAGAATCATCCAATTGACAACATTATTGGTGATCCTCATGCCGGTGTTCAGACTCGTCATAGAACCATTGCTGAGAAAACTAGTTTGTACGCTGAGATACTTGACACTGGTATCATGGAAACATGTTTGCATGCTGCGTTCGTGTCCTAGTTGGAGCCGAAGAATGTGAAGGAGGATCTCGCTGACAACTGCTGGATTGAGGCAATACAAGATGAACTGTCCCAATTCCAAAAGTTGCATGTGTGGGATTTAGTTAACTTGCCAAGAGGCGTACAACTAATTGGAACCAGATGGGTGTTCAAGTGCAAAATGGATGATCGTCATGTCGTAGTGAAGAATAACGCAAGGTTGGTTGTTCAAGGATTTTATCAACAAGAGGGCCTGGATTACAGTGAAGTATATGCCCCAGTTGCTAGACTTGAGGCCATTCGATTGTTTCTGGCTTATGCCTCCTATGTCAGTTTCAAGGTCTATCAACTTGATATGAATAGTGCTTTCATGTATGGAAAAGTTCATGAAGAGGTCTATGTCACTCAACCTCCCGACTTTGAAGATCCGCATAATATCAATAAAGTGTATAAGCTAGACAAAGCACTTTATGGTCTTCATCAAGCACCTCGGGCATGGTATGAGACATTATCAAAACATCTACTGTCCAAAAGTTTCAATCGTGGACAGATTGACTCGACCCTCTTCATTCGAAAAGCAGGAGGTGATATTCTACTTGTACAAGAGATGTGTAGGGAATTCGAACAGGTGATGAAGTCCAAGTTTGAGATAAGCAAGATGGGTGAATTGTCATTCTTCCTGGGTCAGCAAGTCAGTCAAAGAGAGGATGGCATCTATCTACATCAAACTAAGTATGTGCAGGATATCTTGTTGAAATACAAGATGAATGATAACAATACTTATGGCACACCTATCCCTGTCAATCACGGTTTGCATCCAGACAAAGATGGAAAGGATGTGGATTATAAATTGTACTGTGGGATGATTGGTTCTCTCATATATCTCATAGTTTCAAGGCCGGACATAATGTATGTTGTATGTTTGTGCTCAAGGTTTCAGTCACAACCAAAGGAGTCTCATATGATAGCTGTCAAGAGGATATTCATATACTTGAAAGGGAAATCCTGATTAGGTCTTTGGTACTCAAAGCATTAGTCATTTGACATCAAAGCCTATACTGATTCAGACTATGGCGGTTGTAACCTTGATAGAAAATCAACTTCAGGTGGATGTCAATTCTTGGGAGACAAGCTGGTTTCCTGGCAGTGCAAGATGCAGTCAACGGTTTTTGTTTCAACATGTGAAGTAGAGTACATTGCTGAAGTGAGGGGTTGTTCTCAGATATTGTGGATTCAACAGCAATTGAGAGACTACAGCTTAAACTTCACTGGAACTCCACGTTCATTGAAAACAATGCCACCATGTCCATCACAAACAACCCGGTGAAACATTCCAAAACTAAACATTTTGAAATTCGCCATCATTTCATCTGCGATTGTGCTGAAAAGCATCTCATTGAACTTATAAAGGTTCACACAGATGACAACTTTGCTGACCTTTTCACTAAAGCGTTTGATCGAACACGTTTTGAACATCTTGTCAAAATGAAAGGAATGTTCAATCCGGAGTGAAAACTTGTTTTTCTTAAATCAATTCATTTCATGGAAGTTAAATTTTCAATTTCTTTTAAATGTTTTATGTATAGTTCTTTTAATTTTCAAATATTTTACAAAAATACAAACAAAATAGAAAATCGAGAAAAATTCAAAGTCATTTTGAGAAAAGAGAAAATGATAGTACATCAGAAATGATCTAAACGTCTTAGATTGAACATATGGGAAATGATTGCGTCATGCTTACTTAACTGTTTAAATTGCTGAGTTTTTAATCTGCTTAATTATAAGTAATTTGAATTGTTAGTAGATAGTAAGCATCTTTGAATCATTAGTAGTGTGGAAATTAAATCATTACTACAACTGTGTTTGAACCCATGTATGCTAACGTGTGTGCGTAAAAGAATGCAAAAGATCGCTATCAGATATGGGATGCTATATTTTGGCAATGATTTTCTTCGAGACCATTTTCGGGTTGGGTTGTTAGCACAATTAATGCGGTTCATCTCACTGCCCATACTCACAAGTATACAATGAGAGATTGAATCAAGATATGTCTTGACATCAACCCGTTGAGCATGTATTCACCCTTGAATCACTCCTAATTCAATGAAATCAAATCCAGATAAAAGTTGGATCCCCTTACGTAAATCCTCAAACACAATATTCATTATCCTGAATCATCATACCGATATTCACTAAAGAAATCACATGAAAGCAAGACAAATGAATCACTCGATTCTTAATCTTATGATTCCTGATAATCCTTATGGATTCTGTTTGATTTTTCTTGTGCTAATTGATGTAGTCTCATTCTGGAAATCAAGAAAATCATTGGGAAAATCTTAGATCCTTGAGATTAGTGCAAAGTAAATTCATAGCATAACTTTGGGGCACACGTTGTATATTTATAACTATTACCTTAACACACAAGAACATGATACTAAGATGCTTATGGTTTCAAATCTTATAATATTGTCAACTTGAATTACTTGTTTTTGTGCTTATTACGTATGAATAAATAGTAATCCATGACATGATCCCATATTCTTTGATGTTTATCTTGTATCATTATTGCTATAGTTTAGCCTGATATGATCCTCTGCTCATGTCTTTGAACATAAATAGTGTGTGGTATATACATGTATATCTTTATTCAGAAAAGCTCAAAAATATTTTTAAGTTTACGTACAGTTCATTCTAATCAGAAAAAGCCAAAAATATTTGTGTTTAACCTTCTTGAATTGACTTTGAATCCTCTTGATTGAATATGCTTATCTTGATCGTTATTTGACTTTGACTTCTTCATAATTTGAGTTGAAATTTGTGAAACACAAGGGTTTCTGCGTACTTGCTAAGTACGAAAGACTTAAGTCATGCACACTTGTTAACTACGCAAGCTTTAAGTCTTGCGCACTTGCTAAGTACGCAAGACCCAAACGCGCTGGGTATATATACAGGACTTAGGTTTTTTCTGAGTTCATCTCATTTCAAACTTTCGACACTGTTGCATATTCCTTGATCAGTTTTCACTCAAAAATTCGTGTATTCCCGAACAGTTTTTCATCCCGATTCTAGTTTCAACATCATCTAACTTACATTTGGTGAGAATGTTGGAGCATTTCATCCGTTAAATCTTGAGTTTTGGACCGATTTGTGAACTTGAAGAACTAGGGTTTTGGACTTTGATTTTTGACAAATTCTGGTTGTTTTTGACACACATTTTGACTTAAAACTTGTTTAAAATCATTATTCAAGCCTCGATCATCACATAATTGTCCAAAACACTCATTGATTTTGATTTTGACCTTTGTGTTTGACCGTGGGTTCACGTTGGTCGAAATTTAGGTCAATAATTCTGGTTTTTAGCAAAATTTTAGTGTTGAAATAGGTTCCATTGGTCTTAAACATGTTTTTCGACTAAGGGGTAACCAACATTCACATCAAAATCTCACAATCTACTGATTTTGGATTTTCAAAATGTGTCTAAGTGTTAAGCCCTGCGTACTTAACAAGTACGCAAGACTTAAGTCCTGCGTACTTGCTAAGTACGCAGGGCCTAAACCCTAAGTACTTACCAAGTACGCAGGAAGGGCAAATCTAAAATTTTTCTAACTTTGATTTCAGTTAAATGTGATTGTGCTATACTTGGTCATGTGTGTTCAATTCCAATGACTCTTCTTGTTCTTATTGTGTTTACTGTTTGTTTTTGTAGTGATGGCTCGTGTATTTACAAGTGAGTTCAATCTACTGGCACTTACTGAATCGGAATGGAAGGGTGCTGCACTTGAGTACTGGGAGATCGTTGATTTCTTGAATAGCTCAAGGATATGCTATGCTATTTCAGCAGACCCTGTCGTATCAAGACCGTACTTGGAGTAGTTCTGGGATACTACAGAACATAACTGCACACTAACCCCCAATGTCATTTGGGCTACTGTGGCAGGTCATGATATTGCCATTTCTAAGGACACCATCAGGTGGGTCTTACAGTTCTGAGATCTTGCAACCGACCCAATCTCCTATCCTGATTACTTTGTGGATGGGTGTTGGAGACAACGTATGGGATACGTCGGTGTGTGGGATTATTCATCTTACAAGAAGATGTGGGTGCTGGATCAGTGGAGGTACTTTGCCCACATTATGATCGTATGCATGTCTTCCAGGAAGGCAGGAAAGGATGCCATGGGTCATGATCCAGCATCCGCTATGGTTGGGCTGTCTCTCAACAAGGGCTACAACTTCTACCACTACATGTACAAAGCCCTAGTTGATCAGATTAATACGGCGGAGAGGTTTAGATTCTTGTTATACCCCATATTTGTGCAACTCTTGATAAATGATACGTTGCCTAATCTACCTGCTATTGGGGAGAGACTGCAAGTTAAGCGGGTGGCCAAGAGAGTTTTCTCATAGTTCTTAACGCTAGGCACCTACCCCTAAGCATACTCCACTCTTTGGCCACCTGATCAATGAAGCTTATGTGGCACCTGCATATTGGAGATGGTATAGTGCAGAGTCTGAGCCTGAACTCAGTGAACACAGTGATGAACAACATGAAGAAGAGGAAGCTGAATCTGAGGATTGAGTGTCTGAAAATGGAGGAGTCAAAAAACAGGGAAGTGGGGGTGCTGAAGAATCCGACTCAGAAGCGACCGAGTCAGATTCATCTGATTCTGATGATGCACCATCACAGGCACACCCAAGGGGATTGATGAAGGTGACCTTTCCCGAGTCATATTCCAAGAGAAAGAGACAAGAGACTAGCAGAGAATATGAGCCCGATTTTGATTCGGACACTGCTATACAGAGACGTAGATGGGAAAGTATGAACAAGCGTCGGGGGGATAGGCAACACCAACCTATTCTTCATGAGGTGGAAGTAAGTGCTCAGAGGCAAGTAACAGTAACAGCTGCGAGCACTGAATCAACTTCTACTTCACCTTCACAGCAGCTTTATCGGCGATAGAGGAGGAGGCCATTGGTAACATCTGTTGAGGCTACTACTAATATCACAGAGGAGGTTCTTGTGATAGTAACCCTCCCTATAAAATCTGTCCAAGTTGCGGTAACGACTCCAATTCTAACAGAGTCTATCACCATCACCCCAACCACCATCCAAACAACCACCATCCGTATCTCAATCCCCACAACCACTCTCCAACACATCAGTGAACCATTTCCTGAGTTGGATTTTACTCATGGACTTGATTTTAATGAAATCTTCACCTTCCCAACTCATCAAGCCGAAGCATCGTCGTCTAGGGGTCCTGATCCTAGAGATGCCAGGATCACTACTCTAGAGACTCAAGTTGTTGGATTACTTGAAATGGTACGGAAATAACGTGAAGAATCTGACAAGCAAGAGGGCCAGATAAACTCGCTGATTGATGAAGTAACCGCTTTGAAGAAACAGCGGGCAGTTGATGAAAAGCAGCGTAAGGAGTATGATGCTATGGTTAAACTGGTTTGTGATATGGCAAAGACGCTTGCTGCTCAGGGGGATAAATTGAAAGAATTGTTGGAGAAGCAACCGACTAAGCCTAGAAGTGAAGAGGCTTGTCACTTAGTTGATCTAACTAGGAGTGATGACCAGGACAAGGATCCTAAAGACGGGCCGAGTGGAAGTGAGCAGCAATCATTGGTTTTGGCGATTGTTCCCATTTCGGCCATTCCTATGGCTGACGGAGAGTCTACTCGGACTGAAGGTGGAGGTGATGCTTCGGGTCGTGATAAAGGGAAGTCGGTGGCTGAAGTTTTGAAAGATCTATCTGACGACGTGTCGGATGATATGATGTTATTATTTGAGCCAGACTATTCCAAGGAAGCACATATCGATGCTCTCTGCAATTTGGAAGAGGGAGAGATCGAGTCTGGTGATGATTGGGATGAGGAGGATGAGGATGTTGTAATTGAAGTTCCCAAGGGCGACGGGGAAGGAGAGTATGAGTTTAAAGATGGAGAGATTTTTGAAGCTCCATTCTTTGAAACTAATCTTGACACATGTTCAGTAGAGCCTGTAAGTACTATTGAGGCGTTGACTGAAGCCTCTCCTACCAACCCTACACCTGTGGATCCAGAGGCGCAGAAAAGCAAACATACGCCTGCAAGTTCGTCAAAGTATCCGGCTACTGTCTGGTAGAAGACATCAATCATAGACAAATATGGAGCGACATGTATGATCTTAGTTATGAGGTTCGAGGATGACAAGAAGCTATTTGCAATTAAGCGAGCTAGGGGGTTCAATACTAGAAACCAACCAGTGAAGCTTTCTGCTCCTAGCCAAAGTACGACCTCGTGAACCTAGCAAACCTAGAGCTGCTGGGTCACTCAAATCACGCAGTAGCAATGGGTTTGTGGTGGGTTTTGCAGCGAAAGGTAAGATCTGGGATGTTCGAAATGTTTAAGCCTCAAGTGCCCAAGAGAGTCAGGGACAAGAACGTTAGACATCCCGTGACTCATAAAATCTTAAAGAAACTGGTATACAAGCCAGTGCTGTGTGAAACCAGGATTCCCCTGGGCAAGTTATCTCAGGATATCCTCGGTAACATATGGTACTGGTACGTAGATCCTAAATCGGGAGAGGCAGTGGTGATTGGAAAGGTGTGGTCCGAGAGCGGAAGCTTAGTGCCAAGGGAACTGATCAGAGTTTTTGATAAAGTCTGCTTCATAAACTTTTCTGTGAAAGATCTAGAGGTGCTGGCTGACAAGCACTGCATGTACACGGACGAGTGGACAAAGTTCCTTGCTTCTAAATACGACAAGGTGGTCAAATTCTACCTTGACTACAAGAAGAAGATGGAAGTTAAAGCTGGGGAGCTGTGAAGACCGAAGACAATCTAGAGTTGTTGTCAATGGGGAGTTTGTTGAAGCACTTTTGTGTGACAAACACTCTTGATATTGTCTTAGCTTTTGTACTTGTCTTGTATGTATTAGTCTTTTTATGTTAGTGTCTGTATGTATCAGTTATCAAGTTGTAATTACTAATGTATGTACTAGTCGTCTGTTTTCTCTAAGTGTTTTGCGCACTTAGCATGTGCGCAAGAATTACTTCCTGCGTACTTAGCAAATACGCAAGAATACTCTGCGTACTTGTTAAGTACGCAAGAACAATTTGCCCTCCGCACTTGTTAAGTGCGCAGAGATCAGGTCTAGTATAAACAGGTTGTGGTGACAGAAGTTATGTACGTACTCATTTGTAACATCTCTATAACCTACAAGTTTTATAATAGAAGAAGTTTGAATGTGTTTTCGCTATCGGTTTACTTTGTGTTACTTGATTCTCCACCTAGTCACAGTTATTCCGCAGCGGTTCGACTAGTCACACACCCACACGTAACGATCCGAGACAACCGGGGACCTACAAGGTTGTTCGTTGATTTGTGTTCCAGTTTCGAGTTTTAGGGTTTTTGAGCATATCTGTGTTCATACGAGTTCGTATTTTTTCAAACCAAAAATCCTTAAATCCGAGTTTGTTATCACTTCATTTAGTGTTTGGAAGGCTAAGAGTTTGTTAGATGATGTTTTCTAAGCTTTTGGAAGCATTAATTTCTCAGATCCATCACTTATTGAGCATTCTCCTCAAGATCCATTAAGAACACTGTTACTTTTTGTTAAGTAAGCAAATTCAGCTTTTCTGCGTACTTACAAAGTACGCATGGGTTTTATCCTGCGTACTTACTAAGTACGCATGAGAAGTTGTCCTGCGTACTTGTTAAGTACGCATGAGTATTTTCCTCTGCGTACTTAGCATGTACGTATGGGCATTTTGGCTTTGCGTATTTACTAAATACGCATGAACACCTTTTATGTGCGTATTTACTAAGTACGCATGAACTAGCATCAAGGATTAAAAAAAAAGTTTTTTGGCGGGAAAACTTTTCTTAGCCAAATTTTTTAGGGATCATTTGTACGCTTGTTTCGGGCCGTTTTTGAGAAGATAGTAATTTTGGTTTTTTCGGACCAAAATTTGTATACGATGTGGCTTGACGAAACACGGACAAGATTTTTGTTGGATGGTACTACTTGTCATACATTGTTTAAGTGTTCATACCTGAAAATGTGGGCTACGAGTATCCGGGATACTTATTTAATAAGGTATGAATTCTGAACTAATGGGAGCAATTGGGTAGTCATCGGCTAAAGGTCTCGTTCTATTTGTGAAGATGTGGCTGCTTTGGGTCTTTTGGAAAGAGAATCATCTTGTTTAGGTATTCAAACCTGAATATGTAGGCTACGAGTATCCGAGATACTTCTTTAATAGGGGATGAATACTGGAACAACTTGAACCCAAGGATTTGCTGTTTTGGATCTTTGCAAAGGAATAAAAGAATAAAATTCTGGTGTTGGCTAGTTGTGCTTTTTGAGGATTTGAGTGAAGTGGTAATGAAGCTGGTCATAGTTTACAGAGAAATGAGGGGGATAAAAGTACAAAGTATTCATGAGACAATAAAGAGGTGGTGGATAAGCCGTTGTACTTCCTATATATAAACCTCTTTAATGTGACATCGATCTCAGCTATGATTTCTCGTGTAAACTATAGTTTGTGTTAGATTCTGTCAAGTGTTTTCAAGATGAATCTGGATATATGTTGGATTATTAGTTGAAGATGGAACCTTTTATCAGTGGTCGACGGGATAGGAAACATTCCCTTGTTTCTCGTCTAGTCAGATGGAGCTTAACCTGAAAGGGGATATTTGAAATGAACATCTTCGGGAATTTGGTTAATTCATGAAGATACAGGATAGAGTTGGACACATCTGGTTGAAGACTTAAGTTTATCTTACTGAAATTCCTATAGGAGCTGATTAGTTTGATGCAGGTTATTGGAAACTCAAACTCTCTATCATATGCCAGCTGATTTGGAGTTGTCTTAGTCTACTATTGTTACCTGGTTAGAAAGACATTGTTAGTCTCAGAATTCTAAGTCAGGGTGGAGCAAGCTATCGCTGAGAGGATGAACTACAATGAAGTGTGTTGGGTTAGTTGGTTCCAATTGAAGCACTTGGTTTGGTCTATGATGAAAGCTACGGTTAAGAGGGAGTCATTTGTGTCATCACTTGGCAACTGAAGACTGAAGTTTGAAGATTTTAAGATCTCAAGTGGAATGCCATAGGATCATGTCTCGCCAGAAGACACTTGATGTCATTAGTTTAGAGGGAGTCTGTTAGGACATTCTTTGTAAACTGATGTATATCAGTGTTAGTGGTAGATAGAATTTGATGTTATAGTTAAGTGGGAGTTTGTAGAAGCATGTTTTGGTAACTGTAGATAAAATTCTATGTATTGGTGTACGTGGCTTGTACGCAGGAGGGTGTTCCTGAGTACTTAGCCTGCACACCAGTTTGGTCCTGCGTACTTAATAAGTACGCAAGGCTTTTGCCTTGTGTACTTGTGAAGTACGTATGACCAAACTCTGCGTACTTAGACAAGTACGCAGGTAATGTTCCTTCCCCTATAAATAGAAGACTTGTCTTCATTTGTAGGTGGAACTCTGGAACTAGGTTGAGAGGTGTCCGGGTCAGAACGAGCTCTCCCGAGCCCTGTACCGTGAGCTTAGATGAGAGATGTGTGCTCTTTCGGTATTTAGTCTGTAATACGGGATGACTTCTATGTTATGGATTACGTATTGTTGATTCTTCCCTTGTTTATGTTTGTGTTTCTCTGTCTCTTTTTCTTTGTTCCCACACTGTCACACCCCAACCGACGGCGGAAACGTCGGGGCGGGACATGTAGACTGGTCATGAGCACAAGGTTGTCTAGATTTCAATATTTAATCATCAATTTCATTTCAAACAATCCAAACACCACCAAATTCAAGAAAGTACATAAATGAAATACATAGTATTCTTTATTTAAATTTAACTAAGTCCAAAGCCTATGTGTAGCATGTCTTGATCAAACTCACACATTAGCACCTGAAACATGAATAAAATAAAGTCAACTAAAAATTTGGTGAGCATACACAGGTGTATACATAGATAGTGTATAGATGTAAATAATCAAATCCTTACATAACATGATAAAATAAGGCATTTATGAGGAGCAGCTATTGTGTAACCAAAGTACAATCAAACCTTTGTAACTAGCATGCAAATTCACGCGAATCTGGGTGGGTTTGTCAGACTCAATAGATCTATCATTGTTAACCGTCGGCTTGAATAGTTAATGATTGCACATAAATTGCACACAAAAGTTAACACACCTACCACTCAAACATAAAGCTCAAATTTGCACACATGAATGTAAAGAGGATTTGTATTTGTGTAGTTTGTGTAAATGTAAGCAATTGTTTGTATAGAGTTCATGTTTCACCCCAAAAAGTGTAAAAGAGTAAAATGGGCTATGTAATACTCACTTGATTCAAAGGTGTAGCTAACACGAGAGACTGGGTAGTAACGTGATCCTTGTGACGCACAACATTAACCTAAAGTGTATTGCGTATGAACATTAATAAAATGTCTAAATCAAAGTCTAAGGTTTCAATGGATATGAGTATGAGGAATTATATAATGAGTTCATGTCGATTTATGAAAAAGGGTTGTGTAGATGTTGAGTAAAATGAAAACAATTTGAAATGAATAGTTTTTAAAATATTTTTAAATTAGGGTTTGGATTTGAATAACTAAATGAAATAATTATGACTTAATTATTCTAGTTACAAAATAACGTAGTTATTCGGTGTATTTAGGTATAGCCTAAATAACCAATTTTGTTTAAATATAAATTAAATAAATAATTGTTACTTTATTTATTTATTTATAAAGGTATGTAACTTATTTAGTTATATATAAAAAAATAGCGGGTGTGTTATATTAAATATAAATTAAATAATTTTTACCCTATTTTTATAAAGATGCGTAAATATGGAGTTGTGTAAATAATATTTATGTGTAGAGTTTAATGATAAATATACATTTAACTTTGTAGGTTATAATAGATAACTTTTATTTATTTATTTATCATTTAGAAATGAGTATTTGATCGTTTTAAATAAAGTTAATACTTAATAATTTTATAAAATCAATTGTTTTTATTTGGAAATTAATTTAAATATAAGTACTTATTGTTTTGAAAATAAGAATATAAATCCAACAATCTGACAAAGGTTTTCTCACACACGACCGTGCCTAAGACAAGGCACGACCGTGTTAAGATCACGAGCGCGACCGTGCTGGTCGAGGCGTGACCGCGTTGATCAAACAGAGGACACAACAAGGCTGATCACTAGGCACGACCGTGTCTAGGGTTCTGAGGCACGACCGTGTCTAGGGTTCCGAGGCACGACCAGGTCTAGCCAAGAGGCTCGATCGTGTCTTGGAGTAGCATGACCGCGCTAGATGATTAGCACGACCGTGTCCGGTCAAGTTCAGAGACAAAATTGTTTGATTCTTATAAAATTAACGTTGGAAATGATAGGGCTTTCATCAATTAGGTGATTACGAGTTTATAGGTATAGGTTAATTGGATTTAAAACATGTCTAAAGTAGGATTTGGTTAAAGCATTTTCGTAAGAACCCTAGGTTACGGATCTTGACAAATTCCATGATGATTGATAAATAAATATAAGGCTTTTGATGTGTAACCAGTTGCGAATCTAACCATTTAAATTAATTGAATTATAATTGGGTCTAGAATGGTGTTCGATTAAACTGTAAACGCATGAACCCTAGTTTCGGGTTCATGTTATAATCGCTACTGCAAGCCCAAATCAGGTTGGGGCTTTTGATCTATAGACTAAAACGAAAGTGTAGGAGGTTTCAATTACCCGAAAGGATGACGTATTGATAGCGTATGGTTAGAACTTCTTCCGGCGACGACGGGTTTGATCTCCGGTGTCTTTTGCTGCAACTCCAGCTAAATCAACGTGTTCAGGAGCTTCAGAGAGGATCGAATAAAGCGTACAGTGTGTTTGCTTGGGAGGATTATGGTCAAAATGGTTGAAATCGATGGATACATGAAAATAATCGAAGGTTACGAGATGAATTGGCATAATTAGATTAATTCGTCGTAAATACAGTGATTAAAATCTTAATTGGGTTCGTTAATGGTAGAAGCGTGTGGAACGGTTACGAAATCGAACGATTCTGCGATTAAAGGCTACATTTACGTTTCAACTGACGAGAGGCGCGACCGTGCCTACTAGGGTTTCTGGTTATTTACAAAATCAGCCCTTGCAACTTCAGCTTTGACACAATTATATAAATATTTACATATATAGGATTCTAATAGAATATACCCGTGTAAAACTCGCGGTTTTGTATTGGAACATAGCATTTAATAGTTAGTACGAATACAAAAAATCAGTGTACTAGAATTGGATTTGAAATGTGTTACATTGAATGAAAAATACCGATAATAAAATCAAAAATGTTACACACACAAATCACGAACAGATCCGTGTATTTTCGCTCCCGGGACCTACATCAAGTTGGCGGTCACTCAAGTTTGCGGTATTTGAAGTTTGCAGTATTCGAAGTTTGCGGTATTCGAAGTTGCGGAATTCGAAGTTGCGGTATTCGAAGTTGCTCGTATTCGAAGTTTACGTTTTTCGAAGTTTGCAGTTTTTCAAAGTTTGCGGTCTTTCAAAGTTTGCAGTTTTTCAAAGTATCCGGTGCAAATATTTTTTGTTACTTATTTTTCCATGTGAACTTGCAACATGGGAGAAAGTAGAAAGGAAATGTTGAAGCAAGAGTTTATTATGTTCAATCATGTTAGTGGTGAAAATTTGGAGGTTCAGATTAACAGATTCACGCACTTGATGATAGAGATGAAGAATGCTAAAATACAGTTGACAAAGGGAGAAATCAAAAAAAGGTTACTCGACTGTTTATCAATAACCTGTCTCTGATACCAATGATCATTCAGTCAATTTTGAAATTTGAAGACTGCTTTGAATGCATCAGTCTAGGGGGAGATTGTAAGGACCAAAAATATAATAGGCTGATGCATCAAAGAATCATCGAGTTGTTCAGAAGTTTGGAAGACGAATATTGGAAAAAGCAAGAAAGTATGCAGCATCATACTTCATCTGGCAGCATACTTCATCCGGCAACATACTTGAAGTATGCGGTCCAGGCAGCATAGTTGAAGTATGCGGTCCAGGACCAGGACCACCGAATCCTTTTGGTTATAAATAGCTTATCTTGTAACAGTATTTAGGTTGAACGAGTTGGACGACTGACACAGTCAGAGGGTGGGAATAGTTAGACGAGTTGTTGAGTGACATTTGAATTGTTTTTCAGTGGTTTATCAGTATACGAATTGTTTGACAATCAATTATGTCTCGTCCTTACTGTTTGTACCTACAAGTCACGTGTCGAGTCTGTTTCCGCCAGGTTCAACACGTTGTTGAATCCGTTAATAGAATATCCTCAGGATTCCGGACCTTATAATTGGTATCAGAGCCTTAGCGCTCATTCGTGAAGCTTACAACAGATTTCTTTGACTCATGAGGTATCAAAGTTACTGTTTTTGTTTGAATAAATTGACTTATTTGTTTTGGAAGAGTTTCTGCACAGATTCATAGGTTTTGGATCTCGAATCTGTCGTTTTCGTTGATGATTTGGGTAGTTTTTTTTATTTTTTCTTTTATTAATGGAGTTTTCGGTTAAAACATCATCTGAAAGTTCGCGGTTTCGGGAACATTAAAGTTTGCGGTTTCTAGAACTTTCAAATTTTGCGGTCACTCAAGTTTGTGGTCACCAAAGTTTGCTATCACTCAAGTTTGCGGTCACCAAATTTTGCGGTCACCAAAGTTTGCCGTCACTCAAGTATGCGGTATTCCAAAGTTTGCAGTATTTCCAAGTTTACGGTCAAGTTTGCGGTATTTGAAGTATACTGTCTTGAAGTATACGGTTTTGAAAGTTTGTGGTTTTCAAAGTACTCGTCATCGGGTGTGTAGACTTTTTGTAACGTGAACTTGTGACATGGGAGAAAGTAAAAAGGAGATGCTAAAGCAAGAGTTTAATATGTTCAATCATGTTAGAGGTGAAAATTTGGGGGCTCAGATTAACAGATTCACACACTTGATGACGGAGATGAAGAGTGCTGAAATAGAGTAGACAAAGGTAGAAATCAACAAAAGGCTACTAAACTCTTTACCAATAACATGGAACTTCAAATGCACCACCATTAAGAGTACCAAGGATATGTATCAGACATCCTTGAGTGAGCTGGTCTGTATTTTGTACTCTTATGATCTGGATGATAAACATTGTCATCTTAATCATATCAGTTCAATGGATGTTTCTGAAATTACTGGAGCTAGTACATCTTCTTCATGTGAATCAAAGATACTTGTGAGCCAGCAGGACAGGTGTGATAAAGTTCAAGATTTGGAAGTGAAAAAACTTCATGCCTTCGTGGTTGAGGTCACTGACACTAAGGTAACCAAAGATCTTTGCTCTGATATTTGTATTAAAAAGTGAATAGTTACAAACATGATAACGATATCTTAAATCAAGAAACAACAAAGCTTAGACATTCCAACTCTGAACACAAACGATCAGAAAATATTTTCAAAGATAAAATTGAAGCAAGCAAAAATGATTTTTCAAAACTGGATTTGGATTTTAGCAATAAGGAATGTCTTTATCGTCATGCTTAAATTGAATGATGATGTGACTCAATTGGTAAACACCAAATTAACTATCGAGAAAATTGAACACTCTCGATCAGTGGTGTATGACATGATCGATTCCCAAGTTAGAAGAAAGGGGAATCCAGGGGTGGGTTATCATGATGTGGAACATCCATTTAATGAAAAATTTTCATCTTTACCTAATGACTACCCAGGTAACATTGAGATGGCTTACGGTCTGGGATGTGAGCCTTCATCATCCAAGCAGTCAACTCATGCTAGTCCCGTGACCCATTGTGTGAATATTGCTAATGATTCTAAGGCTTGTGCAGAAGAAGGTTTAGTAAAGGACTAGGATACCGATGATGAGGAAGAAAGTAAGGGAGAAGAGACTAAGAGTGTTAGGAAGTTTGTCCCTAGAAAAACTGATGATACTTTTAGAAAAGGGAATCAAATTAAGTTTATGAAGTGTGGTGAGTTTGAAAAAGAAAAAAAATATTTTTTAAAGAAAGTAATCATGATTTTGTCAAAAACAAGTTTACAAATTCTAGAAAGGTTAATCAAAGAAAACCATCTGTCAGCCAATTAAACCATAAACAATTTCCTCAAAAGTTTACAAAGAATGAGTTTTATTCAAAATTTGATAATCATCATAGAGTTTTTGAACAAAACTTTATAAGAGAAGAGAGAGATTGTATCAG
Source organism: Smallanthus sonchifolius (assembly GCA_023525975.1). NCBI lineage: Eukaryota > Viridiplantae > Streptophyta > Magnoliopsida > Asterales > Asteraceae > Smallanthus > Smallanthus sonchifolius. Next base: position 59,571,817 of record CM042034.1, read on the forward strand.
GAGAAATCATAGAGATTATGATAGAGAGTCTGTTAGGAGAGATGACAGAAAAGATCACAGGCACACTGAGAATACAAGTTACTTTAGAAGGTCACCTCCTCAGTCTTCATCATGGTTCGACAGATAAGGATATGCTCCTTATGCTAGGAAACGAACATGCTACACTTGTGGCAAAGCTGGTCACATTGCAAGAAATTGCATACATCGTCCATATGAGCCCTATTATTTGCAAAATCAGAGGGCCACACCAAGGGAACAGTATTATTCTAAGCCAATGAAGGTTGAAAAACCTAAGGCAATGAAGAATAAGCATCCGAAAGTTAAGCCTTCTGATGGTGATTGGAATGCTACTAAGAACAAAAGGTTTTTCATAAAAATAACCAATGTAAAAATTCTAAACAGGAAGAGAATCCTAAGGTTGGTATTCCTAAAGAATTAAAAAGTTTGTTAAACCTACACCAATTTTGAAAACTAAATCAAAAGCAGTTGAATCACCAGTGTTAGAGAACGATACGGATATGTGTTTACAGGAAGTATCTTACATTGATGCTTTGGGCATACCCAGAACCACTATGGCTTGGGTACCTCTGTCTAACTAACTTGCTTGAATCATTCATGAACAGCCAAGGAGGATTGTCAACAATCTATGGTATGTTGATAGTGGTTGTTCCAGGCACACAATGTGGGACATCTCTCTACGACATGATATCAAACACTTTGATGTAGGGTATGTTTCCTTTCCTAGAGATAAATGAGGTTAGATCAGCATGAAATGTACGATCACTAATGGTACTCTTTTCTTTGAGGATGACATTTATATTTAAGATGTTTTCACAAAAACCTTTGATCTGACCAGATTCATTTTTCTGGTTCAGTATTTCAAAATGTTTTGCTTCGATTAACGAGTCACAAGTTTGGTCACCAAAAATGTTTTTTCGTTCTTAGGATATAATTTTGTTTTGTCTATTAGTTATACAAAAGCAAAAGTTTTAGGGGAGAAATTTAAAAAAAAAATAAAATAAAAAAAAGGATTTTAGGTTGTGTCTTGTGTTAAAAATAATAAAAAAATTGAGAACTCTGTTTAGTGGGAAATGACAGTACATCAATTTAGAGGTCGGATCATCATATGTAAGGCATGTAGTTGAAAAGATCAGGAACTTAGGGTGATATGTTTCCTTTGCATGAGATAAACGAGGTAAGATCAGCATGAAAGGTACGCTCACTAATGGTAGTATTTGCTTTGAGGATGACATTTATATTTAATATGTTTTCAGAAAATCCTTTGATCTGACCAGGTTCATTTTTCTGGTTCAATATTTTAAAATGTTCTGATTCGATTAACGAGTCACAAGTTCGGCCGCCAAAATTTTTTTTTCTTTCTTAGGATATAATTTTGTTTTGTTTATTAGTTGTACAAAAGCAAAAGTTTTGGGGGAGAAATTTCGGAAAAAATAAAATAAAATAAAAACAAAGGATTTTAGGTTGTGTCGTATGTTAAAAAAATAAAAAAAATTGATATAGGATCGGTAGATTCAAGATGGTTCTATTCTAGTTGAGATTGGCGGAAACAATCACAACTAAGCAGTGTAAACAAGTAAACACAAGAAGTACTAATAAATGCAATTTTGTATTAAGCTTCAATGGTTACAAGATTAAAGAGACAACTCTAAGAAAAACACTATTGTACAATGAAACGATACACTACTTATATAGTATCTTAGAATCAAGACAGACCCTTGATTCTAAGGATCAGATCGAACACAAGCCATTGATCTTGTATACTAGAAGCTATACTACATGATAAGACAACAAATACTACAGAGGATAACTTTACTCAAACGTCTTCTTAGGCATCGTTGCTTGGATACTTGGAAGGAGAGCGTTGTTGTCTTTTATTGTCTGCACCAGTAACATTCTTTCTGCATGAGATGTGTCAGAATTGCAGCAGAAAGTTGTCAGTGGTAAAGTTGCTTTTGCTTTGCCAATCAGCAGCAACGATGGATCTTCGGTTGATATGGTTATCAGCAGCAAAGTTGGTGATCCGCATCAAGACTCAACTATCCAAAGCTGCTGATGATAAGCCTATCAGCAGCATCAAGTGTTTGCTGCTGCTGAGAAGCCTATCCGCAACAACTCGGGTATTCAGCAGATAAGGCTGTCCGCATCAGAGTTGTTCATCAGCAGTAGAACAACTATCCGCAGCAAACAAGCTTATCCGCAGCAGCTTGTTGGTCAGTAGCAAAACTGTGGAGTCCGCAGCAGTTGTACCTAGAAAATTTTGTAGCCATCAGTCTTTATATCTACAAACTCCCCCTAGACTGATGCTACCAAAACTGTCTTACTGCTTTTGTTGTTGAAGCTTTTGCATGTTGGCAACTATCCTTGTAACCTCATATCCTCTAGGGTTATTGCTGGGATTGTCAAGAGGAAGCTCAGACAGAGTCTTGATGTCTTTTCTTGGCATACTGAAGATGGCCATGCTTGAACATCTCATCTTCTGTCCTCTGACATCAATCAAAGTGTACTCATCCTGAGCAGCATTGTAGGACCAACTGATGAATGGAAAGTGGGATTGGAGAGCTTTAGCATCAAAGATTACATCTATGCTAGGATTGAAGTGATGTTTGATCACTAGCAACAGATGCCTCCCACATCATTCTCAGGCTCATGAGCCTACCCAGATCCATCATTCTTCTAAGATCAGAATCTGGGAGCTGCATTACCTCATCAACAAATTTGTAGATTGATCTTTTTACCTATGTCCTTCATGTGAAAACCTCAAACCATTGATCTTGATTACTGTAGAACCAGATAACAATTTCTCTTAAATCTTCTAGTATGGTAGTAGGTTTGGTTTTCTTCTTGGGAGGCTGTTGATGAGGAGGAGCTGGGTGTGAGGATTTGGACTATTTGGGTGGAGAGGAGGGAGGTCTAGGAGGGAGAGTGGAAGATAGTTGGATAGAGGAAGGAGTGGATGAGGGAGTAGGCTTGGGTTTCTTTTGTTTTCTATCTTCTGTTTGAGTGTTTACTCTTTTCTTTGAGCCTGTCTTCCCCAATCTTTCTTCCTCTTCCTTCTTGACTTTGACATATAAGGCTTGTAGGTTCATGAAGCTCATGGGACCTATCCTCTTTCCACTTTCTCCTCTAGCCTTCAGGAAGTCCATCATGACCTTGCTTTCTTCATGGGTCCTAATGTTAAAAACAATGGTCTTCTTGGTTTTTTGTTTGGCTTTTTCTTCTTCTTCAGCCCTTTTCTTGATTATCAGTTGACCTTGCTAACCCATGAAAGCTCTGTAAATTTATTTATTTGATAATTTCTCAAGGTAGTCTGCATCCTTGCCTTGAGAAATCAGAGCTTCTTTCCACTCCTCTCTCATTTCTTTGGCTAGTTCATAGTCAGTTATCCTTAACTTAGCCTCGTCTTTTCTTTTCTTTTCTCTTTCTTCTTCTTCTTTATTCAGTTGTTCCTGCAGTTGAAGAGCTAGAGCTTCATCTTCTTGTAATTGAGTAGCTGTGGGAATTTTAACTTTCAGAGCATCCAGTTGCCTATCATGCAACTGGATTTGTTGTTCTCTTAGGAGAATGACAACTTTTCTTTCTTGAATCTTTCTAAACTATGTCATCTCCTCTTCTTCTCTTTCCCTTCTTTTCTTCTCCCTTTCTCTCTTCTCCTTCTTTAATCTTTCTTCTTCTGTCATGATGCCCTTCCCTTTGTCTTTGTTGGATGCCTCTGCTTCAGCTTCATGGATCACAACAGCAGATGTAAGAGATACTGCTGCGATCTCAGCTTCAGCTTCATTGGCAAGTTGAGGAATAGACACAGATGAAGGGACTGCTTCACTCTCTTCCTTTTCCCATTCACTCCCACGTATAGCTTTGAAGGCTTCTTTGACATTCTGAGCAGCCACTTTTCTTGAATCTACTGCTGCACTCAGTATGACAGTTTCTGAGGAGGGAAGGGATAGATCTGAGTCAGAGTCATCCATTGCAGGCCATTCCTCCTTTTCAAGATAAGCTTTGATAATTTTGATCATTGCTTGACTTTCTAAGGAGTTGATGTTGCAGATGTGTTTCCTGAGCTCAAAAACCTTATGTAGGAAGTTAGGATTGAGGAGTAGGATCTCTTGAATGTTGTTGATTTTGAAAGATGATCCATCACATAAGAAGAACTGAAAGCTAAAGGACCCAGTGCTTGACCATGCTTGCACTTCCAGGCCCCTGACCATTTCATTGTAGAAGAATCTTCTCCTTATCAAGTCAAATCTTGTAGCCAGTCTTTGTTCTGATGCTGTTGAAGACTCTCCATGGTGTTTAGGATACGCCCCCATGTTTGCTTCTTCTAGAAACCATTCAAACCAGGGCAGATTATCCTCCATCAAGACATAGAACCTGCTGATTGTAAGTTTTGCTGAGAGATCTGAGGAAGTGTTGATGCAGCTTGATAACTACAGTTCAAGAACTTGAAGTGGATTCAGTGTATTCTAGTTAAGCTCTTCTATTACACCAAACTCCCGTCTAATCCATAATATCTCAGATAGACCAGCATACCCCCAAGCTAGAATAGAGTCAAACTCTAGCTTATGTGTAGTCGGAGTGAATTGAGGGGCAATTGTCTGTCTTGATATATTTGCTGCAGCTGGAAGAATGCTGAATGACAAAGGTGTGTCTTCATCTTGACTTTCGTTTTTCAACACCTCATCAATAGCTCTGACAACTAACTCCCAATCCTCAGTGACATCTTCCTCTTCATCTATTGAGTCTGGCAAGTCATGGATTTGAACAAAATCAGGTTTGAAGAATGTACTTTGAAAGGCAGCCTACTCTTGTATCCATTCATCAAGGCTGTCAGCATCATCTTTAGCTGTAACTATCTCCCCCTTTTTGGTTGCATCAGTGCATGGAGTTTCATCTGTTTGAGTGCCCACTGATACAAGGGAAGGAGTAATCACTGGAGGGCATTGATGGGCTTCATGCATAGAGACTTGGTGTCATAGTTTGGACACTTCAGCCTCTAGCATTGCCTCCCTGGCCGTCAATTCCAAGTTTTGAAGTTTCAGTCTGTCCTCATCCATAGTTATGGAATCCTTGGAACTAGATGGGGCCTTAGGCCTAGCCTCTGCATCCCCATCACCCTGGTTTTCTTGGCACCTGGGATTTATCTCAGTGAAGAGTGTTTCAAGAGAAACATCCTCACTATGAGTTGTCGTGGTTAGGGTCTTGGTGATGTTATCATTGTCCTCCTGGTCAAATGATGTACCAGGAGTAGTGATAGCCCTTTCCACATTCACTCTATCATCACTCCCAAAGTGAACCTTCTTGGGTGATGAACTTAGGTTGGGTACATTAGCAGCCAAATCAATCAATACCTCCGAAATAATGGTAGTTGGAGAAGATATATCAACTTGACTAGGTGCCTCTGCACTTAAGTTCAAAGAAGAAAAATAATGTCAGGGCTCAGCAGGTTGTTCTATGGATCCGGGATGTGATCCTGATCCTAATTGAGAAACTTCCAAGGAAGTCTCTCTAATGGTTTGGCTATCACTTTTCATATTCTCATCAGAATGTTGGGATTATGAATGAGGGCTTTTAGGTTGGGATTGAGCCTGTGAGACAAGAATAGAAGGAGTCTTCTTGCTCCTTTTTCTGGTATATTTTGCCGCAACTGGGGCCCTGTGTTCCAGTTGGGCGGTGATAACATCCAAAATAGGTGTAAGTAGTTTTTGTGCCTATTCATCCTTAGTAGTATGCATAGGGGTTCGAACAGTGGAAGTAGTTTGTTGTTCAGGTTTTGAAGTGGAGGGTGTGGGATCAGTATCAGCTGGGATTGCTGAACTGTCACCCTGGGTACTTTGTATGTTCATCATTGTAGATAACAAAGGAACATTGACCCCTGAGAACTTTTTGGAAACAGTTCTCATGCTTTGAAAAATATTATTTTTATGACCAAGCATAAGGTAGATTCTTACAGGTTTTGAAAGCACTTTTAGTTCATTGTTGAAAACCTCCTGCAAGAATCTTGGATACATATAAAATGCCTGCTGTGCACCTTCTTGAAGGTTATATCTCAAACCTTCAAAGATGAGATGTGCAAAGTTGAAACCTTGGCCAGTGACCATACCGTGAATAGTAGAGGCAAGTGCAGAGCTCACTTGGTGCCATCCACTTCTCTTCTAGTATATTCATTTTGATTTCCAGTGTACCCTATGGATACAAAGGTCCTCATATACTCTTCCCTTGAGTATGAAATGGCGGCCCCCTCGTCCTGAAGCTTGAGATGTTTTCTGAGGGTAGCTTCAATGATGATGATGTCTTTGCCGTCTACCTTACTTAGATTTGGGGAATCCCCTGTTCGGTAGAGTATACGTCGGTGTTCCAAAAGTCCTCCATATGAGGGATGTATATGGTGGGGTTGACGGTTAATGCAAAGTATATCTTTGATCGACAGAGAAAATCGATCATGTCATTGAACCCCTCGGACTTCTTTCCTTTTACTAGGTAGGCAGTGAGATTGTCGTAGGGTGAGAAAATCGATCATGTCATTGAACCCCTCGGTTTATGTCGACCTCTGCCATTGTTGTTGGGTTTGGAGGGAAGGAGGAAGATTTTTTTTTTGAAAGGTGGTTAAGTATGGAAGGCTTTGAATGCTGTGAATGCTTAGGAGAAAATGGTGAGAGTTAGGTTGGAATTGAATGTGAAGAGGTTAATGAGAAATTTGATTTGTGTTATAACGGCAGAGGAGGGAAAAAGCAAAGTTACTTGTACAGTACAACCTTATTCAATTTTCACTGTTACAGTTGTAATACACTATAGCTGTCATAGTAAAGACTGAAAGTACTTTTTACAGCGGGTAAAAGTTAATTTGGACCTATTTTTACCCATCAGCAGCAAACTTGGTTGCTGCGGATGGTTAAACCTATCCGCTGCAAACTTGGTTGCTGCGGATGGTTAAATCAGTCAGCAGCAAACTCAATTGCTGCTGATGGATACAATGGTCCGCAGCAAAGATGTTGCTACTGACTGCCTTAAAGCTATCCGCAGGAAACTTGTTCCTGCTGATAACTTAAAGCAGTCAGTGGTAAATTGATAATTAGACCTGTCAGCAGCAAAAATGGTTGCTGCTGACTTATAACTTTTATTTTCAACAAAAGACAAACACATTTTAAAACAATTTTAGAGACAGATTTTAGTCAAAGTTCTCATACCAATGGATTCAACTAAATATCTAAATCTAGCTTCATCAAACCTTTGTAAACAAATCATCATATTGCTCATTGGTATGAACTTTGGTTAAAATAATTCTCTTTTTCTCAGCTTGATCTCTTATGAAGTGATACCTAATGTCAATGTGCTTGGTCTTGGAGTGCTGCACCGGATTGTTTGTGATTGATATAGCACTCATGTTGTCAATGTGAGTGGGAGTGGCCATGAAAGTCATCCCATAATCCAGCATTTGGTTTTGTATCCATATGACTTGTGCATAGCAACTTGAAGCTGCAATGTATTTTGCTTTTGTTGTAGAAGTTGACACACAGGTTTGCTTCTTGCACTGCCATGAAATCAGTCTTCCTCCCAGAAACTGATATCCCCCTGATGTGGACTTTTTGTCGAAGTTGCAACCCCCATAGTCATTGTCAGTGTATGCGTACAGGTTGAACTTTGTTGAAGCACTTTCCTATGACAAACACTCTGGATAGAGTCTTAGTTTGTATTTTCATGTCTGTAATTGTCTTTGTATGTAAGAGACTTTATGTATTAGTTTATCGAGTTGTATTTACTTTTACATATTGAATGTTGCATTTTTCTCTAAGTGTTTTGCGCACATGTATGTGCGCAGGAGAAAACTCCTGCGTACTTAGCAAGTACGCAAGAATACCTTTGCGTACTTGTTAAGTACGAGCATTTTGCCCTGCGTACTTCCTAAGTGCGTAAGCATCAGGTCTTGTATAAATAGGATAGGTTGACAGTAGTTAAGTACGCAGTCATAGTTGCAAATACGCAAATTGTAATCTCAGTACTTCTCTCTGTAACCTTCAAGTGTTTATAATAGAAAGAACGTTTAAAGTGATTTTCTTGTTGGTTTACTTTGTGTTGTTTGACTCTCCATCTAGTCACGGGCATTCTGCACCCGGTCCGACTAGTAGACCCACTTGCATGCGATGATCCGCCACACCCGAGGGACCTACAAGTGGTATCAGAGCTAGAACAGCTGACTTCAGTTCAATCAAGTGAAGCTTCCACAAGTTCACCTGCGGTTGTTGAACCAAAGTCTCCTGTTCCGGTTAAGAAACAGAAGAGATCCTGGACTGCCAAATCCAAAACTTCTCAATCTCCTAGTCCTAATTCTTTGAAAGTTTCATCAATTTTGAACAGTCATCATGACTGTTAGTTAAAGGAAGTAGTTTATTTTGAAAAGGATGGACGACCCAAGTCCACAATGGCTTGGGTCTCCAAATCTAACTAATTCTTTTGTGACTCGTGCAGGGACGTCCGAAGGGTACTATCTCTAACCGCTGGTATGTAGATAGTGGATGCTCCCGGCACAGGACAGGAAACATGGCCTTGCTTCAAGATGTTAAACCATTCAAAGGCGGCTATGTGGCCTTTGCCAGAGAAAAAGGCGGCTGCATCACATGTCAAGGAGTGGTTTCGAACGGTTGTGTCAGCTTTGACAACGTCAAATTTTGCGAGCAGCTGAAGCATAACTTGTTGAGTGTCTCCCAAATGTGCGACAAGGAGTACTCGGTGATGTTTGATAAGTCAGAATGCCTGATTCTCAAACCTAGTTTTGAAGTTCCCGAAGACTGGATTCTGATTAGAGCGCCAAGAACAAACGACACCTATCAGATCGATACGAGCGTGGCAAAAAGCACTTCATCAGTTGCTACTTGTTTCCTTACCAAAGCAACAGAGGTCGACTCTATCTTGTGCCATAGGAAAGTCGGACATATTTCGTATCGTAAAATGAACCATCTTGTCCGAAACAGTTTGGTAACCGGGGTTCCTAAGCTGAGATTTACCGTTGTAGATGACTGTATGCCTTGTAAAAAGGGTAAACAACAACGGAAGTCTCACAAGCCCAAGCTCCAAAACTCCATTGATACCCCTTTGGAGTTATTACACATGGATCTGTTTGGCCCCATAAGTAACAAGAGTATTGGAGGTAAGTCATTCTGTCTAGTTGTAACTGATGATTTCTCACGTTTTTCTTGGGTGCACTTTTTAGGTACCAAGGACGAGACTGCTGATATTCTTCAATACTTGATCCTGAGATTGGAATCTCTTTGCAAGCTGAAAGTTAGAAGAATAAGGAGTGACAACGGAACTTAGTTCAAGAATAATTTGATGGAACTTTTCTGTCTCAAGAAAGGGATCCGTCACAAATTCAGCGCGCCGTACACGCCTCAGCAGAATGGAGTTGCTGAACAGAAGAACAGAACACTGATTGAGACTGCAAGGACTATGATGTCGGATGCAAAGCTTCCTGTCACTTTCTGGGCAGAAGCCGTTAATACAGCTTGTCGCGTCTTAAACAGAGTTCTGGTTGTGAAGCGGCACAACAAGACTTGTTACGAGTTGATCAACAATTGACTTCCCAATCTTGATTACCTAGTTCCTTTTGGTAGTCCCTGTTCCTTGTTGCTACAATACAAAGACCGCCAGTCTAAGTTTCATGCAAAAGCGGAGGAAGGCATCTTCTTAGGATACGTTGCCAACTCGCCTTGCAAGAGAGTGTACAACTTAGGAACTCGTATTGTCGAGGAATTGTTCGAAGTGGATTGTAGTAAACACAGCATTCCACCCGAACCATAAGGTCCAGCTTGGGGTTTTGATTATGATGCGCTATTCAAGTCATTCAATCTTCATGATCTACCTGCAGTTGACGCCGCAAATGTTTATGAATTATTGGGTGGTGACAATGACTCTAGTTTCTCTACTCGTGCTACTGTACTGATTGTAACTCCTGATTCCAATGCTGCATCTGCATCTGGAACTCATGACAGTGATAACAGTGAAGGTGTTTGTAGGATCGTGAAATTACAAGGTGGTTCTGTTCTTAGTTGAAATTGGCGGAAACAATAACAACTACACAGGTGTAATCGAGTAAGCAGAAAGAATACTTTTAAGAACACTGTTATATTAAGCTTTTGCAGATAAACGATTACAATTGAAAAACTCAATCAAAAGACATAAAACACACACTTACAATGAAGTGTTTACAAATTATTTATACTCACTTAGAATCAAGACAGCCCCTTGATTCTAAGGATCAGATCTAACACAGACCGTTGATCTGTTGTATGTAGCTAACTATTACACGTTTTGTCTAAAGCTAGTTAACTTTATTGAAGCGTCTTCTTTATGCATCATTACTTGCATGCTTGGAAAAGAGCATTGTTGTCCGTCATTGGTTGTGCCATTGAGGTTCCTTCTGCTTTTAGTGTGTCACTTGCTTTTGCAGAAAGTTGTCAGTGACGCTTGGTATGGATAGTCAGCTGCAACGATTTGTCTTCAAGGCACAAGGCTGTCAGGAACAAAGATGTTGATTAGCAGCAAGATGTAACCATCCAAAACTGCTGATGATTTGCCTGTCAGCAGCATCAAGTGTTGATGCTGCTGAGAAGCCTATCCGCAGCAACTTTGGTCTTCAGCAGATAAGTCTATCAGCAGCAGATTTGTTCTTCAGCAGGAGAACAAGTATCCGTAGCAGATAAGCTTGTCCGTAGCAGTTTGTTGGTCAGCAGCAAACTCTGAGATCAACAGCATTTGTACTTAGAGAATTTTGTAGCCATCAGTCTTTGGTTCTACAAACTCCCCCTAGACTGATGCTACCAAAATTCTCTTACTGCCTTTGTTGCTAAAGCCTTTGCATATTTCTTACTATTCTTTCAACCTCATATCCTCTCTGGTCCATGCTGGGATTGTTAAGAGGAAGCTCAGATAGAGTCTTGATGTCTTTGCTTGCCATTTTAAAGATAGATTTGCTTGAACACCTCATCTTCTGTCCTTTAACATCTGTCAGAGTGAATTCATTCTTCTCAGCATTGTAGGACCAGCTGATGAATGGAGTGTGGGATTGAAGAGGTTTGGCATCAATGATTTCATCTTTGTTGGGGTTGAAGTAATGTCTGATTGCCAGCAAAAGATGTCTCCCACCTTCATTCTCAGGCTCAGAGGATTCACCCAGCTCCATCATTCTTCTTAGATCAGAATCTGGAAGCTGTAGTACCTCATCAACAGAAGTATAGATTGATCTTTTAGCTTCTGTCCTCCCCCTGAACACTTCAAACCATTGGTCTTCAGGGCTGTATGACCATCTGATTATTTCTCTTAAGTCTTCAGGTTTGAAAGTGGGTTTATTTTTCTTTTTGGGAGGTTGTTGATGAGTAGGAGCTAGGTGTGTGGATTTGGACTTTGAGGGAGGAGAGGAGGGAGGTCTAGGAAGAAGAGTGGAAGGTTGTTGGATTGAGGAAGTGTTGGGTTTCTTTGATTTCCTTTCTTCTTCTTGAATGTTTACCCTTTTCTTGGAGCCTTTCTTCTCCAATCTTTCTTCTTCATCCTTCTTGACTTTAAAATAGAGGGCTTGCAGGTTCATGAAATTCATGGGACCTAGCCTCTTTCCACTCTCTCCTCTAGCCTTAAGGAAGTCAATCATGACCTTCCTTTCTTCATGTGTCCGCTTATTAAAAGCAATGGTATTTTTGGACTTTTGTTTGGCTTTTTCTTCTTCTTCAGCCTTTTTCTTCTTTATCAATTGACCTTGCTGACCCATGAAGGCTCTATAGATTTCTTTATTTGATAGTTTCTCAAGGTAGTCTGCATCCTCACATTGAGAAACTAGAGCCTTTACCCACTCCTCTCTCATTTCTTAGGCTAGTTCAGAATCAGTTATTCTGAACTTAGCCTCTTCCTTCTTCTTCTTTTCTTTTTCTTCTTCTTCTTTATCAAATTGTTCCTGCAGTTGAAGAGCAAGAGCTTCATCTTCTTCAATCTGATAAACTGCAGGAATCTTTACCTTTAGGGCATCCAACTGTTTTGCATACAGTTGGATCTGTTGTTCTCTGAGGAGAATGATGTGATTCTATCTTGAGCTTTCTTAGTTTCAACCATCTCCTCTTCTTCACTTTTTCTTCTTCTTTTTTCTTCTTTCTCTTTCTTTTCTCTTTTTAACCTCTCTTCGTCTTCTTCGGTTATAATTCCCTTTCCCTTATCTTTGTTGGATGGCTCTGCTTCGGCTTCACTGATCACAACAGCAGATGATTATGCCGCTGTGGGAATTTCAGATTCATTGGTAATTTGAGAGGTTGATAAGGGAAGGTCATTAGCTTCATCTGTTTTGCACTCAGGACTTGTAAGTTCTATCAGCATTTCTTTGACGGTGGATCTTGATTCATAAGCAGCAGCAAAGATGTCTACTCGAGTGGAAGCTGAGTCAGAATCAGGTTCAAAATTTGACACATATACCGCTTCAGCAATCCTTCCTTCTTGTTCAAGATGTGCTCTGACAGTAGCCATCATTGCCTAGCTTTCGAGGGAGTTGACATTGCAGATATTTTCTCTGAGTTGAAAGATCTTGTAAAGAAAGTCTGTAGGCAGTAGCAGGATGTTCCTGGTGTTGATGGCGAGAGACGAGCCGTTGCTTAGCAGAAAGGTGTGGTCAAGAGACTTAGTGCTTACCCATCCCAGCACATCTAAGTCCTTGACAATGGAGTTGTACAGAAATCTTCTTAAGCACAGAACTTCTTCTTCAGTGAGAAGACTGCTCCTTATTATTTCAAGTCTTCTAGGAGTCGGTCTTCTTTCTGCTGCTATTAAAGATTCAGGATAGGCTACCCTTTTTGCTGCTTACATTTGTCTTTGAAAGTTGGGTAGATTATCCTCCATCAAGTCATAGAACCTGCCGATTGCAAGTTCTGCTGAGAGGTCCGTTGAGTTGTTGATGCATTGTAGATGGTATAGGTGAAGGACTTGGATGATGTTGAGAAAGTCCAGTTTAGCTCTTCTACTCCGCTAAACTCCCAACCAATCCTGAACCTCTCAGATTTTCCATCATACCCCCAAGCTAGTATTTATCAAACTCTAGCTGTGTTGAAGTCAGTGGAAATTGGGGTGTAGTGGAGTGACTTATGATGGCTGCTGCTTCAGGGATGATGCTGAAAGATGTATATGTTTGTTCTGTGTCTTCAGCATCATTCATCATCTCATCAACAGCCCTGACGACTAACTTCCAGTCTTTAGATGTCTCTTCTTCTTCGTTATCTAAAGCTGGCAAGTCATGAACCTGTACAAAAGCTGGCTCGAAAAGTGTGCTTTGAAATACAGCCTGCTCTTGAATCCAGTTATGAAGACTGTCTGAGTCTTCCTCCATTGGGACCATCTCCCCCTTTTTGGTTGCATCAGTGGACAAATAAGCATCAGTTTGGGTGCCTACTGATACAAGAGAGGGAGAAGGTACAGATGGGCATTGATGGGTTTCATTCATAGAGACTTAGTGCCTTAGTTTGGACACTTCAGCCTCTAGCCTAGCCACCCTGGTCGTTAATTCCATGTTATGAAGTTTCAGTCTGTCCTCATCCACAGTTGTGGAATCCTTGGATCCAGATGGGGCCTTAGGCCTAGCCTCTTCATCCCCATCACCCATGGTTTCTTGGCACCAGGGATTCCTCTCAGTGAGGGGAGTTTCCAAGGAACCATCCTCATTGTGAGTTGCCGTGGTTGAGGTCTTAGCAATGTTGTCACTGTCCTCCTGGTTATTTGATGGACCAGCAGCAGTGACAGCCTCTTCCACATCCATTCTGTCATAACTCCTAGAGTGGACCTTCAGGGTAGAAGAACTTGGGATGGGTGTGTTGGAAGCAAGATCAATCAGTACCTCCGAGATGGTCGTAGTTGGAGAACGTACATCATCTTGATCAGGTTCCTCAACACTTAAATTCAGAAGAGAAAGGAAAGGCTCATGGGGCTGTTCTATAGATCCGGGAAGTGATCCTGATCCTAATAGAGAGACATCCAAAGGAGTCTCCCTAATAATGTGGCTTTCCCTTATGATATTCTCACCAGAATGTTGTGATTCTGAGTGAGGGTTGTTAGGTTGGGTTTGGGCTTTGGAGGCAAGAGAAGAAGGAGTTCTCTTGCCCCATTTCCTAGTATATGTCGTTGCAACCGGGGCCCTGTGTTCCGGTTGAACGATAACATCCAAAACAGGTGTAAGTAATTTTTGTGCCTGTGCATCCTTAGTAGTATCTATAGGGGTTTGAATGGTTGAAGCAGACTGTTGTTTAGGATGTGGGGTGGAGGGTGTGGGATCAGTATCAGCTAGGATTGCTGAACTGTCACCCGGGATACTCTGTATGTTCAGCATTGTAGATAACAATGGAACATTGACCCCTGAGAACATTTTGGAAACAGTTCTCATGCTTTGAAAAATATTATTTTTATGTCCCAACATGATGTAGATTCTTGCAGATTTTGAAAGTTCTTTTAGTTCTTGATTGAAAACTTCCTGCAAGAATCTTGGGCACATAAAAAATTGCTGCTTTGCACCCTCTTGAAGGTTATATCTCAAACCCTCAAAGATGAGATATGCAAAGTTGAAGCCTTGGTTAGTGACCATACCATGGAACGCGGAGGCAAGTGCGGAGCTCACCTGATGCCATCCACTCCTCTTCTGAGATTTGCATTGGAGAAGAGTGTGACAAAGATACTTCCATGGAGGGCCCATCAGCGCCTTCTCGATCGTATACTCGGTCTGATTTCCAGTGTATCCAATGGATACAAAGGTCCTCATGTATTCGTCCTTTGAGTATGAGATGGCTGCTCCCTCATCTTTAAGCTTAAGATTTTTCTGAGTGTGTCTTCCAAGATGGTGATATCCTTGCCGTCTACCTTGGCTTTGATTTGGGGAATCCACTGTTCGGTAGAGTAGACGGCGGTAATTCAAAAATCCTCCATATGAGGGATATATATGGTAGGGTTGGTGGTGAGGGTGTAGAACCAAAGACTGATGGCTACAAAATTCTCTAAGTACAAATGCTGCTGATCTCAGAGTTTGCTAGAATCTGATTGAAAGGATTAAACTTACAATTTGCAGCAAAGTGATCCGATTCACCACAGATGATGCAAGATTGTAGAGGTTTTGACAACTGCTCCTTTTGTGGAGAAAGAGAGTTTCTGAATTGAGTTGTCAAAGCTTCAAACCTTCTTACCTGTTTGTTCTTCTTTCTCTTCTCAAAAGCATGTTGCTTGAGGTTTCATTGCTGCTGAAGGTAGTAGAAGCATGTGCTGGCAGTATGATTGTATTTCCCACACACAAAGCATGATTTCGCCAGTTTGTCCCTTTGAAAGTACATATAGTCCTTTCTTTTGAACAAGTCTTTGAAGTTACAGGGGTGAGCTTTGTTATGCTCAAAGGTGGCTTCTTCCAATGTCTTTTGAATATATGGAACCCTCTCTCCAGGCGCATGACATATGTCAAACACCTTCCTTGGTTGGATTGAAGGTGAGGACTTTCAATATTTAGTTTCCTACCTTCCGGAGGATAACTAATTTTAATTTGTTTGAATGGTATAGGAACTGGTAGTGAAATGGCTGGTACTGGTGTTGAATGGATAATGGAGACTTCATCTTTAGTCATAATAACTTGAGGGGCAGGAGGAGATGAAGCTTCACTTGTTTCAGTGGAGTCTGAGCAAGTTGATTCAGACTCTGACGAGGTAGTGCATTCTTCCACCAAAGATTCATCCTTAGAGGGATCAAGATTTCTGTTGGCCATATCAAGATTTGCAAGATTGAAGCTTGGTTCATGGATGGTAACGTAGTCAACAGGAGGTGCAACGGCTTGATATTGTTCAGCATGATACCCCAGCCCAGTTTTTACCTTTTCATGAATTTGAGCATCCAAAAGTCTTTGCAGCTTTTTGGATGCAAATTCATATTTGTCGACATGAACTTTCTGTTCTGTTAATTCTGCTCTGGTAGCTTTTAATCTGGCCAGTAGATCATCAATCTAAGTTTCAAGATTGGTTTGTTCAAGCTTTAATGATGAAATCTCTTTCTTTAGGCAGTTAATTTTTTCTTTGTAACTGTCTTCGACCTTTTTGAATTCAGATTTCATTTGATGAAACTCTTCATTTTGATCTATGAGGTTTTGATTATGCTTTCTATAGCCTAAAACCTTAACAATACAGGCTTGGGAACATAGATGTTCATGTACTTGAGGCGGTATTTCAGTTGTATCTGCCATAAGAGCTTGCTTGTTGGTAGGCAAATCTTCATACTGAAAGCTCCAGTCAAAGTCAGAAGTTCCAACAGCTGCACAAGCTGCAGTTTGAGCTGGAGGAGTAGCTTGTTGCTGTTGTTGTCTAGGTTGGCTTTGGTGAGCTTGTCTTGTTCGATCATCAGCTGGGTTTGCCCTAGGTGCCTTGCATTCTCTAGCAAAATGACCCAGTTGGTTACAGTTGTAACATCTCAATTTGCTTTTATCCAAGCCAACTCTGGTGTTGGAGCTGTTGCTTGGAATGGGTCTTTCGGTTCTAGAGTAGAACCTTTTTGCTCTTATAGAGAGCATGGCATACGAGTGCTGTATATCCATTTCTTCTAGATCATATGGATGGAAACACTCAAGATCCTCCTTGATAAAGTACATGTTGTTTGAGTTTTCAGAAACAAAAGCAGCAGAGGTTGAGGCTTGAGAAGGAGCTTCAAGAAGAAATGGTGATGTGTTTGTTTTAGAGGTAGGTGTTTGAGGATGTGTGACTATGGGAGGATAGTAGTTGCTAGTACTAGGACCTGACTGCTCAGAGTGAAACGCATAAGAGGTGGTGGTGGATGTTGAAGCTTTTTGGTAGCTTGAGCTCCTTTCCTTGGCCTGAATCATTTCTAATTCATAGGTTTTGAGCATACCAAATAGCTCAGTCATCTGAAGAGTCTTCAGATTCTCAGTTCTTCTGATGGACAAAGTGTAGAGTGTCCAGCAACTAGGTAGAGATCTGATGAATTTCTTAAGAATATCTTCATTCTCCAACTTCACTTTTGAGCACTGCAACTCACCTACAAGATAAGTATATCTGTTATATAAAACAATTAGAGACTCACCTTCCTTCCAGACGAAATTTTCATACTGTTGCTTAAGGATGTCTCTTCTTTTTTCTTTGACTTCCTCAGATATAGCAAACATCTACTCGAGGGCCTCCCAGAGCTCTTTAGCAGTTTTGTAATCTCTGAAGTTATGAAAAACTTCATTTGGAAGGCACATTTGGATAGCTCCTAGTGCCTTGAAGTCCACCTCCATCTTCTTTATATCTTCTTCTGAGTACTTGGAGGGCTCCTTTGGAACTGATGGTCCTCCAGAGTCAGCATATGCCTCCATGGGAGTGTAGGGTCCATCCTTGATGGATTTCCACATTCCGTACTCCTGATAGAAGAAAAAACTTTCCATGCGATTTTTCCACATGTCGTAGTCTTCCCCAGACACCAATCTTGGTGGTCGGTTGATGCTGCCGATGTCTTCAAATCCGTTGCTCTGTGCCATCTTTGTTCTTGGTGACTTGATGAAAGAGAGAGAGTTTAGAATAGAACCATAAGTGATTAAACAAGTGTGAGTTTGTTTAATCTGAGCCAAAGCTCTGATACCACTTGTAGGATCGTGAAAATACAAGGTGGTTCTGTTCTTAGTTGAAATTGGCGGAAACAATAACAACTAAACAAGTGTAATCGAGTAAGCAAAAAGAATACTTTTAAGAACACTGTTGTATTAAGCTTTTATAGATAAACGATTACAATTGAAAAACTCAATCAAAAGACATAAAATGCACACTTACAATGAAGTGTTTACATATTATTTATACTCACTTAGAATCAAGACAGCCCCTTGATTCTAAGGATCAGATCTAACACAGACTGTTGATCTGTTGTATGTAGCTAACTATTACACGTTTTGTCTAAAGCTAGTTAACTTTATTGAAGCGTCTTCTTTATGCATCATTACATGCATGCTTGGAGAAGAGCATTGTTGTCCGTCATTGGTTGTGCCATTGAGGTTCCTTCTTCTTTGAGTGTGTCAGTTGCTTTTGCAGAAAGTTATCAGTGACTCTTGGTATGGATAGTCAGCTGCAATGATTTGTCTTCAAGGCACAAGGTTGTCAGCAACAAAGATGTTGATCAGCAGCAAGATGTAACCATCCAAAGCTGCTGATGATTTGCCTGTCAGCAGCATCAAGTGTTGATGCTACTGAGAAGCCTATCCGCAGCAACTTTGGTCTTCAGCAGATAAGTCTATCCACAGCAGATTTGTTCTTCAGCAGAAGAACAAGTATCCGCAGTAGATAAGCTTGTCCGCATCAGTTTGTTGGTCAGCAATAAACTCTGAGATCAGCAGCATTTGTACTTAAAGAATTTTGTAGCCATCAGTCTTTTGTTCTACAGTGTTCATGTCGTTGGAGATGACGCTCAAGACAATCCTAACACAATTGTAGGAAATGAAGCGCCAGCTGATCCAATTAACATTGAATCTTCTTCTTCTGGAACAGAGGAAATGAGGGAGTTAAGCACGAATCTAGATTCAGAAATTCAGGAACTGATTGTACCGGAGACGAGAGTGCATAGGAATCATCCAATCGACAACATTATTGGTGACCCTTATGCCGGTGTTCAGACTCGCCATAGAACCATCACTGAGAACACTAGTCTTTACACAGAGATACTTGACACTGGTGTCATGGAAACATGTCTGCATGCTACATTTGTGTCCCAGTTAGAGCCGAAGAATGTGAAGGAGGCTCTCACTGACAACTGCTGGATTGAGGCGATGCAAGATGAATTGTCTCAATTCCAAAAGTTGCACGTGTAGGATTTAGTTGACTTGCCAAAAGGCTTTTAGCCAATTGGAACCAGATGGGTGTTCAAATGCAAGACGGATGATCGTCATGTGGTTGTGAAGAACAAAGCAAGGTTGGTTGTTCAGGGTTTTTACCAACAAGAGGGCTTGGATTACACGGAAGTATATGCCCCAATTGCTAGAATTGAGGCCATTCGACTGTTCTTGGCTTATGCCACATATGTCGGCTTCAAGGTCTACCAACTTGATGTGAAGAGTGCTTTCCTTTATGGTAAATTTCATGAAGAGGTCTATGTCACTCAACCTCCCGGCTTTGAAGATCCGCATAATAACAATAAAGTGTATAAGCTCGACAAAGCACTTTATGGTCTTCATCAAGCACCGCGGGCATGGTATGAAACATTATCTAAGCATCTACTGTCTAATAGTTTCGAACGTGGACAGATTGACTTGACCCTCTTCATTAGGAAAGTAGGAGGTGACATTTTTCTTGTACAAGTATACGTCGACGACATTATTTTTGGATCTACCAATGAAGGGATGTGTAGGGAATTCGAGCAGGTGATGAAGTACAAGATTGGAATTCTTTGTCAGGAAGCCCTCTGACAAGATTTTCCTTCACCAACTTGTTAATGGTTTTGATTTTGACATTGCTTAATCTCCTGTACCAGAGAGCTGATTCACCAATTGATGCCTTTGACAGAAAACAAGATATACTACCAGATGGAGTGACCTCATTCATGTCAAGCACATATAGGTTATCTTTTCTCTGAGCAGTCAATAGGATCTTCTCTGGAGGAGGTTTGGTTAAGCCAGGAGATAATACAAAACATTCTTTATCTGTGAAAAGCATCCAATGCTTTTGATCACAGACTTGTGACACACTCAAGAGATTGAAGTCTAATTCTTTGACATAGTTTACTCTTTCAATACTCATTCTTTCATTGGTCACAGTTCCTTGTCCAGTGATTGATCCTCCTTTTGAATCACTCCCAAAGGCAACGTATCCTCCATTGAAGTGTATGAAGTTGGAGAGGATGGATCTGTTTCCAGTCATGTGCCTGGAACAACCATTGTCTATAAGCTAGGTGTTATTCTTGTGACCTGGTTGTCCCTGCACATGCGAGAGATCTAGTTAGAGGGAGGAACCCAAGAACTTGCAAACATAGGAAAGTGTGTTGTTGGATCATCAGCATCAGCATGCTTGCATTCAATGGAACCAATGATGATGCTTGGAGGGATAGAGGCTGGGATCTTGGCTTTCCATTACTGGGGAGGTGATTTTCTAGATTTCTTTGCTCTATCAGCAGCTGATGTTGCTTTGGTTGCTGACAGATTTGCTTGATCAGCAGCTAATTTTGCTACTAAGGACTTTGGCTTATCAGCAGCAGATTTTGTTGCTGCTGATGGTTTAAAAACAGATGTTTTCCTATCCTTCTTCACTTTGTTACAAGATGGTTTCTCTTTAGAAGTTAATATGTTGATAGGCTTTTGGTTAAGAGGGACTTGATGAAGAATCTGGTTGAAGGGATTAAGTTCACAATTTGCAGCAAAGTGGTCTGATTCACCACAGATGATGCAAGATTGTTAAGGTTTGGCAGCTGCTTCCTTGGTGGGGTGAGAGATTTTCTGAACAGAGTTTCCTTGGCTTCAAAGCTTCTTACATTTTTTGTCTTTGTTCGTCTTCTCAAAAGCATGTTGCTTGAGGTTTCTTTGTTGCTGAAGGTAGTAGAAGCAGGTGCTGGCAGTATGGTTGTATTCGCCACAGACAAAGCATGATTCAGCCAGTTTGTCCCTTTGAAAGTACACATAGTCTTTTCTTTTGAACAAGTCTTTGAAGTTCCAGGGGTGAGCTTTCTTGTGCTCAAAAGTGGCTTCTCCCATGTCTTTTAAACATATGGAGCTCTCTCTCCAGGCGCATGACATATGTCAAACACCTTCCTTGGTTGGATTGAGGCTTTGGGTTGGTGGAGGTTGAAGACTGTCCCTTTTCAACAGTTAACTTTCTTCCTTCTGGAGGATAGCTGATTTTGATTTGTTTAGAGAGTTGAGATACTGGTACTGTTTTTGAAGGGATGAAAGGGCTTGGATTGTTGGCTTGAATAACTTTAAAGGCAGGTGGTGATGGAGCTTCATTGGTTTCAGTGGAGTCTGAGCATGTGGACTTAGAATCGGATGAAGTAGTGCATTCTTTCACAGAGGTTTCTTGGACAGCAGGGTCAAGGTTTCGGTTTTCCAGATCAAGGTTGGAAAGATTGAAACTTGGTTCATGAATGGCTACATAGTCAGCAGGTGGAGGAACAACATTGTAAGGTTGTTCAGCTAAAAATCCAAGTCCAGCTGTTACCTTTTCATGAATTTGAGCATCCAAAAGTCTTTGCAGCTTTTTTGATGAAAACTCATATTTTTTCCACATGGACCTTTTGGTCTGCTAATTCGGCCAATGTAGCCTTTAACTTAACCAAAAGATCATCGATCTGAGTTTCAAGGTTTGTTTGTTCATGTTTTAATAATGAAATTTCTTTCTTTAAACAGTCAATCTTTTCTTTGTAACTGTTTTCAACCTTTTTAAATTCAGATTTCATTTGGTGAAACTCTTCATTTTGATCTATGAGATTCTGGTTATGTTTCCTGTATCCAAGGACCTTATCAATACAAGCTTGAGTACAAAGATTTTCATATACCCAAGGTGGTATCTCTGATGTGTCTGTCATGAGAGCTTGATTGTTGGCAGAAAGATCCTTATACTAGAAGCTCCAGTCAAAGTCAAAAGTTCCAACAGTTGCACAAGCTACAGTTTACGCAGGAGGAGTGGCTTGTTGCTGTCCTGGCTGAGCTTGGTGAGCTTGTCTTGTCTGATTAGTAGCTGGGTTTGCCTTTGGTGCCTTACATTCTCTAGAAAAATGACCAAGTTGGTTACAGTTGTAACATCTCAGTTTGCTTCTATCCAAGCCAACTCTAGTGTTGGAGTTGTTGCCTGGAATGGGTCTTCCTGTTTAGAACCTTTTTGCTCTTAAAGAGAGCATGACATAGGAGTGCTGTATGTCCATTTCTTCTAGACCATCTGGAAGAAAACATTCCAGATCTTCCTTGATAAAGGATATATTGCTTGAGTTTTCAGAGACAAAAGCAGGAGGAGTTGAGTTTTGAGGTGGGGCTTTAAGAAGAAATGGTGAGTTGTTTGATTGAGAGGTTGGAGTCTGGGGATGAGTGACAATGGGAGGGTAGTAGTTTCTTGAACTAGGAACTGAGTGGTTAGAGTGAAGTGCAGAGGAAGTGGTGATGGATGATGTGGATGTTGAGTAACTTGAGCTTCTTTCTTTGGCTTGAATCATTTCTAATTCATAGGTCTTCAGCATGCCAAACAGCTCAGTCATCTGCAGAGTCTTCAAATTTTCAGTTCTTCTGATTGACACTATGTAAAGTGTCCAGCATCTAGGCAGAGACCTGATGAACTTCTTGAGAATGTCTTCATTCTCCAGCTTCACTTTTGAGCATTGTAGCTCTCCCACAAGGTAAGTGTACCTGTTATACAACACAGTTAGAGACTCCCTTCCTTCCAGATAAAGTTCTCATATTGTTGCTTCAGAATGTCTCTTCTATTTTCTTTCACTTCTTCTGAACCAACAAACATCTTTTCAAGAGCCTCCCATAGCTCCTTGGCAGTCTTGTACCCTCTGAAGTTATGAAATACTTCATTTAGCAAGCACATCTGGATGGCTCCCAACGCTTTGAAGTCTACCTCTATCTTCCTCATGTCTTCATCTGAATACTTTGAGGGTTCTTTGTGGACTGATGGACCTCCAGAATCAGTAGAGGCCACCATGGGTACATATGGTCCATCTTTAATGGATCTCCACATCCCATACTCCTGATAGCAGAAGAAACTTTCCATCATGTTCTTCCGCATATCATAGTCTTCTCCAGACACCAGTCTTGGTGGTCTGTGATGCTTCTAGTATCCTCAAAACCATTGTTTTGTGCCATTTTGGATTTGTAATATATGGTGTCTTTAGCAAATAGATAGTTTTGAATAGAACCAGAGTGTGATTAAACAAGTGTGAGTTTGTTTAATCTGTGAGCCAAATCTCTGATACCACTTATAGGATCGGTAGATACAAGATGGTTCTATTCTAGTTGAGATTGGCGGAAACAATCACAACTAAGCTGTGTAAACAATTAAACACAAGAAGTACTGATACATGGAATTTTGTTTTAAGCTTCAATGGTTACAAGATTACAGAGAAAACTCTAAGAAAAGCAATCTTGTACAATGAAACGATACACTACTTATATAGTAACTTAGAATCAAGACAGACCCTTGATTCTAAGGATCAGATCGAACACAAGCCGTTGATCTTGTATACTAGAAGCTATACTACACGTTATGACAACAAATACTACAGAGGATAACTTTACTCAAACGTCTTCTTAGGCATCATTGCTTGGATACTTGGAAGGAGAGCGTTGTTGTTTTTTATTGTCTGCACCAGTAACATTCTTTCTGCGTGAGATGTGTCAGAGTTGCAGCAGAAAGTTGTCAATGGTAAAGTTGTTTTTGCTTTGCCAATCAGTAGCAACGATTGATATTCGGCAGATATGGCTATCAACAGCAAAGTTGGTGATCCGCATCAAGACTCAACTATCCAAAGCTGCTGATGATTTACCTATCAGCAGCATCAAGTGTTTGATGCTGCTGAGAAGCCTATCCGCAACAACTCTGAGCTTCAGCAGATAAGGCTGTCCACAGCAGAGTTGTTCATCAGCAGTAGAACAACTATCCGCAGCAAACAAGCTTAGCCGTAGTAGCTTATTGATCAGCGGCAAAACTGTGGAGTCTGCAGCAGTTGTACATAGAGAATTTTGTAGTCATCAGTCTTTATATCTAAAATTAAGAACTCTGTTTAGTGGGAAATGATAGTACATCATTTTAGAGGTCGGATCATCATATGTAAGGCCTGTAGTTGAAAAGATCAGGATCTTAGGGTGATATGTTGATAGGCTCTGCTAAAACTAAAAGACAACATGATAGTGTTTTACTTAAACATGAAGATCACTGTCATAGTGGGGAACATCTCATAGATTGGTAGAATAATTCTTTCCTATTAATAATCAAACACTTAAACATAAAGGTTGATGAACTGTGGATGAACATACTATCTCTGGATTGCATACACCGAGACCCTTCACAAAGGGGTTGCGAGCTGACTTGATACAAGTCTGTATATATATATGTATATAGATAAAAGATGTCACACCCCCAAATCCCACTAACAGAGTTTTACCGTTTGGGAAGTGACAAACCAGGATCTCAGTCATTAGTTACATTGAACGACTCTATATGGGACTCAAATAGAAATATCATAACGTTCAGAGTAAATACGGAAGCGATAAATGAAAGTAAATGCGCAAAACAAACGCGCCCAAAAGTCCAGTCCAAAAACATAAATGAAAACAGTTCAAACGTCTTATTAACCAAGAAATTAAATATAGGACTCCATGCATGTCCTAATCGTGCACCTGTGCCTTAACTTAGCGACCTGAGAAAACATGAAAGAAAAGATGTCAACACAAGGTTGGTGAGTTAATAGGTTTCAATATATAAATAAACGTTTACCAGATTATTGTACATTCAATATGTATCTATAGGTAGCTAACCTATGTTTAATGTCTTACTAAAGCGCTCGCAACTGAAGCTGACTTTTAAGTTTAATTTCCTCCTGCCATGTCTATCAACTCTAGCGATGTGAGTTGGCAAACATTTCACCCGTTCGACCTCCAATCGAGTTAGCGCGACTAACGCGGGTGGGATTTGTCAAACCCAGTAGTACTACTAAATATCACCCCGCTAAGATCCATATTAATGGTTCGATGTGTGGTGAGGACTTTCAGTGATTGCGTATTACGCTTAGCTTTAACTTTGATAACATATGAATACAATAATACAAAGTTGTTGTGACATATTTTCTCCCCCGAGTTAAAACAGAAAAACGGGCCATGAAACTCACCTGATTTGCGTAGTAGGTAGTATCACACAAGTATGAGATTTGAATCTCAAGCGTTAGCCCGACACGGCTCACGAATGCCCTAGAATTACAACATAATTATTAGGAGTAAAATGGGAATTGTGACGACGATACGGAATGTTGAACGTCCTAAAAACGTTCTAATGATCAAGGAGTAGATGATCGTGTCGACGGGAATACGGGTTTCCAAATTAGGATAAATACGTTTCTCGACGACTGACAAATAATTATATATGAAAATATATCCATACGTTTGCACCATTAATAGTGATTTAAAATAATATAATTTAATATATTATTCATAAGTCTGGAGAAATAATACTATAATAAACTTCGTGTCAAAATAATAAATAATTATTTTTATTCGAGAACATATACGCATGTAAACAATATAAACAATTATATTATTTATAAGCTTGAAACATTTCACACTATTTAGAAACGTGACAAAAATAATATATATGTATATAAATATATTATTTTTAATAGGAATCAAAGTTTTGAAAATAATATAATCTATATTATTTTATTCGGAGTTGCAAGTTAAATAATAGTATAAACATTTTATCATGAAAGTAAGAATTAAAAAACAAAATGGTTTAATAAATTAAACCCGAGTCTACCGTTAGTTTCCGGTTTAAAACTCATTAGTATATTAATATAACAATATGGGGTTTGATTTCATATTAAAATAGTAACTAGAAAAATGTTTTAAAAATAAAACTGTGTGGAGAGACTCGAACCCGGGTCTCTCCCACACAAGCACAACACTTTAACCAACTCCACCCGGCAGTAATTTGCAAACAAGACCCGAATCAAAAGGATTTTGTCATTCACGTCCCTGTGGTTTCCTCCCATATAAACCCGAATCAAGAACCTACCCGATCCCATCGATTTCGATTCTGAAATGGTAGGATATCATAGGGGTTTTGTTCCTGGGTGATTTGCGAACCTGCTGACCAGATTAATTGGAAAAACATCGACTTTTAGATCGTTAATTTCATCCCTACAATCGCCGAAACCCTAGGTTCTAATCACAATTCAAATTGACAAAACTAGACACGATTATCAGTTGAAATCAAAGGGCTTTTTCTAGTTAGAGTGTTACAAAACTATTGATGTATTTTAATTTGATTGAGGTTATGTTTAAGATCAAAACCCCTAATTTTCCATATGAACAAACCCTAGAATTTGGATTATGAACAATTCGATGATATGAGGTTAAATTAACTTAGGGCTTTCATTAAACAGAGATTTGCGAAACTACTGGTACACTTTAATTGGATCTACGAAGGGTCGGGGGTGGAGTTCGATTAAATCCGAAATCATATGAACCCTAGAATCGTTTCATGTTCAATTCTATGATGTAAGGCACAATTACCATGGGACTTTTGATATAGGAATGGAAACGATGCTAAAGGCGTGTTCAATTACCTGAAACGATATCGGATTGATAGTGCTCGGCTAGAACATAGTCGGCGATGATGGGTTTGGTCCTTGGTATCTCCGGCCACTCCTCCAACCAATTCGGTATATGCAAAAGCTTCAGAGGAACTCGTCTAACATGTGCAATTTCTTGATTGAAAATGATGATAGCCGAGTTAATCGAATTAGTGCCGTATAGGGAGGACTCGAGGGTTTCAACATGAATTCCCATTATTGGGATTTAATCCGAATCAATGTTGGTAATTAAGGACTTGATGATGTCGAAACTGCTAATAATGATTGAATCCGTTACAGGATTGGACGAATTTCGGTTATGGGATTCAATTTTGATCTTCAAACTTCCGAGTTTGACTTTCGAAAGTCAAAGAAATAGATTTTGGATTAATTACTAGATTAGTACCAAAACTTTCATGTTTCTATGTTTGAATTTTGACAGAAATTTGTCCTTGTGGTTTGTAATAGAGTTAACACGGTTAAGAACTAACGGGTTTGTGTTAACGGGGTTAACCCAAAATAGCCGGATGTCACAAAAGACATGCAATGACATGTAATAGGTGAAAAGACACTCATTGATAGTACAAAGCAGAATTATGAGCAAAAAGACACGCAATATCAATCTCGTGTTATAGGAAAATTTCAACAAGATATGTCTAAAGACGTACATATAAGTATACTTGTAAATATTTTTCCCTTTGGGAACGTGTGACTAGGAAGGAATCTGTTATCAAGGCATGTAAGTCCTTAGTACTATGACCCTGAGCATTACTGTTTTTAAGCATGTAATTCCTTCATGCTATGTTTTTAATCAAATTTGTCAGAGATTTCCTGAACAGTCCATAGACCCATTCTAGTTATGCTCTTTTAGTTATTATTTAGGTGCTCAAAAGATCATGAGGAAGGGAAGGTTTATCCGATAAGTTGTGGGATCCATTAAGTTCATCAAAAACTCATCTAATCCATATTAAAATAAATGCAGGTTTCTGAGATGTGAGTGTGGGACCCACTAAGTCATAAATAATTATTACCCGAAAAACATGAGAAATTCATTCACTGCTTGCTTGTCAATTAAAGTATAAAGACTTGAGTTTAGAAGGATACTATATATTGACAATCACCAAGACCTATCTAAGAAAATGAATGGCTAATAAGTATGTTTTGGTCTGCAATAGAATGATTTAATCTCATAATAAAGTTTCTCAAAAAAAATAATGTGTTTCAGTAAGTGTCAAATATTGTCAAAAATAACAAAAAGATTTTGTGTTGTTAACTTAGTTTGAGTAATTTTATTGTTTTTGTATTACTTTTGTGTTTATTTTGTTTTTCATTAAAAATGAGTGTTCTTGTTTGATTCAATAATTGTGAAAAAGAGGCTTTATAAACAAATGAGGTTTTATTGGAAAATTGGAAACTTTCATAATTTTATAAGTTTGAGCATACATGCATTTTGCACATACTTGTATTTGAGTGAACTTTCAGAAGCAACAAGATAACATTCCTTATCCAAGGGATGATGAAGAACAGATCAACACTGTTGCACCAAGTGTCATCAATGTCGAAAAGCACAATATCTTCCAAGAAGAAAATGAAGAAGAAGATGTTGACTCTTCAGAAACCGAAAGTGGCAGAGAGAAAGTACCGACCAACAAACATCATAAAGTGATATTTGCAAAAGAGAAAGGCTATTGGGAATCCTCCTCCTAACAACTATTCTCAACATAATGATGATTTTAATGATGCTGATTGTGATCTTTGGGCGGATCAAAGTCCAAAGAAAAGAACGAAAGAAAGTGAACTAAAAAACAACCTCAACAACTGCAAAGTCGTTCGTATGGTTTAGGGAATAGTTCTGGCAAAGAAGTTATTGCAAGAGATGATGATCATTCAGTCGATTTTGAAATTTGAAGACTGCTTTGAATGCATCAGCCTAGGGGGAGATTGTAAGGAACAAAAATATAATAGGCTGACGCATCAAAGAATCACTGAGTTGTTCAAAAGTTTGTAAGACAAAGATTGGAAGAAGCAAGAATTTATGCAGCAGCATACTTCATCTGGCAGCATACTTCATGGCAAGTAGTATACTTGGAGTATGCGGTCCAGGCAGCATACTTGACGTATGCGGTCTAGGCCCAGTCCCACCGAATACTTTTGTCTTGGTTATAAATAGCTTATCTTGTAACAATATTCAGTTTAGAGAAGTTGGACGACTGAGACAGTCAGAGAGGGGACGAGTTAGACAAGTTTTTGAGCGACATTTGTATTGTTTTTTAGTGGTTTATCAATATACGAATTGTTTGACAATCAATTGTGTTTCGTCTTTACT
This sequence comes from Smallanthus sonchifolius, assembly GCA_023525975.1. Classification (NCBI taxonomy): domain Eukaryota; kingdom Viridiplantae; phylum Streptophyta; class Magnoliopsida; order Asterales; family Asteraceae; genus Smallanthus; species Smallanthus sonchifolius. The sequence goes on from CM042034.1 coordinate 59,600,441, forward strand.
GTTTGTACCTATAAGTCACGTGTCGAGTCTGTTTCCGCCAGGTTCAACATGCTCTTGAATTCGTTGATTGAAGGTCCTCAGGAGTCCAGACCTTACAAAAAGTATCACCTTGGAAAGTTGTTGTACGTTTCAGAAAACATGGGAAGTTAGGCCTAAGGTATTTTGGACCTTACAAAATCATTGAAAGAATTGGAGTTGTAGCATATAAACTTGAAATGCCTTAAGCATTGCAAGGTATTCATAACACATTTCACGTGTCATGTTTACGCAAGTGCTTAGCAGACCCCGTTCAGGCAAACTCGTTAGACGATGTCTATATTGATGGTAAGCTCCATTTCACCGAACAAACTATTAATATCTTAGGAACTCAAGACCAAAATTTAAGAAAGAAAACCATACCAATGGTACTGGTACAGTGGCAAGGTCGGAAAGGTGCCGACAAAACAAAGGAATTAGCAGAGCAGATGAAAGCTAAGTATCCCCATCTATTTTACTGATCTTGAATTTCGAGGATTAAATTCTTTTAGGGGGGGGTGGAGATCTGTAACACCCGGATAATTCCCAAGTGAAATAAAGGCTAAAAGTATCAAAAGTCAAATTTCAGGGGTTAAACTGTAAGTTTCCAAAGTTAAGGGACTTAAAATGAAAAATCTGAGAATGAGGCGTATATCGGACCGATATCTTACTCCACATCTGTCTGATATGTGTAGAGGAAGGATTAAATCGGGTGGCAACACATGTCCCATGACTCAGCTGATGACTCAGCTTGATGTCGAACCGATATGGTTCGTATGTCGGATCGCTATGCTCCTGGATGTCGGTCCGACATGGACCTAATTTCACCGTATAAATAGATGGATCGATTTCTTCACTTGACACACACAAACACTTTCACAATACACACACTCTAAGCTGCTAGTTCGATTCCCGAGGTTCTGGTCCTCTCCCGAGAGTCCGGATTATCAAAATTTATCTGCAAAACTATCGTAGATAGTGTCAAGGTAAGGTTTCTGAACACCCTAAGGTTTCTTCGTGTAAACCTAAGATAGGTATATTGATTATGATAATGTCGGATATGATCTTAGGTTCTTTCGAAGTGTTGATTGTTATATTCAATACAGGAGTAGGTTTTGTTTAAGGTGAGTTCCTCTGACTTGTTCTCTATGAAATGTTTTGTAAATGATTTTTATCTGAGATGCAAATACTACCCGTGCATATATCCTATAATAATTACTTATTATGGACATGATTGGGGTAGGAACTAGGGACAAGACTCATCCTCTTGTTTTAGATCTAGTCCAAGGGTGACCAGGGCGCCGGAAGGTCTCTGTATATATGTGTGTTATAGACTCAGAATCTAAGAGTGATTCAGGTGATGGATTGGAGGGAATGATCGTTAGACCCATGCAGGGCATTTCATTCTTGTATCAAAGATACTGTAAAGATGATTTTGTTTATGAACTCACTAGCGTAAGCTGATCCAAAATGTTTTCAAATGTTTTTTAGCACTGGTTAAACCTTGTTGGTAGTTGGTATTCGAGGACATGTACATATGCTGGATATAGGGATGACTGAGGGCAGGTCTTGGGTGACTATAAGGCCTGAGTAATTGGCATGATTCTCCGTGAGCTATAAGTTCAGAGTTTTGTTTGTGTTGTATTTTGCCAGTCAGTCCCTATTATATAAACTTATGTTATGAAATGAAATAAGTTATGATGATAAGTCTTCTGCTGTGTATTTTTGGTATCAACGTCACTGTAACTAGAAGGCGACCTTCAAACGGTATGTAGTTATCTGACGAATGGAATGTTCTGTCTAGGAAATAGAGGTGTATAAATCTCTCGTAGACCCGTCGCCCTTACCTGGGAACATATTTGTTGGAGATACTACTCTGGTGGCTGACTGTTCTGTGTTACGGGTGTGACAAAAACAAATCTTAACAAAATAGTACTAAAGTTATATACTTGTATAAAATTTATGAATAACTAAAAGTAGCAATTTCTATATGAGGATCAAATCCGATAAGAACATGGTTGTTCAAATGAATCAAGCGACGGAATACATTTGATTAATGTCATTGTAGATTGTCAATTTGCAAGAAGTAATCATGAACGTGTGAATGTAAATATCAATTTTAGGGTTTATTTCATCAAGTTCTTGATTGTTACAAAGAATATATCAATGAATTGTTACAAATTCAAGACTATGTGTAACGCCACGATTTCTGGTATCTTTCTGTTATACAAGTTTGTAAAAGATTGTATGAAAAAACCCTCGTGCTGGTTACTATGGAATTATAGCTTATAACTAAAGAACCTTGGAGGGCCTAGGTGAAAAAAAAATCCTTTTTTGTAACCTCCCTTGCAAACCCTACAATCGGCTTTATCCTATTCTTTCTTGTCACTCAACCAATTAACGCGAAAAGAGAAGGCAACGAAGAAATATTCTGGTTTGGTTCCCTCTATTGAATTACAAGTATATTCTATGCATTAATAACTCGTTTGACTTAGTCGCTAATTCTCTTGATTTCTAGACTAGATTACGGTGAGGATATTTGTTGACGTACTTGGTTATTATATAGGTTATTAAGCTCACTCTTGGTTTCGTGCTTCGTTTTGGATCTCTAGCTTTTTCAAACACGAGCTTGTACACTACGGTGAGTTCTTGAAGTCCTCTGATAAAGGTTTTAATGTTTTAGGGTTACTATACATGCAATGACAATCTTAATAGAATGATGACAAATGAAGCAGGAAAAGTGTATAATTTTATGTACAAACGTATGATTTTTTGTATGAGGCTTATGTATGATGGTATGTATGAAGATGTATGCTTTATGACGATATGTGTTTATGTCTTTGTGGTTGGTCTGTCCCTAGGGCATAGATGGACCCGTTATGACCTCGTTATATTATATACTATGTTATGATATGTGATGTTTTCCCAACAAGACTGATTTTATAAAAGATGCTTTTATTAAAATTAGATCTCACTCACCAACGTTGAGTTTTCGCATGTATATCAGATTTATTTCAGATTATGATACTGAACAAGCCTCTCTTGGCAGGATTATGAAGCTACCTGTACTTTAGCGACTGTCATTCCTATTTATGACGCTATTTAAGATACTTGACTAGGTTTAGTTATTGTTTTTCGAATGGTTATGAACTGTATGACATTTCCCGTTTAATTGTTTTTATGAAATTCTAGTATTGAACTATGTATGCTTATAATTTGCCAATTGTGGGACCTCCCATGTTTAGGGGTCTTACACTCTGAACAAACCCTAAGACCATTTGATAAGCTCACATTGTCAACTCATATAAACAAAAAGTCAACCAACTACTATTACAAAGTCAAACAAAATTAACCCGTCCAAACTTATATTTACTGGTCTGAAGTAACTCAAATCTTAGTCCAAAGTAATTCATCTTAGCCCGATAAAAATAACAAGGGATCAGACTAACACTCCAAAGGTTCTTTCCAAGACTTCAAAGGGTTTTACTAAGGCTTGTTAGTCCAACGTATTCAAACTTAGACAAATTGTTGGTTCGGACTTGAAACTTCGACTTTGACTTTGATAGTTTTCTCCCCCTCAGAGTAACAACTTGATATGAGAAGAATTTGAGTTGACACTAACCAAAGGGGGGCTTTGAGGGTGTGAAGACTGGGCGACCGTATAGGGCTGACGTTCTAGAAACGACCCAAATTTTTTTCTCGTTTAGGTATCGTAAGTTGATTAATATATATAAGAAAATTTATTAACTTATTAGTAATCACACGTTCTAGAGGGGACCCAATAAGACTATTTTTGTTTTTGTTGAAATTATGCTTTTTTTTGCTAAAATGGTATTCTAAAGGGCCCAATAAGTCTAGTTGTTTACCTATTAGGTTAAAATATATTTATTCTTTAATCTTTAGTCTTTAAAAAACACAAAAGGAGATAGACTACCGGATTGCGATTACCGTCTGACGATAGTCAATACTCAATACATAAAAAAAACCACGATAGTCAACTGCTGATAAATGAAAAACACCTAGGCTGATTGTGATTGACGATTGAAGATTGTTCGATACATAAAAAAAACATGCTGATGTTTAAAATATTTGAAACAATTCGATTGTTTTCCAAATACATTAATTGCATATAGAGTCTTTTTGACAATTAAAATAACGGTAGCATTAGTAGAAAGATGCTTTTCAGAATTAAAGTTTTTGAAGTTTACTTACGACCCAAAATATCTCAAGGAAAACTTTATGGATTGTCAGGGATAGTTATTGATAATGATTATTTAAAGTGTATGGATTGTGAAGATTTGATCAATAATTTAGTTTCTAATAATGCTAGGAGTGCCTCATAATTCGTTTAACTATGTAAAATAGATCCTTTTGTTATAGTAATTTTGTTTTGTTTATTGTTATAACAAATATCATTAAATAAACAAATCAAATTTATTGAGCGAAAGCGATTGTACATGTTAACAGTTCTAAACCGGGATCCCGTCAGTGATCTGATTACACGCGTTTAAACAATAAAATAAATTCAACCATAGCGGTTTAGGGATTATACCTTTATCGATAACTGAAAGATCTACACTTTGTTTTAACGAGCGTCTAGCTAATGACAGAACACAAAAATCCGCAAACAACCAATAAACAGTCTCACTTTTTTTGATACGCAATAGCATACGATGGCGGTGACAATCCCATGCGGCAGCGGCGGTGGAGCTCGGTAGTGGTGCCAGTGGTGATCGACGGCCGAAATGAGGGGGGTTGCGGCCTTCTCTCTATCGCAAGTATGGGTGGTGGCAATGATTAAGGATTAGGGTTTAAGTTAAGTATGTATTTATAGATACAAAAATTATATATTGCACCCCCAGGTATCAACTGTTAATTCCTTAGTAATACCTATTATGACTAGTAGGTGGTGGTGGTGGTGGTGGTGCTAACCCGCCCCAATGCACCTTTAAGCACTTCAATTCCTGCAACCCCATCAAGTTCTATAGTACTGAGGGAGCTACCGGCCTCCTCTAATGGTTTGAAAGCATTGAGAATGTGACACCCAGCATTTCAGATCAATATCCATATTACAAAATTGCACGTTCATACATATTATGTAGGTCCCCGGGTGTCTCGGATCGTTACGTGTGGGTGTGTGACTAGTCGGACCGGGTGCGGAATACCTGTGACTAGGTGGATAAACAAGCAACACAAAGTAAACCGACAACGAAATAACTTTCAAACTCTGTCTATTATAAAATTAAAGGTTACAGAGAGAATACAACTGAGTGCATATGACTGCGTGCATAACTTCTGTTAACCTTGCCTATTTATACTAGACCTGGGCTATGCGCACTTAGCAAATGCGCAGGGCAAACTGCTCATGCGTACTTAGCAAGTATGCAGAGAGTTCTTGCGTACTTGCTAAGTACGTAGGAGATAACTCCTGCGCACATGCTAAGTGCGCAAATCACTTAGAGAATTTAGACAACGAGTACATACAATATTAAATACAACTCGATAACTAATACATACAAACACTAAGATACAAATACTAATACAAACAAGACAAGTACAAAAGCAAAGAGAATATCCAGAGTGTTTGTCACACAAAAGTGCTTCAACAAACTCCCCCTTGACAACAGCTCTAGATTGTCTTCGGTCTTCACAGCACCCCAGCTTTAGGTTCCATCTTCTTCTTGTAATCAAGGCAGAACTTGACCACCTTATCGTATTTAGAAGCAAGGAACTTTTTCCACTCGTCCGTGTACATGCAGTACTTGTCAGCTAGTGCCTCCAGATCTTTCAAAGAAAAGTTTATGAAGCAAACTTCATCAAAAACACTGATCAGTTCCCTTGGCACTAAGCTTCCACTCTCGGGCCACACCTTTCCAATCACAACTACCTCGCCCGATATAGGATCTACGTATCAGTACCATATGTTACCGAGAATATCCTGAGATAACTTGCTCAGGGGAATCCTTGTATCACACAGCACTAGCTTGTATACCAGTTTCTTAAAGCTTTTATAAGTCACGGGATGTCTAACATTCTTATCCCTGACTCGCTTGGGCACTTGAGGCTTAAACACCTTGAACTTCCCTGGTCTTCCCTCTCGCTGCAGAACCCGCCACAAACCCATCGCTACTGCGTGATTTGAGTGACCCAGCAGCTCTCGGTTTGCTAGATTCACGAGGTCGTATCTTGGCAAGGAGTTGAATATTTCGCTAGTTGGTTTCAAGTATTGAACCCCCCCAGCTCTCTTGATTACAAAAAACTTCTTGCCCTCCTCAAGCCTCACATCTAAGATCATCCATGTCGCTCCATGTTCGTCTATGATTGATGTCTTTTGCCAGACAGGAGCCGGATCCTTCGATGAACTTGCAGGCATATGTTTTCCTTTCTGTGCCTCTGGATCCACAGGTGTAGATTCGGTAGGGGAGGCTTCAGTCGACCCCTTAACAGTACTACCAGGCTCGACTGAAACTGTTTCAAGATGAGTTTCAAAGGATGGATCTTCAAAAATCTCTCTATCTTCAAACTCATACTCTCCTTCCCCGTCGCCCTTGGGAACTTCGATTACAACTTCCTCATCCTCCTCATCCCAATCATCACCAGACTCGATCTCTCCCTCTTCCAAATTGCAGAGAGCATCGATATGTGCTTCCTTGGAGTACTCCGACTTTAGTTGTAAGATCACATCATCCGACACGTCGTCAGATAGATCTTTCAAAATGTCAGCCACCGACTTTCCTTTATTACCACCTGAAGTATCACCTCCACCTTCACTCTGAGGGGACTCCCCCTCAACCATAGGCACGGCAGAAATCGGAACAAACGCCAAAGCTGACGGTTGCTGCTCACTTCCACTCATTCTAGCTTCAGGATCATTTTCCTGATCATCTCCCTTAGTTAGGTCAACTAAGTGACAAGCCTCTTCACTTCTAGGCTTGGGTGATTGCTTCTCCAAAAGCTCTTTGAATTTCTCCCCCTGAGCAGCAAGCGTCTTGGCCATATCACAGACCAATTTCACCATACTGTCATGCTCTAAACGCTGCTTGTCATCAGCCGCCCGGTGTTTCTTTAGCGCGGCTACCTCATCAATCAGAGAGTTAATCTGCCCCTATTGTTTTGTCAGATTCTTCTCTCGATTTTCATAGCATTTCAAGAAGTCCACCGACTTGAGTCTCTAGGGTAGTGATCCGGGTATCACGAGGATCAGGTCCCCTAGAAGACGATGCTTCGGCTTGATTAGTCGGGAAGGAAAAGAATTCTCCAAAATCTAACCCCTGGTTGAAGTTAAAGTCATTAAAGGACTAATGTGTTGGAGGGTGGTTGTAGGGATTGAGGTAGGGATGGTAGTTGTTTGGATGGTGGTTGGGGTAATGGTGATAGACTCACTGAGAATAGGAGTCATCACCGCCACGTGGACAGACTGTATAGGGAGGGTCACTATCACAGGAACCTTCTCTGTGATAGCAGTGGTAGACACATCAGGTGTTACACGTGGCCCCCCCGCTGTCGCCCATAAAGCTGTTGTGAAGGTGAGGTAGAAGTGGAATCAGTACTCGTAGTCGTTACACTTGCTTGCCTCTGAGAACTGACTTCTACCTCACAAAGAATAGGTTGGTGTTTCCTATCCACCCGATGCTTGTTGATACTTTCTCTTCTCTGTCTCTATATAGCACCATCCAAATCAGAATCGGGCTCACAATTATCGCTACTCTCTTATCTTTTTCTCTTAGAAGATGACTCGGGAAGGGTCACCTTCGTCAATCTCCATGGGTGTGGTGGTGATGGTGAATCATCAGAATCAGATGAATCTGACTCGATCGCCTTTAAGTCGGATTCTTCAGCACCCCCACTTCCCTGTTCTTCGTCTCCTCCTTTTTCAGACACTTCATCCTCAGATTCAACTTCCTCCTCCTCCTCCTCCTCCTCCTGATTTTCATCACTATGTTCACTGAGTTTAGGCTCAGACTCTGCACTATACCATCTCCAATTTGCTTGTGCCACATACGCTTCATTGATCAGGTGGCCAAAGAGTGGGGGTAGGTTCTACACTGCCTGGCGTTAAGAACTATGAGAAAACTCTCTTGGCCACCTGTTTAACTTACAGTCTCTCCCCAATAGCAGGTAGATTAGGCAACGCATCATTTATCAAGAGTTACACAAATCTTGGGTATAACAAGAACCTAAACCTCTCCGCTGTGTCAATCTGATCAGTGATAGCCTTGTAGACGTATCGAGAGAAGTTGTAGCCCTTGTTAGAGACAGCCCAACCACAGCAACTGCTAGATCATGACCCATGGCATTCTTCCCCACCTTCTTACATTTCGAACTTCCCATATCTTACCTCTCGCTGAAAAACCTGCCACAAACCCATCGCTACAGCATGATTTGGTTGACCCGTCAGCTCTCGGTTTGCTAGGTTCATGAGGTTGTACTTTGGCAAGGAGCTGAAAGCTTCACTGGTTGGTTTCAAGTATTGAACCCCCCCCCCCCCCCCCGCTTAATTGCAAACAGCTTCCTGTCATCCTCGAACCTCACAGCTAAGATCATACCTGTCGGTCCATGTTTATCTCTGATTGATGAACTTGCAGGCGTATGTTTGCTTTTCTGTGCCTCTGGGTCCACATGTGTAGGGTCGGTAGGAGAGGCTTCAGTCGATGCCTCAACAGTACTTACAGGCTCGACTGAACCTGTGTCAAGATTAGTTTCAAAGAGTGGAGCTTCAAAAATATCTCCATCTTCAAACTCATACTCTCCTTCCCCGTCGCCCTTGGGAACTTCAATTACAACATCCTCATCCTCCTCATCCCAATCATCACCAGACTCGATCTCTCCCTCTTCTAAATTACAGAGAGCATCGATCTGTGCTTCCTTGGATAGTCTGGCTCTAATAATAAGATCACATCATCCGACATGTCATCAGATAGATCTTTCAAAATGTCAGCCACCGACTTTCCTTTATCACGACCCAAAGCATCACCTCCACCTTCAGTCCGAGTGGACTCCCCCTCAGCCATAGGCACGACAGAAATGGGAACAATCACCAAAGCTGATGATTGCTGCTCACTTTCACTCGGTCCGGCTTCTTGTCCTGGTCATGACTCTTAGTTAGATCAACTAAGTGACAAGCCTCTTCACTGCTAGGCTTAGTCGGTTGTTTCTCCAACAATTCTTTCAATTTCTCCCCCTGAGCAGTAAGCGTCTTGGCCATATCTCAGACCATTTTAACCATAGCATCATGCTCCTTATGCTGCTTTTCATCAACTGCCCGCTGTTTCTTCAAAGCGGTTACTTCATCAAATAGTGAGTTTATCTGGCCATGTTGCTTGTCAGATTCTGCACATGATTTCCGTACTATTTCACGTAATCCAGCAACTTGAGTCTCTAGAGTAGTGATCCTGGCATCTCTAGGATCAGGACCCCTAGACGATGATGCTTCGGCTTGATGATTTGGGATGGTGAAGATTTCATCAAAATCAAATCCATGAGTAAAATCCAACTCGGGAAATGGTTCACTGATGTGTTGGAGAGTGGTTGTCGGGATTGAGGTAGGGATGGTGGTTGTTTGGATGGTGGTTGGGGTGATGGTGACCGACTCTGTCAGAATTGGAGTCGTTACCGCCACCTGGACAGATTGTACAGGAGGGTTACTATCACAGGAACCTCCTTTGTGTAGTAGTAGTAGCCTCAACAGATGTTACCAATCGCCTCCTCCTCTGTCGCCGAGAAAGCTGCTGTGTAGCTGAAGTAGAAGTCGATTCAGTGCACGCAGCTATCACTGTTACTTGCCTCTGAGCACTTACTTCCACTTCACGAAGAATACTTTGGTGTTGCTTATCCCCCCGGCGCTTGTTGACACTTTCCCGTCTGCGTCTCTGTATAGCAGCCTCCGAATCAAAATCGGGCACATATTCACTGCTACTCACTTGTCTCTTTCTCTTGGAAGATGACTCGGGAAGGGTCACCTTCATCATTCTCCTTGGGTGTGCCTGTGATGGTGCATCATCATAATCAAATGAATCTGACTCGATATCCTATGAGTCGGATTCTTCGGCACCCCGACTTCCCTGTTCTTCGTCTCCTCCTTCTTCAAACACTTCATCCTTAGATTCAACTTCCTCCTCTTCTTTTTTTTCATCATCGTGTTCACTGAATTCAGTCTCAGACTCTGCATTATACCATCTCCAATTTGCTGGTTCCAGATACGCTTCATTGATCAAGTGGCCAAAGAGTGGAGTATGCTCAGGAGTAGGTTCTACACTTCCCGGCGTTAAGAACTGTGAGAAAACTCTCTTGGCCAGCCGCTTCACTTGTAGTCTCTCCCTAATAGCAGGTATATTAGGCAACGCATCATTTATCAAGAGTTGCACAATTCTAGGGTATAACAAGAATCTAAACCTCTCTGCCGTATTAATCTGATCAACTAGGGCATTGTAGATGTAGCGGGAAAAGTTGTAGCCCTTGTTGAGAGACAGCCCAACCATAGCGGCAACAAGATCATGACCCATGGCATCCTTCCCTACTTTCATGGGAGACATGCACACGATTATAATGTGTGCAAAGTACCTCCACTGGTCCAGTACCCACATCTTCTTGTAATATGAATAATCCCACACACCGACGTATCCCATACGTTGTCTCCAACACCCATCCATAAAGTAATCAGGATAGGAGATTGGGTCGGTTGCAAGATCTCAAAACTGTAAGACCCGCCTGATGGTGTCCTCGGAAATGGCAATATCATTACCTGCCACAGTAGCCCGAATGACATTGGGGGTTACCGTGCAGTCATGTTCTGTAGTATCCCAGAACTGCTCCAAGTACGGTCTTGATACGACAGGGTCTGCTGAAATAGCATAGCTTATCCTTGAGCGGTTCAAGAAATTAACGATCTCCCGGTACTCAAGTGCAGCACCCTTCCATTCCGGTTCAGTAAGTGCCAACAAATTGAAATCACTTGTAAATGCACGAGCCATCACTGCAAAAACAAATAGTAAACACAATAAGAACAAGAAGAGTCATTAGAATTGAACACACATGACCAATTATAGCACAATCACATTTAACTGAAATCCAGACTTAGAAAAATTTTAGATTTGCCCTTCCTACGTACTTGGTATGTACACAGGGTTTAGACCTTGCGTACTTAGAAAGTACGTATGACTTAAGTCTTGCGTAGTTGTTAAGTACGCAGGGCTTAACACTTAGACACATTTTGAAAATCTAAAATCAATAGATTGTGAGATTTTAATGTGAATGTTGGTTACCCCTTAGTCGGAAAACATGTTTAAGACCAATGGAACATATTTCAACACCAAACTTTTGCTAAAAACCAGTCATATTGACCTAACTTTCGACCAACGTGAACCCACAGTCAAACACAAAGGTCAAAATCAAAGTCAATGAGAGTTTTTTCGACAATTATGTGATGATCGAGCCTTGAATAACGATTTTAAACAAGTTTTAAGTCATAATGTGTGTAAAAAACAACCAAAATTTGTCAAAAATCAAAGTCCAAAACCCTAGTTCTTCAAGTTCACAAATCGGTCCAAAACTCAAGATTTAACGGATGAAATGCTTCAAGATTCTCACCAAATGTAAGTTACATGATGTTGAAACTAGAATCGGATGAAAAACCGTTTGGGAATACACAAAATTTTAAGTTAAAAATGATCAAGGAGTATGCAAAAGTGTCGAAAGTTTGAAATGAGATGAACTCAGAAAAAACCTAAGTCCTGTCTATATACCCCACGCGTTTGGGTCTTGCGTACTTAATAAGTGCGCAAGACTTAAAGCTTACGTACTTGACAAGTACGCATGACTTAAGTCTTGCGTACTTAGCAAGTACGCAAGGTTTAATTCCTGCGCACTTGTCAAATACGCAGAAACCCTTGTGTTTCACAAATTTCAACTAAAATTATGAAGAAGTCAAAGTCAAATAACGAACAGGATAACCATATTCAATCAAGAGGATTCAAAGTCAATTCAAGAAGGTTAAACACAAATATTTTTTGCCTTTTCTGATTAGAATGAACTGTAAGTAAACTTAAAAATATTTTTGAGCTTTTCTGAATAAAGATATACATGTATATACACACACACTATTTTTTTTCAAAGACATGAGCGGGGGATCATATCAGGCTAAACTATAGCAATAATGATACAAGATAAACATCAAAGAATATGGGATCATGTTATGGAATACTATTTATTCATATGTAACAAGCACATAAACAAGTTGTCAATATTATAAGATTTGAAACCATAAGCATCTTAGTATCATGTTCTTGTGTGTTAAGGTAATAGTTATAAATATACAACGTGTGCCCCACAGTTATTCTATGAATTTACTTTGCACTAATCTTAAGGCATCTAAGATTTTTCCAATGATTTTCTTGATTTCCAGAATGAGGCTACATCAATTAGCACATGAAAAATAAAACAAAATCCATAGGGATTATCAGGAATCATAAGATTCAGAATCTAGTGATTCATTTGTCTTGGTTTCATGTGATTTCTTCAGTGAATATCGGTATGATGATTCAGGATAATGAATATGGTGTTTGAGGATTTAGGTAAGGGGATCCAACTTTTATCTGGATTTGATTTCAATGAATCTGGAGTGATTCAAGGGTGAATACATGCTCAACGGTTGATGTCAAGACATATCTTATCTCAATCTCTCATTGCATACTTGGGAGTATGGGCAGTGAGATGAACCGCATTAATTGTGCTAACGACCTAACCCGACACTGGTCTTAGAAGAAAATAATTGCTAAAATCTAACATCTTATATCTAATAGTGATCTTTTGCATTCTTTTACACACACACTAGCAAACATGGGTTCAAATCACAGTTGTAGTAATGATTTAATTTCCACACTACTAATGATTCGAAGACGCTTATGGCCTACTGACAATTCAAATTACTTGTAAATAAGCAGACGCAATCATTTCCCATATGTGCAATCTAAGACGTTTATATCATTTCAGATGTACTATCATTTCCTCTTTTCTCAAAATGACTTTGAAATTTTCTCGGTTTTCTATTTTGTTTGTATTTTTGAAAAATATTTAAAAATTAAAAGAACTATACAGAAAATATTTAAAAGAAATAAAATTTACCTTTCATGATTTGAATTGATTTAAGAAAAACAAGTTTTCACTCCGGATTGAACATTCCTATCATGTTGATAAGATGTTCAAAATGTGTTCGATCAAACGCCTTAGTGAAAAGGTCAGAAAAGTTGTCATCCGTGTGAACCTTTACAAGTTCAATGTGATGCTTTTCAGCACAATCACGGATGAAATGATGGCGAATTTTAGTATGTTTAGATTTGGAATGTTTCACCGGATTGTTTGTGATGGACATGGTGGCATTGTTGTCAATGAACAGTGGAGTTCCAGTGAAGTTTAAGCCGTAGTCTCTCAATTGCTGCTAAATCCATAATATCTGAGAACAACCGCTCGCTGCAGCAATGTACTCTACTTCACATGTTGAGACAAAAACCGTTGACTGCTTCTTGCACTGCCAGGAAACCAGCCTGTCTCCCAAGAATTGACATCCACCTGAAGTTGATTTTCTATCAAGGTTACAACCACCATAGTCTGAATCAATATAGGCTTTGAGGTCAAATGACTACTGCTTTCAGTACCAAAGACCCAATAAGGGGTTTCCCTTTCAAGTATCTGAATATCCTCTTGACAGCTATCATATGAGACTCCTTCGGTTGTCACTGAAACCTTGAGCACAAACATACAACAAACATTATGTCGGGGCTTGAAGCTGTGAGATACATGAGAGAACCGATCTTCCCACGGTACAATTTACAATCCACATCCTTTCCATCTTTGTCTGGACATACTTAGTTTGATGTAGATAGATTCCATCCTCTCTTTGACTGACTTGCAGACCCAGGAAGAACGACAACTCACCCATGTTGCTAATCTCAAACTTGGATTTCATCACCTGTTGAAATTCCCTACACATCTCTTCATTTGTAGACCCAAAGATAATGTCATCAACATACACTTGTACGAGTAGAATATCACCTCCTGCTTTCCGAATGAAGAGGGTCGAGTCAATCTGTCCACGATCGAAACCATTGGATAGTAGATGTTTTGATAACGTCTTATACCATGCCCAAGATGCTTGATGAAGACCATAAAGTGCTTTGTCCAACTTATACACTTTATTGATAATACACGGATCTTCAAAGCCGCGAGGTTGAGTGACATAGACCTCTTCATGAACTTTTCCATACAGGAAAGCACTCTTCACATCAAGTTGATAGACCTTAAAGACGACATAGGAGGCATAATCCAGAAACAGTCGAATGGCCTCAAGTCTAGCAACTGGGGCATATACTTCAGTGTAATCTAGGCCCTCTTGTTGATAAAATCCTTGAACAACCAACCTTGCATTATTCTTCACTACGACATGACGATCATCCGTTTTGCACTTGAACACCCATCTGGTTCCAATTGGTTGTACGCCTCTTGGCAAGTCAACTAAATCCTACACATACAACTTTTGGAATTAGGACAATTCATCTAGCATCGCCTCAATCCAGCAGTTGTCAGCGACAGCCTCCTTCACATTCTTCGGCTCCAACTGGGACACGAATGCAGCATGCAAACATGTTTCCATGATACCAGTGTCAAGTATCTCAGCGTACAAACTAGTGTTCTCAGCAATGGTTCAATGTCGAGTCTGAACACCAGCATGAGGATCAGCAATAATGTTGTCAATTGGATGATTCTTATGCACTCTCGTCTCTGGTACATGTGGTTCCTAGAGATTTGTGTCTAGATTCATGATCAACTCCCCCATGTCCTGTGATCTAGAAGATGACGATTCAATGTTGATTGGATCAGCTGGAGCTTCATTTCCTACACGAGTGTTAGTATTAGCTAGAGAGTCATCTCCATCAACATGGACAACTTCAACATCATCACTTTCATGAGTTCCAGATGTAGATGCAGCATTGGAATCGGGAGTTACAATGGGCACTGTGGCACGAGTGGAGAAATTTGAATCATCACCGCCATTAAAGAAATCGTACACATTTGCGGCATCATCGGCAGACAAATCAGGAAGGTTGAAAGACTTGAATAGCGAATCATAATCAAAACCCCAAGCTGGACCAGTTGGTTCGGGTTGAATGATGTGTTTTCTACAATCCACTTCGAACCATTCCTCAACAGTACGAGTTCCTATATTGTACACTCTCTTGCATGGTGAGTTGGCAATATATCCTAAGAAGATGCCTTCCACTGCTTTTTCATGAAATTTAGATTTTCGATCCTTGTATTGTAGCAATAAGGAAAATGGAACTAGGTAGTCAAGATTGGGAGGTTGATTATTGATCAACTCATAACAAGTCTTGTTGTGCCTCTTAACAACCAAAACTCTGTTCAAAAGGTGACAAACTGTATTTACTGCTTCTTCCAAAAAGTTACAGGAAGCTTTGCGTCTGACAGCATTGTCCTTGCAGTCTCGATCAAGGTTCTGTTCTTCCTTTTTGCAACTCCGTTCTGTAGAGGTGTGTACGGGGCACTAAATTCGTGACGGATACCCTTTTTAAGACAGAAAAAATCCATAAAATTATTCTTAAATTCAGTTCCGTTATCACTCCTTATTCTTCTAACCTTCAACTTGCCAAGAGATTCCACGCTCAGGATCAGGCATTGAAGAATGTTAGTAGTCTCGTCCTTTATACCTAAAAAATGCACTGAAGAAAAATTTGAGAAGTCATCAGTTACAACTTGAAAGTATGATTTTCCTCAAATACTCCTGATACTTATAGGGCCAAACAGATCCATATGTAATACCTCCAAAGGGGTATTGATAGAGTTTTGGAGCTTGGGCTTGTGAGACTTCTGTTGCTGTTTGCCCTTTTTACAAGGCATACAGTCATCTGCAACAGCAAATCTCAGCTTAGGAACACCGGTTACCAAACCGTTTCAGACAAGATGATTCATTTTTCGATAAGAAATGTGTCCGAGTTTCCTATGCCACAAGATTGAGTCAAGCTCTGTCGCTTTGGTAAGCAAACAAGTAGCAACTGATGAGGTGGTTGTTGCCACGCTCATATCGATTTGATAAGTGTCGTTTGTCCTTGGTGCTCGCATCAGAATCCAGTCTGAAGGAACTTCAAAAACAGGTTTAGGAATCATAACCAAACATAACTGAGTACTCCTTGTCGCACATCTGGGAGACACTCAACAGGTTATGCATCAGCTGCTCGTAGTAGTTGACGTTGTCGAAGCTAACACAACCATTCGAAACCATGCCTTGACATGTGATACTACTGCTTTTCTCTCATACAAAGGCCAGATAACCGCCTCTGAATGGTTTGACATCTTGAAGTAGAGCCATGTTACATGTCATGTGCCGGGAGCATCCACTATCTACATACCAACGATTAGAGATAGTACCCTTCTGATGTCCCTGCATGAGTCACAAACAGATTAGTTAGATTTGGAGACCCAGTCCATAGTGGTCTTGGGTCGTCTGTCTTTCTCAAAATAAACAACCTCTATTAACTCACAGTCGTGAGTGTCAAAAATTGATGAATCTTTTGAAGACTTGTGATCAGGAGATTGAAAACTTTTGGATTTCTTGTTCTAGGACCTCTTCTTTTTCTTAACTGGAACAGTAGGCTTACATTTAACAGCAGCAGGTGAATTAGTGGAAGCTTCACCTGATTGAACTCCAGCCAGTTGTTCCAGCTTTCTCAATCTCTTGTTCCTTTTTCTCATCTGTGGTTTGGAGAGTTTTACCACATGTTTCTCAGCAGTTGGTGCACTACCAGAGGTAGATGCACAGGGTTTAGCAGGAAGCTTTTCACTTTTTGGATCAGTTGGTTTAGCCTCAGATGTGGTCTTTGGCTTCACCAACGGTTTCACTGGTGGTTTCACCTCATTCTTCTTTGGACTCTTGGTCTTTTTCACTGGTGGTGACTTGGGGACAACATCTGGCTGTGAAATAACTGGTTGTTTCCCTTGGTTCTTATTCGGGCAGTTCAAAATAATGTGACCGATCATACCACAGTGAAAACATGTTCTCCTATCTTTGTAAGTCCTCCAGTAAGGCTCGTTTGATTTGAAGTTTGATGACTCAGCATGATGAATAGGAGAAGTTGTTTGGTGAACAGTAGTTTGACCCGATAATGATTTGTTTTTGGGAATATAATACTTTTGAATATTTTCTTGATAGCGAAGCCCGTAATGAGCTGAAAAGGCTTCTTTCTTAACTTGATTAATGTTTTTATATCCCCCATAAAGCATCACTTTTAATTTTTCATTTGATTCAACGATATCGGGTTCAGTCAAAATACAATTAGTGACAATGTTTTTCTTAACTTTTTGTTCACCGAGCAACTCCTCAGAGACTACACCTTCAGGGCAGGTGTTCTCAGACCCATCATCAGAAGTAATAAAGAACTCTTCATCAGATGCAGAGTTAGCCTTACTTGAGGAATCATCCTTACCCGAGGACTCATCAAGGCAAGACAGATAAATGTCAATTAAGCCGTTGACAAATTTCCCGCTTACTGGTGGAGGAATAGCATTAGCCCTAAGCCATTCACTTGTCTCACTACAGACTTGTAGTGTTCCACCACAAAATGAGAGTTTTTCAACTTCTCAATATTGCCTTTCAACTGCAACATCTCATTTTGCAGCTTGGTGATCTCATTGTTTCTCTTTTCCAAGTGTAAGTCCCGGTTCGGACGTGATAGATCTCTAGATTCGCGGTACGACATGGTGATAACGTGCGGAATCCATGATCAACGTGCAACGTGTAACTCAATCAACAACACGGTGTAAATAATCCTCTTTGTATTTCCACTCAGAATATCAGTTTACAAGATATCTCAGTTTCTGTTCTACACTGATCAAATCTGATCTATTCTCTTAGCCCTTATCTAGACTGACAAGTAAACCTCTATTTATAGGGAAACCACAAATATCACATGCGAACTTGTTAAGTTTGCCCCTAACAAGCTTAGGCGAACTTATCAAGTTCGCTATAAGTTCCTTGGGCGAACTTGACAGCTTCGCAAACTTACAACGTAGAATTTCAGCGATAGTTACAAAACATGCTCTAAGAGGCTCCCCCTTAACTGTTGCTTACAATTCTAACACATTACAAGCAATGACTCTACGACTAAGACATAGAACCTTCAAGCTCGTTGTCACCAGAAATAGTTCGAACAGACTCCCCCTTGACAACAACTTCAGAAGATTGTCATCAGTCCTCAAACAGCTCAGAGTCTTTGTCTTGTACATCTGCACACTCTCTCTTTCTTTCTAGAAGAAAACTTGGGAGAAGGACCCCTTGTCAACTTTTATCTGCAAATTTTAATTTATGGCAAAGAAGAACAACCAAGTGTAACCAACAAGTAAAATTTCCATGGAAGATGGAAAACTAAAATCTTTTTGGTTTTTCAAAGACAAGAAACACAAAAACTTTTTGGTTTTTCTCTATACAAACTAAAATGTAAAATACAAAATCATATTGTTTTGGTCGAACATCACGTGTAAGAAGATCATATCAGTAAAAACAATGCATCAGTCACACATTTTGGATAAACATCCCTAAACATTCTAAGGGTATACTATCCAGATTCATCATTTCTTTATATCAGATAAGATCAAATATTTTAAGCTTCAACCAAAACATGTAATGATACGCGAAGAAGTTCAAAGAAGATGGGATTAGATCATAACATCCTTATAATAAATTACATACGAATTTGCAACACATAACATGTCAATCTAAGTTGTCAATATTATAACATTTGAAACCATCAGTATCTTTGTCCAATGTTCTTGTGAATTAAGGTACCATTTATTTTGTAATACAACGTGTACCCCACAAATATGCCAACATAAAATAAATGTGCATTATCTTCAAGACATATAAGATCATTGCAAGATAATTTTCAATCTCTAGGATAAAATTATACTGTTAAACACAGGAAAATATCAAGCAGAGAATCAGAATGATTCAGAATAAAATGATTCAAATGTCTTGGTTTGGATGAAGTATCATGATTCATAGTAACAGAAAGATTGTACCGATAGAATTCTTCAACATAAGAATAATCAAGGAATTGATTGATTCAATGACATAGGGTAGCGTGATCCAACTATTTTTTGGATATATTCAATGGAATCAGGATAATGATCCAAGGGCTAGTATATGTTCCAAAAGATGTTGTCAGAAACATATCTTAGTTCAACATCACATTGCATGTTTTTCAGGGCATGGGCAGTGAAATAAACTC
This sequence comes from Smallanthus sonchifolius, assembly GCA_023525975.1. Classification (NCBI taxonomy): domain Eukaryota; kingdom Viridiplantae; phylum Streptophyta; class Magnoliopsida; order Asterales; family Asteraceae; genus Smallanthus; species Smallanthus sonchifolius. The sequence goes on from CM042034.1 coordinate 59,619,745, forward strand.
AAAATTTGTGTTTAACGACATAACCAATACTGGTCTCATGAAGTACTTTAGATCTTATATTCTTTATCTGATAATGATCTTTTACACACACACCCGACATACCATGGTTCAAATCATAGTTGTCACAAAGTTCATTTTGTTGTCACACTACTAGTGGACCAAATATACTCATAGCCTATTGACAATTCAGACTACATAATAGTATCCAAATTAAAATATAAGCATCAAGCATCAATTTTTGATCAACATAAGCAGTTATAAAGCTATCATTTCTCAAACTGTGCAGTCTAAGAAGTTCTGATCAAAACATTTATCACAGATATATTAGATAAGCAATCATAAAGTCCAACTAAGGTCATGTGTGACTGAACATCTAATGATGTACTATCATTTCTCCTTATAACTTAAAGTTATGTCGATTTTAACTTTTTCAATTTGGCTTTTTCAAAATCTTTTTGACAAAAAGTAAAACTTCCATGAAAACATTTTTAAGAAAAACATTTTACTTGGTCACTTGGAAATTAAGCAATTCAATCAATTAAAATTCAAACCGATGTAATCGAATGCCTTTGCCTTTGTCACCAACACAATTCTGTACTCCTCCTGTCCTGTAGATTCCCCCTCAACTAGTCAAATGATTGCATCAACGACTTTATGCTCACGATCATCATCCTAAGTTTTCGGTTGTCTTTTGGACTTGGTCAAACACTTTCCAAAAACAAACAATGTGTGGGACATTATCTCCCCCTTAAGCATCAAGTCATTGAATTAAATAGACTTATCAGTTATCAAACAACTCATTGCTCCTTCAGATGTCATTATCTGTCATGTGATATGAACCACCACTATTAACAAACCAAATTGTATTAATAGTCCCTCTTGGTTAATCCTGCACAGTCAACAAGAAGCATTAGTCTGAAATGGAAACCCAAGCCATGGTAATCCTAGGTCGTCCATCTGTATCAAAATAAATGACTTCATGCAATTCACAGTCGAATCTCTCCTTAATTTTTGGATATTGTTCCATTGAATCAGAAACATAAACTTTTCTTTTCCAAACACTCTTCTGTTCATGAAGTTCCTTCCTTTTAAAAATTGAAGTGTTTGAACATTCTGGTTCATTTGAAACATTTTGAGATTGCAAAACGTCTTGTTTTTCTAACAATGTTCTCAATCTTTTGTTTCTTCTCCATCTCTGAGGTCGAGAGAGCCTAACCTTCGATTTTGAATTAAGGGACTTCGTACCAACATAACTTGTCACAACTGGTCTAGTATTTGGTGTCTCATAAGACTGGGTCATTGAAGGACAATTCACACAAACGTGACCCACTACACCACAATAAAAACATGTTCTCCTCTCAATAATAGAACTAGACACTTCAATTTGATTCACATATTTTTTTGACTGAATTTGTGACGTTGGTTTCACGGGTACATATGAAACCTTTACTTCAAGTTTAGAAACACCAGGTTTCTTCACAGAAACAGATTTCACCACCAGCTTTGCTGGCAGTTTAACAAAAGGTCTTCCCAACTTGGGATCTTCTAGACGCTTTCCCACATTCTTATCTGGACAATTTACCAAGATATGGCCAACAACGCTGCAATGAAAACATGTTCGTCTATCTTTGTAAACCCTGACAAGCTTCCTTGCTTAACACTTCTTGAAGTAGACGATTCACACTGAGAAGCAGTGTTAGATACTTGAACAACCTGGGGTTTTTCTGAATAAACCTTATTTTTAATAAAATCAAGAGTTGAAATTTTCTCAATTTTATTATTTCCTTGAAAATCAAAACCACTGCTCGCAAACTTTTTAACTGGTTTAGGTTGTGGTTGTTCAATATCTTCATCTAGTTCAGTCAAGATGCATCGATCCCTGGTGACTTTCTTAACCATAACTGGTTCATCAACCTTGTAGTCTTTCACTGTTCCTTCAAATTTATCTAGATCAAATGTTTCATCATCTCTTGAATCATCATAAACCATGTCCTCTCCTGTAATAGGATTTACCTTGAGGATGGTTTTTGGTTCCAGATCGTCTTCTGTCACAACCTCAGTAGTACGAGAAGTGTAATTACCATTGAAAGGCGGACAATATCCAAAACCTCCTCTAATAGCTTTGTCATCAAATGAAGGACATGGACCAACACCACCAACAACTTTCTCACCAGAAGATTTCTCATTATAATATTCCAACATAAAACTGAAATTCTTATAACCTTCGAGCTTTCTCAATAATTTGGTGACCTCACTCTGTGACTGGGCAATTTCATTTATCTTTTTCTCATATTCAGAATATGCCACATCAATGTGAAAAGCTTGTTCATTTACTTTTACCTGTAAAATCTTGATATCATCTTTCAATGATTCAATTCTTGCATTTAATTTTTTTTCATTTTCTTTCAAAACTTGATTTGTTATGTATATTGCCTTCATGTCACATATCAGATTTGTGTTGTCATCACACAATCTTACATTTTTCAAATCTGAATCAATGCATTTAGAACAAGAAACAACCTTGTGTTCCTGTTTTGAATCAGTCATGGATGCATTTGCTTCAAATAATATCTCAGCAATTTTCTCAGTCACTTTTCCAGCAGCTCCATCATCAAGCAGATCTTTAGTTGAAAACTTAGGCTCAGCATTCTGAATGATAGATTCTTCAGTTTCAGCAACATTCCCAGAAACACCCAAGTCACTGTCTGAAGAACTAATATCAGAACTAGCATCAATATGAACCTCAGCTTTTATCTATAAAGAAGAAGAGTGAAAACTTTCTCTATCACTTGATTATGAAAAACAGTCACTCTCAGAATCACTCTTATCACTAAATTTAGTCACATCACCTTCTTCATAAGCATAACTATACCAATCAATTCTGCTAAAAACATATCGGTTAAATCCACATTTTTATTGATGAGCACTGAGTATTTCTCAAACTTAGGTGGAATAGCATCCAACAACTTCTCATTCACCTTAGTATTAGTGTAAGAAATATCACATTTTACCAACTCTCTCAAAAGATGGTAGTATCTGGAAACGATATCATCAACAGTTTCATCCTCCAAATACTTGAAAAACATGAATTGTTTCTCCAACAAATCTCTTCTACTCTTCGAAAAATTGCCCATCTCGAGAATTTGTGTAAACACCCCAAAAAAAATAAAAATAAATAACATTTCCCTCCAAAAAACTCTTTTTAGGGAAGAAAAAATTTTAAAATTACAATATTCTCAAAAATGACTAAAAAAACTCTTTTTTTATTTATTTTTTATTTTTTATGAACACTAGCGAACTTGGCTACCTGAGAGAACTTAGTAAGTTTGCCTGAAACTTTCTGAACGAACTTGTTAAGTTCGCCTGAACTTCACTGAGCGAACTTGGTAAGTTCATCTCCCTAAGTTCGCATGTAACTGAATCAGCAAGTTTGTCTGAAACGCTGAAACTTCTGGAAGAACACAAATAAGAACCAACTCTGCTGAAAATCATGATTTCTGATCAATATGATGGAATATGACAAATATGAACCGTAGAAATGTGTAGAAACTGATTAGGAACAATCCTATCGGATCAATTTCTTCAAACTAATCCAAAATCAATCCAAATTGATCAAAAATCTTCCATTTTTATCAAGAAACGAAAATGATGAAAAATCCTTCAAATTCAGTAATATTTGATGTTGATTGTACATGAAAACACCACGAATCTGCTGCTAATCAAGAGCAAAGGCTCTGATACCACTTGTAAGTCCCGTTTCGGACGTGACGAATCTCTAGATTCGCGATACAACACGGTGATAACGTGCGGAATCCATGATCAACGTGCAATGTGTAACTCAATCAACAACACAGTGTAAATAATCCTCTTTGTATTTCCACTCAGAATATCAGTTTACAAGATCTCTCAGTTTCTGTTCTACACTGATCAACTCTGATCTATTCTCTTAGCCCCTATCTAGACTGACAAGTAAACCTCTATTTATAGGGAAACCACAAAGATCACAGGCGAACTTGTTAAGTTCGCCCCTAACAAACTTAGGGGTACTTAACAAGTTCGCCTATCAAGTTCGCTCTAAGTTCCTTAGGCGAACTTGACAGCTTCGCTAACTTACAACATAGAATTTCAGCAACAGTTACAAAACACGATCTAACACCAACCCCTTGTATGCAACATCCAAATTAAACTGTTGATCACTGATTTTAAGTGAATAATCACGTTTTTCTTTCTTCAAAGTTTCAATTGAATCTTTGTATCGTTTTTCGTTTTCTTTGTTGCTTAAAGCTGCATTACAAAGGGGTTCGACTTTGTCTTGAAGCTTAGAATTTTCAACCAATGAAATTTTCATAGGCAAACATTCAAGATGAAAACAAAGCCACATGATCTTCAGCTATCTTGGTTATTGCAGATTGGTTAGCTGAAGATGTGGGAGACGGATTTCTTGGGGAATTCTGGTGATGAGATCCAGAACCAGATCCAGATGATGTATTGCAAGCATGACCACCACAAACATTTGAATTATCCTCCTCATAAGAGTTCCCTAAGAAAAGGGCAATTCAAGAACCCGATGACTTGGCTGTGGAAGACGTCCCATAATACATAGAAGGGTCTTGTATTTGAGGTCTCCCTGAGCTCTCCTTTCTTTTGAGGTTCATATCATGTGCTTGAACCTTTCCAATTGCTTCATCAATAGTCATCTCATTAAATTTTGAGTTCTCTCTCATCAAGGTTGTGTACATCTCAAACTTTGGTGGTAGAGCATCCATAAAGTTCTCAAACAACTCCTCATTCGGATAGATGAGGTCATAAGCTTTCAGCTCAATTTACATATGATAGAATCTAGAGATAAGCTCATCTATGAATTCATTCTCCAGATATCTGAAGCACTCATACTGCTTCCTAAGAAGATCCCTCTTACTCTTCTTGATGTCACTGTTTCCCTCGAATCTCTTCTGCAAAGCCTTCCAGAGATCCTTGGAGTTATTGTATCCTCTAAAGCTGTGAAATAACTCCCTGGTCAAGGCCATTGTAATAGATCCGTGTGCCTTCTTCTCTCTGTCATAAACTTTCTTTTCTACTTTATCATGTTTGGAGATAGGCTTGGGAACTTCCTCATCAAGATGTATATGTGGGATGTTTATAACCCTCTAGAATGGGTATCCAAAGTGAAGAATCGGTGTATGAGATATAATGATCAAAGCATGCTTTCTAGTTTGAGTAATCATTTACATTAAGCAGATTTGGTGGTTTCTATGGGGTTCCAATCTCATTGTCATAATTAAGAAGGTTATCGAGGTTCTGAAGATTTGCCATAGTGAAACACTTAGTCAAATTTCAGAAAAATCAAACAACTTGTGCACTTGAATCTGGCCTTGCGCACTTAAAGACCAGGTCTTGTGTATTTAGAATTTGCTCTTGCGTACTTGACAAGTACGCAAGAGTAAATAATAAGTACGCAGCAAAGATGGTATTGTGTACTTGGTAAGTACGCAGCAAGACTGTACTTGTTGCCAAATATGGTAAGTACGCAGATCACTTTTTCACCAACTCTCACCAACTTTTTCCGATCACTGGAAAGTCACCGGAATCCTCAAAAATTGAAGATATGACCAACTAAATCAAGCCAAAGGGTTAGATACTTGTTTCTAACCAGCCTTTGATGCTCAAAACACTCAAACAAACAACAAAAGGTCGGTTTTTGAGTGATTTTTGCCTCTAAAATAGTGCTCCAGAGCTACCCCTATTTTATCACAAAAATCACCAAAAGACACTCTCTTTTTCTTGTAAAACTCTGTAGGTTGTGTAGAAGATGCTCCTAACACACTTACAACACTCGAAATCAAGAGCAAAGCTCTTATACTACTTGTAGGTCCCCGGGTGTCTCGGATCGTTACGTGTGAGAAAACAGACGACTAGTACATACATTAGTAATTACAACTCGATAACTGATACATATAGACACTAACATACAAAGAGTAATACATACAAGACAAGTACAAAAGCTAAGACAATATCCAGAGTATTTGTCACACAAAAGCGCTTCAACATTCTTGTAAGATGAATAATCTCGCACACTGACGTATCCCATACGTTGTCTCCAACACCCATCCACAAAGTAATCAGGATAGGAGATTGGGTTGGTTGCAAGATCTCGGAACTGTAAGACCTTCCTGATTGTGTCCTTAGAAATGGAAATATCATGACCTGCCATAGTAGCCCGAATGACATTGGGGGTTAATGTGCAGTCATGTTCTACCGTATCCCAGAACATTTCCAAGTACGGTCTCGAGACGATAGGGTCTGCTGAAATAGCGTAGCTTATCCTTGAGCGGTTCAAGAAATCGATGAGCACCTGGTACTCAAGTGCAGCACCCTTCCATTCCGGTTCAGTAAGTGCCAGTACATTGAACTCACTTGTAAATGCACAAGCCATCACTGCAAAAACAAACAGTAAACACAATAAGAACAAGAAGATTCATTGGAATTGAATACACCTGACCACGTATAGCACATTCACAATGAACGGACAATTCAGACTTAGAAAATTTTCAAGTTTGGTCTTCCTACGCACTTGTCAAGTACGTAGGGTTTATGCCTTTCGTACTTAGCAAGTACGCATGACTTATGTCTTGCGTACTTGTTAAGTACTAAGGCTTAACACTTGGCCAAATTTCAAAAGTTCCAAAATCTGCATATTGTGAAATTTGATGATGAAGTTGGTCACCAAGTACTCGAAAAACATGTTTGAGACTACTGGAACCAAAACCAACATCAATTTAGTGCTACATCCCAGTCATTTTGACCTAAGTGTCCCCAGGCGTGAACCTACGGTCATTGACTAAGTCAAAAACAAAATCAATGGTCGAAATGGACGATTAAGTGATGATCAAGCTTCGAATGATGATTTTAAACATGTTTTAGGCCATAATGCTTTGCAAAAACAACCCAAAATGGTCAGAAATCAAGCTTCAAAAACCTAGTTTTTCAGAGTCACAAATCGGTCCATAACACATGATTTAACGGATGAAGTGGTCCTAGATTCTCACCAAATGTTAGTTAGATGATGTTAAAACTAAGATCGAGACGAAAAATCCTTTAGGAACACACAATTTTTTTAGTGAAAAAAGATCAGGGAGTATGCAACAGTGTCTTAAGTTTGAAATCAGATGAACTCAGAAAAAACCTAAGTCCTGTATATATACCCCGCGCATTTGGGTCTTGCGTACTTAACAAGTGCGCAAGACATAACTCTTGCATACTTGGGAAATGCGCAAGGTTTAAGTCCTACATACTTACAAGTACGCAAGGTTTATTTCCTGCGCACTTGTTAAGTAAGTAGAAACCCTTGTGTTTCACAAATTTCAACTCAAATTATGAAGAAGTCAAAGTCAAATAACGAACCGGATAGTCACATTCAATCAACAGCATTTAAAGTCGATTCAAGATGGTTAAACGCAAATATTTTTTGCTTTTTCTGATTAGAATGAACTGTACGTAAACTTAAAATATTTTTGAGCTTTTCTGAATAAAGATATACACATATATACACACAGTCTATTTTTGTTCAAAGACACGAGCAGAGGATCATATCAGGCTAAACTATAGCAATAATGATACAAGATAAACATCAAAGAATATGGGATCATGTCATGGATTACTATTTATTCAAATTTAATAAGCACATAAACAAGTAATTCAAGTTGATAATATTATAAGATTTGAAACCATAAGCATCTTAGTATCATGTTCTTGTGTGTTAATCTAATGGTTATAAATCTACAACGTGTGCCCCACAGTTATGCTATGAATTTACTTTGCACTAATCTCAAGGCATCTAAGATTTTCCCAATGATTTTCTAAATTTCCAGAATAAGGCTACATCAATTAGCACAGGAAAATCAAACAGAATCCATAAGGATTATCAGGAATCATAAGATTCAGAATTGAGTGATTCATTTGTCTTGGTTTCATGTGATTTAAAAGAACTATACATAAAACATTTAAAAGAAATAGAAAATTTAACTTCCATGAATTGAATTGATTTAAGAAAAATAAGTTTTCACTCCAGATTGAACATTCCTATCATTTTGACAAGATGTTCAAAACGTGTTCGATCAAACGCCTTAGTGAAAAGGTCAGCAAAGTTGTCATCCGTGTGAACCTTTACAAGTTCAATGAGATGCTTTTTAGCAGAATCACAGATGAAATGATGGCGAATTTCAATATGTTTAGTTTTGGAATGTTTCACCGGGTTGTTTGTGATGGACATGGTGGCATTATTGTCAATCAACATTAGAGTTCTAGTGAATTTTAAGCCGTAGTCTCTCAATTGTTGCTGAATCCACAATATCTGAGAACAACCGCTCGCTGAGCAATGTACGCTGCTTCACATGTTGAGACAGAAACCGTTAACTTCTTCTTGCACTGTCGGGAAACCAGCCTGTCTGCCAAGAATTGACATCCACCTGAAGTTGATTTTCTATCAAGGTTACAACCGCCATAGTCTGAATCAGTATAAGCTTTGAGTTCAAATGACTGCTGCTTTGAGTACCAAAGACCCAATCGGGGTTTCCTTTTCAAGTATCTGAAGATCCTCTTGACAGCTATTATATGAGACTCCTTTGGTTATGACTGAAACCTTGAGCACAAGCATATATCAAACATTATGTCGGGCCTTGAAGCTGTGAGATACATGAGAGAACCGATCATCCCATGATACAATTTACAATCCACATCCTTTCCGAATGAAGAGGGTCGAGTCAATTTGTCCACGATCGAAACCATTGGTCATTAGATGTTTTGATAACGTCTCATACCATGCCCAAGATGCTTGATGAAGACCATAAAGTGCTTTGCAGATCTTCAAAGCCAGGAGGTTGAGTGACATAGACCTCTTCATGAACTTTTCCATACAGGAAAGCACTCTTCACATCAAGTTGATATACCTTGAAGCCGACATAGGAGGCATAAGCCAGAAACAGTCGAATGGCATTAAGTCTAGCAACTGGGGCATATACTTCTGTGTAATCCAAGGCCTCTTGTTGATAAAAACCTTGAACAACCAACCTTGCTTTATTCTTCACTACGACGTGTCGATCATCCATTTTGCACTTGAACACCCATATGGTTCCAATTGGTTGTACGCCTCTTGGCAAATCAACTAAATCCCACACATGCAACTTTTGGAATTGGGACAGTTCATCTTGTATCGCCTCAATCCAGCAGTTGTCAGCGAGAGCCTCCTTCACATTCTTTGGCTCCAACTGGGACACGAATGCAGCATGTAAACATGTTTCCATATTAGTTGTGTCAAGTATCTCAGCGTACAAACTAGTGTTCTCAGCAATGGTTCTATGACGAGTCTGAACACACGCAAGAGGATCACCAATAATGTTGTTAATTGGATGATTCTTATGCACTCTCGTCTCTGGTACATGCGGTTCCTAGATATTTGTGTCTAGATTCGTGCTCACCTCCCGCATATCCTGTGATCCAGAAGAAGATGATCCAATGTTGATCGGATCAGCTGGAGCTTCATTTCCTACACGAGTGTTAGGATTAGCCGGAGCGTCATCTCCATCAACATGGACAACTTCAATGTCATCACTGTCATGAGTTCCAGATGCAGATGCAGCATTGGAATCGGGAGTTACAATAGGTATGGTGGTATGGGTTGAGAAGTTGGAGTCATCGCCGCCATTAATGAAATCGTACACATTTGCGGCATCATCGGCAGATAGATCAGGAAGGTTGAAAGACTTGAATAGCACATCATAATCAAAACCCCAAGCTGGACCTGTTGGTTCTGGTGGAATGCTGTGTTTGATATAATCCACTTCGAACCATTCCTCGACAGTACGAGTTCCTATATTGTACACTCTCTTGCATGGTGAGTTGGCAACATATCCTAAGAAGATGCCTTCCACTGCTTTTGCATGAATGTTAGAATTTCGATCCTTGTATTGTAGCAATAAGGAACAGTGAATACCAAAAGGTGTAGGTCCCCGGGTGTCTCGGATCGTTACGTGTGCGTGTGTGACCAGTCAGACCGGGTGCGGAATGCCCGTGACGAGGTGGAGAATCAAGCAACACAAAGTAAACAGACAACGAAATCACTTTCAAACTCCATATATTATAAACTAGAAGGTTAAAGAGAGAATACTACTGAGTGCAAAATGTCCGCGTACATAAATTCTGTCAGCATATCCTATTTATACTAGACCTGATGTCTACGCACTTAACAAGTGCGCAGGGCAAATTGTTCATGCGTACTTAGCAAGTACGCAGAGTATTCTTGCGTACTTGCTAAGTACGCAGGAAGTAATTCCTGTGCACATGCTAAGTGCGCAAAAGTAATTCCTTATACAACAATAACATGCAGTAGAAATTACAACTCGATAACTAATACATACAGACACTAACATACAAAGATTAATACATACAAGACAAGTAAAAAAGCTAAGACACTATCCATAGTGTTTGTCACACAAAAGTGTTTCAACAAACTCCCCCTTGACAACAGCTCTGGATTGTCTTCGGTGTTCACTGCTCCCCAGCTTTAGCGTCCATCTTCTTCTTGTAGTCAAGGCAGAACTTGATCACCTTGTCGTACTTAGAAGCAAGGAACTTTTTCCACTTGTCCGTGTACATGTACTACTTGTCAGCTAGCGCCTCCAGATCTTTCACAGAGAAGTTTATGAAGTAGACTTCATCAAACACTCTGATTAGTTCCCTTGGCACTAAGCTTCCATTATCGGACCACACCTTTCCAATCATAACTGCCTTGCCCGATTTAGGATCTACGTACCAGTATCATATGTTACCGAGGATATCCTGAGATAACTTGCTCAGGGGAATCTTGGTTTCACACAGCACTGGCTTGTATACCAGTTTCTTGAAGCTTCTATTAGTCACAGGATGTCTAGCGTTCTTGTCCCTGACTCGCTTGGGCACTTGAGGCTTAAACATTTCGAATTTCCGAGATCTTACCTCTCGTTGTAGAACCTGCCACAAACCCATCGCTACTGCGTGATTTGAGTGACCAAGCAGCTCTCAGTTTACTAGGTTCACGAGGTCGTATCTTGGTAAGGAGTTGAAAGCTTTGCTGGTTGGTTTCAAGTATTGAACCCCCCCAGCTCGCTTGATTGCAAATAATTGCTTATCCTCCTCGAACTTCACAGCTAAGATCATCCCTGTCGCTCCGTGTTTGTCTATGATTGAAGTCTTTTTCTAGAAAGGAGCCGGATCCTTCGATGAACTTGCAGGCATATGTTTGTCTTTCTGTGCCTCTGGATCCATAGGTGTAGGGTCGGCAGGGGAGGCTTCAGTCGACGCCTCAACAGTACTAGCAGGCTCGACTAAACCTGTGTCAAGATGAGTTTCAAAGGATGGAACTTCGAAGATCTCTCCATCTTCAAAGTCATACTCTCCTTCCCTGTCGCCCTAGGGAACTTCGATTACCACATCATCATCTTCCTCATCCCAGTCGTCACCAGAGTCGATCTCTCCCTCTTCCAGATTGCAGAGAGCCTCGATCTGTACTTCTTTGGAATAGTCTGGCTCTTAGTGGTGCCAGTGGTGATCGACGGCCGAAATGAGGGGGGTTGCGGCCTTCTCTCTATCGCAAGTATGGGTGGTGGCAATGATTAAGGATTAGGGTTTAAGTTAAGTATGTATTTATAGATACAAAAATTATATATTGCACCCCCAGGTATCAACTGTTAATTCCTTAGTAATACCTATTATGACTAGTAGGTGGTGGTGGTGGTGCTAACCCGCCCCAATGCACCTTTAAGCACTTCAATTCCTGCAACCCCATCAAGTTCTATAGTACTGAGGGAGCTACCGGCCTCCTCTAATGGTTTGAAAGCATTGAGAATGTGACACCCAGCATTTCAGATCAATATCCATATTACAAAATTGCACGTTCATACATATTATGTAGGTCCCCGGGTGTCTCGGATCGTTACGTGTGGGTGTGTGACTAGTCGGACCGGGTGCGGAATACCTGTGACTAGGTGGATAAACAAGCAACACAAAGTAAACCGACAACGAAATAACTTTCAAACTCTGTCTATTATAAAATTAAAGGTTACAGAGAGAATACAACTGAGTGCATATGACTGCGTGCATAACTTCTGTTAACCTTGCCTATTTATACTAGACCTGGGCTATGCGCACTTAGCAAATGCGCAGGGCAAACTGCTCATGCGTACTTAGCAAGTATGCAGAGAGTTCTTGCGTACTTGCTAAGTACGTAGGAGATAACTCCTGCGCACATGCTAAGTGCGCAAATCACTTAGAGAATTTAGACAACGAGTACATACAATATTAAATACAACTCGATAACTAATACATACAAACACTAAGATACAAATACTAATACAAACAAGACAAGTACAAAAGCAAAGAGAATATCCAGAGTGTTTGTCACACAAAAGTGCTTCAACAAACTCCCCCTTGACAACAGCTCTAGATTGTCTTCGGTCTTCACAGCACCCCAGCTTTAGGTTCCATCTTCTTCTTGTAATCAAGGCAGAACTTGACCACCTTATCGTATTTAGAAGCAAGGAACTTTTTCCACTCGTCCGTGTACATGCAGTACTTGTCAGCTAGTGCCTCCAGATCTTTCAAAGAAAAGTTTATGAAGCAAACTTCATCAAAAACACTGATCAGTTCCCTTGGCACTAAGCTTCCACTCTCGGGCCACACCTTTCCAATCACAACTACCTCGCCCGATATAGGATCTACGTATCAGTACCATATGTTACCGAGAATATCCTGAGATAACTTGCTCAGGGGAATCCTTGTATCACACAGCACTAGCTTGTATACCAGTTTCTTAAAGCTTTTATAAGTCACGGGATGTCTAACATTCTTATCCCTGACTCGCTTGGGCACTTGAGGCTTAAACACCTTGAACTTCCCTGGTCTTCCCTCTCGCTGCAGAACCCGCCACAAACCCATCGCTACTGCGTGATTTGAGTGACCCAGCAGCTCTCGGTTTGCTAGATTCACGAGGTCGTATCTTGGCAAGGAGTTGAATATTTCGCTAGTTGGTTTCAAGTATTGAACCCCCCCAGCTCTCTTGATTACAAAAAACTTCTTGCCCTCCTCAAGCCTCACATCTAAGATCATCCATGTCGCTCCATGTTCGTCTATGATTGATGTCTTTTGCCAGACAGGAGCCGGATCCTTCGATGAACTTGCAGGCATATGTTTTCCTTTCTGTGCCTCTGGATCCACAGGTGTAGATTCGGTAGGGGAGGCTTCAGTCGACCCCTTAACAGTACTACCAGGCTCGACTGAAACTGTTTCAAGATGAGTTTCAAAGGATGGATCTTCAAAAATCTCTCTATCTTCAAACTCATACTCTCCTTCCCCGTCGCCCTTGGGAACTTCGATTACAACTTCCTCATCCTCCTCATCCCAATCATCACCAGACTCGATCTCTCCCTCTTCCAAATTGCAGAGAGCATCGATATGTGCTTCCTTGGAGTACTCCGACTTTAGTTGTAAGATCACATCATCCGACACGTCGTCAGATAGATCTTTCAAAATGTCAGCCACCGACTTTCCTTTATTACCACCTGAAGTATCACCTCCACCTTCACTCTGAGGGGACTCCCCCTCAACCATAGGCACGGCAGAAATCGGAACAAACGCCAAAGCTGACGGTTGCTGCTCACTTCCACTCATTCTAGCTTCAGGATCATTTTCCTGATCATCTCCCTTAGTTAGGTCAACTAAGTGACAAGCCTCTTCACTTCTAGGCTTGGGTGATTGCTTCTCCAAAAGCTCTTTGAATTTCTCCCCCTGAGCAGCAAGCGTCTTGGCCATATCACAGACCAATTTCACCATACTGTCATGCTCTAAACGCTGCTTGTCATCAGCCGCCCGGTGTTTCTTTAGCGCGGCTACCTCATCAATCAGAGAGTTAATCTGCCCCTATTGTTTTGTCAGATTCTTCTCTCGATTTTCATAGCATTTCAAGAAGTCCACCGACTTGAGTCTCTAGGGTAGTGATCCGGGTATCACGAGGATCAGGTCCCCTAGAAGACGATGCTTCGGCTTGATTAGTCGGGAAGGAAAAGAATTCTCCAAAATCTAACCCCTGGTTGAAGTTAAAGTCATTAAAGGACTAATGTGTTGGAGGGTGGTTGTAGGGATTGAGGTAGGGATGGTAGTTGTTTGGATGGTGGTTGGGGTAATGGTGATAGACTCACTGAGAATAGGAGTCATCACCGCCACGTGGACAGACTGTATAGGGAGGGTCACTATCACAGGAACCTTCTCTGTGATAGCAGTGGTAGACACATCAGGTGTTACACGTGGCCCCCCCGCTGTCGCCCATAAAGCTGTTGTGAAGGTGAGGTAGAAGTGGAATCAGTACTCGTAGTCGTTACACTTGCTTGCCTCTGAGAACTGACTTCTACCTCACAAAGAATAGGTTGGTGTTTCCTATCCACCCGATGCTTGTTGATACTTTCTCTTCTCTGTCTCTATATAGCACCATCCAAATCAGAATCGGGCTCACAATTATCGCTACTCTCTTATCTTTTTCTCTTAGAAGATGACTCGGGAAGGGTCACCTTCGTCAATCTCCATGGGTGTGGTGGTGATGGTGAATCATCAGAATCAGATGAATCTGACTCGATCGCCTTTAAGTCGGATTCTTCAGCACCCCCACTTCCCTGTTCTTCGTCTCCTCCTTTTTCAGACACTTCATCCTCAGATTCAACTTCCTCCTCCTCCTCCTCCTGATTTTCATCACTATGTTCACTGAGTTTAGGCTCAGACTCTGCACTATACCATCTCCAATTTGCTTGTGCCACATACGCTTCATTGATCAGGTGGCCAAAGAGTGGGGGTAGGTTCTACACTGCCTGGCGTTAAGAACTATGAGAAAACTCTCTTGGCCACCTGTTTAACTTACAGTCTCTCCCCAATAGCAGGTAGATTAGGCAACGCATCATTTATCAAGAGTTACACAAATCTTGGGTATAACAAGAACCTAAACCTCTCCGCTGTGTCAATCTGATCAGTGATAGCCTTGTAGACGTATCGAGAGAAGTTGTAGCCCTTGTTAGAGACAGCCCAACCACAGCAACTGCTAGATCATGACCCATGGCATTCTTCCCCACCTTCTTACATTTCGAACTTCCCATATCTTACCTCTCGCTGAAAAACCTGCCACAAACCCATCGCTACAGCATGATTTGGTTGACCCGTCAGCTCTCGGTTTGCTAGGTTCATGAGGTTGTACTTTGGCAAGGAGCTGAAAGCTTCACTGGTTGGTTTCAAGTATTGAACCCCCCCCCCCCCCCGCTTAATTGCAAACAGCTTCCTGTCATCCTCGAACCTCACAGCTAAGATCATACCTGTCGGTCCATGTTTATCTCTGATTGATGAACTTGCAGGCGTATGTTTGCTTTTCTGTGCCTCTGGGTCCACATGTGTAGGGTCGGTAGGAGAGGCTTCAGTCGATGCCTCAACAGTACTTACAGGCTCGACTGAACCTGTGTCAAGATTAGTTTCAAAGAGTGGAGCTTCAAAAATATCTCCATCTTCAAACTCATACTCTCCTTCCCCGTCGCCCTTGGGAACTTCAATTACAACATCCTCATCCTCCTCATCCCAATCATCACCAGACTCGATCTCTCCCTCTTCTAAATTACAGAGAGCATCGATCTGTGCTTCCTTGGATAGTCTGGCTCTAATAATAAGATCACATCATCCGACATGTCATCAGATAGATCTTTCAAAATGTCAGCCACCGACTTTCCTTTATCACGACCCAAAGCATCACCTCCACCTTCAGTCCGAGTGGACTCCCCCTCAGCCATAGGCACGACAGAAATGGGAACAATCACCAAAGCTGATGATTGCTGCTCACTTTCACTCGGTCCGGCTTCTTGTCCTGGTCATGACTCTTAGTTAGATCAACTAAGTGACAAGCCTCTTCACTGCTAGGCTTAGTCGGTTGTTTCTCCAACAATTCTTTCAATTTCTCCCCCTGAGCAGTAAGCGTCTTGGCCATATCTCAGACCATTTTAACCATAGCATCATGCTCCTTATGCTGCTTTTCATCAACTGCCCGCTGTTTCTTCAAAGCGGTTACTTCATCAAATAGTGAGTTTATCTGGCCATGTTGCTTGTCAGATTCTGCACATGATTTCCGTACTATTTCACGTAATCCAGCAACTTGAGTCTCTAGAGTAGTGATCCTGGCATCTCTAGGATCAGGACCCCTAGACGATGATGCTTCGGCTTGATGATTTGGGATGGTGAAGATTTCATCAAAATCAAATCCATGAGTAAAATCCAACTCGGGAAATGGTTCACTGATGTGTTGGAGAGTGGTTGTCGGGATTGAGGTAGGGATGGTGGTTGTTTGGATGGTGGTTGGGGTGATGGTGACCGACTCTGTCAGAATTGGAGTCGTTACCGCCACCTGGACAGATTGTACAGGAGGGTTACTATCACAGGAACCTCCTTTGTGTAGTAGTAGTAGCCTCAACAGATGTTACCAATCGCCTCCTCCTCTGTCGCCGAGAAAGCTGCTGTGTAGCTGAAGTAGAAGTCGATTCAGTGCACGCAGCTATCACTGTTACTTGCCTCTGAGCACTTACTTCCACTTCACGAAGAATACTTTGGTGTTGCTTATCCCCCCGGCGCTTGTTGACACTTTCCCGTCTGCGTCTCTGTATAGCAGCCTCCGAATCAAAATCGGGCACATATTCACTGCTACTCACTTGTCTCTTTCTCTTGGAAGATGACTCGGGAAGGGTCACCTTCATCATTCTCCTTGGGTGTGCCTGTGATGGTGCATCATCATAATCAAATGAATCTGACTCGATATCCTATGAGTCGGATTCTTCGGCACCCCGACTTCCCTGTTCTTCGTCTCCTCCTTCTTCAAACACTTCATCCTTAGATTCAACTTCCTCCTCTTCTTTTTTTTCATCATCGTGTTCACTGAATTCAGTCTCAGACTCTGCATTATACCATCTCCAATTTGCTGGTTCCAGATACGCTTCATTGATCAAGTGGCCAAAGAGTGGAGTATGCTCAGGAGTAGGTTCTACACTTCCCGGCGTTAAGAACTGTGAGAAAACTCTCTTGGCCAGCCGCTTCACTTGTAGTCTCTCCCTAATAGCAGGTATATTAGGCAACGCATCATTTATCAAGAGTTGCACAATTCTAGGGTATAACAAGAATCTAAACCTCTCTGCCGTATTAATCTGATCAACTAGGGCATTGTAGATGTAGCGGGAAAAGTTGTAGCCCTTGTTGAGAGACAGCCCAACCATAGCGGCAACAAGATCATGACCCATGGCATCCTTCCCTACTTTCATGGGAGACATGCACACGATTATAATGTGTGCAAAGTACCTCCACTGGTCCAGTACCCACATCTTCTTGTAATATGAATAATCCCACACACCGACGTATCCCATACGTTGTCTCCAACACCCATCCATAAAGTAATCAGGATAGGAGATTGGGTCGGTTGCAAGATCTCAAAACTGTAAGACCCGCCTGATGGTGTCCTCGGAAATGGCAATATCATTACCTGCCACAGTAGCCCGAATGACATTGGGGGTTACCGTGCAGTCATGTTCTGTAGTATCCCAGAACTGCTCCAAGTACGGTCTTGATACGACAGGGTCTGCTGAAATAGCATAGCTTATCCTTGAGCGGTTCAAGAAATTAACGATCTCCCGGTACTCAAGTGCAGCACCCTTCCATTCCGGTTCAGTAAGTGCCAACAAATTGAAATCACTTGTAAATGCACGAGCCATCACTGCAAAAACAAATAGTAAACACAATAAGAACAAGAAGAGTCATTAGAATTGAACACACATGACCAATTATAGCACAATCACATTTAACTGAAATCCAGACTTAGAAAAATTTTAGATTTGCCCTTCCTACGTACTTGGTATGTACACAGGGTTTAGACCTTGCGTACTTAGAAAGTACGTATGACTTAAGTCTTGCGTAGTTGTTAAGTACGCAGGGCTTAACACTTAGACACATTTTGAAAATCTAAAATCAATAGATTGTGAGATTTTAATGTGAATGTTGGTTACCCCTTAGTCGGAAAACATGTTTAAGACCAATGGAACATATTTCAACACCAAACTTTTGCTAAAAACCAGTCATATTGACCTAACTTTCGACCAACGTGAACCCACAGTCAAACACAAAGGTCAAAATCAAAGTCAATGAGTGTTTTTTCGACAATTATGTGATGATCGAGCCTTGAATAACGATTTTAAACAAGTTTTAAGTCATAATGTGTGTAAAAAACAACCAAAATTTGTCAAAAATCAAAGTCCAAAACCCTAGTTCTTCAAGTTCACAAATCGGTCCAAAACTCAAGATTTAACGGATGAAATGCTTCAAGATTCTCACCAAATGTAAGTTACATGATGTTGAAACTAGAATCGGATGAAAAACCGTTTGGGAATACACAAAATTTTAAGTTAAAAATGATCAAGGAGTATGCAAAAGTGTCGAAAGTTTGAAATGAGATGAACTCAGAAAAAACCTAAGTCCTGTCTATATACCCCACGCGTTTGGGTCTTGCGTACTTAATAAGTGCGCAAGACTTAAAGCTTACGTACTTGACAAGTACGCATGACTTAAGTCTTGCGTACTTAGCAAGTACGCAAGGTTTAATTCCTGCGCACTTGTCAAATACGCAGAAACCCTTGTGTTTCACAAATTTCAACTAAAATTATGAAGAAGTCAAAGTCAAATAACGAACAGGATAACCATATTCAATCAAGAGGATTCAAAGTCAATTCAAGAAGGTTAAACACAAATATTTTTTGCCTTTTCTGATTAGAATGAACTGTAAGTAAACTTAAAAATATTTTTGAGCTTTTCTGAATAAAGATATACATGTATATACACACACACTATTTTTTTTCAAAGACATGAGCGGGGGATCATATCAGGCTAAACTATAGCAATAATGATACAAGATAAACATCAAAGAATATGGGATCATGTTATGGAATACTATTTATTCATATGTAACAAGCACATAAACAAGTTGTCAATATTATAAGATTTGAAACCATAAGCATCTTAGTATCATGTTCTTGTGTGTTAAGGTAATAGTTATAAATATACAACGTGTGCCCCACAGTTATTCTATGAATTTACTTTGCACTAATCTTAAGGCATCTAAGATTTTTCCAATGATTTTCTTGATTTCCAGAATGAGGCTACATCAATTAGCACATGAAAAATAAAACAAAATCCATAGGGATTATCAGGAATCATAAGATTCAGAATCTAGTGATTCATTTGTCTTGGTTTCATGTGATTTCTTCAGTGAATATCGGTATGATGATTCAGGATAATGAATATGGTGTTTGAGGATTTAGGTAAGGGGATCCAACTTTTATCTGGATTTGATTTCAATGAATCTGGAGTGATTCAAGGGTGAATACATGCTCAACGGTTGATGTCAAGACATATCTTATCTCAATCTCTCATTGCATACTTGGGAGTATGGGCAGTGAGATGAACCGCATTAATTGTGCTAACGACCTAACCCGACACTGGTCTTAGAAGAAAATAATTGCTAAAATCTAACATCTTATATCTAATAGTGATCTTTTGCATTCTTTTACACACACACTAGCAAACATGGGTTCAAATCACAGTTGTAGTAATGATTTAATTTCCACACTACTAATGATTCGAAGACGCTTATGGCCTACTGACAATTCAAATTACTTGTAAATAAGCAGACGCAATCATTTCCCATATGTGCAATCTAAGACGTTTATATCATTTCAGATGTACTATCATTTCCTCTTTTCTCAAAATGACTTTGAAATTTTCTCGGTTTTCTATTTTGTTTGTATTTTTGTAAAATATTTAAAAATTAAAAGAACTATACAGAAAATATTTAAAAGAAATAAAATTTACCTTTCATGATTTGAATTGATTTAAGAAAAACAAGTTTTCACTCCGGATTGAACATTCCTATCATGTTGATAAGATGTTCAAAATGTGTTCGATCAAACGCCTTAGTGAAAAGGTCAGAAAAGTTGTCATCCGTGTGAACCTTTACAAGTTCAATGTGATGCTTTTCAGCACAATCACGGATGAAATGATGGCGAATTTTAGTATGTTTAGATTTGGAATGTTTCACCGGATTGTTTGTGATGGACATGGTGGCATTGTTGTCAATGAACAGTGGAGTTCCAGTGAAGTTTAAGCCGTAGTCTCTCAATTGCTGCTAAATCCATAATATCTGAGAACAACCGCTCGCTGCAGCAATGTACTCTACTTCACATGTTGAGACAAAAACCGTTGACTGCTTCTTGCACTGCCAGGAAACCAGCCTGTCTCCCAAGAATTGACATCCACCTGAAGTTGATTTTCTATCAAGGTTACAACCACCATAGTCTGAATCAATATAGGCTTTGAGGTCAAATGACTACTGCTTTCAGTACCAAAGACCCAATAAGGGGTTTCCCTTTCAAGTATCTGAATATCCTCTTGACAGCTATCATATGAGACTCCTTCGGTTGTCACTGAAACCTTGAGCACAAACATACAACAAACATTATGTCGGGGCTTGAAGCTGTGAGATACATGAGAGAACCGATCTTCCCACGGTACAATTTACAATCCACATCCTTTCCATCTTTGTCTGGACATACTTAGTTTGATGTAGATAGATTCCATCCTCTCTTTGACTGACTTGCAGACCCAGGAAGAACGACAACTCACCCATGTTGCTAATCTCAAACTTGGATTTCATCACCTGTTGAAATTCCCTACACATCTCTTCATTTGTAGACCCAAAGATAATGTCATCAACATACACTTGTACGAGTAGAATATCACCTCCTGCTTTCCGAATGAAGAGGGTCGAGTCAATCTGTCCACGATCGAAACCATTGGATAGTAGATGTTTTGATAACGTCTTATACCATGCCCAAGATGCTTGATGAAGACCATAAAGTGCTTTGTCCAACTTATACACTTTATTGATAATACACGGATCTTCAAAGCCGCGAGGTTGAGTGACATAGACCTCTTCATGAACTTTTCCATACAGGAAAGCACTCTTCACATCAAGTTGATAGACCTTAAAGACGACATAGGAGGCATAATCCAGAAACAGTCGAATGGCCTCAAGTCTAGCAACTGGGGCATATACTTCAGTGTAATCTAGGCCCTCTTGTTGATAAAATCCTTGAACAACCAACCTTGCATTATTCTTCACTACGACATGACGATCATCCGTTTTGCACTTGAACACCCATCTGGTTCCAATTGGTTGTACGCCTCTTGGCAAGTCAACTAAATCCTACACATACAACTTTTGGAATTAGGACAATTCATCTAGCATCGCCTCAATCCAGCAGTTGTCAGCGACAGCCTCCTTCACATTCTTCGGCTCCAACTGGGACACGAATGCAGCATGCAAACATGTTTCCATGATACCAGTGTCAAGTATCTCAGCGTACAAACTAGTGTTCTCAGCAATGGTTCAATGTCGAGTCTGAACACCAGCATGAGGATCAGCAATAATGTTGTCAATTGGATGATTCTTATGCACTCTCGTCTCTGGTACATGTGGTTCCTAGAGATTTGTGTCTAGATTCATGATCAACTCCCCCATGTCCTGTGATCTAGAAGATGACGATTCAATGTTGATTGGATCAGCTGGAGCTTCATTTCCTACACGAGTGTTAGTATTAGCTAGAGAGTCATCTCCATCAACATGGACAACTTCAACATCATCACTTTCATGAGTTCCAGATGTAGATGCAGCATTGGAATCGGGAGTTACAATGGGCACTGTGGCACGAGTGGAGAAATTTGAATCATCACCGCCATTAAAGAAATCGTACACATTTGCGGCATCATCGGCAGACAAATCAGGAAGGTTGAAAGACTTGAATAGCGAATCATAATCAAAACCCCAAGCTGGACCAGTTGGTTCGGGTTGAATGATGTGTTTTCTACAATCCACTTCGAACCATTCCTCAACAGTACGAGTTCCTATATTGTACACTCTCTTGCATGGTGAGTTGGCAATATATCCTAAGAAGATGCCTTCCACTGCTTTTTCATGAAATTTAGATTTTCGATCCTTGTATTGTAGCAATAAGGAAAATGGAACTAGGTAGTCAAGATTGGGAGGTTGATTATTGATCAACTCATAACAAGTCTTGTTGTGCCTCTTAACAACCAAAACTCTGTTCAAAAGGTGACAAACTGTATTTACTGCTTCTTCCAAAAAGTTACAGGAAGCTTTGCGTCTGACAGCATTGTCCTTGCAGTCTCGATCAAGGTTCTGTTCTTCCTTTTTGCAACTCCGTTCTGTAGAGGTGTGTACGGGGCACTAAATTCGTGACGGATACCCTTTTTAAGACAGAAAAAATCCATAAAATTATTCTTAAATTCAGTTCCGTTATCACTCCTTATTCTTCTAACCTTCAACTTGCCAAGAGATTCCACGCTCAGGATCAGGCATTGAAGAATGTTAGTAGTCTCGTCCTTTATACCTAAAAAATGCACTGAAGAAAAATTTGAGAAGTCATCAGTTACAACTTGAAAGTATGATTTTCCTCAAATACTCCTGATACTTATAGGGCCAAACAGATCCATATGTAATACCTCCAAAGGGGTATTGATAGAGTTTTGGAGCTTGGGCTTGTGAGACTTCTGTTGCTGTTTGCCCTTTTTACAAGGCATACAGTCATCTGCAACAGCAAATCTCAGCTTAGGAACACCGGTTACCAAACCGTTTCAGACAAGATGATTCATTTTTCGATAAGAAATGTGTCCGAGTTTCCTATGCCACAAGATTGAGTCAAGCTCTGTCGCTTTGGTAAGCAAACAAGTAGCAACTGATGAGGTGGTTGTTGCCACGCTCATATCGATTTGATAAGTGTCGTTTGTCCTTGGTGCTCGCATCAGAATCCAGTCTGAAGGAACTTCAAAAACAGGTTTAGGAATCATAACCAAACATAACTGAGTACTCCTTGTCGCACATCTGGGAGACACTCAACAGGTTATGCATCAGCTGCTCGTAGTAGTTGACGTTGTCGAAGCTAACACAACCATTCGAAACCATGCCTTGACATGTGATACTACTGCTTTTCTCTCATACAAAGGCCAGATAACCGCCTCTGAATGGTTTGACATCTTGAAGTAGAGCCATGTTACATGTCATGTGCCGGGAGCATCCACTATCTACATACCAACGATTAGAGATAGTACCCTTCTGATGTCCCTGCATGAGTCACAAACAGATTAGTTAGATTTGGAGACCCAGTCCATAGTGGTCTTGGGTCGTCTGTCTTTCTCAAAATAAACAACCTCTATTAACTCACAGTCGTGAGTGTCAAAAATTGATGAATCTTTTGAAGACTTGTGATCAGGAGATTGAAAACTTTTGGATTTCTTGTTCTAGGACCTCTTCTTTTTCTTAACTGGAACAGTAGGCTTACATTTAACAGCAGCAGGTGAATTAGTGGAAGCTTCACCTGATTGAACTCCAGCCAGTTGTTCCAGCTTTCTCAATCTCTTGTTCCTTTTTCTCATCTGTGGTTTGGAGAGTTTTACCACATGTTTCTCAGCAGTTGGTGCACTACCAGAGGTAGATGCACAGGGTTTAGCAGGAAGCTTTTCACTTTTTGGATCAGTTGGTTTAGCCTCAGATGTGGTCTTTGGCTTCACCAACGGTTTCACTGGTGGTTTCACCTCATTCTTCTTTGGACTCTTGGTCTTTTTCACTGGTGGTGACTTGGGGACAACATCTGGCTGTGAAATAACTGGTTGTTTCCCTTGGTTCTTATTCGGGCAGTTCAAAATAATGTGACCGATCATACCACAGTGAAAACATGTTCTCCTATCTTTGTAAGTCCTCCAGTAAGGCTCGTTTGATTTGAAGTTTGATGACTCAGCATGATGAACAGGAGAAGTTGTTTGGTGAACAGTAGTTTGACCCGATAATGATTTGTTTTTGGGAATATAATACTTTTGAATATTTTCTTGATAGCGAAGCCCGTAATGAGCTGAAAAGGCTTCTTTCTTAACTTGATTAATGTTTTTATATCCCCCATAAAGCATCACTTTTAATTTTTCATTTGATTCAACGATATCGGGTTCAGTCAAAATACAATTAGTGACAATGTTTTTCTTAACTTTTTGTTCACCGAGCAACTCCTCAGAGACTACACCTTCAGGGCAGGTGTTCTCAGACCCATCATCAGAAGTAATAAAGAACTCTTCATCAGATGCAGAGTTAGCCTTACTTGAGGAATCATCCTTACCCGAGGACTCATCAAGGCAAGACAGATAAATGTCAATTAAGCCGTTGACAAATTTCCCGCTTACTGGTGGAGGAATAGCATTAGCCCTAAGCCATTCACTTGTCTCACTACAGACTTGTAGTGTTCCACCACAAAATGAGAGTTTTTCAACTTCTCAATATTGCCTTTCAACTGCAACATCTCATTTTGCAGCTTGGTGATCTCATTGTTTCTCTTTTCCAAGTGTAAGTCCCGGTTCGGACGTGATAGATCTCTAGATTCGCGGTACGACATGGTGATAACGTGCGGAATCCATGATCAACGTGCAACGTGTAACTCAATCAACAACACGGTGTAAATAATCCTCTTTGTATTTCCACTCAGAATATCAGTTTACAAGATATCTCAGTTTCTGTTCTACACTGATCAAATCTGATCTATTCTCTTAGCCCTTATCTAGACTGACAAGTAAACCTCTATTTATAGGGAAACCACAAATATCACATGCGAACTTGTTAAGTTTGCCCCTAACAAGCTTAGGCGAACTTATCAAGTTCGCTATAAGTTCCTTGGGCGAACTTGACAGCTTCGCAAACTTACAACGTAGAATTTCAGCGATAGTTACAAAACATGCTCTAAGAGGCTCCCCCTTAACTGTTGCTTACAATTCTAACACATTACAAGCAATGACTCTACGACTAAGACATAGAACCTTCAAGCTCGTTGTCACCAGAAATAGTTCGAACAGACTGCCCCTTGACAACAACTTCAGAAGATTGTCATCAGTCCTCAAACAGCTCAGAGTCTTTGTCTTGTACATCTGCACACTCTCTCTTTCTTTCTAGAAGAAAACTTGGGAGAAGGACCCCTTGTCAACTTTTATCTGCAAATTTTAATTTATGGCAAAGAAGAACAACCAAGTGTAACCAACAAGTAAAATTTCCATGGAAGATGGAAAACTAAAATCTTTTTGGTTTTTCAAAGACAAGAAACACAAAAACTTTTTGGTTTTTCTCTATACAAACTAAAATGTAAAATACAAAATCATATTGTTTTGGTCGAACATCACGTGTAAGAAGATCATATCAGTAAAAACAATGCATCAGTCACACATTTTGGATAAACATCCCTAAACATTCTAAGGGTATACTATCCAGATTCATCATTTCTTTATATCAGATAAGATCAAATATTTTAAGCTTCAACCAAAACATGTAATGATACGCGAAGAAGTTCAAAGAAGATGGGATTAGATCATAACATCCTTATAATAAATTACATACGAATTTGCAACACATAACATGTCAATCTAAGTTGTCAATATTATAACATTTGAAACCATCAGTATCTTTGTCCAATGTTCTTGTGAATTAAGGTACCATTTATTTTGTAATACAACGTGTACCCCACAAATATGCCAACATAAAATAAATGTGCATTATCTTCAAGACATATAAGATCATTGCAAGATAATTTTCAATCTCTAGGATAAAATTATACTGTTAAACACAGGAAAATATCAAGCAGAGAATCAGAATGATTCAGAATAAAATGATTCAAATGTCTTGGTTTGGATGAAGTATCATGATTCATAGTAACAGAAAGATTGTACCGATAGAATTCTTCAACATAAGAATAATCAAGGAATTGATTGATTCAATGACATAGGGTAGCGTGATCCAACTATTTTTTGGATATATTCAATGGAATCAGGATAATGATCCAAGGGCTAGTATATGTTCCAAAAGATGTTGTCAGAAACATATCTTAGTTCAACATCACATTGCATGTTTTTCAGGGCATGGGCAGTGAAATAAACTCAAAATTTGTGTTTAACGACATAACCAATACTGGTCTCATGAAGTACTTTAGATCTTATATTCTTTATCTGATAATGATCTTTTACACACACACCCGACATACCATGGTTCAAATCATAGTTGTCACAAAGTTCATTTTGTTGTCACACTACTAGTGGACCAAATATACTCATAGCCTATTGACAATTCAGACTACATAATAGTATCCAAATTAAAATATAAGCATCAAGCATCAATTTTTGATCAACATAAGCAGTTATAAAGCTATCATTTCTCAAACTGTGCAGTCTAAGAAGTTCTGATCAAAACATTTATCACAGATATATTAGATAAGCAATCATAAAGTCCAACTAAGGTCATGTGTGACTGAACATCTAATGATGTACTATCATTTCTCCTTATAACTTAAAGTTATGTCGATTTTAACTTTTTCAATTTGGCTTTTTCAAAATCTTTTTGACAAAAAGTAAAACTTCCATGAAAACATTTTTAAGAAAAACATTTTACTTGGTCACTTGGAAATTAAGCAATTCAATCAATTAAAATTCAAACCGATGTAATCGAATGCCTTTGCCTTTGTCACCAACACAATTCTGTACTCCTCCTGTCCTGTAGATTCCCCCTCAACTAGTCAAATGATTGCATCAACGACTTTATGCTCACGATCATCATCCTAAGTTTTCGGTTGTCTTTTGGACTTGGTCAAACACTTTCCAAAAACAAACAATGTGTGGGACATTATCTCCCCCTTAAGCATCAAGTCATTGAATTAAATAGACTTATCAGTTATCAAACAACTCATTGCTCCTTCAGATGTCATTATCTGTCATGTGATATGAACCACCACTATTAACAAACCAAATTGTATTAATAGTCCCTCTTGGTTAATCCTGCACAGTCAACAAGAAGCATTAGTCTGAAATGGAAACCCAAGCCATGGTAATCCTAGGTCGTCCATCTGTATCAAAATAAATGACTTCATGCAATTCACAGTCGAATCTCTCCTTAATTTTTGGATATTGTTCCATTGAATCAGAAACATAAACTTTTCTTTTCCAAACACTCTTCTGTTCATGAAGTTCCTTCCTTTTAAAAATTGAAGTGTTTGAACATTCTGGTTCATTTGAAACATTTTGAGATTGCAAAACGTCTTGTTTTTCTAACAATGTTCTCAATCTTTTGTTTCTTCTCCATCTCTGAGGTCGAGAGAGCCTAACCTTCGATTTTGAATTAAGGGACTTCGTACCAACATAACTTGTCACAACTGGTCTAGTATTTGGTGTCTCATAAGACTGGGTCATTGAAGGACAATTCACACAAACGTGACCCACTACACCACAATAAAAACATGTTCTCCTCTCAATAATAGAACTAGACACTTCAATTTGATTCACATATTTTTTTGACTGAATTTGTGACGTTGGTTTCACGGGTACATATGAAACCTTTACTTCAAGTTTAGAAACACCAGGTTTCTTCACAGAAACAGATTTCACCACCAGCTTTGCTGGCAGTTTAACAAAAGGTCTTCCCAACTTGGGATCTTCTAGACGCTTTCCCACATTCTTATCTGGACAATTTACCAAGATATGGCCAACAACGCTGCAATGAAAACATGTTCGTCTATCTTTGTAAACCCTGACAAGCTTCCTTGCTTAACACTTCTTGAAGTAGACGATTCACACTGAGAAGCAGTGTTAGATACTTGAACAACCTGGGGTTTTTCTGAATAAACCTTATTTTTAATAAAATCAAGAGTTGAAATTTTCTCAATTTTATTATTTCCTTGAAAATCAAAACCACTGCTCGCAAACTTTTTAACTGGTTTAGGTTGTGGTTGTTCAATATCTTCATCTAGTTCAGTCAAGATGCATCGATCCCTGGTGACTTTCTTAACCATAACTGGTTCATCAACCTTGTAGTCTTTCACTGTTCCTTCAAATTTATCTAGATCAAATGTTTCATCATCTCTTGAATCATCATAAACCATGTCCTCTCCTGTAATAGGATTTACCTTGAGGATGGTTTTTGGTTCCAGATCGTCTTCTGTCACAACCTCAGTAGTACGAGAAGTGTAATTACCATTGAAAGGCGGACAATATCCAAAACCTCCTCTAATAGCTTTGTCATCAAATGAAGGACATGGACCAACACCACCAACAACTTTCTCACCAGAAGATTTCTCATTATAATATTCCAACATAAAACTGAAATTCTTATAACCTTCGAGCTTTCTCAATAATTTGGTGACCTCACTCTGTGACTGGGCAATTTCATTTATCTTTTTCTCATATTCAGAATATGCCACATCAATGTGAAAAGCTTGTTCATTTACTTTTACCTGTAAAATCTTGATATCATCTTTCAATGATTCAATTCTTGCATTTAATTTTTTTTCATTTTCTTTCAAAACTTGATTTGTTATGTATATTGCCTTCATGTCACATATCAGATTTGTGTTGTCATCACACAATCTTACATTTTTCAAATCTGAATCAATGCATTTAGAACAAGAAACAACCTTGTGTTCCTGTTTTGAATCAGTCATGGATGCATTTGCTTCAAATAATATCTCAGCAATTTTCTCAGTCACTTTTCCAGCAGCTCCATCATCAAGCAGATCTTTAGTTGAAAACTTAGGCTCAGCATTCTGAATGATAGATTCTTCAGTTTCAGCAACATTCCCAGAAACACCCAAGTCACTGTCTGAAGAACTAATATCAGAACTAGCATCAATATGAACCTCAGCTTTTATCTATAAAGAAGAAGAGTGAAAACTTTCTCTATCACTTGATTATGAAAAACAGTCACTCTCAGAATCACTCTTATCACTAAATTTAGTCACATCACCTTCTTCATAAGCATAACTATACCAATCAATTCTGCTAAAAACATATCGGTTAAATCCACATTTTTATTGATGAGCACTGAGTATTTCTCAAACTTAGGTGGAATAGCATCCAACAACTTCTCATTCACCTTAGTATTAGTGTAAGAAATATCACATTTTACCAACTCTCTCAAAAGATGGTAGTATCTGGAAACGATATCATCAACAGTTTCATCCTCCAAATACTTGAAAAACATGAATTGTTTCTCCAACAAATCTCTTCTACTCTTCGAAAAATTGCCCATCTCGAGAATTTGTGTAAACACCCCAAAAAAAATAAAAATAAATAACATTTCCCTCCAAAAAACTCTTTTTAGGGAAGAAAAAATTTTAAAATTACAATATTCTCAAAAATGACTAAAAAAACTCTTTTTTTATTTATTTTTTATTTTTTATGAACACTAGCGAACTTGGCTACCTGAGAGAACTTAGTAAGTTTGCCTGAAACTTTCTGAACGAACTTGTTAAGTTCGCCTGAACTTCACTGAGCGAACTTGGTAAGTTCATCTCCCTAAGTTCGCATGTAACTGAATCAGCAAGTTTGTCTGAAACGCTGAAACTTCTGGAAGAACACAAATAAGAACCAACTCTGCTGAAAATCATGATTTCTGATCAATATGATGGAATATGACAAATATGAACCGTAGAAATGTGTAGAAACTGATTAGGAACAATCCTATCGGATCAATTTCTTCAAACTAATCCAAAATCAATCCAAATTGATCAAAAATCTTCCATTTTTATCAAGAAACGAAAATGATGAAAAATCCTTCAAATTCAGTAATATTTGATGTTGATTGTACATGAAAACACCACGAATCTGCTGCTAATCAAGAGCAAAGGCTCTGATACCACTTGTAAGTCCCGTTTCGGACGTGACGAATCTCTAGATTCGCGATACAACACGGTGATAACGTGCGGAATCCATGATCAACGTGCAATGTGTAACTCAATCAACAACACAGTGTAAATAATCCTCTTTGTATTTCCACTCAGAATATCAGTTTACAAGATCTCTCAGTTTCTGTTCTACACTGATCAACTCTGATCTATTCTCTTAGCCCCTATCTAGACTGACAAGTAAACCTCTATTTATAGGGAAACCACAAAGATCACAGGCGAACTTGTTAAGTTCGCCCCTAACAAACTTAGGGGTACTTAACAAGTTCGCCTATCAAGTTCGCTCTAAGTTCCTTAGGCGAACTTGACAGCTTCGCTAACTTACAACATAGAATTTCAGCAACAGTTACAAAACACGATCTAACACCAACCCCTTGTATGCAACATCCAAATTAAACTGTTGATCACTGATTTTAAGTGAATAATCACGTTTTTCTTTCTTCAAAGTTTCAATTGAATCTTTGTATCGTTTTTCGTTTTCTTTGTTGCTTAAAGCTGCATTACAAAGGGGTTCGACTTTGTCTTGAAGCTTAGAATTTTCAACCAATGAAATTTTCATAGGCAAACATTCAAGATGAAAACAAAGCCACATGATCTTCAGCTATCTTGGTTATTGCAGATTGGTTAGCTGAAGATGTGGGAGACGGATTTCTTGGGGAATTCTGGTGATGAGATCCAGAACCAGATCCAGATGATGTATTGCAAGCATGACCACCACAAACATTTGAATTATCCTCCTCATAAGAGTTCCCTAAGAAAAGGGCAATTCAAGAACCCGATGACTTGGCTGTGGAAGACGTCCCATAATACATAGAAGGGTCTTGTATTTGAGGTCTCCCTGAGCTCTCCTTTCTTTTGAGGTTCATATCATGTGCTTGAACCTTTCCAATTGCTTCATCAATAGTCATCTCATTAAATTTTGAGTTCTCTCTCATCAAGGTTGTGTTCATCTCAAACTTTGGTGGTAGAGCATCCATAAAGTTCTCAAACAACTCCTCATTCGGATAGATGAGGTCATAAGCTTTCAGCTCAATTTACATATGATAGAATCTAGAGATAAGCTCATCTATGAATTCATTCTCCAGATATCTGAAGCACTCATACTGCTTCCTAAGAAGATCCCTCTTACTCTTCTTGATGTCACTGTTTCCCTCGAATCTCTTCTGCAAAGCCTTCCAGAGATCCTTGGAGTTATTGTATCCTCTAAAGCTGTGAAATAACTCCCTGGTCAAGGCCATTGTAATAGATCCGTGTGCCTTCTTCTCTCTGTCATAAACTTTCTTTTCTACTTTATCAAGTTTGGAGATAGGCTTGGGAACTTCCTCATCAAGATGTATATGTGGGATGTTTATAACCCTCTAGAATGGGTATCCAAAGTGAAGAATCGGTGTATGAGATATAATGATCAAAGCATGCTTTCTAGTTTGAGTAATCATTTACATTAAGCAGATTTGGTGGTTTCTATGGGGTTCCAATCTCATTGTCATAATTAAGAAGGTTATCGAGGTTCTGAAGATTTGCCATAGTGAAACACTTAGTCAAATTTCAGAAAAATCAAACAACTTGTGCACTTGAATCTGGCCTTGCGCACTTAAAGACCAGGTCTTGTGTATTTAGAATTTGCTCTTGCGTACTTGACAAGTACGCAAGAGTAAATAATAAGTACGCAGCAAAGATGGTATTGTGTACTTGGTAAGTACGCAGCAAGACTGTACTTGTTGCCAAATATGGTAAGTACGCAGATCACTTTTTCACCAACTCTCACCAACTTTTTCCGATCACTGGAAAGTCACCGGAATCCTCAAAAATTGAAGATATGACCAACTAAATCAAGCCAAAGGGTTAGATACTTGTTTCTAACCAGCCTTTGATGCTCAAAACACTCAAACAAACAACAAAAGGTCGGTTTTTGAGTGATTTTTGCCTCTAAAATAGTGCTCCAGAGCTACCCCTATTTTATCACAAAAATCACCAAAAGACACTCTCTTTTTCTTGTAAAACTCTGTAGGTTGTGTAGAAGATGCTCCTAACACACTTACAACACTCGAAATCAAGAGCAAAGCTCTTATACTACTTGTAGGTCCCCGGGTGTCTCGGATCGTTACGTGTGAGAAAACAGACGACTAGTACATACATTAGTAATTACAACTCGATAACTGATACATATAGACACTAACATACAAAGAGTAATACATACAAGACAAGTACAAAAGCTAAGACAATATCCAGAGTATTTGTCACACAAAAGCGCTTCAACATTCTTGTAAGATGAATAATCTCGCACACTGACGTATCCCATACGTTGTCTCCAACACCCATCCACAAAGTAATCAGGATAGGAGATTGGGTTGGTTGCAAGATCTCGGAACTGTAAGACCTTCCTGATTGTGTCCTTAGAAATGGAAATATCATGACCTGCCATAGTAGCCCGAATGACATTGGGGGTTAATGTGCAGTCATGTTCTACCGTATCCCAGAACATTTCCAAGTACGGTCTCGAGACGATAGGGTCTGCTGAAATAGCGTAGCTTATCCTTGAGCGGTTCAAGAAATCGATGAGCACCTGGTACTCAAGTGCAGCACCCTTCCATTCCGGTTCAGTAAGTGCCAGTACATTGAACTCACTTGTAAATGCACAAGCCATCACTGCAAAAACAAACAGTAAACACAATAAGAACAAGAAGATTCATTGGAATTGAATACACCTGACCACGTATAGCACATTCACAATGAACGGACAATTCAGACTTAGAAAATTTTCAAGTTTGGTCTTCCTACGCACTTGTCAAGTACGTAGGGTTTATGCCTTTCGTACTTAGCAAGTACGCATGACTTATGTCTTGCGTACTTGTTAAGTACTAAGGCTTAACACTTGGCCAAATTTCAAAAGTTCCAAAATCTGCATATTGTGAAATTTGATGATGAAGTTGGTCACCAAGTACTCGAAAAACATGTTTGAGACTACTGGAACCAAAACCAACATCAATTTAGTGCTACATCCCAGTCATTTTGACCTAAGTGTCCCCAGGCGTGAACCTACGGTCATTGACTAAGTCAAAAACAAAATCAATGGTCGAAATGGACGATTAAGTGATGATCAAGCTTCGAATGATGATTTTAAACATGTTTTAGGCCATAATGCTTTGCAAAAACAACCCAAAATGGTCAGAAATCAAGCTTCAAAAACCTAGTTTTTCAGAGTCACAAATCGGTCCATAACACATGATTTAACGGATGAAGTGGTCCTAGATTCTCACCAAATGTTAGTTAGATGATGTTAAAACTAAGATCGAGACGAAAAATCCTTTAGGAACACACAATTTTTTTAGTGAAAAAAGATCAGGGAGTATGCAACAGTGTCTTAAGTTTGAAATCAGATGAACTCAGAAAAAACCTAAGTCCTGTATATATACCCCGCGCATTTGGGTCTTGCGTACTTAACAAGTGCGCAAGACATAACTCTTGCATACTTGGGAAATGCGCAAGGTTTAAGTCCTACATACTTACAAGTACGCAAGGTTTATTTCCTGCGCACTTGTTAAGTAAGTAGAAACCCTTGTGTTTCACAAATTTCAACTCAAATTATGAAGAAGTCAAAGTCAAATAATGAACCGGATAGTCACATTCAATCAACAGCATTTAAAGTCAATTCAAGATGGTTAAACGCAAATATTTTTTGCTTTTTCTGATTAGAATGAACTGTACGTAAACTTAAAATATTTTCGAGCTTTTCTGAATAAAGATATACACATATATACACACAGTCTATTTTTGTTCAAAGACACGAGCAGAGGATCATATCAGGCTAAACTATAGCAATAATGATACAAGATAAACATCAAAGAATATGGGATCATGTCATGGATTACTATTTATTCAAATTTAATAAGCACATAAACAAGTAATTCAAGTTGATAATATTATAAGATTTGAAACCATAAGCATCTTAGTATCATGTTCTTGTGTGTTAATCTAATGGTTATAAATCTACAACGTGTGCCCCACAGTTATGCTATGAATTTACTTTGCACTAATCTCAAGGCATCTAAGATTTTCCCAATGATTTTCTAAATTTCCAGAATAAGGCTACATCAATTAGCACAGGAAAATCAAACAGAATCCATAAGGATTATCAGGAATCATAAGATTCAGAATTGAGTGATTCATTTGTCTTGGTTTCATGTGATTTAAAAGAACTATACATAAAACATTTAAAAGAAATAGAAAATTTAACTTCCATGAATTGAATTGATTTAAGAAAAATAAGTTTTCACTCCAGATTGAACATTCCTATCATTTTGACAAGATGTTCAAAACGTGTTCGATCAAACGCCTTAGTGAAAAGGTCAGCAAAGTTGTCATCCGTGTGAACCTTTACAAGTTCAATGAGATGCTTTTTAGCAGAATCACAGATGAAATGATGGCGAATTTCAATATGTTTAGTTTTGGAATGTTTCACCGGGTTGTTTGTGATGGACATGGTGGCATTATTGTCAATCAACATTAGAGTTCTAGTGAATTTTAAGCCGTAGTCTCTCAATTGTTGCTGAATCCACAATATCTGAGAACAACCGCTCGCTGAGCAATGTACGCTGCTTCACATGTTGAGACAGAAACCGTTAACTTCTTCTTGCACTGTCGGGAAACCAGCCTGTCTGCCAAGAATTGACATCCACCTGAAGTTGATTTTCTATCAAGGTTACAACCGCCATAGTCTGAATCAGTATAAGCTTTGAGTTCAAATGACTGCTGCTTTGAGTACCAAAGACCCAATCGGGGTTTCCCTTTCAAGTATCTGAAGATCCTCTTGACAGCTATTATATGAGACTCCTTTGGTTATGACTGAAACCTTGAGCACAAGCATATATCAAACATTATGTCGGGCCTTGAAGCTGTGAGATACATGAGAGAACCGATCATCCCATGATACAATTTACAATCCACATCCTTTCCGAATGAAGAGGGTCGAGTCAATTTGTCCACGATCGAAACCATTGGACATTAGATGTTTTGATAACGTCTCATACCATGCCCAAGATGCTTGATGAAGACCATAAAGTGCTTTGCAGATCTTCAAAGCCAGGAGGTTGAGTGACATAGACCTCTTCATGAACTTTTCCATACAGGAAAGCACTCTTCACATCAAGTTGATATACCTTGAAGCCGACATAGGAGGCATAAGCCAGAAACAGTCGAATGGCATTAAGTCTAGCAACTGGGGCATATACTTCTGTGTAATCCAAGGCCTCTTGTTGATAAAAACCTTGAACAACCAACCTTGCTTTATTCTTCACTACGACGTGTCGATCATCCATTTTGCACTTGAACACCCATATGGTTCCAATTGGTTGTACGCCTCTTGGCAAATCAACTAAATCCCACACATGCAACTTTTGGAATTGGGACAGTTCATCTTGTATCGCCTCAATCCAGCAGTTGTCAGCGAGAGCCTCCTTCACATTCTTTGGCTCCAACTGGGACACGAATGCAGCATGTAAACATGTTTCCATATTAGTTGTGTCAAGTATCTCAGCGTACAAACTAGTGTTCTCAGCAATGGTTCTATGACGAGTCTGAACACACGCAAGAGGATCACCAATAATGTTGTTAATTGGATGATTCTTATGCACTCTCGTCTCTGGTACATGCGGTTCCTAGATATTTGTGTCTAGATTCGTGCTCACCTCCCGCATATCCTGTGATCCAGAAGAAGATGATCCAATGTTGATCGGATCAGCTGGAGCTTCATTTCCTACACGAGTGTTAGGATTAGCCGGAGCGTCATCTCCATCAACATGGACAACTTCAATGTCATCACTGTCATGAGTTCCAGATGCAGATGCAGCATTGGAATCGGGAGTTACAATAGGTATGGTGGTATGGGTTGAGAAGTTGGAGTCATCGCCGCCATTAATGAAATCGTACACATTTGCGGCATCATCGGCAGATAGATCAGGAAGGTTGAAAGACTTGAATAGCACATCATAATCAAAACCCCAAGCTGGACCTGTTGGTTCTGGTGGAATGCTGTGTTTGATATAATCCACTTCGAACCATTCCTCGACAGTACGAGTTCCTATATTGTACACTCTCTTGCATGGTGAGTTGGCAACATATCCTAAGAAGATGCCTTCCACTGCTTTTGCATGAATGTTAGAATTTCGATCCTTGTATTGTAGCAATAAGGAACAGTGAATACCAAAAGGTGTAGGTCCCCGGGTGTCTCGGATCGTTACGTGTGCGTGTGTGACCAGTCAGACCGGGTGCGGAATGCCCGTGACGAGGTGGAGAATCAAGCAACACAAAGTAAACAGACAACGAAATCACTTTCAAACTCCATATATTATAAACTAGAAGGTTAAAGAGAGAATACTACTGAGTGCAAAATGTCCGCGTACA
This sequence comes from Smallanthus sonchifolius, assembly GCA_023525975.1. Classification (NCBI taxonomy): domain Eukaryota; kingdom Viridiplantae; phylum Streptophyta; class Magnoliopsida; order Asterales; family Asteraceae; genus Smallanthus; species Smallanthus sonchifolius. The sequence goes on from CM042034.1 coordinate 59,656,056, forward strand.
TAAATTCTGTCAGCATATCCTATTTATACTAGACCTGATGTCTACGCACTTAACAAGTGCGCAGGGCAAATTGTTCATGCGTACTTAGCAAGTACGCAGAGTATTCTTGCGTACTTGCTAAGTACGCAGGAAGTAATTCCTGTGCACATGCTAAGTGCGCAAAACACTTAGAGAACTTATACAACAATAACATGCAGTAGAAATTACAACTCGATAACTAATACATACAGACACTAACATACAAAGATTAATACATACAAGACAAGTAAAAAAGCTAAGACACTATCCATAGTGTTTGTCACACAAAAGTGTTTCAACAAACTCCCCCTTGACAACAGCTCTGGATTGTCTTCGGTGTTCACTGCTCCCCAGCTTTAGCGTCCATCTTCTTCTTGTAGTCAAGGCAGAACTTGATCACCTTGTCGTACTTAGAAGCAAGGAACTTTTTCCACTTGTCCGTGTACATGTACTACTTGTCAGCTAGCGCCTCCAGATCTTTCACAGAGAAGTTTATGAAGTAGACTTCATCAAACACTCTGATCAGTTCCCTTGGCACTAAGCTTCCACTATCGGACCACACCTTTCCAATCATAACTGCCTTGCCCGATTTAGGATCTACGTACCAGTATCATATGTTACCGAGGATATCCTGAGATAACTTGCTCAGGGGAATCTTGGTTTCACACAGCACTGGCTTGTATACCAGTTTCTTGAAGCTTCTATTAGTCACAGGATGTCTAGCGTTCTTGTCCCTGACTCGCTTGGGCACTTGAGGCTTAAACATTTCGAATTTCCGAGATCTTACCTCTCGTTGTAGAACCTGCCACAAACCCATCGCTACTGCGTGATTTGAGTGACCAAGCAGCTCTCAGTTTACTAGGTTCACGAGGTCGTATCTTGGTAAGGAGTTGAAAGCTTTGCTGGTTGGTTTCAAGTATTGAACCCCCCCAGCTCGCTTGATTGCAAATAATTGCTTATCCTCCTCGAACTTCACAGCTAAGATCATCCCTGTCGCTCCGTGTTTGTCTATGATTGAAGTCTTTTTCTAGAAAGGAGCCGGATCCTTCGATGAACTTGCAGGCATATGTTTGTCTTTCTGTGCCTCTGGATCCATAGGTGTAGGGTCGGCAGGGGAGGCTTCAGTCGACGCCTCAACAGTACTAGCAGGCTCGACTAAACCTGTGTCAAGATGAGTTTCAAAGGATGGAACTTCGAAGATCTCTCCATCTTCAAAGTCATACTCTCCTTCCCTGTCGCCCTAGGGAACTTCGATTACCACATCATCATCTTCCTCATCCCAGTCGTCACCAGAGTCGATCTCTCCCTCTTCCAGATTGCAGAGAGCCTCGATCTGTACTTCTTTGGAATAGTCTGGCTCTAAGAATAAGATCACATCATCCGACATGTCGTCAGATAGATCTATCAGAACGTCAGCCACCGACTTTCCTTTATCATCACCTCCACCTTAACTCTGAGTGGACTCCCCCTCAGCCATAGGCACTACAGAAATGGGAACAATCGCCCAAGCCGACGATTGTTGCTCACTTTTGCTCAGTCCGGCTTCAGGATCCTTGTCCTGATCATCACCCTTAGTCAGATCAACTAAGTGACAAGCCTCTTCACTGCTAGGCTTAGGTGGTTGCTTCTCCAATAGCTCCTTCAACTTCTCCCCCTGAGCAGTAAGCGTCTTGGCCATATCACAGACCGGTTTGACCATAGTGTTATGCTCTAACCACTGATTTTCATCAGCCACCCGCTGTTTCTTCAACGCGGCTACTTCATCAATCAAAGAGTTGATATGGCCCTGTTGCTTGTCAGATTCTTCTCTTGATTTCTGTACCATTTCAAGAAGACTCGCGACTTGAGTTTCTAGGGTAGTGATCCGTGTATCACGAGGATCAGGTCCCCTAGAAGATGATGCTTCGGCTTGATGAGTTAGGAAGGTGAAGATTTCATCGAAATCAAATCCATGAGTAAAATCTAACTCGTGAAATGGTTCACTGATGTGTTGAAGAGTGGTTGTGGGGATTGAGTTAGGGATGGTGGTTGATTGGATGGTTGTAGGGGTGATGGTGATAGACTCGGTTAGAATAGAAGTTTTCACCATCATTTAGACAGATTGCACAGGGAGGGACACTATCATAGGAACCTCCTATGTGAAAGCAGTGATAGCCACAACAGGTGTTACACGTGGCCTCCTCCGCTGTCGCCTGTAAAGCTGTTGTGAAGGTGAGGTAGAAGTGGAATCAGTACTCCCAGCCGTTACATGTCTCTTAGCACTGACTTCTACCTCACGAAGGATAGCTTGTTGCGGCCTATAACCTGTTGCTTATTTATACTTTCTCTTCCGCGTCTCTGTATAGCAGCGTCCGAATCAGAATCGGGCTCGTATTCACTGCTAGTCTCTTGTCGCTTTCTCTTGGAATATGACTCGGGAAGGGTCACCTTCTTCAGTCTTCTTGGGTGTGCCTGGGACGTTGCATCATTAGACTCAGAGGAATATGACTCGGTCGATTCAGAGTCGGAATCTTCAGCACCTCCAACTTCCTTTTCATCATCTCCTTCTTCAGACATTTCATCTTCAGATTCAACTTCCTCTTCTTCCTATTGTTCATCACTATGTTGACTGAGTTCTGGCTCAGACTCGGCACTGTACCATCTGAAGCAGCAGGGGCCACATATGCTTCATTGATCAGGTGGCCAAAGAGTGTAGTATGCTTAGGGGTAGGTTCTACACTGCCTGGCATTAAGAACTGTGAGAAGACTCTCTTTGACACCCGCTTCACTTGCAGTCTCTCCCCAATAGCAGGTAGATTTGGCAATGCATCATTGATCAATAGTTGCACAAAACTTAGGTATAACAGGAATCTAAATCTCTCTGCCGTATTGATCTGATCAGTTAAGGCTTTGTAGATGTATCTTGAGAAGTTGAAACCCCTATTTAGAGATAAACCAACCATGGCTGCTGCAAGATCATGTCCCATGACATCCTTCCCCGCCTTCCTGGAAGAGATGCACGTGATCATATCGTGGGCAAAGTACCTCCACTGATCTAACACCCACATCTTCTTGTAAGATGAATAATCATGTACACCGACGTATCCCATACGCTGCCTCCAACACCCATCCACAGAGTAATCAAGATAGGCAGTTGGGTCGGTGGCGAGATCCCGGAACTGTAAGACCCTTCGGATTGTTTCCTCAGAAAAAGCAATGTCATGACCCGCAACGGTAGCCCGAATGACGTTAGGGGTTTTCATGATCCGCTATGTCCCAGAACTGCTCCAGATACGGTCTTGAAACTATCGGATCTGCCGAGATAGTATAGCTGATCTTTAAACATTTTAAGAACTCAACTATCTCCTTGTATTGAAGTGCAGCACCCTTCGATTCCGGTTCAGTAAGTACCAGTAGATTGAATACACTGGTAAAAGCACGAGCCATCACTGCAAAAACACACAATGAACACAATAAGAACAAGAAGATTCATTGGAATTGAAAGAACTGAACAGGGTATAACACATGCACATAGACTGAGTTTCCAGACTTAGGAATTTTTTCCAAAATGTCCTTCCTGCGTACTTAGAAAGTACGCAGGCAGTTGTTCTTGCATACTTAGCAACTACGCAGGAGGAATACCTTACGTAGTTGCTAAGTGCGCAAGTACTGACACTTAGAACCATTTCAAAATCCAAAAATTCATTCGACGTGAGTCTTTGCCATGGATTAAGGTCACTACAAGGTCAAAATGCTAGATTATAACCTATGCAACCAACACCAATAGCAATGACATGCTACACCCGGTCAGTCTTGACCTCGAACAGGTCCGAAGCTTAGTCTCGGCACCTCAGTGGGTCAAAACCAAAATCAATACATGATAGGGACGATTACGAGATCATAGAGCTTCGATTAAAGATTTAAAACAAATTTTAGGTCATAATTTAGGTTAACTACAACCTAAAACGGTCACAAATCCGAAAAACAAAACCCAAGTTCAAGTTCAAGAATCGGTCCACATTTTTCGATTTTGTGGATGAAATGCTTTGAGATTCTCACCAAAAGAAAATGGATGATGATGAAACTAGAATCGGGACGAAATGTTTCTTTGGAACACACCAAATTTCGAGTAAAAAATGAGTAGAGGTATTCAAAAGTGAGAAACGTTTGAAATGAGATGAAACCCAAGAAAAATTCTAACTCTTGTATATATACCCAACACAAACTGGTCGTGCGTACTTGTTAAGTGCGCAGGACTTAACTCCTGCGCACTTACTAAGTACACATGACTTAAGTCTTGCTTACTTGTTAAGTACGCAGGGTTTACCTCATGCGCACTTAATAAGTACGCAGAGACCCTTGTGTGCTAAAACTTTCAACTCAAATTATGAAGATTTCAAGTCAAATAATGAACAAGATAAACACATTCAATCAAGAGGATTCAAAGTCAATTCAAGAAGGTTAAACACAAATATTTTTGGCTTTTCTTATTATAATTGAACTGTACACAAACTTAGAATCTTTTTGATCTTTTCTAGATAGAAATATACAAGTATATACACACACACTATTTTTGTTCAAAGACACGAGCAGAGGATCATATCAGGCTAAACTATAGCAAAAACGATACAAGATAAACGTCAAAGAATATGGTATCATGTCATGGATTACAATTTATTCATACGTAATAAGCACATAAACAAGTAATTCAAGTTGGAAATATTATACGATTTGAAACCATAAGCATCTTTGTATCACGTTCTTGTGTGTTAAGGTATTAATTTTAAGATATACAACGTGTACCCCACTGATATGCTACAGAAATGTAAATTGCACTATCTCAAGGCATCTAAGATTTTCCCAATGATTTTCTAAATTTCCATAATGAGGGTACATCAATTAGCATTGGAAAAATTAAACAGAATCCATAAGAATTATCAGGAATCATAAGATTCAGAATCGACTGATTCATTTCTCTTTGTGATTTCTTCAGTGAATATCGGTATGATGATTCAGGATAATGAATATGGTGTTTGAGTATTTAGGTAAGGGAATCCAACTTTTATCTGGATTTGAATTCAATGAATCAGGAGTGATTCAAGGCTGAATACATGCTCAACGGTTGATGTAAAGACATGTCTTGATTCAATCTCTCATTGCATACTTGTGAGTATGGGCAGTGAGATGAACCGCATTAATTGTGCTAATGACCTATCCCGAAACTGGTCTCTTAAGAAAATATTTGCTAAAATCTTACATCCTTTATCTGATAATGATCTTTTTGTATTCTTTTACACACGCACACATGCATATATGGGTTCAAATCACAGTTGTAGTCTAGATTTAGTTTCCACACTACTAGTGATTCAAAGATGCCTACAACCTACTGACAATTCAATTAACTTGTAAATAAGCAGATTAAAAACATAGCAATTTAAACAATCAAGTAAGCATGACGCAATCATTTCTCATACACGCAGTCAATGGCGTTTAGATCATTTCTGATGTACTATCATTTCCTCTTTTCTTCAAATAACTTTGAAATTTTCTCCATTTTCTATTTTGTTTAGATTTTGTAAAATATTTGAAAATTAAAAGAACTACAGAAAACTTAAAAGAAATTTTCTCCACAATATCTGAGAACAACCGCTAGCTGCAGCAATGTACTCTACTTCACATGTTGAGACAGAAACCATTGACTACTTCTTACACTGCCAGGAAACCAGTCTGTCGCCCAAGAATTGACATCCACCAGAAGTTGACTTTCTATCAAGGTTACAACCACCATAGTCTGAATCAGTATAGGCTTTGAAGTTAATTGACTGCTGCTTTGAGTACCAAAGTCCCAATCGGGGTTTCCCTTTCAAGTATCTGAAAATCCTCTTGACAGCTATCATATGAGACTCCTGCGATTGTGACCGAAACCTTGAGCACAAGCATACAGCAAACATTATGTCGGGCCTTGAAGCTGTGAGATACATAAGAGATCCGATCATCCCACGGTACAATTTACAATCCACATCCTTTCCATATTTGTCTGGATGCAGACCATGGTTGATTAGGATAGGTGTGCCATAAGTACTGGTATCATTCATCTTGTATTTTGACAAGATGTCCTTCACATACTTAGTTTGATGCGGATACATGCCATCCTCTCTTTGACTGACTTGCAGACCCAGGAAGAACGACAATTAACCCATGTTACTCATCTCAAACTTGGACTTCATCACCTGTTCGAATTCCCTACACATCTCTTCATTTGTTGACCCAAAGATAATGTCATCGACATACACTTGTACAAGAAGAATATCACCTCCTGCTTTCTGAATGAAGAGGGTCGAGTCAATCTGTCCACGGTCGAAACCATTTAACAGTAGATGTTTGGTGCTTGATGAAGACTATAAAGTGCTTTGTCGAGCTTATACACTTTATTGATATTATGCGGATCTTCAAAGCCGGGAGGTTGAGTGACATAGACCTCTTCATGAACTTTTCCATACAGGAAAGCACTCTTCACATCAAGTTGATAGACCTTGAAGCCGACATAGGAGGCATAAGCCAGAAACAGTCGAATGGCCTCAAGTCTAGCAACTGGGGCATATACTTCTGTGTAATCCAAGCCCTCTTGTTGTTAAAAACCCTAAACAACCAACCTTGCTTTATTCTTCACTACAACATGACGATCATCCGTCTTGCACTTGAACACCCATCTGGTTCCAATTGGTTGTACGCCTCTTGGCAAGTCAACCAAATCCCACACATGCAACTTTTGGAATTGAGACAGTTCTTCTTTCATCGCCTCAATCCAGTAGTTGTCAGCGAGAGCCTCCTTCACATTCTTTGGCTCTAACTGGGACACGAATGCAACATGCAAACATATTTCCATGACACCAGTGTCAAGTATCTCAGAGTACAAACTAGTGTTCTCAGCAATGGTTCTATGACGAGTTTGAACACCGGCATGAGGATCACCAATAATGTTGTCAATTGGATGATTCTTATGCACTCTCGTCTCTGGTACATTCGGTTCCAGAATTTCTGAATCGAGGTTCGTGCTCAACTCCCCCATATCCTGTGTTCCAGAAGAAGAAGATTGGATCAGCTGGAGCTTCATTTCCTACACGAGTGTTAGGATTAGCTTGAGCGTCATTTCCGTCTACATGAACACCTTCAATGTTATCACTATCATGAGTTCCAGGTGTAGATGCAGCATTGGAATCGGGAGTTATAATCGGTACAGTTGCACGGGTTGAGAAACTGGAGTCATCACCGCCACCAAATAATTCATACACATTTGCGGCATCATCGGCGGACAAATCAGGAAGGTTGAAAGATTTGAATAACGCATCATAATCAAAACCCCAAGCTTGACCAGTTGGTTCTGGTGGAATGCTGTGTTTACTACAATCCACTTCAAACCATTCCGTGACAGTACGAGTTCCTATATTGTACACTCTCTTGCATGGCGAGTTGGCAACATATCCTAAGAAGATGCCTTCCACCGCTTTTGAATGAAACTTAGACTTTCGGTCTTTGTATTGTAGCAATAAAGAACATGGACTACCAAAAGCAACTAGATAGTTAAGATTTGGAGGTCGATTGTTGATCAACTCATAGCAAGTCTTGTTGTGCCTCTTCACAACCAGAACTCTTTTCAAGACGTGACAAGCTGTATTAACTGCTTCTGCCCTGAAAGTGACAGGAAGTTGTGCATCTGACAGCATTGTCCTTGCAGTCTCAATCAAGGTTCTGTTCTTCCGTTCTGCAACTCCATTCTGCTGAGGTGTGTACGGGGCAATAAATTCATAACGGATCCCCTACTTGAGACAGAAAAGTTCCATCAGATTATTCTTGAATTCAGTTCCGTTATCACTCCTTATTCTTCTCACCTTCAACTTGCAAAGAGATTCCAAGCTCAGGATCAGGTATTGAAGAATGTCAGCAGCTTCGTCCTTTGTACCTAAAAAATGCAACCAAGAAAAACATGAGAAATCATCAGTTACAACCAGACAGTATGACTTACCTCCAATACTCCTGATACTTATGGGACCAAACAGATCCATATGTAATAGCTCCAAATGGGTATCAATGGAGTTTTGTAGCTTGGGCTTGTGAGACTTCCGTTGTTGTTTGCCCTTTTTACAAGGCCTACAGTCATCTGCAACGGTAAATCTCAGCTAAGGAACACCGGTTACCAAACTGTTTCAGACAAGATGATTCATTTTTTGATAAGAAATATGTCCGAGTTTCCTATTCCACAAGATAGAGTCAAGCTCTGTCGCTTTGGTAAGCAAACAAGTAGCAACAGATGAGGTGGTTGTAGCCACGCTCATATCAATCTGATAAGTGTCGTTTGTCCTTGGTGCTCTCATGAGAATGCATTCTTTAGGAACCTCAAAACCAGGTTTGAGAATCATGCATTCAGTCTTGTCAAACATAATGAAGTACTCCTTATCGCACATCTTGGAGACACTCAACAGGTTATGTTTCAGCTGCTCGCAGTAGTTGATGTTGTCGAAGCTGACACAACCATTTGAAACCATGCCTTGACACGTGATACTACCGCCTTTCTCTCCAGCAAAGGCCATATAGCCGCCTCTAAATGGTTTCACATCTTGAAGCATGGCCATGTTACCTGTCATGTGCCAGGAGCATCCACTATCTGCATACCAACGATTAGAGATAGTACCCATCGGATTTCCCTGCACGAGTCACAAGAAATTAATTAGATTTGGAGACCCAAGCCATAGTGGTCTTGGGTCGTCCGTCTTTCTCAAAATAAACAACCTCAATTAATTCACAGTCGTGACTGTCAAAAATGGATGAATCTTTAGAAGGCTTAGGACCAGGAGATTGAGAACTTTTGGATTTCTTATTCCAGGACCTCTTCTTTTTCGTAACTGGAACAATAGACTTAGATTCAACAGCAGCAGGTGAACTAATGGATGCTTCACCTGATTGAATTCCAGCCAGCTGTTCTAGCTTTCTCAATCTCTTGTTCCTTCTTCTCCTCTTTGGTTTGGAGAGTTTTACCATAGGTTTCTCACCGGTAGGGGCACTACCAGAGGTAGAAGAACAAGGTTTAGCAGATATCTTTTCCCTTTTTGGAACATATGGTTTAGCCTTAGATGTGATCTTTAGCTTTACCATAAGTTTTACTCGTGGTTTCACCACGTTTTCTTTTGGACTCTTGAAATGCTTCACTGGTGGTGACTTAGAGTTAACAGCCGGTTGTGAAACAATTGGCCGCTTCCCTTAGTTCTTAGCAGGGCAGTTCACAAAGATGTGACCAACCATACCATAGTGAAAGCAAGTCCTCTTTTCTTTGTAAGTCCTCCTGTAAGGCTCATTAGATCTGGCATTAGATGACTCAGCATGATGGGCAGGAGAAGTTGTTTGGTGAACAGTAGTTTGACCTGATGATGAATGGTTCTTGGGAATATAATATTTTTGCAATTTTTCTTGATAGCCAAGCCCAAAATGACCTGAAAAGGCTTCCTTTTTAACTTGATTAATGTTTTTATATCCCCCAAAAAGCATCACTTTTAATTTTTCATTTGATTCAACAATATCAGGTTCAATCAAAATACAAATATCACAATCAGTGATAATGTTTTTCTTAATTTTCTATTCATCGAGCAACTCTTCAGAGACAACTCCTTCAGGGCAGGTGTTCTCAGACCCATCATCAGAAGCAGTAAGGAACTTTTCATCAGATGCAGAGTCAGCCTTACTTGAGGAATAATCATTGTTAGAGGAATCATCCTGACTCGAGGACTCATCAAGGCAAGACAAATCAATGTCACTTAAGCCGTTAACAAATTTCCCGCTTACTGGTGGAGGAATAGCATTAGTACCCAGCCCTAAGCCATTCATTTGTCTCACTACAGACTCGTAGTGTTCCACCACAAAACGAGAATTTTTCAACTTCTCAATATTACCTTTCAACTACAAGATATCATTTTGCAGCATGTTGATCTCATTGTTCCTTTTCTCTAACCCCTTGTACGCAACATCCAAATTAAATTGTTGATCGCTGATTTTAAGTGAATAATTACGTTTTTCTTTCTTCAATGTTTCAATTGAATCTTTGTATCGTTTTTCATTTTCTTTGTAGCTTAAAGTTGCAATACGAAGGGGTTCGACTTTGTCTTGAAGCTTAGAATTTTCAACCTTTAAGCTTAGACATTTGGAACAAGAAATGACAGTAAAAAGATTAGAATCTACCTCATTCGATGAACATGATGCCTCTCCAATAGCCATGAGGGCAACTGCAGTTGTAGACTCTACTTGATTAACCACAGAAGCTTCCCGTTCCTCTGCTTCCATCATCTCCATAATCTCAGCCATGAGACCAACTTGAGTTTGAGTAATAAGGGCATCCTCCAGATGAACACCCCAATCAAAGTTGTCGTCTTGTTGTGCTACCAAAGCATTGGACGTTCCACCTTGACTTTGATTGCGGTTGTTGGAGTTGTTGTACCCTTGGCTAGGTCTGGTGAATCCTGAGGCCGGTGCTTTGTCCTTTTAGCATTCTCTTGCAAAATGCCCAAAGTTCTTGCATTTGTAGCACTTGGCCTTGGTTTTATCCAATCCCACCTTGGCATCTGAATGTCCACCAATAAACTTTCTTCCTGTTCTATTCAGGAAACACTTTGCCATTCTCAAGATCATGGCCATATTCCATTGAATATCCATGTCCTCCATATCATCCGGATCCACCTGATTGAAGTCTTCTTCTATGGTTTCAGGATCCGTGAGCTTACCACCAACGAAGTTCTCATAGGCAAGCATGCATGATGAGAATAAAGCCACATGATCTTTAGCAATCTTGGTTATTGCTGATTGGTTAGCTGAAGATGTGGGAGACGGATTTCTTGAGGAATTCTGGTGATGGGATCCAGAACCAGATCCAGATGCTGCATAGCAGGCATGACCACCACAGACATTTGAGTTATCCTCCTCATGAGAGTTCCCTGATAAAAGGGCAATTCCAGAACCCAATGACTTGGATGTGGAAGACGTCCCAAAATACATAGCAGGGTCTTGTATTTGAGGTCTTCCTGAGCTCTCCTTTCATTTTAGGTTCATATCATGTGCTTGAACCTTTCCAATTGCTTCATCAATAGTCATCTCATAAAACTTTGAGTTCTCTCTCATCAGAGTGGTGTACATCTCAAATTTTGGTGGTAGGGCATCCAGAAATTTTTCAACCAACTCCTCATTCGGATAGATCAGGTCATAAGCTTTCAGCTCAGTTTGCAGATGATAGAATCTAGAGATAAGCTAATCTATAGATTCATTCTCCACATATCTGAACCACTCATACTGCTTCCTAAGAAGATCCCTCTTACTCTTCTTGATGTCGATGTTTCCCTCGAATCTATTCTGCAAAGCCTTCCAGAGATCATTAGAGTTATCGTATCCTCTGAAGCTGTGAAATAACTCCCTTCTCAAGGCCATAGTGATAGATCCGTGTGCCTTCTTTTATCTTTCATAAACTTTCTTTTCTTCTTCATCAAGTTTGGAGATAGGCTTGGGAACTTCCTCATCAAGTTATGTATATGTGGGATGCTTATAACCCTCTAGAATGGGTATCCAAAGTGATGAATCGGTATATGAGATATAGTGCTCAAAGCGTGCTTTCAAGTTTGAATAATCATTTACATTAAGTAGCTTTGGTGGTTTCTCTGGGGTTCCAATCTCATTGTCATAATTAAGCAGGTTACCGAGGTTTTGAAGATTTGCCATGGCGAAACACTTAGTCAAATTTCAAAACAACTTGCGCACTTGAATCTGGCCTTGTGCACTTAAAGACCTGGTCTTGCGTATTTAGAATTTGCTCTTCCATACTTGACAAGTACGCAGGAGTAAATGATAAGTACACTGGAAATCAATTAAGTACGCAGCAAATATGGCCTTGCGTACTTGGTAAGTACGCAGCAAGACTGTACTTGTTGCAAAATACGGTAGGTACGCCTATCACTTTTTCACCAACTCCCACCAACTTTTTTCGCTCACTGGAATCTCACCGGAGACGGAAAAAATTGAAGATATGACCAAACAAAATGAGCCAAAGGGTCAGAAACCTTTGATGCTCAAAACACTCAAATACACAACAAAAGTCGGTTTTTGAGTGATTTTTGCTTCTAAAATAGTGCTCAAGAGCTACCCCTATTTTATCATAAAAATCAACAAAAGCACCCACTTTTGCTTGCAAAATCTCTGTAGGATGTGTAGAAGATGCTCCTAACACACTCACAACACTCAAAATCAAGAGCTAAGCTCTGATATCACTTGTAGGTCCCCGGGTGTCTCAGATCATTACGTGTGGGTGTGTGACTAGTCAGACCGGGTGCGGAATGCCCGTGACTAGGTGGAGAATCAAGCAACAGAAAGTAAACCAACAACGAAATCACTTTCAAACTTTGTCTATTATAAACTTGAAGGTTACAGAGAGAATACTACTGAGTGCAAAATGTCTGCGTACATAAATTCTGTCAACCTATCCGATTTATACTAGACCTGATCTCTGCGCATTTAATAAGTACGCAGGGTAAATTGTTCATGCGTACTTAGCAAGTACGCAGAGTATTCTTGCATACTTGCTAAGTACGCAAGAAGTAATTCCTGCGCACATGCTAAATGCGCAAAACACTTAAATTATACAACAATAACATGCATTAGAAATTACAACTCGATAACTAATAAATGCAGACACTAACAGACAAAGACTAATACATACAAGACACGCTAAGACACTATCCAGAGTGTTTGTCACACAAAAGTGCTTCAACAAAAGGAACTATGTAGTCAAGATTGGGAGGTCGATTGTTGATAACTCATAACAAGTCATGTTATGCCTCTTAACAACCAGAACTCTGTTCAAAACAGGACAAGCTGTATTTACTTCTTATGCCCAAAAAGTTACAGGAAGCTTTGCATCTAACAACATTGTCCTTGTAGTCTCCATCAAGTTTCTGTTCTTCCTTTTTGCAACTCCGTTCTGCTGAGGTGTGTACGAGGCACTAAATTCGTGACGAATACCCTTCTTGAGACAGAAAAGCACCATCAAATTATTCTTCAATTCAGTTATGTTATCACTCCTTATTCTTTTGACCTTCAACTTGCAAAGAGATTCCAAGCTCAGGATCAGGTATTGAAGAATGTCAGCAGTCTCGTCCTTTCTGCCTAACAAATGCACCCAAGAAAAACTTAAGAAATCATCGTCCTTTGTACCTAAGAAATGAACCCAAATTATTCTTATGGAGCCAAACAGATCCATATGTAATAGCCCCAAAGGGGTATCGATGGAGTTTTGGAGCTTGGGCTTGTGAGACTTCCGTTGCTGTTTTCCCTTTTTACAAGGCATACAGTCATCTGCAACGGCAAATCTCAGCTTAGAAACACCGGTTACCAAACCGTTTCGGACAAGATGATTCATTTTTTGATAAGAAATATGTTCGAGTTTCCTATGCCACAAGAGGTAAGAAAACAAGTAGCAACTGATGAGGTGGTTGTTGCCACACTCATATCGATGTGATAAGTTTTGTTTGTCCTTGGTGCTCGCATCAGAATCCAATCTTCAAGAACTTCAAAACTAGACTTGAGAATCAAGCATTCTGACTTGTCAAACATAACTAAGTACTCCTTGTCGCACATCTGGGAGACACTCAACATGTTATGCTTCAGCTGCACGCAGTAGTTGACGTTGTCGAAGGTAACACAACTATTTGAAACCACGCCTTGACACGTGATACTACCGCCTTTCTTTCCAGCAAAGGCCACATAGCCACCTCTGAATGGTTTAACATCTTGAAGCAGAGCCATGTTACCTGTCATTTGCTGGGAGCATCCACTATCTACATACCAACGATTAGAGATAAGTTCGCCTGAAATTAGTTCGCCTGATACTACCTGAGCGAACTTAATAAGTTCGCCTGAACTTCGCTGAGCGAACAAGACCATTAGCGAACAAGACCACTAGCGAACTTGATAAGTTCATGTGATTCAGTTCATCTCTAACAGAATGATTAAGTTCTCCTGGTTCAGCTCTTCAACCAAAACACGAACCAAAAATTCCGAAAATCATCATATCTTGCTGAATTAATGGAATTTGATGAAATTGAACCGTAGGATTGAGTATAATGTGATATAGAACACTTCTAATGGATAAAATTCTTCAAACTAATCCAAAATCATTCCAAATTTGTCAAAATTTCTCCATTTTTGTCAAGAACACAAACAAGATGAAAAATTCTTCAAAATCTCTTCAAATTCAGTGGTTTTCGATGTTGATTGTACATGAGAACACCACGAATCTTCTGCTAATCAAGAGAAAAGGCCCTGATACCAATTTGTAGGTCCCGATTCGGTGCGTCACGGATCTCTAGACTCGCGATACGACACGGTGATAACGTGCGGAATCCAAGATCAACGTGCTCGTGTAAATCAATCCACAACAGTGTAAATAAACGCTTTGTATTTCCAACACAAATCTCAGTTTACAAGTTTTCCCAGTTTTTATGTTCTGTGTTCTATTATGATATATCATCTAAGACTTGTAAACACCTATTTATAGGAAAACACAAATCCACGCAGCACTATAGGCGAACTTAACAAGTTCGCTCCTAAAGATATTCGCCTCTCTATGAACTTAAAAAATATTGTTATCAACAGTTACAAAACATGTCCTAACAGACTCCCCTTTAACAATTGCTAACAATTCTATCAATTACAAGTCAAAGACTCTAAGACTAAGACATAATATCTTCAAGCTCGTTGTCACTAGAATATGCTCCAACAATACCAACGATTAGAGATAGTACCCTTCGGATGTCCCTACACGAGTTAGTTAGATTTGGAGACCCAAGCCATAGTGGTCTTGGGTCGTCCGTCTTTCTCAAAATAAACTACCTCTATTAACTCACAGTCGTGACTATCAAAAATGGGTGAATCTGTAGAAGACTTGGGACTAGGAGATTGAGAACCTTTTGTTTCTTGTTCCAGGACCTCTTCTTTTACTTAACTTGAACAGTAGGCTTAGATTCACCAGCAGCAGGTGAACTAATGGAAGCTTCATCTGATTAAACTCCAGCCAACTGTTCCAGCTTTCTCAATCTCTTGTTCCTTCTTCTTCTCTGTGGTTTGGAGAGTTTTACCACAGGTTTCTCAGTAGTTGGTGCACTACCAGAGGTAGATGCACAGGGTTTAGAAGGATGCTTTTCCCTTTTTGGAACAGTAGGTTTAGCCTCAGAGGTGGTCTTTAGCTTCACCAACGGTTTCACTGCTGGTTTCACCTCATTCTTCTTTAGACTTTTAGGCTGTTTCACAGGTGGTGACTTGGGGATAACAGCTGGTTGTGAAACAACTGGCCGTTTCCCTTGGTTCTTATTCTGGCACTTCACAATGATGTGACCGACCATGCCACAGTGAAAACATGTTCTTTTATCATTGTAAGTCCTCCTGTAAGGCTCATTTGATTTGAGATTGGATGACTCAGCATGATTAACAGGAGAAGTTGTTTGATGAATAGTAGTTTTACCCGATGGTGATTGGTTTTTGGGAATATAATACTTTTTGCATATTTTCTTGATAGCCAAGCCCGTAATGAGCTGAAAAGGCTTCTTTCTTAACTTGATTAATATTTTTATATCCCCCATAAAGCATCACTTTTAATTTTTCTCTTGATTCAACGATATCGGGTTCAGTCAAAATACAATTATCACAATCAGTAACAATGTTTTTCTTAACTTTCTGTTCACCGAGCAACTCCTTGGAGACTACACCACCAGGGCAGTTGTTCTCATACCCATCATCATAAGTAGTAAAGAACTCTTAATCAGATGCAGAGTCAGCCTTACTTGAGGAATCATCCTTGTTAGAGGAATCATCCTGACTCGATAACTCATCAAGGCAAGACAAATCAATGTCAGTTAAGCCGTTGACAAATTTCCCGCTTACTGGTGGAGGAATGGCATTAGTACCCAGCCCTAATCCATTCACTTGTCTCACTACAGACTCGTAGTGTTCCACCACAAAATGAGAGTTTTTCAACTTCTCAATACCGCCTTTTAACTGCAAGATCTCATTTTGCAGCTTGTTGATCTCATTGTTCCTTTTCTCTAACCCCTTGTATGCAACATCCAAATGAAACTGTTGATAGTTGATTTTAAGTAAATAATCACGTTTTTCTTTCTTCAATGTTTCAATTGAATCTTTGTATCGTTTTTCGTTTTCTTTGTAGCTTAAAGCTACAATACGAAGGGGTTCGACTTTGTCTTGAAGCTTAGAATTTTCATCCTTTAAGCTTAGACATTTGGAACAAGAAATGATAGCAAAAGAA
The DNA here is from genome assembly GCA_023525975.1 of Smallanthus sonchifolius. Taxonomy (NCBI): domain Eukaryota; kingdom Viridiplantae; phylum Streptophyta; class Magnoliopsida; order Asterales; family Asteraceae; genus Smallanthus; species Smallanthus sonchifolius. The sequence continues at coordinate 59,672,398 of CM042034.1, forward strand.
TTAGAATCTACCTCAGCTGATGAACATGATGCCTCTCCAATAGCCATGAGGGCAACTGCAGTTGTAGACTCTTCTTGGTCAGCCATATAAGCTTCCCTTTCCTCTGCTTCCATCATCTCCACGATCTCAGCCATGAGACCAACTTACGTTTGATCAATAAGGGTATCCTCCAAATGAACACCCCAATCAAAGTTGTCGTCCTGTTGTGCTACCAAAGCGTTGGACGTTCCACCTTGACCTTGATTACAGTTGTTGGAGTTGTTGTACCCTAGACAGTTTCCTTGACTAGGTCTGGTGAACCCCGAGGCCGGTGCTTTGTCCTTTTGACATTCTCTTGCAAAATGCCCAAAGTTATTGCATTTGTAGCACTTAGCCTTGGATTTATCAAATCCCACCATGGCATTTGAATGTCCACCAATAAATTTCCTACCTGTTCTATTCAGGAAACGCGTCGCCCTTCTCAAGATCATGGCCATATTCCATTGAATATCCATGTCCTCCATATCATCCAGATCCACCTGATTGAAGTCTTCTTCTGTGGTTTCAGGATCCGTGAGCTTACCGCCAATGAAGTTCTCATAGGTAAGCATGCATGATGAGAATAAAGCCACATGATCTTTAGCTATCTTGGCTATTACAGATTGGTTAGCTGAAGATGTGGGGGAAGGATTTCTTGATGAATTTTGGTGGTGAGATCCAGATCCAGATCCAGATCCAGATGCAGCATAACATGCATAACAACTACAAACATTTGAGTTGTCTTCTTCATGAGAGTTTTACAGAGAATAAGGCAATCCCTGAACCCAATGACTTAGCTGTGGAAGACGTCCCATAATACATAGAAGGGTCATGTATTTGAGGTCTCCCTGAGCTCTCCTTTCTTTCCAAGTTCTTATCATGAGCTTGAACCTTTCCAATTGCTTCATCAATAGTCATCTCATAGAATTTTGAATTCTCTCTCATCAGAGTGGTGTACATCTCAAATTTTGGTGGTAGGGCATCCAGAAACTTCTTAACTAACTCCTCATTCGAATAGATCAGGTCATAAGCTTTCAGCTCAGTTTGCAGATGATAAAATCTAGAGATAAGCTCATATATAGATTCATTCTCCAGATATCTAAAGCACTCGTACTGCTTCCTAAGAAGATCCCTCTTACTCTTCTTGATGTCGTTGTTTCCCTTGAATCTCTTCTGCAAAGCCTTCCAGAGATCCTTGGAGTTATCGTGTCCTCTAAAGCTGTGAAATAACTCCCTTGTCAAGGCCATTGTAATAGATCTGTGTGCCTTCTTCTCTCTATCATTAACTTTCTTTTCTTCTTCATCAAGTTTGGAGATAGGCTTGGGAACTTCCTCATCAAGATATGTATATGTGGGATGCTTATAACCCTCAGGAATAGGTATCCACAATGAAGAATCGGTATAAGAAATATAGTGTTCAAAGCATGCTTTCCAGTTTGAGTAATCATTTACATTAAGTAGCTTTGGTGGTTTCTGAGTGGTTCCAATCTCATTGTCATAATTAAGAAGGTTACCGAGGTTCTGAAGATTTGCCATAGTGAAACACTTAGTCAAAATTCAAAAAATTCAAAGCAACTTGCGCACTTGAAACTGGCCTTGCGCACTTGAAACTGGCCTTGCGCACTTAAGGAATTGGTATTGTGCACTTAGGATTTGCTCTTGCGTACTTAACAAGTACGCAGGAGTAAAGACAAGTACGCAAGAATAGACTTAAGCACGCAGCAAGAACGGTCTTGCGTACTCAGTAAGTACGCAACAAGATTGTACTTGTTTCCAGATATGGTAAGTACGCAGGTCACTTTTGCACCAACTCTCACCAAGTTTTTCCGGTCACTAGAAACTCACCGGAATCTTAAAAAATTGAAGATGTGACCAACTAAATCAAGCTAAAGGGTTAAAACCTTGTTTCTAACCAACCTTTGATGCTCAAAACACTCAAACACACAACAAAAGGTAGGTTTTTGAGTGATTTTTGCCTATAAAATAGTGCTCAAGAGCTACCCCTATTTTATCACAAAAATCAACAAAAACACACACTTTTGCTTGCAAAAACTCTGTAGATTGTGTAGAAGATGCTCCTAACACAATCACAACACTCGAAATCAAGAGCTATGCTCTGATAACACTTGTAGGTCCCCGGGTGTCTCGGATCGTTACGTGTGGTATTTTGACTAGTCGGACCGGGTGCGGAATACCCATGACTAAGTGGAGAAACAAGCAACACAAAGTAAACCGACAATGAAATCACTTTCAAACTCCGTCTATTATAACCTTGAAGGTTACAGAGAAAATACAACTGACTGCATATGACTGCGTACATAACTTCTGTTAACCTTGCCTATTTATACTAGACCTGGGCTCTACGCACTTAGCAAGTGCGCAGGGCAAACTGCTCATGCGTACCTAGCAAGTACGCAGAGAGTTCTTGCGTACTTGCTAAGTACACATGAGATAACTCCTGCGCACATGCTAAGTTCCCAAAACACTTATAGAATTTAGACAAAGAGTACATACAATAGTATATACAACTCGATAACTAATAGATACAGACACTAAGATACAAAGACTAATACATACAAGACAAGTACAAAAGTTAAGACAATATTGTAACATTTCTAATTTTTCATTATCTGTATTTCAATTCAATGTGACACATTTCAAACCCAATTCTAGTACACTGATTTGTTCTAATCGTACCAACAATTAAATACTATGTTTAGTTGCAAATCCGCAAATTTTACACGAGTATATCCTACTAAATTCTACATAAGTTCATATTTATACAAAGCTGTCAATACTGAAATTTGCAAGGACCTTAAAAACAACTAGAAACCCTAATAGGCACGGTCGCGCCTCGTTCTGGCACGGTCGCGCCAAGTGCCTTGGCACGGTCGCGCGCCTTGCTTAGGAACGGTTGCGCCCGGTGCCTTGGCACGGTCGCGCCTCTTATAGGCACGGTCGCGCCTCACGTCAGTTGAAACGTAATTACAGTTTTAATCGTAGAATCGTTCGATCTCGTAACCGTCCCACATGTTTCTACCATTAACGAACCCAATTAAAAATGTTAATCACTGTATTTACGACGAATTAAGCCAATCCATCTCGTAACCGACGATCATTCTCATGTATCCATCGATTTCAATCATTTGACCATAATCCTCCCAAACAAACACACTGTACGCTTTATTCGATCCTCTCTGAAGCTCCTGAACACGTTGATTTTAGCCGGAATTGCAGCAGCAGACACCGGAGATCAAACCCGTTGTCGCCGGAACTCGTTCTATCCGTATGCCATTGATTCATCATCATTTCGGGTAATTGAAACCTCCTACACCTTCGTTTTAGTCCATATATCAAAATCCCCAACTTAATTTGGGCTTACAATAGCCAATTTAACACGAACCCAAATCTAGGGTTCATTCTAAAATGGGTTAATCGAATACTACTTTGGAGATGTTTTAAATACAATTAAACTATTCAAAAAGACTTGTAATAACCTAATGGGTGAAAGCCCTACAATTTCAAACACTATTATCATAAGAAATAGTCAATTCGTTTCGGTTTTGGAACGAACACGGTCGCGCTAGTCTTCTAGCGTGGTCGTGCTTCATGAGACACGGTCGTGTTAATCCCTGCGCGGTTGTGCCTCACACACTCAGACCCGGTCATGCCTCTTGGCTAGACTTGGTCGTGACTCAGAACCCTAGACACGGTCGTGCCTGGCCCAGACACGGTCGTGCCTAGTGAACAGCTTTGTTATGCCTTCTGTTTGATCAACATGGTCGCACCCTGACTAGCACGGTCGCGCCCGTGGTCCTAGCATGATCGTGCCTTGTTCCAGGCACGGTCGTGTGTGTGAGAAAATCTTGGCAGAATACTAAATTTTATATTTTAAAAACAATAAGTATTTCAAATGAATTTTCGAATAAAAATAATTTATTTTATAAAGAATTATATTTAAAAAGATCAAATTCATATTCTAAAATAAATAGAAGTTATTTATTTAAAACCTACAAAATTAAATTTATTATTAAATCCTACACTTAGATATTATTTATACAACTCATTTACACATATTTATAGAAGAATAGATTAACGAAAGTTATATACTAAATTTATATTTAACGCTCAATACATCTTTATCACTAAATGACTAAGTACATATTTTTATAAATAAATAAACAAAACAACAATTATCTATTTAATTTATATTTATTTTTAAACATTATTTTTCATAACTAAATAAATAATAATTTTTATTAGTTATTTAGTTATTCCAAACTCAAACCTTTCATTTTATACAATACCTTTCAAGAACAAACCACTAACTTTACACACACGTCCAAATTCAACCCTAGACTTAGACATAGACTATTATGCATACTATTAACTCAATATACATTCCAATCTAGGTTAACGTTGTGCATTACAAGGCTCATATTACTATCTAGTCTCTCGTATTAGCTACGCCTTTTAAATCAAGTGAGTATTACATAGCCCCTTTTACTCTTTTACACTTTTTGGGGTAGAACATGAACACTATACAAACTATTTCTTACATTTACACAAACTACACAAATACAAATCCTCTTTACATTCATGTGTGCAATTTGAGCTTTATGCCTGAGTGCTAGTTGTGCTAACTTTTGGGTGCAATTTATGTGCAATCATTAACTATTCAAGCCGACGGTAAACAATGATAGATCTATTGAGTCTGACAAACCCACCCAGATTGGGGTGATTGCTACCGACAACACAATTTTGCATGCTAGTTACAAATGTTTGATTGTACTTGGTTACACAATAGCTGCTCTCCATAAATGCCTTATTTTATCATGTTATGTAAGGATTTGTTTATTGATAATCTATATGCTATCTATATACAAACCTGTGTATGCTCACCAACTTTTTAGTTGACCTTATTTTATTCATTTTTCAGGTACTAATGTGTGATTTTGATCAAGACTTGCTACACATAAGTTTTGGACCTAGATAATTTTTAATAAAGGATTATGTATTTCATTTTATGTACTTGGTTTGATTTGGTTTTGTCTTGAATACTTGAAATGAATTTGGATGATTAATATATTTCAATTTAGTCAACCTTATGCTCATGAACAGTCTACATGTCCCGCCTCGACGTTTCCGCCGTCGGTTGGGGTGTGACAGATTGGTATCAGAGCCTTGGTTATAGAGAACTAGGTTATTAGACACCTTTGACCTAGACTATAACTTTAGGACTCCCACTTATGCCATGCTTCATGATTATGTGATATGTGATACATGCTATGTGTTACATGCTACTATGATTAGTTATTATTTCATTTTTTGATGCCTTACTTGTTAAAAATTCATGACTTATTAAGATATACTTAAATAATAATTAAATAAATGATATCCCTACCTATACCCTAAAATCGCATAATATTCTTACCTACTTCTCTATCATCATCTTCTTAGCATGTGGAAACTCAATGGATCTAAAACTAAAAAAAAATCTTTTTATACCCTCGTTAAGGTTTTTAAACTTGTTAATTATTTGAGGACATGTGCAATCTGGAAGAGTCACACCAGTATTCTGGGTTTTCTGTCTAGGAAAGCATTTCGCATAAATCCCAATCAACCGAGGGAGCCGTATGCTTTCCTAGGAATTCCCGGGATGAGTGTTTACTTATAGGCTAAAGCATGTCTCCTTGAAAAATTATATGAGTTTAATTAACCTTAATGTGTCATAGTATTCAAGTGTTTTTATCACTATTTGAGTGCAATCCAAAGTATGATTTACTATTTTATTTGTTATTTTATTCTTTTAAATCGAAACAACATTCATAAGTTCTTACATATTTTCTTGTGTTGTGCAATTCTGTAGAATGCCTCCCCGTCGTGCTACCGTGACCAACAACAACACCGATATTGCTACCATCCTTGCACAACATGTAAATTAACTCACTCAAGCTAATGGGGCCGCCAATGCTAACCATGGAGCTAATGGGGATGGTGGTGCCAACCCACCACAATGCACCTTCAAGCACTTCAACTCATGTAATCCTCCTAAGTTCTATGGTACCGAAGGAGCCACAGGACTTCTTCAGTGGTTCGAAAGTATTGAGAATACCTTCCTCAATAGTGATTGCCCCGATAACCTTCCTCAATAGTGATTGCCCCGATAACCTTCGTGTTCGTCATACCACAGGTGTCTTACAAAAACGGGCACTCACGTGGTGGAATGGGGAAAAGAGAACTAGAGGCGTGGAAGTAGCAATGGCCTTACCTTGGGATGAGGTTAAAAGGCTAATGACCGAAGAATTTTGTCCTCGAAATGAGGTAAAGAAACTGGAAGCTGAGTTTTGGGATCTTGCCCAAGATGGTGGTGAAAGTCTAGCTTATACAACTCGGTTCCACGAGTTAAGTATCCTTGTGCCCCATATGGTCACACCTTTATCCCGCTGCATTGAGAAGTATATTGGTGGATTACGTAGGCAAATTCAAGATACGGTCTTAGGGAGAAATCCCGCAATACTCGAAGATGCAATCCGCTTATCTGCTACATTAACCGACAACCATGTGAAAGCGGGAACTCTGACTAGAAAAGGCACCAAGAAAGTTCCCGACACCACAACTCCTCCCGTACACATCAAAGAAGCCACAATTGAACCCTCTCGTAATAATAAGAAAAGAAAGGCTAGAAACTATGCTATGGTCACTCATGCTATCCCTGTTAACCAAATTGCTCCTATGGTTCAAGCACCAGCCAAAAAGCCATATGTTGGGATCTACCCACTCTGTGCCACATGCAACTACCACCATCTCCAAAACATTCCATGTCGCCTTTGCACTCACTGTGGGAAATATGGCCATACAGTCAATGTTGGTAGAGCCAAAGCACTTGTAGGCCAAGTCAACCCACCAAACCGAACCAACCCCCAAGTGGCTAATCAAGGTGTTCCCGCTTTGTAAATGGGCGTGCTTGTTATGAATGCGGCAACCCAAATCATTTCCGTGATCAGTGCCCAAGGTTAATCAACGCTAGACAAGGCGGAGCTCATGCGCATGCTTTCAATATAAACGCCAATGAAGCTCAAGCCAACAATGATGTGGTCAACGGTAGGTTCCTTATTAATAGTCAATATGCCTCCATTTTATTTGATACCGGTGTCGGTAAAAGTTTTGTGTCACTTACCTTTGAACCCTTACTTGCAAAGACACGATCCCAATTTGAGAAAACCTTCACCGTCGAAGTAGCAAATGGTGACTCACTTACAATTGACTCTTTTATTCATGACTGCTCTCTAGAACTTAATGATCATACATTTCCAATCAACCTTGTACCAATGCCACTAAGAAGTTTTGATATCATCATAGGCATGGATTGGCTATCAAATCATCATGCCGAAGTCGTCTGTTACGAGAAGTGCATCCGAATACCCCTACCGTCGGGGGAAACGTTAAGAGTCTTTGGAGAAAAGCCTTGCAAAGGACTTAAGTTAATGTCATGCACTACCGCCCAAAAGTACTTACGAAAGAAGTACGTGGCCTTCTTAGCTCATGTTGTTCAAAAGGATGTCAAAGAGAAGAGTATCCAAGACATTCCCATCATTTGGGATTTTCCCAAAGTATTTCCCAAAGATCTATCCGGTCTCCCACCCGTTCGACAAGTAGAATTTTGCATTGACCTATACCCGGAGCTAACCCCGTGGCTAGAGTTCCTTACCGTCTTGCACCTCTGAAATGCAAGAACTTGCAAGTCAACTCCAAGAGCTCTCCGACAAGGGCTTCATTCGTCCAAGTGATTCACCGTGGGGTGCACCCGTCTTATTCGTCAAGAAGAAGGATGGATCATTCCGCATGTGTATTGACTACCGCGAACTCAACAAGCTTACCATCAAGAACCGTTACCCTTTGCCTAGAATTGTGGACCTCTTCGATCAACTTCAAGGCTCTACTTGCTTCTCGAAGATTGATCTTTGATCTGGTTATCACCAACTCCATGTACAAGAGGAAGATATTCCAAAGACTGCTTTTCGAACAAGGTATGGTCACTACGAGTTCATAGTCATGCCTTTTGGACTAACCAATGTACCCGCGGTCTTCATGGACCTCATGAATCGTGTGTGCAAACCGTACCTTGATAAATTTGTGATCGCCTTCATTGACGATATCTTAATCTACTCCAAGACTAAAGCCGACCATGAGCAACACCTTAGACTGGTTTTGGACCTCTCGAGGAAGAAACAACTATATGCCAAATTCTCTAAATGTGAATTTTGGTTAAAGGAAGTTCAATTTCTTGGTCATATCGTCAACGACAAGGGAATTCATGTTGACCCTGCTAAGAACGAAGCGGTTAAGAATTGGAATGCCCCGAAGACTCTCACCGAAGTTCATTCATTTCTTGGTCTTGCGGGATATTATCATCGCTTCATCTCAAATTTCTCTAAGATTGCTGTCCCTCTTACCGCTTTAACCCACAAGGGTAAACCTTATGAATGGGGACCAAAACAAGAAGAAGCTTTCCAAACTCTCAAACAAAAGTTATGCAATGCTCCTATTTTGACTCTCCCTGATGGGAATGATGATCTAGTTGTCTACTGTGAAGCTTCTAACCAAGGTCTCGGTTGTGTCCTCATGCAACAAGGCAAAGTAATCGCTTATGCATCAAGACAACTCAAGATTCACGAGAAGAATTATACGACGCACGATCTCGAGTTGGGTATTCGCATTAAAGATTTGGAGACATTACCTCTATGGCACAAAATGTGTGGTGTTCACCGACCACAAAAGTCTCCAACACATCATCAACCAAAAGGAACTCAATATGAGGCAACGACGTTGAGTTGAACTCCTTAACGATTATGACTGCGAGATTCGTTACCATCCTGGCAAAGAGAATGTTGTAGCCGACGCTTTGAGTCGAAAGGACCATGTCATGCTTCAATGTGTCCGAATTCAAACCGACATTCAAAATCGCATCTTAGAAGCTCAACACGTCTCAGTCACCGAGGGTAAAATGTACGAGGAAATGTCGTGTGGTGTTGAACTCCAGCTTGAACCGAAACCCAATAGCTTACTTTATTACTTGAACCGGATTTGGGTTCCCGATCGCGATGATCTCCGTGCATTTCTCATGAACGAGGCTCACAAGACTCGTTATTCAATTCATCCTGGTGCGGATAAAATGTACCAAGATCTTCGCCAACAATATTGGTGGCCCGGTATGAAGAAAGACATTGCTCTCTATGTTGCCAAATGTCTAACTTGCTCCAAAGTCAAAGCCAAGCACCAACGTCTTTCCGATTTGCTTGAACAACCAGAAATTCTTGTGTGGAAATGGGAAAATTTAGCTATGGACTTCCTTACCAAACTCCCTCGCACTTCAAGTGGTTATGATAGCATTTGGGTGATCATTGACCGTCTCACCAAATCTGCTCATTTCTTGCCTATCCGAGAAGACTATCGAGTTGAGAAACTAGCCCGAATTTACATTGACGAAATTATGAGCCGTCACGGTGTTCCCTTAAACATAATCTCCAATAGAGATGCTCGGTTCACCTCTCGTTTTTGGCAATCTCTCTAAACTGCTCTTCGTACACGCTTGGATTTGAGCACGGCTTACCATCCTCAAACTGATGGTCAGACAGAGCGAACAATCCAAACTCTTAAGGATATGCTTAGAGCTTGTGTAATTGATTTTGGTGGCAATTGGGATTCACATCTATCCCTAATCAAGTTCTCTTACAATAATAGCTACCACACGAGTATCAACATGGCTCCATTTGAAGCTCTTTATGGTCGCAAATTTCGTTCTCCTATCTGTTGGAACGAGATTGGTGAAGCACAAATCACCGGTCCCGAGCTAATTCAAGAAACATCCGACAAGATTATCCAAATCCGTGACAACATTCGAGTAGCGAGGAGTCGGCAAAAGAGCTATGCCGACAAACGACGAAAACCCTTTGAATTCCAAGTCGATGACTTTGTCCTTCTAAAAGTGTCTCCATGCAAAGGTGTGATCCATTTTGGAAAGAAAGGCAAGTTAGCACCTTGCTATGTGGGTCCATTTAAGATCCTTGAAAGGATTGGGAAAGTGGCTTACAAACTCGACTTACCTCCATCACTTGGCAATGTGCATCCTACTTTTCACGTGTCTAATCTGAAGAAATGTCTTGCCGATGAGAATCTTCACATACCTCTTGACGACGTGCACATTGATGAAATGATGCACTTCGTTGAGAGACCAGTGGAAATCATGGCTCGTGAGATCAAGCAGCTCAAGCGAAGCCGTATCCCTATTGTCAAAGTTTGTTGGGAATCTAAACGTGGTCCTGAATTCACATGGGAACGAGAGGACCAAATGAAGCTCAAGTACCCCCATCTCTTCACTGATGCCTGTTAGGACATGTTTTGTAACTGTTGATAAAATTCTGTGTAAGTTCATAGAGAGGCGAACTTAACAAGTTCGCCTGGTTTATCAGAGGCGAATTTGTTAAGTTCGCTTAGTCTATCTGAGACGAACTTGTTAAGTTCGCTTAGCCTATTAAAGGCGAACTTAATAAGTTCGCCTAAGAATCTTTGAGGCGAACTTGTTAAGTTCGCCTATAGCAGTTCTGGTGTTTATAAATAGACAGTTTATAAATTCAGAACTTAGTTTAGACAGAAGACACGATATCAGGAGGAACTGATTAGAGACAAAATTATTGTAAACTGATATTGTGGTGGAAATACAAAGCGTTTATTTACACCGTTGTTGTTGATTGAGTTACACGAGCACGTTGATCATGGATTCCGCACGTTATCACCGTGTCATACCGAAAGTCTAGAGATCCGTCACACACCGAATATGTCACACACAATGTTTTGGAAAGAGTTTTACAAAGTCCAAATAATAACCTGAAACTTAGGATGACGATGGTGAGCATAAAGTCGTTGATGCAACCATTTGACTAGTTGAGGGGGAGTCTATAGGACAGGGGGAGTACAGAACTGTGTTGGTGACAAAGGCAAAGACATTCAATTATAGGATTACATCGGTTTGAGTTTTAAATTGATTAACTTGCTTAATCCTGAGTAACCAACTAAAATGTTTTTCATAAAATGTTTTCATGGAAGGTTTATTTTCATTTGTTTTACTTTCTTTGAAAAAGCAAAACAAATTGAAAAATATAAAATTTGACATCATTTAAAGTTAGAGAAGAAATGATAGTACATCAGTTATTAGTTCATTTCACACGACCTTAGTAGACCTTTGATTTATGATTGATTAAACTGAGTTGATTTGATCTAAATTTCAAAGTCTGTATAAATGAGAAATGATAGTGTTGTGCATGCTCTAATCTTGGTAATCTGTTTTCAAATTTGTATAGGTGTTTTGAAACTTGAATTTTCAATAGACTAAAAGCGTTTTAAAACTAATAGTAGTGTGAAAATTAAATATGATATGATTACATCTGTGATTTGAATCCATTATATGTCTGGGTGTGTGTGTAAAAGATCATTATCAGATAAAGAATATATGGTTTTAAAGAATTTCATGAGATGAATATCGAATTATATCTTTAGCACAAATTTATTTCAGTTCACATTACTGCCCATGCCCCCGAAAAACATTCAATGTTTTGTTGAACTAAGATATGCTTTCAAAATCTATTGAAACATATATTCGCCCTTGGATCAGTTAGATACATCATCTAGTCTGACTCCATTGAAACTTGTCCAGATAATAGTTGGATCCTCATACTTGAATCTGTTGATTCTCATTATACAGCCAATTCATTAGAATCTTCTGATTCTGAATCATCATGATTCTTATATCCTTTGGGATCTGCTTCTATTCTTGTGCTAAATGAGATAATTTCATCTTGGAAATTGATCTAATCTTAAAATAAACTGTATATGTTTTGAAGATAGTGCAAATTAAATTTCTGTTTGGCATATATGTGGGGTACACGATGTTTTTCATCTAAATGGTACTAAATCACATGAATTTGGAGAATAAACGCTTATAGTTTCAAATAATATAATATTGACATGCTTTATATTTCAAATTCGGTATAAATAAAAGAGCATCTCATAAATTGGTCTCATTTAATTTGAAATTTATCGCGTATCATTTCAAATATTATTCAAATTGAATGATTTATAAATACTGAAAAAGATACATAGAGTACAAGATGAGTTGGATTGTTTCATATCATAGGTTACCCTTGGTTATTGCTAAAATGTGTGATGAACTACTCGGATACTGATATGATCTTCTTACTCATGATGTTCATTCAAAAATATGTGATTTCAGTTTATACAGATAAAAATTCAAAAATATGTGTTTCCGTGTGTACAGATAAAAATCCAAAAATATGTGATTCCGTTTGAATAGATAAAATTCAAAAAGATTTTGTTTTTTATTTTCCATGAAAATTCTAATCTTTTATTAAATTGTTCGGGATTGGATCAAATACATGCTGCTGACGGAAGTTCAAGAAGTGACGGGTTGAAAGTTGGTAAAATTTGATCAAGGGAAATGTTTAAGGCATTAAGTTTGCCTACTTCTGGTGAAGCGAACTTAATATGTCCGCCTGAAATTGGTGAAGCGAACTTATTATGTTCGCCTAGGGCTTGTTAAGCGAAGAGAACTTAATATGTATAAGGGTATCCAGGCGAACTTATTCACTTCATCTTCTTCACGTTTAAGCGAACTTGTCCGATTTGTAATCAATTTTTTTTATTTTCAAAATACGTGGTTGTTAGGTTGTTAATCAGTATCTTCTGAATTGAAATTGGATTGCGAATTTAACCAAGGTAATTTCATCGTTTTTCATTCGTTCATTTGTGAGAAAATCGAGGTTTTTGTTCCGGTTTTCATCCCGTGAGTGTTTTTGCCCTAATTGTGGATTTACCAGACTTAAATCTTGAAATTGTTCATTGCTAATGACTTAGTAGTGCAAGTCGATTGGTCTTTAATGGTTAATTCATGTTTCTACACGGATAGCAAGAAATTTGATTTCTGGTTTGAATTTGAAACGACAGACAGTTCAGGCGAACTTGTTTAGGCAAACTTAATAAGTTCGCCTCTTGAAACACTAAGCGAACTTATTAAGTTCGCCTAGGGGTCAGAAGGGTTTTGGACTTGTAAAATTTGTATGTGTTTGAAAATTTTTTAAAAAAAAATTTTGTTTGATTGTTTTGTTTTTGTTTCAATTTTGTTTTTTATATTGTTTGTGTTTTGTTATTTGTCTAATATGTGTTTGTTGTCCAAATATTTTTCAGATGACTCGTCGTGTCGAATACAAGCACAACCAGGTGTCATTGTTAGATCCTAACATCTCAGAGGCCATAAATTTTCAAGGGATTATAGGATTTCTGAATCGATCACGACTACGTGTCGCATTATCTGCCGATCCATACATCAGTCTGGTGTATATTCAACAGTTCTGGGACACAGTTCACTCAGATACTAACGTAGAACCTCATGTTCTTCGTGCCACTGTCAACAATATGGAGATTGCTATATCTGAAGACACTATTCGTGCTGCTCTTGCACTAGGTGGTGGTGCTGATGATCCTATATCATATCCTAATCCTTTGATCATGGGATGCTTTCAGAGGATGGGTTACCGTGGAAGCCCTAATGACACACAAGCACGTAAAGGTGGATTGGTGGGTGAATGGAGATACTTCATGCATGTGATTATTCAGTCTCTCTCTCCTCGTAAACCTGGAACAGATGGCTTAAAGACTTCTCTTCAAGCTGCAATGGTAGCTTTGACGTTGAACAAACGATTCAATTTTGCAACATATATCTATAGGGAGATGGTTATGCAAATTACACCTGCTGAAGGACAAGGATTTTTGATGTATCCTAGGTTTATCCAGATGATTCTGAATCATATTCTTCCTGATCTCCCACAGCATCCGATTAGATTAACTTTGACGCCGATGTCTAAGCGTATCTTTATGGATTATACTAAGGTGAAACAATAGAATTAAGCATTGATTCCAGTTAATGCTCCATTGTTTGGTCACTTAATCAATCCTGATTATGTTGAACCACCAAATGACAACTAGTTTCATCCTGATGAATTAGCTCATGGGCAATGTCAAAATGTTCAACAACAACAACCTATTCCACAGGTACAAGTTCCACAACAACAAGTTCAACAACTACAACAAGTTCCCTTACAACAACAAATTCCTATTCAAGAACAAGTTCCAATTCCACAAGCTCAGGTTGATATACCTGTTAATGAACCTGTTCTAGAAGAGGTCGTTCATGAACATGAACAAGATCTAGGGATGAATATGGATGACTTTGTTGATGACGCTGTGAACTCACCCATTCATGCAGCTGAAGGGAATGTGGTGACAGAGAATGAGTCGAGTTCTAGCTCAAGTGATACAATCTTACCTATTTCTGAAGATACATATTCTGATGAGTCTAGAGATTTCTCTTCAGATCATTATGAACGATTGGCTCGTATACCTTTGGCTCGTATACCTTTGGTAAACGCCTTAAATCTACAGCCAAACGACAACGACGTAAGTCTGTTCGGGATCCTCCTTATCAGTACTTGGTAAAAGAACATTAGTGGATGAGAGTTCTGACAGAGATTTTAATCCGGATCCTAAAGCTCAAAAGCTTATGGCTGCTTCAATTGCTGCTGCTCAATCTTCTCAAGGTGTGGAGGATGCTACTTTTGTTGCTTCCTTGATTGTCACACCTCCAAGCTCTAAAGAACAATCTCCTGTTCTCACTCCTGTTCCTCCAGTGGTTATTCCTACTCCCAGTACTTCAATTCCTCAATCTTCAGCTGGTCCTTCTAAGCCTCCTGATTCTGATTGGATTACTTTCCTTGAATCTCAAGTGCTTGCGTTACAAACTCAGGTGGATACTCTTGTATCTACTGATACTCAATGACAGCTGGTGATTCAGACTCAAGCTACGCAGATTGCTGCTATGCAGGCATTAATATCCAAGCTTGTTGAGCGTCTTGACGCTCAGGGGGAGTTAAGGATACGTGATGTATGTCACAATGAGTTTATTCAACGACATGATGATGAAGACAATGATCCTTCTGGTAATATTGAGGGTGATCGTCAATACGCGGACGTTAATCCTATTTCTAAAGTTCAGGGGGAGTCGACATCACAATCAATTGATGGAAACAAAGATACTTCTGGAGTTAATGAAGAAGAAATCTTATTATTGGAGTTCTTTACAGAGTTTGAGGAGGAAGAAGCTGAAAAGATAGCATGTCTTGATGATATTGATGATTTATTCAATGACATAGAAGATGATGTGTCAGACAATGAAATAGAAGAAGGAGAGATAGTGGAAATAGAGATAGAGAAAAGTCATGATAAAGTGATTTATGAAGGCTGTGATGGTCTTAATGTTCCTTATAAATTCATCCAAGATGATGTTATTCCTGAGTTTAATTATGAAGGAGCAACATATTCTATGGACTCATTTGAAGACATCACACTGCCTGAAGATACTGTTGATTCTAAGATTGATACTGATGATGAAAACATTCAATCTAATACAGATGTTGAAGCTAATACTACTCACACTAAGTCTCCAAAGGTGAATGAAGAACCTGTGATGTACAGAAATACAGGTATAACCATAACCAAAGAACAGTGGAGAGAAGTTGTAAATAGCTGGATGAAGGTGCTACCCAAGTTTCAAGCACAACCTGCTCAGAAAGAAAACTATGTGAATAAAGAGAGGTGTGTAGGAAGAATCATAAGCTGGTTTTATGATAATGACATAAAACTATTTGCTATTAAAAGATCTGATCGTGTTCACTACTTAAAGCCGAGGATCAAGTATTTCAATACCTTGCCAAGGTGTGAAATGAATGGTCTATCTTCAAAGCCACTTATTAATAGATCTAAGATTGGATTAGCTGATGTGATAGCAAATCTGATCAAGAGGGAAGGTGGTTCGGGGAAGTATGAAAGGCTAAAGCCTCAAAAAGGAAAAAGAGTTAAGAATATAGATAACAAGACTGGGAAAGTGACCTGGAAGTACAAATTCAGACTAGTACGTGCTGTACACAGGATACCATTGAAGAAGATTCCTCAAGATTTTCTTGGGAATATGAAATGGTGGCATGTCAATGTGAATACTGGTGAAGCAAGGATTGAAGACAGAGATAATAAGGTCATTGTATGTTTCTATGATGCAATGAATCTTAACAATTTTTCAAAGAAAGATCAGAGAACGCTGAGAAAGAATGAAATCATGTTCACTGATGAATGGAAAGAACAAGGATTGCAGTACAAGCGAGTGTTGGAGATATGTAGAAGATATGGAGTGCATGCAGGAAGTAGATTGCCGGATAATTGGAAGAGCTCATCATGAAGACAGAAGACTGAAGATCAAGCTATTGTCAAGGGGGAGTCTGTTAAGACATAGTTTGTAATGACAAAAGCTTTGTAATAGTTTAGATCTAATGTCTTTATGTTTTTGTAATGTATTAATGTTCTAAGTGTTTTTTATGCAAGTTGCTAGAGGCGAACTTGTTAAGTTCGCCTAGTCTAACAGAGGCGAACTTGTTAAGTTCGCTTAAGTCTATCTGAGGCGAACTTGTTAAGTTCTCTTAGTCGGTTAAACTTGTTAAGTTCGCCTAATGCAGGTCAGTAGTCTATATATAGATGTTTACAGAGTCAGTATGTAACAGAGAACAGAATCGAAGTAGAACAAGATAGATTGAGTCTGTAAACTCTATTGATAATTGGAATACAATCGTGAATGTTATTTACTTGATTGTCTCTATTGTCTTTTGTGTATGCAATCGTTTATTCATTGGATTCCGCACTCCGAGTTAATGACACGTCTTATCACGAGAACGATCTGTAGAAGTGCCATGAGGACCTTCAAGTGGTATCAGAGCTTTTGCTCTTGATTAGCAGAAGATTCGTTATGTTTTCGTGTCCAATCAACATCAAATTTTAGAGATTTTGAAGATTTTTCATCTTTTTGTGTTCTTGATAAAAATGGAGAATTAACTCGGCTCCTCGCTACTCGAATATTGTCACGGATTTGAATAATCTTGTCGGATGTTTCTTGAATTAACTCGGGACCAGTGATTTGTGCTTCACCAATCTCACTCCAACAGATAGGAGAACGACACTTGCGACCATAGAGAGCTTTGAATGGAGCCATGTTGATACTTGTGTGGTAGCTATTGTTGTAAGAAAACTCAATAAGGGATAAATGCGAATCCCATTTGCCACCAAAATCGATTACACAAGCTCTAAGTATGTCTTCAAGAGTTTGGATTGTTTGCTCGGTTTGACCATCAGTTTGCGGATGGTAAGCCGTGCTCAAATCCAATCGAGTACCAATAGCCTTTTGGAGAGATTGCCAAAATCGAGAGGTGAACCGAGCGTCTCTATCGGATATTATGTTCAAGGGAACACCATGACGGCTCACAATTTCATCAATGTAAATTCGGGCTAATTTCTCCACTTTGAAGTCTTCACGAATAGGCAAGAAGTGGGCAGATTTGGTGAGTCGATCAATGATCACCCAAATACTATCATAACCACTCGAGGTGCGAGGGAGCTTGGTAATGAAATCCATAGCTAAATTCTCCCATTTCCACACGGGAATTTCTGGTTGTTCGAGTAAACCAGAAGGACGTTGATGTTCGGCGTTGACTTTGGAGCAAGTTAAGCATTTGGCCACATAAAGAGCAATGTCTTTCTTCATACCGGGCCACCAATAAAGTTGGCGAAGATCTTGGTACATTTTATCCGCACCAGGATGAATAGAATAACGAGTCTTATGAGCCTCGTTCATGAGAATTGCACGGAGATCATCGCGATCGGGAACCCAAATACGGTTCAAGTAATATAGTAAGCCATTGGGTTTTGATTCAAAAAGAAGTTCAACACCACACGACATTTCTTCATACATGTTACCCTCGGTTACCGAGACGTGTTGAGTTTCTAAGATACGGGTTTGAATATCGGTTTGAACACGGGCACAATGAAGCATAACATGGTCCTTTCGATTCAAGGCATCGGCTACAACATTCGCTTTGCCGGGATGGTAACGAATCTCGCAGTCATAGTCGTTAAGGAGTTCGACCCAACGTCGTTGCCTCATATTGAGTTCTTTTTGGTTGAAGATATGTTGAAGACTTTTATGGTCGGTGAATACCACACATTTCGTGCCATATAGGTAATGTCTCCAAATCTTTAACGCGAATACGACCGCACCCAACTCGAGATCGTGCGTCGTATAATTCTTTTCATGAATTTTGAGTTGTCTTGATGCATAAGCGATTACTTTTCCTCGTTGCATGAGGACACAACCAAGACCTTGGTTAGAAGCATCACAATAGACAACTAAATCATCATTTCCATCGAGGAGAGTCAAAATGGGAGCATTGCACAACTTATGCTTAAGAGTTTGGAAAGCTTCTTCTTGTTTCGGTCCCCACTCATAAGTTTTACCCTTATGAGTCAAAGCGGTAAGAGGGACAGCAATCATTGAGAAGTTTGAGATGAAACGACGATAATAACCCGCAAGACCAAGAAATGAACGAACTTCGGTAGGAGTCTTCGGGGCATTCCAATTCTTAACCGTTTCAATCTTAGCAGGATCAACATGAATACCCTTGTCGTTGACGATGTGACCAAGAAATTGAACTTCTTTTAACCAAAATTCACATTTGGAGAACTTGGCATATAGTTGTTCTTTCTTTAACATGTCCAAAACCAATCTAAGGTGTTCTTCATGGTCGGCTTTAGTCTTGGAATAGATTAAGATATCGTCAATGAAAACGATCACGAATTTATCAAGGTACGGTTTGCACACACGGTTCATGAGATCCATGAAAACTGCGGGTGCATTGGTTAACCTGAAAGGCATAACCATGAACTCGTAATGACCATACCTTGTTCGAAAAGCAGTCTTAGGAATGTCATCTTCTTGAACACGGAGCTGATGATAACCAGATCGAAGATCAATCTTCGAGAAGCAAGTAGAACCTTGAAGTTGATCAAAGAGATCATCGATTCTAGGCAAAGGATAACGATTTTTGATAGTAAGCTTGTTGAGTTCGCGGTAGTCAATACACATGCGAAATGATCCATCCTTCTTCTTAACAAATAAGACGGGTGCACCCCACGGTGAATGACTTGGGCGAATGAAACCTTTATCGGAGAGTTCTTGAAGTTGACTTGCGAGCTCTTGCATTTCGGAAGGTGCAAGACGATAAGGAGCTCTAGCAACGGGGTTAGCTCCGAGCATAAAATCAATACGGAACTCTACTTGATGAACAGGAGGAAGACCGGATAAATCTTTAGGAAACACTTCGGGAAAATCCCTAATGATAGGAATGTCTTGAATACTCTTCTCCTTGACGTCCTTTTGAACAATATGAGCTAGGAAGGCGATGTACTTCTTTCGTAAGTACTTTTGAGCGGTAGTACAAGACATCAATTTAAGACCCTTGCAAGGCTTTTCCCCAAAAACCCTTAAGGTTTCTCCCGATGGTAGCGGAATTCGAATACACTTTTCAAAGCAAATGACTTCGGCATGATGATTTGATAGCCAATCCATACCTATGATAATATCAAAGCTTCCTAGTGGCATTGGAACAAGGTTGATTGGGAATGCATGATCATTAAGTTCTAAAGAGCAATCATAGATAATAGACTCAATTGTAAGGGAGTCACCATTTGCTATTTCAACGGTGAAGGTTTCCTCTAATTGGGATCGTGTCTTTGCAAGTAAAGGCTCAAAATTTAGTGACATAAAACTTTTATCGGCACCGGTATCGAACAAAATGGAGGCATATTGACTATTAACAAGGAACGTACCATTAACCACGTCGTTGTTGGCTTGAGCTTCGTTGGCATTTATGTTGAACGCACGCCCACGAGCCACCTTGTCTAGCATTTGCAAGTCTTGGACATAGATTAAGAAAATGGTTCGGGTCTCCACACTCATAGCAAGCACGCCTATTAGCAATGGCGGGAGCACCTTGATTAGCCACTCGCGGGTTGGGTCGGTTCGGTGGATTGACTTGACCCTCAAAAGCTTTGGCCCTACAAATATTGATAGTGTGACCATATATCCCACAATGAGTGCAAAGGCGACATGGGATATTTTGAGGATGATGAAAATTGCAGGTGGCACAAAGAGGATAAATCCCAACATATGGCTTTTTAGCCGGTGCTTGAACTACGGGTGCAACTTGATTAACGGGCACCGCAGGAGTAACCACAGCAAAGTTTCTAACCTTCCTCTTTTTGTTATTGCGAGAGGGTTCAGTTGTGGCTTCTTTGTTGTGGGCAGGAGGGGTTACGGTTTCAGCAACTTTCTTAGAACCCTTTTTGGTAAGAGTTCCAGCTTTAACATGATTATCAGTTAAGGTAGCAGACTGGCGGATGGCATCCTCCAAAGTAGCAGGATTTCTACCTAAGACAGTATCTTGAATTTGTCTTGGTAGCCCACCAATATACTTTTCGATACAACGGGCTAAAGGAGTGACCATGTGGGGCACTAGAAGACTCAACTCATGGAACCGAGTTGTATATGCTAAGCTTTCCCCACTATCTTGGGCAAGATCCCAAAATTCAGCTTCTAACTTTTTCACTTCATTTCGAGGACAGAACTCCTCGGTCATAAGCCTTTTGACCTCATCCCAAGGTAAGGCCATAGCTATGTCAACACCCCTATTCCTTTTCTCCCCATTCCACCATGTAAGTGCCCGTTTTTGTAGGACACTTGTAGCATGACGAACACGGAGGTTGTCGGGACAGTCACTATTGAGAAAGGTATTCTCAATGCTTTCAAACCATTGAAGGAGTCCAGTAGCTCCTTCGGTACCATAGAACTTTAGGGGATTGCACGAATTGAAGTGCTTGAAGGTGCATTGAGATGGATTGTTTCCACCATTTCCACCATTACCACCATTATTACCACTATTGCTTCCATTTCCACCATTGCCATTTGTGGCACCATTGGCTTGGGTGAGTTGTGTCACTAATTGGGTGAGAATAGCAGCAATGTCGGTGTTGGCGTTGGCGGCGGGAGCACGACGAGGAGGCATTCTACAGATTTTTACAAGACAAGAAAGATTGTAAGAACTTATGAGAATTGCTAGGATTTAATAGAATGAGAAAACCAAATAAAAGATAGATATTCATAGTTTGGATTGTACTCAAAAGTGATAAAATCACTTGAATACTAAGGCACATTAAGGTTAATTTAAACTTATATAATTTTCAAGGAGACATGCTTTAGCCTATAGGTAAACACTCATCTCGAGAATTCCCAGGAAAGCATACGGGTCCCTCGGTTGATTGGGATTTATGCGAAATGCTTTCCTAGACAGAAAACCCAAAATACAGGTGTCACCCTTCCAGATTGCACGTGTCCTCAAATAATTTAACAAGTTTAAAAACCTTAACGAAGAAAATAAAAAAATTTTAAAGATTTTTGCTTCAAGAAATTTTATTTTTTTTTATTTTTTATTTTTTCCACATGCTTAGAAAGAATAAAGATAGAAAAGAAGGTAGAAATATCATGGGATTTTAGGATATAGGAAAGGTATTATTTAAGAAGATCCTAATAAGTCATGAATTTCTAACAAGTAAGGTACCAAATATAATAAACAATTTATCATGGTAAGCATGTAGCACATAGCATGTAACACATAGCACAAAATCATGAAGCATAGTATAAGTGGGTGTCCTAAAGTTATAGTCTAGGTCAAGATGTCTAATAACCTAAATCCCTATAACCTGGGCTCTGATACCAATCTGTCACACCCCGACCGATGGCGGAATCATCGGGGCGGGACATGTAAGACTGTTCATAGCACAAGGTTGACTAAATTGAAGTATATTAGAGTCAAACTTCCATTACAAATAATCCAAGTACAAACCAAATCCAAACAAGAAAATAAAACAATTCATAAACTTCTTGATTTAATATTGCTAAGTCCAAATCCTATATTGAGCACGTCTTGAATCATCCTCACATATTAGGGCCTAAAACATGAATAAAATAAAGTCAACTAAAAAGTTGGTGAGTATAACACAGTTGTATATAGATAGCATATAGTTGTAAAACAAATCCTTTACAAGACATGAAAAATAAGGCATTTATGGGGAGCTGCTATTGTGTAATCAAGTACAATCAAACCTTAGTAACTAGTATGCAAATTGTGTTGTCGGTATCAATCACCTCCACTTGGGTGGGTTTGTCAGACTCAATAGATCTATCATTGAAAACCGTCGGCTTGTATAGTTAATGATTGCACATAGTTTTCACAAAGACTAGCACAAGTAGCACTCGGGCACAAAGCTCAAATTTTGCACACATGTATGTATGTAGGATATTGCACTTGTGTTGTTTGTATAAATGTAGTTGTGAAATGTGTAATGTGTATAAAGTTCATGTTCCACCCCAAAAGTGTAAAAGAGTAAAAGGGGGTTGTGAATACTCACTTGATATGAAGATGTAGCTAAAGGCAATGATACCATTTGGGTGATCGTCGACCGCTTGACGAAAAATGCTCACTTCTTGCCAATACGTGAGACTTCTTCGTCAGATAGACTAGCAGAAATATTTATCAAGGAAGTTGTGAGCAGACATGGTATGCCGTTGTCGATTGTGTCCGACAGGGATACTAGATTCACGTAAAGGTTTTGGAAGAAATTCAACGAAGCAATGGGCACTAAACTGAACATCAGCACCGCTTACCACCCCCAAACCGATGGACATCGGAAAGGACCATTCAGACCTTGGAGGACATGCTCCGGGACTGTATAATTGACTTCGGTGGGAGCTGGGACAGCCATTTACCATTGGCAGAATTTTCATATAACAATAGCTATCACTCAACTATTGGCATGCCGCCATTTGAAATGTTGTATGGGAGGAGATGTAGGACCCCGGTTTGTTGGGGGGAAATTGGACAGAAGGATTTTGCAAGTCTCGAAGTGGTCAAAGCTACTTCCGACAAGTTCGATCAAATCAAGGCTCGAATGAAAGCCGGAAAAGACAGACAGAAATCATACGCGGATAAGAAAAGAAGGGATTTAGAGTTTCAAGTAGGGGACATGGTACTGTTAAAGGTATCACCATAGAAAGGAATCATCCGATTCAGAAAACGTGGCAAACTAAGTCCAATGTTTGTCGGACCTTTCAAGATTTTAGCGAGAGTGGGTCAAGTTGCTTACAGACTCGACCTACCCGTCGAGCTTAGTGGAATACACCCTACATTCCACGTGTCGCACTTACGTAAGTTCCTAGCTGACGACACAGCTCACATACCTTATATGGAGGAACCAATAGCTATTCTTGACCGAGCTGAGAAGCGACTACGCAATAAGTCGATTCCTTTATGTCACACCCCGCCAAGGCGGAAACGCGAGGCGCGACGTTCATGGTTTCCAAAGCATATGATTACCGCAAACACATACATGATAAATGGATACATAAACAAATTTAAAGTTTTACATTACAAAAATGTAATCAGAGTTTACAAAAAGTTAAGATTTCACAAATATGACTCAGTTTAAAGAGTTATACAGGGGAAATCCTCCTTGAGTAGTATCCATCGTGCATGCATGTAATCTATATTGCTAACCTTGAAATCACGTTCAGTTACCTGAAAAACATACTTAAAATCGTCAACACTAGGTTGGTGTGTTCACAGGTTTAATCAAATAGTTCTTTGTAAACTTCGATTGTTCATAAATAGTTCAGTTGTATGTGATAAACAGAATAAGAATTGTTGACCCATTTGTAAACTAGCTAGGAATACAAATAATATGTTCATACATGAGGCGTAACCAAACCATGACAATTGTACATGCCCCTAATTTCGTTATCCGGTTCTATGCGGCCATAAATCCTCCAGATTGTGGTTAGCGCGACTAACCATGACCGGGAGACGTCACTCTCCATAGTACTATTCATAGGACCCTAGGCTATAGTTAATGGTTACTACGTTGTTCCAGGGGACTTTAGCGGCCTCAAATCGTTGTTCTCATCTCATGTAAACATAAAAGTCGTGCCTTATTCTCTTGTTATCCCATAAAATAGTTGTAAGTATGTTTCTCCCCCAAATATTGAAAACAGTAAAAAGGGGCCGTGAAACTCACCTGGAGTTTGTGTATACTTGTATGATACTTGTTGTAGTCAAACTTGACTATTCGTACCCTAAATACCAAAGGGTAAATTGTGTTAAGACTGATCGTCTTATATTTGCAAATTGTTCACCGACTTTGTAAATCTGGTTGCTTTTGTTTAAAATATCTTCTTAAATTTTCAACACTTGTTTTGTTATAAAAATTGATCTTAGTTACTGCCTAAAAGGGACTGACACAGGTATCGAAACTTCATAGTTTCGATTGGGCAATTTGAGTGTCGAAACTTCCTAGTTTCGATTGTGTAGTTCGGTGTCGAAACTTCCTAGTTTCGATTGAGTAGTCAGGTATCGAAACAACCTAGTTTCGATTGAGTATTTGAGTGTCGAAACAACCTAGTTTCGATTGAGTAAAAGGTATCGAAACTACCTAGTTTCGATTGATCAACAGGTTTCGAAACTCCTAGTTTCGATTGAGTTAACTGGTATCGAAACTTCTAGTTTCGATTACTGGACTTCTGTTTGACAGAATTAGTCCTGTATATTTATGTTTTAAAAACTTGAATTTGACACACTTTTCTTGTTATCTTACTTGCGATTTGAACATTTTGTATGCTTAGATACGGTTTTAAAGAAAATAAAGTGGATAGTATTGAGTTTTTACCTTAAAACCGAGATGAAGATGATGAAAGAAAACAGAGAATGATCTTGAATCTTTTGCTAAACTTTCTTCAAAACACTTGAAATTCTTCTTAAAATACTGAATTATGGTTGATTTTGCCTTAGAACTCGACTTTGATTTGGAGAGAGTTGGAATGTTTGCCGTATGAAAATGAGAAATATGAAAAGGAATTGTGATGTTGAGACTGAGAAGGTATGGTTTTATCTGAGTTTTCTCAGGTATGGTATGGGACGAGTGAAGGGGGGTGTGGGCTTTCTCTGGCTTCGGCCGAGAAAGTCAATAAAAGTGGTTTGGGGTAAATTTTCAAACAATTATTTTTAAGTGTATTAATATTACTTAGAGTTTCAAAAGGGTAATTTAATTCGGTTAGGTTCTCCGCGGTATTATAAATTTAACACGTTTATGGCTCGTTAAAGAAAAACATTGAAATCTTGGATTGTATAATCCGATGAGGTGATTATTTGTAGTTATAAATACCTAAAAGTGACGTTCGTATTTAACCGGGTTATACTGGTATGCGAACCGGTAACTCCTAGAATTACCAAAATATAAAACGAGACCATGTACAGTTTTTGTTAGACCTTAATGTCCTTGTTTGTGAAATTAAATAAATCACAAAAATAATTATAATGTAAATTTGTTTATAATATGTACGGATATTGACATGAAATGTCGGGTGTCACATTCTCCCTATGTTAAAAGAATTTCGTCCCGAAATTCAATTCGTGTCATCCTGAACTGGTGTATCCTTAAACAAGGATGGGTATTTTGTTTTCATTTGGTCCTCTCGTTCCCATCTATACTCAGGACCACGCTTTGAGTTCCAATGTACCTTAACCAGTTTGATTCGCTGCGTCTCAGCCTTTGAACTTTCCAATCTGTAATCTCAATTGGTTCCTCGATGAAATGAAGTTTATCATCAATATGAATTTCATCTGGCGGTATGATCAATATCTCGTCTACCAAGCACTTCTTTAGATTTGATACATGAAACGTATCATGTACATTGCTTAGTTCTTGTGGCAACTTGAGCTTGTAAGCTACAGGGCCAACCCTAGCCAGTATTTCAAATGGACCAACGTATCTAGGGTTGAGCTTACCACGGTTACCAAACCCTGCAACGCCTTTCCATGGTGAGACTTTTAACATTACTCGGTCACCAATTTGAAATTCTAATGGTTTTCGTCTGTTATCAGCATAGCTCTTTTGTCTATCTCGGGCCGCTTTCAGACGGTCCTTAATTTTGAAAATCTTATCAGTGGTTTCCTGGATAATCTCAGGGCCTGTCAAATGTTTTTCACCAACTTCTGCCCAACATAGCGGTGAGCGGCATTTACGACCATATAAAGCTTCAAACGGAGCTGCCTTAACGCTCGTGTGGTAGCTGTTATTATAGGAAAACTCTGCTAACGGTAAATGAGTATCCCAATTACCTCCGAAATCAATTACACACGCACGGAGCATATCCTCTAAAGTTTGAATGGTCCTTTCGCTTTGACCATATATTTGTGGGTGATATGCCGTGCTCATGTCAAGGCGTGTGCCCATGACTTCTTGTAATGATTTCCAGATTCTAGACACAAATCTGCTGTCTCTATCAGATATAATAGAAATTGGCACTACATGCCTAGCCACAATTTCCTTGATATAAAGCTTGGCTAGTTTCTCGGTTTTATCTGTCTCTTTGATAGGTAGGAAATGAGCTGATTTTTTCAAACGATCGACAATTACCCATATGGTATCATAACCACTAGATGTCTTGGGTAATTTTGTGATAAAATCCATAGAAATTTGTTCCCATTTCCATTGGGGAATTTCAGGTTGTTGTAACAAACCAGACGGTTTCTGATGTTCGGCTTTTACTTTTGAACATGTTAAGCACTTACTGACATATGTGGCAATATCTCCTTTCATATTGGGCCACCAGTACAATTCTTTTAGATCCTTATACATCTTATCTGAACCTGGGTGAATGGAGTACCTGGACTTGTGGGCTTCGTCCAAAACTAATTCCCGTAAGTTACCAAAACGTGTCACCCAAATTCTATTCATGAAGTATAAAGTGTCATCTGACTTAGACTCCAATTGCTTTATCATTCCTCGTAAAGCTTCATTCTGAATGTTTTCTTCTTTGATTGCCTCTTGTTGTGCCATCCGAATTTGAGTCGTGAGACTCGTATGAATTGTCAATTCTAGGGCACGAACACGGAGTGTTTTAACTCGTTCCTTGCGGCTTAAGGCGTCTGCTACGACATTGGCTTTCCCGGGATGGTACTTGATATCACAATCATAGTCGCTTAGTAGTTCTACCCAACGACGTTGTCTCATGTTAAGTTCCTTTTGATCAAAGATATGTTGAAGACTCTTGTGATCAGTAAATATAGTGCATCTTGTACTGTAAAGATAATGTCTCCAGATTTTGAGCGCAAACACAACTGCACCCAACTCCAAGTCATGGGTCGTATAATTCTTTTCGTGCACTTTTAGTTGTCGTGAGGCATAAGCGATGACTTTGTCTCGTTGCATTAACACACAACCAAGTCCTTGGTGTGATGCATCGCAGTATACGACAAAATTATCGATTCCCTCAGGAAGGGATAAGATCGGTGCACTACACAGCTTCTGCTTCAGTAATTGGAAAGCTGACTCTTGCTTGTCACTCCAATCAAACTTCTTTTCTTTATGGGTTAATGTGGTTAAAGGCAGGGCTATTTTTGAAAAATTCTCGATGAATCGTCTGTAATAGCCGGCCAAACCCAAAAATTGACGCACTTCTGTCGGAGTCTTTGGTGCTTCCCAGTTTTTGATTGCTTCATTTTTTGATGGATCAACGTGAATTCCTTTCTTGTTAATGACATGTCCAAGAAAATGCACTTCTCGGATCCAAAACTCACACTTAGAGAATTTAGCGTAAATATTCTCGTTTCTGAGTAGTTCTAATATTAATTTCAGGTGATGTTCACGATCCTCCTTAGTTCGTGAATATATTAATATGTCATCGATAAACACAATCACGAATTTATCCAAGTATGGCTTGCATACGCGGTTCATGAGATCCATGAAGACAGCTGGTGCGTTTGTCAAACCAAATGGCATAACTAGGAACTCGTAGTGACCGTAACGAGTCCTAAATGCCGTCTTTGGTACATCTTCTTCTTGGATTCTTAGTTGATGATACCCTGACCGTAGATCAATTTTTGAATAGAAGCTAGAACCTTGTAGTTGATCGAACAAATCATCTATTCGAGGAAGTGGGTATCGGTTTTTGATTGTAAGCTTGTTTAATTCTCGGTAATCAATACACATCCTAAAGGTTCCATCCTTTTTCTTTACAAATAGGACCGGAGCTCCCCAAGGTGAGAAACTCGGTCTTATGAAACCTTTATCAAGCAACTCTTGAAGTTGATTTGATAATTCCTGCATTTCAGAAGGTACTAATCGATACGGTGATCGCGCAATTGGTGCGGCTCCTGGTACTAAGTCGATTCGGAATTCGACTTGCCTCGGTGGTGGTAAACCAGGTAAGTCTTCAGGAAAAACTTCAGGATAATCCTTAACGATTGGTATATCCTCAAGTCGACGTTCCTTGGGTCTCTTCTCGACGACGTGAGCCAGGAATACGCAATAGCCTTTACGTAGATACTTACGAGTTTTCATGCAGTTTATCATCCTTAATGTTACTCCACTCTTCTCACCTTGAATCGAAAGAACTTCTCCGTTCGGAAGTGGAATTTGGACAATCTTCTCAAAACAAACAATCTCGGCATGATTCTTTGACAACCAATCCATGCCAATAACAACGTCAAAGCTTCCTAAATCAACAGGTAACAGATCTATACTAAATGTGTGGTTTTTAAGACATAAGGTACAACCTTGAATGACCTCTCCGGTATTAATAAATTTTCCGTTCGCTAATTCAATTGTATACTTTTGTTCTAGTTTGTTGGGCTTAATACCGAGTAGGGACTTAAAATCATTTGACACAAAGCTCATATCAGCACCCGTATCGAAAAGTATAGAGGCATAGTGATTATTTATCGGGAATGTACCAGTGACAATGTTCGGATCTTGTCGTGCGTCACCAGCTCCCATCACAAATGCTCTTCCACGGGCCTGATTGTCATTTCGGTTCTTCAACTTTGGACAGTCTTTTCTGATGTGCTTTGGATCTCCACACTCAAAGCATCCCTGATTCATCCTTCCTGTTCCTGGTTTGACCTGTCCTGCTACTTGATTAGTCTTATTAGGATTTGCATTGCTCCAACAGTTATGGGTCATATGCCCATACTTTTTACATTTTCCACATTGGATACACCTTTCACTGTGATGATATCCACACTTGTCACACTTTGGTCATGTTCCAAGATATCCACTTTGTCCTTCAAGGTTGGCAGCATAGGCCTTCATAGTTTCAGGTCTCTTGTAAGCCTGATTCTTGTTTTGATTACTTGGTTTTCCAAACCATTTCCTCTTTTCTCCAGATTTTCCTTCTTCGGTCTCCTTCTTTCCAAACAAACCATCACGCACAGCATTATCCCTTAGCTTGAATGCTAGAGTTATAGCGCTCTTGGCATCCATAGGGTTCGATGAAGTCACTAGACTTCGGATTTGAGGTGCGAGACCCCATAAATATCTTTCAACTTTCTTGTATTCTGGGGTAACCATGTGTGGAACCAAGATTGCTAACTCATTGAATCGGTCAGTGTAGCCAGCAACATCATCTCCTGTCATTTGTAAATTCCACATTTCAGATTCGATCTTTTGCAACTCATTTCGAGGACAATACTCCTCGATCATCATGGCCTTCAGGTCTTCCCATGAAAACTCATATGCTGTCTACCTTCCCAAAGTCTTTACTTGTGAATTCCACCAGGTTAAAGCTTTATCAGTGAGTGAGCATGTAGAATACTTCACCATGCAGTCAGCGGTGCATTCACTAATATCAATCACCGATTCCATCTTCTCTATCCATCTCATTAGTCCAACTGCACCCTCGGTGCCATTGAAGTTACGGGGTTTGCACGATAGAAAGGTCTTGTAGGAGCACTTCCTATTTGGAGCATCTGTAGAATTACAAGTCATAACGTCATTAATTCGGATCATGACTAGGTGTTACGGCTTATTTATTCTATTACCTCCGGAACCTCCGGAACCTCCAGCTGTACCGTTACCTCCTGCACCTCCTCCGCCGGTACCACTGCCGTTTCCTCCTCCACTGTTTCGGTTTGCTTCATACTGCTCC
Organism: Smallanthus sonchifolius; assembly: GCA_023525975.1. NCBI lineage: Eukaryota > Viridiplantae > Streptophyta > Magnoliopsida > Asterales > Asteraceae > Smallanthus > Smallanthus sonchifolius. The sequence continues at coordinate 59,702,456 of CM042034.1, forward strand.
ATAGCAGCAGCTACTCGTTGTGCTATGAGTTGCTCCATGTTTGGGGAAATCGTCTCGTTGTTGTCACCAGTAGTATTACGGGTTGTCCTACGCTTAGGTGCCATGACGTTCTTTCTAACATATCAATTAAAAAGAAACAACATTATATGACAATAATGGTAGCGCATGACATAAGGATACAACAACATCAAACGTAAACAACCATCATTACAATATAAACCATCATATACATAGTTAAAACATATATAGTATATTGTTCCAAAAGACAAGGATACAAAAAGAATGGGTTCTCATGACCACATCAGTACTAAAGTTTTGAACTACATAATGTACTACAGGCACAACCCGCCCGTAATAGGTTTAAAAGAAGAAGTCAGAGTACAATCCAATCATCATGGCAAGTCCTGCCATGACAAAGCTAGCTCTTGCCACTAATTCTGCAGCCAACGTCCTTTCTTCCAGCGCCTCCACCATGTCTCGGACCGTAACAGTGAACTGCCAGTCCATGTCAGCTCTCAACTCTAGATAATTTATGGTATCCTGTATGTCTCGGGTGTGGTCCTCTAGAGTCTGAACTCGAGATCCGAGCCCTTGACGAAGTCGCGTGGCTGCATCCCCATGTGCCCGAATATCGTCTAGGAGATCATCAAGACGCTCATCATGTGTACGAACGCGAGCTACCAAGGTAGGCACTGTGAGCTCTATGGCTTCCCCAGTGTGGGGTAGGGGTGTTGGGGAGTTAGAAGACTCTCCGAGCTCAAAGGTAGATGGGATGCTCTCCATCTCCCTCCATCTTGCCAAGGTACTAGGCATCCAACGGATGGTTCCCACAGTAGGGTGGTAACAGGGTCGTTTCCTAGATGGTTCCTCATCGGTCTCCAAGTCTTCCGGGTCACGGGCTGCTAGAGTCCTTTTGCGTGGAAGTCGAAACTTCTTTCTAGCACTTTGCACCTTAACTGGTCCTCCGCTTTTCTTTCGGTAGACGATAGGCGGTTCTCCCAAGACGACATTAGGTGGTGTGGAGCTACGGGTTTGTACTCGATTTTTGGGACGTGAGGCAGAAAGTTCCTCGTTTGATTCAGTGTCAGAGACGGGATCAGAATGTGAATGTGACGACATGCTTGTGACTACAATATCCATATGATAAAATGACTGGTTATACAATGCTTATGCAGTGAAAACGTTTTAGTGAGTCATTTAGATTATAGACTAGTTTCCAATTTAGATTCCTAGTTCACTATAATCAATGGCTCTGATACCAATCTGTCACACCCCGCCAAGGCGGAAACGCGAGGCGCGACGTTCATAGTTTCCAAAGCATATGATTACCGCACACACATACATGATAAATGGATACATAAACAAATTTAAAGTTTTACATTACAAAAATGTAATCAAAGTTTACAAAAAGTTAAGATTTCACAAATATGACTCAATTTAATGAGTTATACAGGGGAAATCCTCCTTGAGTAGTATCCATCGTGCATGCATGTAATCTACATTGCTAACCTTGAAATCACGTTCAGTTACCTGAAAAACATACTTAAAATCGTCAACACTAGGTTGGTGAGTTCACAGGTTTAATCAAATAGTTCTTTGTAAACTTCGATTGTTCATAAATAGTTCAGTTGTATGTTATAAACAGAATAAGAATTGTTGACCCATTTGTAAACTAGCTAGGAATACAAATAATATGTTCATACATGAGATGTAACCAAACCATGACAATTGTACATGCCCCTAATTTCGTTATCCGGTTCTATGCGGCCATAAATCCTCCAGATTGTGGTTAGCGCGACTAACCATGACCGGGAGACGTCACTCTCCATAGTACTATTCATAGGACCCTAGGCTACAGTTAATGGTTACTACGTTGTTCCAGGGGACTTTAGCGGCCTCAAATCGTTGTTCTCATCTCATGTAAACATAAAAGTCGTGCCTTATTCTCTTGTTATCCCATAAAATAGTTGTAAGTATGTTTCTCCCCCAAATATTGAAAACAGTAAAAAGGGGCCGTGAAACTCACCTGGAGTTTGTGTATACTTGTATGATACTTGTTGTAGTCAAACTTGACTATTCGTACCCTAAATACCAAAGGGTAAATTGTGTTAAGACTGATCATCTTATATTTGCAAATTGTTCACCGACTTTGTAAATCTGGTTGCTTTTGTTTAAAATATCTTCTTAAATTTTCAACACTTGTTTTGTTATAAAAATTGATCTTAGTTACTGCCTAAAAGGGACTGACACAGGTATCGAAACTTCATAGTTTCGATTGGGCAATTTGAGTGTCGAAACTTCCTAGTTTCGATTGTGTAGTTCGGTGTCGAAACTTCCTAGTTTCGATTGAGTAGTCAGGTATCGAAACAACCTAGTTTCGATTGAGTATTTGAGTGTCGAAACAACCTAGTTTCGATTGAGTAAAAGGTATCGAAACTACCTAGTTTCGATTGATCAACAGGTTTCGAAACTCCTAGTTTCGATTGAGTTAACTGGTATCGAAACTTCTAGTTTCGATTACTGGACTTCTGTTTGACAGAATTAGTCCTGTATATTTATGTTTTAAAAACTTGAATTTGACACACTTTTCTTGTTATCTTACTTGCGATTTGAACATTTTGTATGCTTAGATACGGTTTTAAAGAAAATAAAGTGGATAGTATTGAGTTTTTACCTTAAAACCGAGATGAAGATGATGAAAGAAAACAGAGAATGATCTTGAATCTTTTGCTAAACTTTCTTCAAAACACTTGAAATTCTTCTTAAAATACTGAATTATGGTTGATTTTGCCTTAGAACTCGACTTTGATTTGGAGAGAGTTGGAATGTTTGCCATATGAAAATGAGAAATATGAAAAGGAATTGTGATGTTGAGACTGAGAAGGTATGGTTTTATCTGAGTTTTCTCACGTATGGTATGGGACAAGTGAAGGGGGGTGTGGGCTTTCTCTGGCTTCGGCCGAGAAAGTCAATAAAAGTGGTTTGGGGTAAATTTTCAAACAATTATTTTTAAGTGTATTAATATTACTTAGAGTTTCAAAAGGGTAATTTAATTCGGTTAGGTTCTCCGCGGTATTATAAATTTAACACGTTTATGGCTCTTTAAAGAAAAACATTGAAATCTTGGATTGTATAATCCGATGAGGTGATTATTTGTAGGTATAAATACCTAAAAGTGACGTTCGTATTTAGCCGGGTTATACTGGTATGCGAACCGGTAACTCCTAGAATTACCAAAATATAAAACGACACCATGTACAGTTTTTGTTAAACCTTAATGTCCTTGTTTGTGAAATTAAATAAATCACAAAAATAATTATAATGTAAACTTGTTTATAATATGTACGGATATTGACCTGAAATGTCGGGTGTCACACTTTAGTCAAAGTACAATGGAAGCACAGAAAAGGGTCAGAAGCTACATGGGAGAAGGAAGACGAGATGAGGGGACTATACCCTCAACTGTTTAACGTATAATTGGTTTCGAGGATGAAACTTCTTTAAGGAGGGTAGACTTGTAACATCCCAAAAATAGTAAATAAATAAATAACAACACGATCGAGATTTAATCGTCAAAAATAAAAAAAAGGGAAAATGGATGGGCTTGGGCTCGACTCCAACGGGCCGAGGGAAGGCCAGGTATATAAGGGTCAAGACAGCCTTAGACTCTCATTTCTACCACAACTTGCAATCTAGAGAGAGAAAGGAGAGCTCGGGTCTAGAGAGAGAAAGTTGACGGATCGACCCGAAATTGAAGGAGCACGTTACTGCTGAGCTCGTGAGCAAAACCTCCGAATCAGAATTCCAATCCAGGTAACGATTGGACCCTAAACTGAGTTTTTGTTCGTTTTGGGGTTTTTTGGGTTTTAGCTAAATAAGAGATGTTTTTATGGATGAAACTTGAAAATAAGCTTAGAACTAGCATCTAGAATGAAAACTGCACATTTTGATCAAAGAAAATTGTAAGATTGGCATGATCGACTTAGCATGCAAGAATTTCAGACTTGTTTAGGAAACAGGTCTTGCGTACTTATCAAGTACCCAAGAAGAATGTCCTGCGTACTTATCAAGTATGCATGAGGAAGATCCTGCGTACTTATCAAGTACGCAGGAGGAAGATCTTGCGTGCTTATCAAGTACGCAAGAAGGATGTTCTGCGCACTTATCAAGTACGCATGAACCAGGCCCTGCGCACTTGCTAAGTGTGCAGGCATCAGGCCAGATAGTGAAGTCAATATGTTCGCCTAATTCAGTATGATTAAACCGTTAGTCGGGATTGGGTCTGATGTGTATTTAACTACCTAATTCAGATCGTACGTGACGTTGTTGGGCCTTTGTTTAGGACAACCAAGACTAGCTTATCAGGTGAGTTTTATGTGCCCTCTTCTGTGTTATGTGCAAATCATTTTAAATGTTTTGGGGCTGAAGTGTATACACTAAATGAATAAATGATATGAATGTCAATGTGATCATACGTGATATACTAATATATATTTATATATATATGAGAATGAATTATGAACAAAGAATGAAACGTATGTTTACAAAGAATGAATGAAAGAATGGCATAATGTAAATAATTGAAATCTTTCTTTATAATTATATATATTGCATGTTATGAATGTATGTATACGTTATGGACGAAAACGAAGCTAACGGCTACTTCTGTAGACGGACGACCACGCGACTATTTTGCAACCGGGAAAAATACGTTCCTTCGCTTGCTAGGACGTACAAAAAGCATTAATGGGCGGTCGAAGTAAATGCTTAAATAGTATAACGGTTGCATAAACAATAGTTCACGTGGGAAACGGATGCCTTAGGGCAGACGAGCGAATATGACGGACTACGACGGTTGGACGGTTAACACGGACGGCCGAAGGTTGGCCGGAAGGTTTTAAGGCAGACGGTTTCTAGGACCGGACGAGTAAAAGGGCTACGATGGTAGGTTAAGGGCGTATATCTTTGTGATATACGTAGTAAAAGACGGGTTGATCACCCTTATGTGTATGACCAATGAATGTTAAGGAAAGTAAAGGTGAATGCATATCTATGTAATCACATAAGAATGATGAAAGGAACGCAAAAGCTATGAATACGTATTTATATAAATGTATATATAATTATGCATACTTTTAAAGAAATAATGTTCATACCTAATCGCTTTAAACTAGAACTCACCAGCGTTAGCTGACTTTTAGTATACATTTCAGGTAAAGAAAGGAAGGGTCGTGCGAAGGCGTGATGGTTACCCAGCAAGCCAATGACATCCCACTCTTGATTGTTAATTAAAAATGTTGTGTTTTTAATTGTTAAGACTTCGGCTGTTATGTTATGTATTTGAATGATGTTTGTTTTCGCTACTCTCGAATGTTTTAATTTAAGTTCAGTATTTATGACTATGTTTATGAGTAAATCCAACAAGTGAGGTTACCCGGGAATGGGGCCTTACACGAGAAATATTTCTCATGAAAATAAGTTTTCTAGTGAACTCACCCGAACATGTATAATATAGTTATAGTAATAACTATGTCGGGTTAACTAGTAAACTATTGAGACTAGCCAAACAACACAAAAATATAGAAAGTATAATTTTATTAAACTCGGTTTTAATAAAAAGTGTAAATTGATCGTGTCTGACTTGTACCCGCTACCACCTTAATACCCGTTTAAAATATCAAATCTCTAAAACCATACTATTGTTTTTCTTCTGTATGGCTGAATTGAGGGGCCATACACATATCTAAATTCCTTGTCCAAGTGAACAAAATCTCACGACGTCCATTAATTATTATTTTTTTAGCATACGAGAACATAGAGCCCCATTTTACATGTACAAATTTTAAATTAACATACCATGATATCCAAGTCTTTTCTCCTTCTTGAACTACGATTATAAGAAGGGCCCCACCCTACACACATTTATATCCTCAAAATTTAGTAATAAAACCATGTATGACAACTCTTTTACTTGCCATGTCTACTGCCATAAAGTAACCACCACCTTACCAATTTTTTTCATATATGAAAAACTAATTGTTTAAGTAAAAATCCCATATAACCACCATCCCACATCTTTCGTATGCCATTAACTTTCACAATTATCACACCATCTCCATTCCATCAATCATCATACCCAAACCCATCCATTTCCTACCAACTTTAACTAGAACGTTCTACAGATATCTATTCAAACCTTCAAATAACAAACAAACACATAACACACTCTACTCTCTCTCAAGTCTTGCAACTACGATCAAGGTTCCAGGAAGTTCAAGAAACCTACAACTAATCCCCTCCAAAAATCATCCTTGTATAAAGTGAGTGTTTTAACTTCTAATCATAGTTCCTTTTTATGAAAAGTTTTACAAGTTGTTATGCTTAAAACCTTCACCCAAACATTTAACGTGGATTGAAACTTCTAAAAGTGTCTTAAACAACCTAATGAAGAACTTGACTTATCTATACAAATATATAATTAATAGTTTATAAAATGGGTTATGTGTTAAACCTATAGATCCAAGTGTGTATTTGTAGGTATAGATTTGTGAACTTTTCTGTAAATTTGGATATCTAAACCTAAATATATACTAATGTTTACAAGAATAAAAGTTTAGATCTAAAAGAAAATACATAAATCTTGAAACATGCATATACTAGATGGTATGTTGAATATATAAGTTGGTTATCAATACTGTTAATTGAAATTATGGATCATCTAATTGTATCTTTTAAACAATGTGTTTAAATATAAGAGTTTTTTTTTTAATTTGACATGATACTATAGAATAACAAACATTATATGTATTTGAGAAAAATGCATATATATTGACATCAATGATGTATATTTTTATAAATATGTCCAAAACAAACTTATATAACATTTTCGGGAATAAATATGTGAAAATATATAGCTCTACATAATACGGGTCATAATTACGAGGTATGCTCTGAAGTAAAAAAAAATGAGTATATATATTATCGGACAAAACAGAGTTATATGCGGGTAGAAATATTAATGTAATTATAAACCCGACACGAATTTATACGAGACAAAACTGATATTATATGCCACTTATATTTATGTATTTTATATATGTAAATATATATTTCAAGAAATCAGGAATATATCACCAATGGGTCGTCGAGTCAAGCGGATGTATCACGCGGTTCAAACAAGTCTAACTAGTTGGGTGAACACTATGCATAAACCAACTCGTATTTTAATATTTCAATAGACCTTAAGGTGTCCTTACATGTTTTAGGACGCGAGTAGGTCGGATATCACACACGGGCTTCCCAAATTTGCTACCATTCATCGTTTTCGAGGTGAGTTCACTATCACCTTTTTCTAAGTTTTTAAAATATTTTGGGGGTGAAAACATACTTGTAACTATTTTCATATATAAATGAGTGAACAATGATCAGACTGTATGTATACATTGTGGGAACAATTTAGCGCTTAAAGTCCCCGGATTAACACTTTTTGTAACCATTAGCTATGGTCTTAGCCTGGGATTCTATGGATAGTACTATTGGGGGTGACGTCCCCGGTCATGGTTAGTCACGCTAACGAGGGGTCCACATGACCAAATGACCGCATATTGTCTCATTATCGTGATTTAGCGAGGGATGGGCATTCATTTGTCAGGGTTTGGTTACGGTCTCGTGTATTACATATTATTATTTTTATTCCTTGCAAGCTTACAAATAGGGTCAATTGGTCAGGAAATGTTCAAATTCATTGGTTATATATATAAATTATTTGATCGGAAAACTATTACATTTAAACGTTTGTGAACGTTGGAACTACAAGAACTTTTGATCAAAACCTGTGAACTCACCAACCTCTTTTTGACACTTTTTAAGTATGTTTTTCAGGGAATTGAACGTGGTCGCAAGGTTAGCAATATAGGATTACATGCATGCATGAATGGATACGAGCTTAGAACCAAAATCTTGGATGAGTCTCATAAGTCTCGATACTCTATCCATCCTGGTACCAACAAAATGTACCAAGATCTGAGGAAGGAATACTGGTGGCCTAGAATGAAACATGAAGTGACAAAGTATGTAAGCAAGTGCTTGACTTGCTCACAAGTAAAGGCCGAACACCAGAAACCGTATGGAAAGATTCAACCACTTGATATACTGGAGTGGAAGTGGGAACACATTACAATAGACTTCATAACTAAGCTACCTCGCACAGCTAAAGATCATGATACCATTTGGGTAATTGTGGACCGTTTAACGAAGAGTGCTCATTTCCGACCTATTCGCGAGATGTTCTCGTCAGAAAGGTTAGCGGAAGTATTTATTAACGAAGTAATAGCACGACATGGGATGCCTTTTACGATCATATCTGACCGGGACACACGATTCACATCGAGGTTCTGGAAAAGATTTCACGAGGCGATGGGCACGAGGCTCAATGTTAGCACGGCATACCACCCACAAACGGATGGTCAGTCCGAAAGGACAATTCAGACATTGGAGGATATGCTTCGTGCTTGTATTATCGATTTCGGTAGCAGTTAGGACAGTCATCAGCCGTTAGCCGAATTCTTCTACAACAATAGTCATCACACGACGATAGGCATGCCGCCTTACGAAATGTTGTATGGGAGAAGATGCAGGACCTCGGTTTGTTGGGGTGAGATTGGAAAGAAGGAATTAGAAAGTCTTGAAGTCGTAAGAGAAACATCGGAAAGGTTTGATCATTTCAAAGCACGAATGAAGGCCGCACAAGATCGTCAGAAATCCTATGCGGATAAACGACGAAGGCCTATTAAGTTCGATGTTGGGGACAGAGTAATGTTGAAAGTGTCACCCTGGAATGGAATCATACGATTCAGGAAGAGAGGAAAGTTAAGTTCGAGGTTTGTCGGACCATTCAGGATAATGGCACGGGTTAGTGAGGTCGCTTATCGGTTAGAGTTGCCTGATGAGTTGAGTGGGGTTCATCCTATCTTCCATGTATCACACTTGCGAAAGTGTTTGGCGGATGAATCAGCTCACGTACCACTTACTGACATCGAGGTCGACAACAACTTTATTTACATCGAAGAACCCGTGGCCATCTTAGACCAGAAGGAGAAGCGTTTGCGTAATAAGATTATCCAATTGGTTAAAGTCCAATGGAAACATCGAAAGGGATCGGAAGCCACTTGGGAAACGGAGAAGGAAATGATCATCTATTTGACGAAACCTATTGTAAGCGGGGTAGACTTGTAACATCCCAAAAATAAAACGGCAGTTAAAATGACGAAATAAACGAACGAGGCATGTCGGGTCGGGCAGGATGGGCCGACGGGCTGGAAGGGGAGCCTCCCCTATAAATAGCTTAGGTCTCCATCATTTCTGTCATTTGCAAGTTCTAGAGAGAGAAACCGTAGAGAGAGAAAGTTGGCGGATCGACCCGAGATTTCAGCAAAGTGTTGCTCCATAGCTCGTGAGAAGAAACTCTGGGTCAGAAACTCGATTCAGGTAACGATCGGGCCTAAATCTGAGTTTTTGTTTGTTTTTGAGATTTTCGGGTTTTGGGTGAAAAGGTAACGTTTTCACGGATAAAATTGAAAGATAAACATAGATTTGTGTTCCTTAATGGAAAGCAAACGTTTTGAAGTAAACAAGTTCGGGATCTTGACGTGATCAGACCCGAAGGCGAAAGTTAGGGTTTTTGCGAGGAAGCAGTTCGTGCGTACTTATCAAGTACGCATGAAGCTGATGCTGCGTACTTACCAAGTATGCAAGAAGAGGATCCTTCGTACTTATCAAGTACGCATAAAGAGGGTCATGCGTACTTCTCAAGTACGAATGAAGCAGGTACTGCGTATTTATCAAGTACGCATGAAGCAAAGTCTGCGCACTTATTAAGTACGCAAGAACAAGTCCCTGCGCACTTGCTAAGTGCACAGGCATCATGCTGTTAGGTAAAGTCAGTATGTTTAGAAGGTTAACCCATTAGAGTCGGTGTTGGTCTGATGTGTATTTAACTAATCAATTCAGATCGGAAGTGACGTTGTTGGACCTTTGTTTAGGACAACCCAGATTCTCTTATCAGGTGAGTTCTAGAAGCCCTCTTTGAAATGTTTTAATAATTTTTTTGGGCTGGTGTGCATACGTAACGATGTGACTATTTTATAAAACGATGTTAATGAATGTTGTATGTGACGTTTTATAAAATGATGTTTATGAACGATGTTTTGGAAGGAAGGGTTATGAAAGAAGTGTTTATGAAATATTTTGCCAAAAGAAGTTTTTGAAGTTTATGAAGTGTTTATGAATGAAGGAATGATTTTTAATAAAATGTACGAATGCTTTAACTGAAGTTTTGAAGTAAAAGAAGTGAATGTTTATGAAAGTCACAAGCGAACGAATCTGCCAATATTCCTTAGGGAATGAAGGTTATGGGTATGGGAAGTATGTTATGGGCCTTTACCTTTTAGGGGCCTTTGTGGCTGGCCAACTGTTGTACAACTAGGGTGATGACGGTCAGCAAGGGGATTATCGTGATCCTTGAAGTTTGGTACGATTTACCTTACGGGGTAGTCGTGCTTGAAGTTTGGTACTTGCGCCTTACGGGGTGCAGTGCTTGTAGTTTGGTACGTGTCATCCTTGTGATGCCGTGCTTGAAGTTTGGTGCGGAATAACCTAAGTATCGGGCCCTAGGAGTTCCTCACCCGAAGGACAGTATGATGTTGATTGGCCTAGTGGTGGTGATCTTTAGTGTATTCCACTAGTATGTGACGTATGGATTTGACGGTTACGAGAAGGCGCAGATTCGATATGTTCGTTGACTTATGTTTATGAAGTGTTATGTTTTGTTATTGCATTATTTTACGTACGCTTTTTATTAAATGAAGTATGAAGTTATGTTTTTGGCAAATTATTTGAAGTTAAAGTTTTATGTTAAAACTAGAACTCACCAGCGTAGCTGACTTTTTAGTATGCACATTCAGGTTAAGGCAGGTTACGATGATGGAAGGTGATGCTGGGCGGCTTGATGAGTTACCCGGATGATACGAAGACCGGCATCCTGTTATGAATAGATTATGTTATGTTATGTTATGTAATATACTATGTTACGCTTCCGCATGTTGAACAATGTAATGGTTATGTTTTAAATGAAGTATTTTCCGCTGCGTTATTTTGATATTCAAGTTTAAGAACTGTTTGTAAATGAGTAAATTCAACAAGTGGGGCCTCCCGGGGTTGGGGCCTTACAAGTTGGTATCAGAGCAATAGTTTGAGAGATTCGGACACTCCTAGTGTCTGAACATATACTGTGAATGGGACCGAAAGCGGATGCTAGTACGGGTAACTCGAGCCACAACATCAGGTACGAAGGTAGTATATATATATATTTACATATATAGTATGCCTTAGAAAGGGTTAGGTAAGGACTTGTGTTCTGATGAAATCACAAAGGTGGTCAAATAAAATCGAAAGGTAATGTAATGGTTAATTGCAGATGGCCAGTGTATATTAACATCTTACAGTGCTTGTTGAATTTTATTTGTTAACTAGCGTGATGACATTGGATTCCTTGTCTTATAGAACAAAATGGAAAGGAGAGGAAACGGAAGACGTGGTGGGGGCCGTACCGGTGGTCTTACTGGCGGTCGAAATGGTAGGCGTGGCAGGACCCTTGCGCGCCAAGAGTATAGTGAAGAAGGAAGTGTTCACACTGAACCGGCGGTTAGTGTGCATGGAACTGAGCAGACACTGGGTGAAGAATAACCTTTCACTTTTGAACCAGAAGTGAGAGCAGCTATAGCTCGAGAGGTCATAGATTTGATGAAGACTTCTCTGCCAGGTCTGTTAGCTGAAGCATTGAAGAAGGTTAATGGGGAAGGTGGGTCTAACACGGCGGTTGATACCCCGAACACTGAGGCAATCAACGCACCGCTTAACCGTGGTTGCGACTATAAGTCCTTTAAGGCATGTGACCCACTGGTCTTGACTGGGAAGAAAGACTCGGCAGCTACGTTTGATTGGGTGATCCGTATGGAAGCTGCCATTCGTCTGAGCGAATGTCGAACGGATCAAGTTGTAAAATTTGCTGCTAACTCCTTGAGAGAGGAAGCATCCCTCTGGTGGGAAGGTGTACGTCAAGCAAAAGGGAGCGAGGTTGTAGATGCGATGATGTGGGCTGACTTGAAAACTTTGGTGATCAAGAATTTCTGCCCAAGGAACGAGATTGAGAAGGTAGAGAGGGAATTTCTGGGTTTGAAGGCCGGAAGCATGACACACCGGCAGTACACAACCCGATTCAATGAACTGGCACGTCTGGTGCCACATCTTCTCACGACTGAGGAAAGAAAGATTGCATGCTACATTCAAGGACTGCCGGACTAGGTCCGCACTTATGTTAAGGTAAACGCCCCTACTACCTATGATTCGGTAGTAGAACTGAGCGGCGTGGTATTTGATGATCTGGCGCTGAATGTCGTTGCCATTGAAGAGCCTAAGAAGAGCCTAAGAAGAAGCTAAGCGATCGGGTGGGAAGTTTTTTGGGGCCGGGAAAAATAGGCCAGGGTAGGCGAGACGGCAGTCTGTGGGAGATGTGGAGTAAGGCATGCGGGTGAATGTCGGTTAGGATCGAATCTGTGCTTTAAATGCGGCAAGACCGGACACTACTCCCGTGAATGCCGGCACGGATTCAAATGCTACAACTGTGGGGAGAGTGGTCATATGAGCCGGGAATGCACCAAGCCCAGAATGGGTCAAGCCGGGAAAGGGAACGGCCTGGAGAAGAAAGAAGAGAGACCCCGAGCAAAGACTCGTGCCTATGCGCTGACGCAGGAACATGCCAGAGCGGACCCCGACGTGGCGTCAGGTACGTTTATCCTTGACAACACTTTTGTATCTGTGTTATTCGATTCGGGTGCCAGTAAGAGTTTTATATCTGCGAATTTTTGTAAAAGGGTAAAGTACACTGTGAGTAAACTAGAAGGGGCCTTTAGCGTAGAAACCGTTGAGGGTAGAACTGCGAGGGTGACTGATATAGGTGAGAATTCCATGATAAAAATAGAAGGCCATAGATTCCCCGTCAGGTTGTTTGTCATGGTTTTGGGTGGGTTCGATGTCGTGTTAGGAATGGATTGGCTAACTGCCAATGAAGCACAAATTATATGTAAACGAAAGATAATCCGGCTCAAGGCTCCAAACGATAGGAAAGTCGAGGTTCTTAGAGATCGTGACGCCCCGATGCCAAACGTCATCTCTACGATTAAGGCAACAGATTACTTGAGGCGTGGATGCGAGGCTTATCTTGTGTACGTAATTGACGAGTGTAAGGGAGTGAAGGAACTAGACGATGTACCCATGGTACGCGAGTACCCGGAGGTGTTTCCAAAGGATTTGCCTGGGATACCACCCGACAGAGAGATCGAATTTCGAATCGACTTTGTGCTAGATGCCCAGCCCGTGGCTAAGGCTCCATACCGACTAGCACTAGTGGAGATGAAAGAGTTAATGGCACAACTAGACGAGTTACTTGAGAAGGGATTTATCCAACCGAGCATCTCGCCGTGGGGTGCTCCGGTGTTGTTTGTGAAGAAGAAAGACGGTTCGATGAGAATGTGTATTGATTATCGCGAGTTGAAAAAACGTACGGTGAAGAACAAGTACCCTTTACCAAGGATCGACGACCTGTTCGATATATTGCAAGGCGCAAGTTGGTTCTCAAAAATCGACCTTCGGTCCGGGTACCATCAGTTGAAGGTGAGGGAAGAAGACATACCGAAAACTGCATTTCACACGCGTTATGGACATTTCGAGTTCCGCGTAATGTCTTTTGGATTGACGAACGCCCCTGCAGCGTTCATGGATTTGATGAATAGAGTTTGTCGACCAATGCTGGATCGATCGGTAATCGTGTTCATCGATGATATCCTCATCTATTCTAAGAATGAGGGTGATCACGCGTGTCACTTGAAGGAAGTATTGGAAGCTCTGAAAAAGGAAAAGTTGTATGCTAAGTTCTCCAAATGCGCGTTCTGGCTTAGGGAAGTCCAATTCCTAGGTCACGTCATTAACCCGAACGGCATTATGGTTGACCCAGCAAAGATAGTGACGGTAAGGGAATTGAATATTCCTAAGACACCAACTGAAATCCGCAGTTTCTTGGCATTGGCAGACTACTATCAGAGATTCATCCAGAATTTCTCAAAAATGGCTTCGCCATTGACAAAGTTGACTCGGAAAGAAGTAAAGTACGAATGGGGTTCGACCCAGGACGAGGCGTTTAAGGAATTGAAGGAGAAACTAACCCAAGCTCCAGTCTTGGCCCTTCCCTAGGGCAATGAAGACTTAGTGGTATACTCTGACGCTTAGGGTCAGGGATTGGGATGCGTGTTGATGCAACGCGGAAGAGTGATCGCGTATGCGTCACGGCAGTTGAAGATTCACGAAGCTAATTATCCGACTCATGATTTGGAACTTGCTGCTGTCGTATTTGCATTGAAAATCTGGAGGCACTACCTCTACGGGGTGAAGTTTACTATTTACTCCGACCACAAAAGTTTGAAGTACTTCTTCGAACAAAAAGAGCTTAATATGAGGCAGAGACGATGGTTGGAACTTCTGAAAGATTATGACGGTGAGATCATGTACCATCCTGGAAAGGCAAACGTGGTGGCTGACGCTCTAAGCCGAAAGGATGTGCCTACACCTATTTGAGTGAAAGCTTGCCAGTTGATAGTAACATCAGATGTGATGAGAGAAATTGAAAGAGCTCAAGATGAAGCACTGAAGGAAGAAAACATAAAGAAGGAAAGAATGGTTGGCCAACATGACAAGCTGGAATATAACACCCTTGATGTTAGGACACGTTTTGGACGGGTATAGATACCTATGGGTGGCGAGCTTAGAACCAAAATCTTGGATGAGGCTCATAAGTCTTGATACTCTATCCATCTTGGTACCAACAAAATGTACCAAGATCTGAGGAAGGAATACTGGTGGCCTAGAATGAAACATGAAGTGACAAAGTATGTAAGCAAGTGCTTGACTTGCTCATAAGTAAAGGCCAAACACCAGAAACCATATGGAAAGATTCAACCACTTGATATACCGGAGTGGAAGTGGGAACACATTACCATGGACTTATAACCAAGCTACCTCGCACAGCTAAAGGTCATGATACCATTTGGGTAATTGTGGACCGTTTAACGAAGAGTGCTCATTTCATACCTATTCGCGAGATGTTCTCGTCAGAAAGGTTAGCGGAAGTATTTATTAACGAAGTAGTAGCACGGCATGCCTTTGACGATCGTATCTGACCAGGACACACGATTCACATCGAGGTTCTGGAAAAGATTTCACGAGGCGATGGGCACGAGGCTCAATGTTAGCACGGCATACCACCCACAAATGGATGGTCAGTCCGTAAGGACCATTCAGACATTGGAGGATATGCTTCATGCTTGTATTATTGATTTCGGCGGCAGTTAGGACAGTCATCTGCCGTTAGCCGAATCTCTTACAACAATAGTCATCACACGACGATAGGCATGCCGCCTTACGAAATGTTGTATGGGAGAAGATGCAGGACCCCGGTTTGTTGGGGTGAGATTGGACAGAAGGAATTAGGAAGTCTTGAAGTTGTAAGAGAAACGTCTGAAAGGTTTGAACAAATCAAAGCACGAATGAAGGCCGCACAAGATCGTCAGAAATCGTATTCGGATAAACGACGAAGGCCTATTATGTTCGATGTTGGGGACAGAGTAATGTTGAAAGTGTCACCTGGAATGGAATCATACGATTCCGGAAGAGAGGAAAGTTAAGTTCGAGGTTTGTCGGACCATTCAGGATAATGGCACGGGTTGGTGAGGTCGCTTATCGGTTAGAGTTGCGTGATGAGTTGAGTGGGATTCATCCTACCTTCCATGTATCACACTTGCGAAAGTGTTTGGCGGATGAATCAGCTCACGTACCACTTACTGACATCGAGGTCAACAACAACCTTAATTACATCGAAGAACCCGTGGCCATCTTAGACCAGAAGGAAAAGCGTTTGCGTAATAAGATTATCCAATTGGTTAAAGTCCAATGGAAACATCGAAAGGGATCGGAAGCCACTTGGGAAACAGAGAAGGAAATGAGGGAGTCGTACCCTCATCTATTTGACGTATGATAGGTTTCGGGGACGAAACCTATTATAAGCGGGGTAGACTTGTAACATCCCAAAAATAAAACGGCAGTTAAAATGACGAAATAAACGAACGAGGCATGTCGGGTCGGGCAGGATGGGCCGACGGGCTGGAAGGGGAGCCTCCCCTATAAATAGCCTAGGTCTCCATCATTTCTGTCATTTGCAAGTTCTAGAGAGAGAAACCGTAGAGAGAGAAAGTTGGCGGATCGACCCGAGATTTCAGCAAAGTGTTGCTCCATAGCTCGTGAGAAGAAGCTCCGGGTCAGAAACTCGATTCAGGTAACGATCGGGCCTAAATCTGAGTTTTTGTTCGTTTTTGGAATTTTCGGGTTTTGGGTGAAAAGGTAACGTTTTCACGGATAAAATTGAAAGATAAACAAAGATTTGTGTTCCTTAATGGAAAGCAAACGTTTTGAAGTAAACAAGTTCGGGATCTTGACGTGATCAGACCCGAAGGCGAAAGTTAGGGTTTTTGCAAGGAAGCAGTTCGTGCGTACTTATCAAGTACGCATGATACTGATCCTGCGTACTTACCAAGTACGCAAGAAGAGGATCCTTCGTACTTATCAAGTACGCATAAAGAGGGTCATGCGTACTTATCAAGTACGCATGAAGCAGGTACTGCGTATATATCAAGTACGCATGAAGCAAAGTCTGCGCACTTATTAAGTACGCAAGAACAAGTCCCTGCGCACTTGCTAAGTGCGCAGGCATCAGGCTGTTTAGGTAAAGTCAGTATGTTTAGAAGGTTAACCCCTTAGAGTCGGGTGTTGGTCTGATGTGTATTTAACTAATCAATTCAGATCGGAAGTGACGTTGTTGGACCTTTGTTTAGGACAACCCATATTAGCTTATCAGGTGAGTTCTAGAAGCCCTCTTTTAAATGTTTTAATTATGTTTTCGGGCTGGTGTGCATACGTAACGATGTGACTATTTTATAAAATGATGTTTATGAATGTTGTATATGACGGTTTATAAAATGATGTTTATGAACGATGTTTTGGAAGGAAGGGTTATGAAAGAAGTGTTTATGAAATATTCTGCCAAAAGAAGTTTATGAAGTTTATTAAGTGTTTATAAATGAAGGAATGATTTTTAATAAAACGTACGAATGCTTTAACTGAAGTTTTGAAGTAAAAGAAGTGAATGTTTACGAAGGTCACAAGCGAACGAATCTGCCAATATTCCTTAGGGAATGAAGGTTATGGGTATGGGAAGTATGTTATGGGCCTTTGTGACTGGCCAACTGTTGTACAACTGGGGTGATGACGGTCACCAAGGGGATTATCGGTAGTCGTGCTTGAAGTTTGGTACTTGCGCCTTACGGGGTGCAGTGCTTGAAGTTTGGTACGTGACATCCTTGTGATGCCGTGCTTGAAGTTTGGTGCTGAATAACCTAAGTATCGGGCCCTAGGAGTTCCTCACCTGAAGGACAGTATGGTGTTGATGGGCCTAGTGGTGGTGATCTTTAGGTTGTTCCACTAGTATGTGACGTATGGATTTGACGGTTACGAGAAGGCGCAGATTCGATATGTTCGTTGACTTATGTTTATGAAGTGTTATGTTTTGTTATTGCATTATTTTACGTACGCTTTTTATTAAATGAAGTATGAAGTTATGTTTTTGGCAAATTATTGGAAGTTAAAGTTTTATGTTAAAACTAGAACTCACTAGCTTAGCTGACTTTTTAGTATGCACATTCAGGTTAAGGCAGGTTACGATGATGGAAGGTGATGCTGGGCGGCTTGATGAGTTACCCGGATGATACGAAGACTGGCATCCTGTTATGATTAGATTATGTTATGTTATGTAATATACTATGTTACGCTCCCGCATGCTGAACAACGTAATGGTTATGTTTTAAATCAAGTATTTTCCGCTGCGTTATGTTGATATTCAAGTTTAAGAACTGTTTGTAAATGAGTAAATCCAACAAGTGAGGCTCCCGGGTTTGGGGCTTAACATTTTGACTGGGGTGATCCAAACCACTTTCGGAACCAATGCCCAAGATTTGCTAATGCAAACCAAGGTGGTGCTCGTCGGCGTGCTTTCAACATAAACACCATCAAAACTCAAGTCTATACCGAGACGGTGAATGAGACCGTTTGAAGCAAGTGCAATATGGAGTCGAAAAGAGATTTAACAAAGAATAAATTATGCATTGTAATCAATTACATTATCTTGTCCTTGTTTTAACTATTTACACCTACTTAGGTTTGTCACCATCATTAATAAGAGTTTGAGCACCTTAAAAGTGAGCCATTACTTGATAGAAACCGACGAACCAAAGGAAACCGTAACGGTAGAAGTTACGAGTGGAAATTCCACCATTATTGATTCTATCATTCGCGATTGTTCCTGTACTTTTAGAAATCATATTTTCTCTATTTAACTTCATATCTATACAACTTGAGATCCTTGATATCATAGTAGACATGGATTGGTTATCCAAACGACGTGTCAGGACTCTTCATTTCATGAAGTTATTCCAAATTTCTTTCCTTAGAGTAGCACATTGAGAACATTGTCCAAATGTAGTCATGTATGAAGTACATAGCCTCTTAGCCCAGGTGGTGGAGGTGAAGGACAAAAGGAAAAGTATTCAAGACATTCCTACTCTACGAGACTTTCTGGATATATTCTCTGAGGACCAATCCTTTACTTCCTTTGTTCGCCAATTTGAACCCCTCAACGATTTTGTAGGTCCCCGGGTGTATCGGATCGTTACGTGTGGGTGTGTGACTAGTCGGACCGGGTGCGGAATTGTAACATTTCTGATTTTATTATTGGTATTTTTCATTCAATGTAACACATTTCAAATCCAATTCTAGTATACTGATTTATTCTATTCGTACCAACTATTAAATGCTAGGTTCCAATACAAAACCGCGAGTTTTACACGGGTATATTCTATTAGAATCCTATATATGTAAATATTTATATAAATGTGTCAAAGCTGAAGTTGCAAGGGTTGATTTTGTAAATAACCAGAAACCCTAGTAGGCACGGTCGCGCTTTGTTTTGGGCACGGTCGCGCCTCTTATTGGCACGGTCGCGCCTCTCGTCAGTTGAAACATAAATGCAGCCTTTAATCGTAGAATCGTTCGATTTCGTAACCGTTCCAAACGTTTCTACCATTAACGAACACAATTAAGATTTTAATCACTGTATTTACGACGAATTAATCTAATTATGCCAATTCATCTCGTAACCGTCGATCATTTTCATGTATCCATCGATTTCAACCATTTTGACCATAATCCTCCCAAGCAAACACACTATACGCTTAATTCGATCCTCTCTGAAGCTCCTGAACACGTTGATTTAGCCGGAGTTGCAACAAAAGACACCGGAGATCAAACCCGTCGTCGCCGGAACAATTTCTAACCGTAGGCTATTAATACGTCATCCTTTCTGGTAATTGAAACCTCCTACACTTTCGCTTCAGTCTATAGATCAAAATCCCCAACCTGATTTGGGCTTGCAGCAGCGATTATAACATGAACCCGAAAGTAGGGTTCATGCGTTTACAGTTTAATCGAACACCATTCTAGACCCAATTATTATTCAATTAATTTATACGGTTAGATTCGCAACCGGTTACAGATCAAAAGCCCTATATTTATTTATCAATCATCATGGAATTTGTCAAGATCCGTAACCTAGGGTTCTTACAAAAATGGTTTAACCGAATCCTACTTTAAACATGTTTTAAATCCAATTAACCTATACCTATAAACTCGTAATCACCTAATTGATGAAAGCCCAATGATTTCCAACGTTAATTTTATAAGAATCAAACAATTTTGTCTCTGAACTTGACCGGACATGGTCACGCTAATCATCTAGAGCGGTCGTGCTATTCCAAGACACGATCGAGCCTCTTGGCTAGACCTCGTCGTGCCTCAGAATCCTAGACACGGTCGTGCCTGGCCCAGACACGGTCGTGCCTGGTGATCAGCCTTGTTGTGTCCTCTGTTTGATCAATGCGGTCACGCCTCGACCAGCACAGTCGCGCCCGTGATCTTAACACGGTCGTGCCTTGTCTTAGGCATGGTCGTGTGTGAGAAAACCTTTGTCAGATTGTTGGATTTATATTCTTATTTTCAAAACAATAAGTACTTATATTTAAATTAATTTCCAAATAAAAACAATTGATTTTATAAAATTATAAAGTATTAACTTTATTTAAAACAATCAAATACTCATTTCTAAATGATAAATAAATAAATAAAAGTTATCTATTATAACCTACAAAGTTAAATGTATATTTATCATTAAACTCTACACATAAATATTATTTACACAACTCCATATTTACGCATCTTTAATTTATATGTAAATAAAATTGGTTATTTAGGCTATACCTAAATACACCGAATAACTACGTTATTTTGTAACTAGAATAATTAAGTCATAATTATTTGATTTAATTAATCAAATCCAAACTCTAATTTAAAAATATTTTAAAAACTATTCATTTCAAATTATTTTCATTAAACTCAACATCTACACAACCCTTTTTCATAATTCGACACGAACTCATTATATAATTCCTCATACTCATATCCATTGAAACCCTAGACTTTGATTTAGACATTTTATTAATGTTCATACGCAATACACTTTAGGTTAACGTTGTGCGTCACAAGGATCACGTTACTACCTAGTCTCTCGTGTTAGCTACACCTTAGAATCAAGTGAGTATTACATAGCCCCTTTTACTCTTTTACACTTTTTGGGGTGAAACATGAACTCTATACAAACAATTGCTTACATTTACACAAACTACACAAATACAAATCCTCTTTACATTCATGTGTGTAAATTTGAGCTTTATGTTTGAGTGCTAGGTGTGTTAACTTTTGTGTGCAATTTATGTGCAATCATTAACTATTCAAGCCGACGGTTAATAATGATAGATCTATTGAGTCTGACAAACCCACCCAGATTGGGGTGATTGTTACCGACAACACAATTTGCAACATAGTTACAAAGGTTTGATTGTACTTTGGTTACACAATAGTTGCTCCCCATAAATGCCTTATTTTATCATTTTGTGTAAGGATTTGATTATTTACATATATACACTATCTATGTATACACCTGTGTATGCTCACCAACTTTTTAGTTGACTTTATTTTATTCATGTTTCAGGTGCTAATGTGTGAGTTTGATCAAGACATGTTACACATAGGCTTTGGACTTAGTTAAATTTAAATAAAGAATACTATGTATTTCATTTATGTACTTTCTTGAATTTGGTGGTGTTTGGATTGTTTGAAATGAAATTGATGATTAAATATTGAAATCTAGTCAACCTTGTGCTCATGAACAGTCTACATGTCCCGCCCCGCGTTTCCGCCGTCGGTTGGGGTGTGACAGATTGGTATCAGAGCCTTGGTTATAGGGAACTAGGTTATTAGACACCCTTGACCAAGACTATAACTTTAGGACACCCACTTATGTCATGCTTCATGATTATGTGATATGTGCTACATGCAAGATGTTTACATTCTTACTATGATTAGTTATTATTTCATTTTGATTCCTGTAGAACCAAAGACTGATTGTTACAAAATTATTCTAAGTACAAATGCTGCTGATAGGCTTATCAACAGCATTCAGCACAAGTTGCTGCTGATAGGCTTATCAGCAGCATTCAGCACAAGTTGCTGCTGATAGGCTTATCAGCAGCATTCAGCACAAGTTGCTGCTGATAGGCTTATCAGCAGCGGTCATCCATGTTTGCTGCTGATAGGCTTACCAGCAGCAACGTTCACTCTTTGCAGCTGATAGCTCTATTCACTGAAAACCAAACGCTGCAGCTGACTATCCAGGCCAAGCGTCTCTGACACCTTTCTACAAAAGCAACTGACAGACTCAAAGCAGAAGGAACCGCTATGGTCAACCAATGACGGACAACAATACACTTCTCCAAGCATGCAAACAATCATGAATAAAGAAAACGTTTCAGTAAAGTTAACTAGATTAGCCTTTACGTGTAATGTAAATTAATAAACAAGATCAACGGCTTGTGTTCGATCTGATCCTTAGAATCAAGGGTCTGTCTTGATTCTAAGTTACTATAAATACTGAGTTGCCACTTCATTGTAAGTGTGCTTGTAGTGCTTGTCATACTTATTCATTGAGTTTCTCACTTGTAATCTTTTCATTCACAAAAGCTTAATACAATAGTGTTTATCAGTATTCTTTGTGTTTACTTGATTATAAATTGTGTAGTTGATTTTGTTTCCGCCAACCTCAACTAAGAACAGAACCATCTTGTATTCTCACGATCCTACAAGTGGTATCAGAGCTTTGGCTCAGATTAAACAAACTAACATTTGTCTAATCATCTCTGGTTCTATTCTAAACTCTCTCTTTGATCAAGTCACCCAAAATCAAAACAAAAATGGCACAGAGCAATGGCTTTGAAGATATTGGCAGCATCAACCGACCACCAAGGTTGGTATCTGGAGAAGACTATGACATGTGGAAAAATCGCATAGAAAGCTTCTTCTGTTACCAGGAATACGGAATGTGGAGATCCATCAAGGAGGGTCCATATATTCCCATGGTGGCCTCTACTGATGGTGGAGGGCTACAAGTCCCGAAGGAAACCTCCAAGTACTCTGAAGAGGACATCAAGAAAATGGAGGTGGACTTCAAGGCACTAGGAGCCATCCAAATGTGCCTTCCAAATGAAGTTTTTCACAACTTCAGAAGTTACAAAACTGCCAAGGAGCTCTGGGAGGCGCTGGAGAAGATGTTTGCTGGCTCTGAAGAAGTCAAAGAGAACAGAAGGGACATACTGAAGCAGCAGTATGAGAACTTCGTCTGGAGGGAAGGTGAGTCATTAACTATTTTATATAACAGATTTACCTATCTTGTAGGTGAACTGCAGTGCTCCAAGGTAAAGCTGGAGAATGAAGACATTCTCAAGAAGTTCATAAGATCTCTTCCTAGTTGTTGGACATTATACACTGTGTCCATCAGAAGAACAGAGAATCTGAAGACTCTTCAGATGACTGAGCTCCTTGGCATGCTCAAAACCTATGAATTAGAAATGATTCAAGCTAAAGAAAGGAGCTCCAGTTATCAATCAGCTACCACTTCCTCCACTACCTCCTCAGCGCTTCACTCTGATCATTCCGGTCCTAGTGCAAGCAGCTACTATCCTCCCATTGTTACTCACCCTCAGACCCCAACCGCTTCACAATCTAACTCATCACCATTTCTTCTTGAGGCACCTCCTCAACAGCCAACCTCTACTGCTTTTGTCTCTGACAACTCAAGCAGCATGTACTTCATAAAAGAGGATCTGGAATGCTTTCATCCAGATGATCTTGAAGAAATGGATATTCAGCACTCATATGACATGCTCTCCCTCAGAGCAAAAAGGTTCTATTCTAGAACCGGAAGATCATTTCCAAGCAACAACTCAAACAGCAGAGTTGGGCTTGATAAAAGCAAGATCCGTTGTTACAACTGTAACCAAATGGGTCACTTTGCTAGGGAGTGCAAGGCACCTAAAGCCAATCAGGGTGCCGGCCATCAAAGACAAGCCTACCAAAGTCAGCCCAGACAACAGCAGCAGCAACAAACTCCCCCAGAACAAACTGCAGCCTGTGCAAATGTTGGAACTGCAGAATTCGACTGGAGTTTTCAATATGAATATGTTCCTGTCTCCAACCAAGCACTTATGGCAGACACTGCAGAGATACCACCTCAGGTATTTGAACATCTATGCTCTCAAGCCTGCATTGATAAAGTTTTAGGTTATAGAAAACATAACCAAAACCTTATAGATCAAAATGAAGAGTTTCTTCAAATGAAATCTGAGTTCAAAAAGGTTGAAATCACTTACAAAGAAAAAAATGAACGCCTTAAGAAAGAGATTTCATCTCTAAAACATGAACAAACCAATCTTGAAACTCAGATTGATGATCTATTAGTAAAACTTAAATCAACCAGAGCTGATCTGGCAGAACAGAAAGTTCATGTTGAAAAATATGAATTTTCTTCTAAAAAGCTACAGAGACTTCTAGATATTCAAGTCCATGAAAACGTAAAGCTTGGAGGACTTGGATATGGCAAGGAACAGTACAATACTGTTCCTCATCCAGCTGACTATGTTGCCATCTATGAACCAAGCTTCGATGTTGCAAAACTCGACACTACAAACAGAAATCTTGATCCTCCAATGGATGAACCCCTTGTTAATGACTGCACTACCTCATCAGAATCTGAGTTAACCTTCTCAGACCATGATGAAACCAGTACAGCCTCATCTGAAGCTGTTCTGAATAGAGTCCCAGTCCCTACTGTTCTCCCAGCTGTTCCAGCCCCTGTACCATTCAAACAGATCAGGATCAGCTATCCTCCAGGTGGAAGAAAGCTAAACATTGAAAAAGGACAGACATCAGGACCCACAAACTCCAAGCCTCAGTTCATGCCAAATCAGAAGAATCAGCAACAGGTTAGAAGAGTTACGACCAAGAAAACTCAGTTCATAAACTCTTCTATTCCACCAAGGAAGCAGCAGCCCAAAGTTCAGCAGTCCTGCATCATATGTGGGGAATCAAACCACTTTGCTGCAAAATGTCAGTTTAACCCCTTCAACCAGATCCTTCTTCAATCAGCGCACAAACAAAAGAAGGATCAGCATACTTCAGTTGATAGGCCATCTGCAGCAAGTAGAAGAGTTGAAACTGCAGAAAAACACAAGCAGCAGCAAAAGGCAAAGCCTTCAGCAGCCACCAAATCTGCTGCTGCTCAAACAAAGCAGTCAGCAGCAAAAACTAAACCTGCTGCTGCTCTAACTAAGCCTTCAGCAGCAAAAGCAAAAGCTGCTGCTGAAAGGCCAAGGCCATCAGCAGCAACATCTGCAGCTGATAAGCTGAAGCCATCAGCAGTAAAACCTGCCGCTGCTGACAAGCCAAAACCTCAAGCAGGAAAATCAGCTGCTGATAGAGCAAATTCATCAGCTGCCAAAGCCAAATCCGCAGCCGATAAAGAAAAGAGAACTGGAAAACCACTACTTAAGCAATAGAAAGCCAAAATCTCTGCTCCTGCCAGCAAAATCATCATCGGTGCTGTTGAATGCACACATGATGAATCAGAAAGTCCAAGAACTTTTTTCTTCAAAAAGGAGAGCTCTTGGACCACTCCCACTAACTAAATCTCTTTCATGTGCAGGGACAGCCAGGTAACAAGAATAACACCTGGGTGGTAGATAGCGGCTGTTCCAGGCACATGACAGGCAACAGGTCCATCCTCTCCAACTTCAGACATTTCAATGGAGGATATGTTGCCTTTGGGAGTGACTCAAAAGGTGGATCTATCACTGGACAAGGCATTGTGTCCAATGAGAGGATGAGCATTGAAAGAGTCAACTATGTTAAAGAACTTGACTTCAATCTCATGAGTGTTTTCCAAGTATGTGATCAAAAGCATTGGATGCTCTTCACTGACAAAGAATGCTTTGTGTTAGCTCCTGGCCTATCTAAACCCCCGCCAGAGAAGATTCTCCTAACTGCTCAAAGAAAGGACAACTTATATGTGCTTGACATGAATGAAGTCACTCCATCTGGTAGTGTTTCATGTTTTCTGTCAAAGGCATCAGTTGATGAATCCGCTCTCTGGCACAGGAGGTTAAGCCATGTTAACATCAAAACAATCAATAAATTAGTGAAAGACAATCTTGTCAGAGGGCTTCCTGACAAAGAATTCCAGCTAGACGATCACTGCATTGCCTGCTTGAAGGGAAAACAACACAAGAGTTCCCATAAGCCCAAGACATTGAACACAAATGACACTCCTCTCCAGCTACTGCATATGGATCTCTTTGGTCCTACAAATGTCATGTCAATGGGCAAAAAGTCCTACTGTCTGGTGATCACTGATGACTTCTCCAGATTCTCTTGGGTATTCTTCCTAAGAACAAAAGATGAAACTGCTGAGATTCTCAAATCCTACATTCTCAGGGTAGAGAATCAAAGCAATCTGAAGGTAAAGATCATAAGGTGTGATCAGGGAACATAGTTCAAAAATCACACTTTGAACAGTTTCTGTGAGAGCAAGGGCATTGAAAGGCAGTACAGTGCTCCAAGAACTCCTCAACAAAATGGGGTTGCTGAAAGAAGAAACAGGACTCTAATTGAATCAGCAAGATCTATGCTGGCTGACTCAAAGCTGCCCCTTACTTTCTGGGCAGAAGCAGTAAGCACAGCTTGTTATGTGCAGAATAGAGTCCTTATTGTTAAGCCTCTCCAGAAAACTCCCTATGAACTCTGGCTCAAAAGAGTTCCCTACATTGGCTTCCTGAAGCCCTTTGGATGTCCATGTACCATCCTCATCACACATGGAGTTCTTCCTAAATTCGGTACAAAGTCTGATGAAGGTTACTTTGTGGGTTACTCCTCTCAATCGAAGGCCTACCGAGTGTTCAAATCTAGGACTCGGATTGTGGAAGAATCTGCTAATCTGGAATGCAGGGAACACGTTGTCTGTGAACAAGGCAAAGGTCTCAACTGGCTTTTTGATATAGACTCCTTCACCCAGATATTTGAGCCCCTCATATTCACAAATATGGAGCCTCCTTCTTCAAACTCAACACCTTCTACCTCAACCTCTTCTTCTGACTACAGACTGGAGTTTCCCAGTCCCTACATCAGGATGAAAAGGCCATCCATTGATCCTCCATCAGTGGCAGAAGCTATTGAAGCCAGTGCAGGTGAAGCCGGTACATCCAACACCACAAGCAGCAATCTCTCTGACAATGAAATCCTAAATGAAGCCTCCTCAATTCATGCTGAAGAGGCCTCTGATGCTAATGCTGCTGACTATGTGGAACACAATGATCAGATCCTCCAAGCTCCTCTCCATACATCTGAAGACAATACTGATCTAAACCATAGTAATCTTGAAGAGGGAATACGGCTGGATGTGATACCTGCACAGAGAATAAACAAAGAGCATCCTCTGGAAAACATCATTGGCCAAGTCCACACAGGCATCCAGACAAGAAGTAAGTCTCATGAAGCCAACATTTGTTTGTTCTCTTGCTTTCTATCACAGGTGGAACCCAAAAGGATTGATGAAGCTCTCAAGCACAACAGCTGGATTGAAGCAATGCAGGAAGAATTGCTACAATTCAAAAGACAAGATGTTTGGAAGCTTGTTGATCTTCCACCTGGTCAAACAGCCATTGGAACAAGATGGGTCTTCAGAAACAAGCAAGATGAGAGGGGCATCGTAGTCAAGAACAAAGCCAGACTGGTAGCTCAAGGTTACACTCAAGAAGAAGGCATTGACTATGATGAAGTTTTTGCTCCTGTTACCCGTCTGGAAGCCATTAGAATTTTTCTGGCCTATGCAGCATCCAAAAACTTTATGGTCTATCAAATGGATGTGAAGAGTGCCTTTCTGTATGGCACGATTGATGAAGAGGTCTATGTCAAACAGCCTCCAGGCTTTGTAGATCCTGCACATCCAAATAAGGTCTTAAAACTGGACAAAGCTCTCTATGGCTTACACCAAGCCCCAAGAGCCTGGTATGAAACTTTATCTGGATATCTACTTAGCACCAACTTCAGAAGGGGGACCATTGATCAGACGCTTTTCATCAAAGATGAAGGGGGCGAAATTTTGTTGGTCCAGATTTATGTTGATGACATTATCTTTGGATCTACAAGAAAGAAGCTCTGCAAAGACTTTGAAGTTCTGATGCATTCCAAATTTGA
Organism: Smallanthus sonchifolius; assembly: GCA_023525975.1. Lineage (NCBI taxonomy): Eukaryota > Viridiplantae > Streptophyta > Magnoliopsida > Asterales > Asteraceae > Smallanthus > Smallanthus sonchifolius. Next base: position 59,730,362 of record CM042034.1, read on the forward strand.
AATGAGTTCAATGGGTGAACTAAATTTCTTTTTAGGACTTCAAGTCAAACAGGTACCAACTGGAATCTTCATCAGTCAATCCAAGTATGTCAAAAGCATCTTGGAGAGGTTCAAAATGACTGACTGCTCTGCTGCAAGAACTCCTATGCAGGTGCACCATCAATTATCTCCGGATAAAGAAGGACAAGACACTGATCAACATCAGTACCGAGCAATGATAGGGTCTCTCATGTACCTCACTGCCTCAAGACCAGATATCATGTTTGCAGTTTCTCTTTGCGCAAGATTTCAAGCAGCTCCAAAAGTGTCTCATCTTCAAGCTGTCAAAAGGGTTCTTCGATACCTAAAGGGAGCTCCAAAACTTGGGCTATGGTATCCAAAGAATGAAAATGTCAATCTCTATGCCTACACTGACAGTGACTATGGGGGTTGTAACTTGGACAAAAAGTCCACATCTGGGGGATGTCAATTTCTTGGAGGAAGGCTCATCTCATGGCAATGCAAAAAGCAAACATGTGTTTCTACTTCAACAGCTGAAGCAGAATACATTGCAGCTTCAAGCTGCTGTGCACAGGTCATCTGGATCCAAAATCAAATGCTTGACTACGGAATGACCTTCATGCAGACTCCAATTCACATTGACAACATGAGTGCTATCTCTATCACAAACAATCCGGTACAGCACTCAAAGACAAAGCACATCGACATCAGGTACCATTTCATAAGAGATCAAGCTGAGAAAAGGAGAATTATTTTAACCAAAGTTCATACAAATGAGCAATATGCTGATCTGTTTACAAAACCTTTTGATGAAGCTAGATTCAGATATTTAGTTGAATCAATTGGTATGATGAACTTTGATTAAAATCCATCTCAAGTTTCTCCTTAAAATGTGTCTTTTTGTCCCTTGTTGTAAATAAAAGTTATGAGTCAGCAGCATTTTTGTCCTTCAGCTGCTGACAGGTAAAAGCATCAGCAGCAAAAGTTTTGCCACTGATAGCTTTAAGTTATCAGCAGGTACATGTTTCTTGCGGATAGCTTTAAGGCTTTCAGCAGCAATTCCTTTGCTGCAGATCTTTAAACCTTTCAGCAGCAAAATCTGTTGCTGACAAACTTATCTTTCCGCAGCAACCAAGTTTGCAGCGGATAGGCATATCCATCAGCTGCAACCAATTTTGCTGCGGATACTCTTATCTTTCAGCAGCAACCAAGTTTGCTGCTGATGGGTAAACATAAGTCTAAATTAACTTTTACCCGCTGTAAAATTTACCGTCAGTCCCTTCCATGACTGCCTTGGTGTATTACAGCTGTAACAACGAAAAGTGAAACAGGTTGTACTGTACAAGTAAGGTTGCTTTTTCTTCGTCTGCCGTTATATCACAATCACAAACGTTCCCTCAACCTCTTCACATTCTATTTCAAACCTATCTCCCATCACTTTCTCTCCCGTCCCCACAGAATTCAAAGCCCTCCACAATTAAACACCCTTCTTTCTTCCCTCCAAATCCATAACAATGGCAGTCGCCGACATAAACATCCCCAACGACAAGTTTGCTCCATACCACAACCTCACTGCATACCTAATAAAAGGCAAGAAGTCCAAAGGTTTCGACGGTATGATCGACTTCCTCTGTCAGTCCAAAATTTACCATGCCCTAACCGTCAACCCAACCATATATACTTCCCACATGGAAGATTTTTGGAGCTCAGCCGTGTATTCTACTGAACAGGGCACTCCCCAAATCAAAGGAACAGTAGACGGAAAAGAGATAATCATCACTGAAGCAAAGCTCCGCCAACACCTCAAGCTTCAGGATGAAGGGGACGCCCTCTCTTACCCAAGAGACGTATACATGAGGACCTTTGTATCCATAGGGTACACTGGGAATCAAACAGAGTATACGATAGAGAAGGCACTCATGGGTCCCACATGGAAGTATCTCTACCACACTCTTCTCCAATGCATATCTCAAAAGAGGAGTGGCTGGAACCAACTAAGCTCCGGACTTGCGTCGGCAATTCACGGTATGATAACTGGAGCAGGTTTTAATTTTTCCCACCTCATTTTTGAAGGTTTGAGATACAACCTTCAAGAAGGGGTGAAATCTCAGTTCTTCATGTACCCAAGATTCTTGCAAGAAGTGTTCAATATTGAACACCAAGATCTTTCAAAAACTGCAAGAATCTACTCAAATCTGGGACATAAGAACAATATTTTTCAAAGCATGAGAACAATTTCTTCAAAGTTCTCAGGGGCCGACGTTCCATTGTTATCTACAATGATGAACGTACAAAGTGCCCAGGGTGACAGTTCAGCAAACCCAGCTGATACTGATCCCACACCCTCCTCCTCACTGCCACAAACTCAAACTATTGTTTCCCTTGATCGAACCCCTGTGCATTCTACTGAGGATGCACAGGCACATACATTACTCACCCACAGTTTGCTTGTTCAACCGGAACACAGGGCCCCGGTTGCAGCCAAATATACAAGGAAAAGAGGCAAGAGAACTCCTTCTTCTCTTGCCTCCAAGGCCCAAACCCAAGCCAACATCCCTCACTCAGAATCACAACATTCTAGTGAGAATATCATAAGGGAAAGCCACATTGCTAGGGAGACTCCTTCGGAAGTCTCTCTATTAGGATTAGGATCACTTCCCGGATCCATAGAACAGCCCTTCGAGCCATTCCTCTCTTCTTTGAACTTAAGTGTAGAGGAACCTGACCAAAGTGATGTACCTTCTCCAACTACCACTATCAAGGGGGTACTGATTGGTCTTGCTTCCGAAACACCCAGCCCAAGTTCTTCACCCTTGAAGGTCCACTCTGGGAGTATTGAAAGAGTGGATGTGGAAGAGGCTGTCACTACTGCTGGTCCATCAAATGACCAGGAGGACAGTGACAACATCTTTAAGACCTCGACCACGACAACTCATGGTGAGGGTGTTTCCGTGGAAACTCCTCTCACTGAGAGGAATCCCTGGAGCCAAGAAACCACGGGTGATGGGGATGCTGAGGCTCGGCCTTCGGCCCCATCTGGGTCCAAGGATTCCACAACTGTGGATGAGGACAGTCTGAAACTACACAACTTGGAATTGACGGCCAGGGTGGCTATGCTTGAGGCCGAAGTGTCCAAACTACGACACCAAGTCTTGATGCATGAAGCCCATCAATGTCCCTCCACGGCTTCTCCCTCTCTTGTCTCAGTGGGCACTCAAACAGATGCCTATATGTCCACTGATGCAACCAAAAAGGGGGAGAAAGTCTCCATGGAAGAAGACGAAGACAGCCTTGAAGACTGGATACAGGAGCAGGCTGCCTTCCAAAGCTCACTTTACAGGCCAGCTTTTGTACAGGTCTACGACTTGCCAGTATCAGAAGATGAAGAAGAAGAGATCTCTGAAGACTGGAAGTTGGTTGTCAGGGCTGTGGATGAAGTGCTGACTGATGTTGAAGGCAAAGATCAAACATCTACATTGGTCAGCATCATCCCTGAAGCAGCAGCCATCATAGGTCAATCCACTACCCCCCAAATCTTCAAATCTTCAAAGAAGCTAGAGTTTGACTCTATTCTAGCTTGGGGGTATGATGGATCAGCTGAGAGGTTCTGGACTGGATGGGAGTTCAGCGGAGTAGAAGAGCTGAACTGGAACTCACTCAATGCCCTCCAAGTCCTACAACTATATCTATCTAACTGCATCAACTCTTCAACGGATCTCTCAGCAGAACTTGCCATTGGCAGGTTCTATGACCTGATGGAGGATAATCTACCCAAGTTCAGAAGACTCCTACAAATAGCAAGACGGGTAGCTTATCCTGAATCTTCGTCGGCCGCAGAAAGAAGACTGTCTCCCAACAATCTTGCAATAACAAGGAGCAGTCTTCTCACTGAAGAAGGAGTTCTGGGCCTTCAAAGATTTCTGTATGCCTTCCTGGTCAAGGACTTCGACGTGCTAGGATGGGTAAGCACTAGGCTCCTTGACCATGCTTTCTTCCTAAGCAACGGTTCTGCTCTCATCATCAACACCGGGAACATCCTTCAGCTACCAACAAATTTCCTCCACAAGATCTATCTACTAAAAGCCAACATCCGCAATGTCAACTCCCTTGAAAGCCAGGCGATGATAGCAATTATCAAAGTTCACCTTGAGAAGGAAGGAAGGATTGATGAGGAAGAAGATGTGTCATCCTCTGACACTGACTCCAACTCAGATTCCCCTCCAGTTAACATCTGCGCTGCAGCTTATGAAGCAAGATCCTCTGTGAGAGAAAGGCTGCTAGAACTTACAGATCCTGAGTGCCAAACTGAAGACCTTCCCTTATCTACCTCTCAACATGCCAATGAAGCCGAGGCAGAGATCCCAACAGCACAACAATCAGCTGTTTCTGTGATCAGTGAAGCCAGAGCAGAGGCATCCAATGTTAATAAAGGGAAGGACATCATGACAAAAAAGGATGAAGAGAGGTTGCAAAAGGAAAAGAAAGAGAAAGAAGAGAGAAGAAGGAAAAGAGAAGAAGAAGAGTTGGCTGAAGAGATGGCTCAAAAACAAAGGCATGAAGATAGAAAGGCAGCCATACTTCTCAGACAACAGACAATCCAGCTGTATGCCAAACAGCTGGATGAAATGAAGGTAAAAGTCCATGCAGGGTCTCAAGTTGAGGAAAATGAACAACTTGCTAGACAGCTGCAGGAAGAGTTTGCAAAAGAAGAAGAAGAAGAAGCTAAAAAGAAAAGGAAGGAAGATGCTAAGTTTAGAATCACTGATTCTAAATTAGCAAAAGAATTAAGGGAGGAGTGGACTGAAGCTCTGATCTCTCAAGGTGAGGATGCAGACTACCTTGAAAAACTGTCAAACAAAGAGATCTATAGAGCCTTCATGGGTCAGCAGGGGGAATTGGCAAGGAAAAAGAAAGATGAAGAGAAAGAAAAAGCTCAACAGAAGTAAAAGAAAGCCATTGCCCTTAATCTAATGACCCATGAAGAAAGGAAGAAGATGACTGACTTCCTTAAGGCAAGGGGAGAAAGTGGAAAAAGGTTAGGTCCCATGTCCTTCATGAACCTACAAGCCCTGTATACAACAGTGAAAAAGGAAGAGGAAGAAAGACTGGAAAAGAGACCAGTCAAGAAACAAAGAACCTCTGCACCAGAAACTACTTCCTCTCTCCAAACACCATCCACAAACATCCCCAAGCCTTCCACTCCTCCACCCAAAAAGTCCAAGTCATCCCACCCAGCTCCCACTCATCAACAGCCTCCCTTGAAGTTACCCAAACCCACTCCTAAACCAGAAGACTCAAGAAATATAGTTAACTGGTTCTACAATTCACAAGATCAAGTGTTTGAGATCTTCAGGGGGAGAACTGAGAGAAGAAGATCCACTTACAGGTTTGTTGATGAGGTTCTGCAATTACCTGATTCCGATCTTCAAAGAATTTTAGAGCTGGGTGAAGCTCATAAGCCTACAAATGAGAGTGGCAAACATCTTATGCTAGCTATCAAACACTACTTCAATCCTATCAAATATGTGGTCATGAATATCAAACCACTCAAGTCTCACTCTCCATTTGTATCTTGGTCCTATAATGCTAATTTGGATGAATTCACTTTGGTTGATGTAAAGAAGCAGCAGATGAGATGTTCAAGAAAAGCTATCTACAAAATGCCACATAAAGACATCAAGACTCTGTCTGAACTTCCATTGAATAATCCCAGCAAGGATCAAAGAGGCTATGAGGTGGAAAGAATAGTCAGTCATATGCAAAAGCTTCAGCAACAAAGGGACTAGAAGAATTTTGGTAGCATCAGTCTAGGGGGAGTTTGTAGAACCAAAGACTGATTGTTACAAAATTATTCTAAGTACAAATGCTGCTGATAGGCTTATCAGCAGCATTCAGCACAAGTTGCTGCTGATAGGCTTATCAGCAGCATTCAGCACAAGTTGCTGCTGATAGGCTTATCAGCAGCATTCAGCACAAGTTGCTGCTGACAGGCTTATCATCAGCGGTCATCCATGTTTGCTGCTGATAGGCTTACCAGCAGCAACGTTCACTCTTTGCAGCTGATAGCTCTATTCACTGAAAACCAAACGCTGCAGCTGACTATCCAGGCCATGCGTCTCTGACACCTTTCTGCAAAAGCAACTGACATACTCAAAGCAGAAGGAACCGCTATGGTCAACCAATGACGGACAACAATACACTTCTCCAAGCATGCAAACAATCATGAATAAAGAAAACGTTTCAGTAAAGTTAACTAGATTAGCCTTTACGTGTAATGTAAATTAATAAACAGGATCAACGGCTTGTGTTCGATCTGATCCTTAGAATCAAGGGTCTGTCTTGATTCTAAGTTACTATAAATACTGAGTTGCCACTTCATTGTAAGTGTGCTTGTAGTGCTTGTCATACTTATTCATTGAGTTTCTCACTTGTAATCTTTGCATTCACAAAAGCTTAATACAACAGTGTTTATCAGTATTCTTTGTGTTTACTTGATTATAAATTGTGTAGTTGATTTTGTTTCCGCCAACCTCAACTAAGAACAGAACCATCTTGTATTCTCACGATCCTACAATTCCTTACTTGCTAAAATTCATGACTTATTAGACTATACTTAAATAATAAATTAAATAAACAATATCCCTACCTATACCTTAAAGCCTCATAACCTTCTTACCTATCTCTCTATCATCATCTTCTTAGCAGGTGGAAACTTCATGGATCTAAATCTATAAAAATTTATGTAATTCCTCGTCAAGGCTTTTAAACTTTGTTAATTATTTGAGGACACGTGCAATCTGGAAGGGTGACACCTGTATTCTGGGTTTTCTGTCTAGGAAATCATTTCGTATAAATCCCGATCAACCGAGGGACCCGTATGCTTTCCTTGGAATTTCTGGGATGAGTGTTTACTTATAGGCTAAAGCATGTCTCCTTGAAAATTTTATGAGTTTAATTAACCTTAATGTGTCATAGTATTCAAGTGATTTTATCACTATTTGAGTACAATCCAAAGTATGATTAACTATTTTATTTGCTATCTTATCCTTTTAAATCCAAATAACTTTCATAAGTTCTTACATCTTTTCTTGTTTTGTACAAATCTGTAGAATGCCTCCCTGTCGTGCTACCGTGACCAACAACAACATCGATATTGCTACCATCCTTGCACAACTTGTAAATCAACTCACTTAAGCTAATGGGGCCGCCAATGGTAACCATGGAGCTAATGGGGGTGGTGGTGCCAACCCACCACAATGCACCTTCAAACCCTTCAACTCATGCAATCCTCTTAAATACTATGGTAACGAGGGAGCCACAGGACTCCTTCAATGGTTCGAAAGTATTGAGGGCACCTTTCTCAATAGTGACTGCCCCAATAACCTTAGTGTTCGTCATGCCACAAGTGTCTTTCAAAAACGGGCACTCACGTGGTGGAATGGGGAAATGAGAACTAGAGGCATGGAGGTAGCAATGGCCTTACTGTGGGATGAGGTTAAGAGACTAATGACTGAAGAGTTCTGTCCTCGGAATGAGGTGAAGAAACTGGTAGCTGAGGTTTGGGATCTTGCCCAAGATAGTGGTGAGAGTCTGGCTTATACGACTCGGTTCCATGAGATGAGTCTCCTTGTGCCCCATATGGTCACACCCTTATCCCGCTGCATTGAGAAGTACATTGGTGGATTACCTAGGCAGATTCAGGATACTGTCTTAGGAAAAATCCCGCAACACTCGAAGATGCTATTCGCCTATCTGTTACTTTAACCGATAACCATGTGAAAGCAGGGACTCTGACTAGAAAAGGTACCAAGAAAGCTCCCGACACCACAACCCCTCCTACACACGTCAAAGAAGCCAAAACTGAACCCTACCACAATAATAAGAAAAGAAAAGCTAGGAATTTTGCTTTGGTCACTCCTGCTATCCCTGTTAACCAAGCTGCGCCTATGGTTCAAGCACCAACCAAAAAGCCATATGTTGGGATCTACCCACTCTGTGCCACATGCAATTATCACCATCTCCAAAACATTCCATGTCACCTTTGCACTTACTGTGGGAAATATGACCATACAGTCAATGTTTGTAGAGCCAAAGCAGTTGCAGGCCAAGTCAACCCACCAAACCGAACCAACCCCCAAGTGGCTAATCAAGGTGTTCCCGCTATTGCAAATGGGCGTGCTTGTTATGAATGTGGTAACCCAAATCATTTCCGTTATCAGTGCCCAAGGTTAATCAATGCTAGACAAGGTAGAGATCGTGGGCGTGCTTTCAACATAAACGCCAATGAAGCTCAAGCCAACAATGATGTGGTCAACGGTACGTTCCTTGTTAATAGTCAATATGCCTCCATTTTATTTGATACCGGTGCAGATAAGAGTTTTGTGTCACTTAACTTTGAACCATTACTTGCAAAAACATGATCCAAACTAGAGAAAACCTTCTCTGTCAAAGTAGCAAATGGTGACTCTCTTACAATTGACTCCGTTATCCACGACTGCTCTCTAGAACTTAATGATCATACATTTCCAATCAACCTTGTGCCAATGCCACTAGGAAGTTTTGATATCATCATAGGCATGGATTGGCTGTCAAATCACCATGCCGAAGTCATCTGTTATGAGAAGTACATCCGAATAACCCTTCCGTCGGGAGAAACGTTAAAATTCTTTGGTGAGAAACCTTGCAAGGGACTCAAGTTAATGTCATACACTACCGCCCAAAAGTATAGCCTTCTTAGCCCATGTTGTTCAAAGGGATGTCAAAGAGAAGAGTATCCAAGACATTCCCATCATTCGGGATTTTCCCAAAGTATTCCCCGAAGATCTATCCGGTCTACCACCCATGTGACAAGTAGAATTTCGCATTAATCTTGTGCCCGGAGCTAACCCCGTGGCTAGAGCTCCTTACCGTCTTGCGCCTTCTGAAATGCAAGAACTTGCATGTCAACTCCAAGAGCTCTCCGACAAGGGCTTCATCCGTCCAAGTCATTCACCGTGGGGTGCACCCGTCTTATTCGTCAAGAAGAAGGATGGATCATTCCACATGTGTATTGACTACCGCGAACTCAACAAGCTTACCATCAAGAACCGTTACCCTTTGCCTAGGATTGATGACCTCTTCGATCAACTTCAAGGCTCTACTTGCTTATCGAAGATTGATCTTCGATCTGGTTATCACTAACTCCGTGTACATGAGGAAGATATTCCAAAGATTTCTTTCCGAACAAGGTATGGTCACTACGAGTTCATGGTCATGCCTTTTGGACTAACCAATATACCCGCGGTCTTCATGGACCTCATGAATCGTGTGTGCAAACCGTACCTTGATAAATTTGTGATCGTCTTCATTGATGATATCTTAATCTACTCCAAGACTAAATCCGATCATGAGCAACACCTTAGGTTGGTTTTGGACCTCTTAAGGAAGGAACAACTATATGCCAAATTCTCCAAATGTGAGTTTTGGCTAAAGGAGGTTCAATTCCTGGGTTATATCATCAACGAAAATGGAATTCATGTTGACCCTGCTAAGATCGAAGTTGTTAAGAATTGGAATGACCCGAAAACCCCCACCGAAGTTTGTTCATTTCTAGGTCTTACGGGATATCATCGTCGTTTCATTTCAAATTTCTCTAAGATTGCTGTTCCTCTCACCGCTTTGACCCACACGGGTAAAACTTATGAATGGGGACCAAAGCAAGAAGAAGCTTTCCAAACTCTCAAGCAAAAGTTGTGCAATGCTCCTATTTTGACTCTCCCTGATGGGAATGATGATCTAATTGTCTACTGTGATGCTTCCAACCAAGGTCTCGGTTGTGTCCTCATGCAACGAGGCAAAGTAATCGGTTATGCATCAAGGCAACTTAAGATTCATGAGAAGAATTATACGACGCACGGCCTCGAGTTGGGTGCGGTCGTATTCGCATTGAAGATTTGGAGACATTACCTCTATGGCACAAAATGTGTGGTGTTCACCGACCACAAAAGTCTCCAATACATCTTCACCCAAAATGAACTCAATATGAGGCAACGACGTTGGGTTGAACTCCTTAACGACTATGACTTTGAGATTCGTTGCCATCCCGGCAAAGTGAATGTTGTAGCCGACGCTTTGAGTCGAAAGGCCCATGTCATGCTTCATTGTGTCCGAATTCAAACCAATATTCAAAATCACATCTTAGAAGCTTAACGCGTCTCCGTCACCGAGGGTAACATGTACGAGGAAATGTTGTGTGGTGTTGAACTCCAACTTGAACCAAAACCCAATGACTTACTTTATTACTTGAACCGTATTTGGGTTCCCGATCGCGATGATCTCTGTACATTTCTCATGAACGAGGCTCACAAGACTCGTTATTCTATTCATCCTGGTGCGGATAAAATGTACCAAGATCTTCGCCAACAATATTGGTGGCCCGGTATGAAGGAAGACATTGCTCTCTATGTTGCCAAATGTCTAACTTGCTCCAAGGTCAAAGCCGAACACCAACGTCCTTCCGGTTTGCTTGAACAACCAGAAATTCCCGTGTGGAAATGGGAAAATTTAGCTATGGAATTCATTACCAAACTCCCTCGCACCTCAAGTGGTTATGATAGCATCTGGGTGATCATTGACCGCCTCACAAAATTTGCTCATTTCTTGCCTATCCGTGAAGACTATCGGGTTGAGAAATTGGCCCGAATTTACATTGACGAAATTGTGAGCCGTCACGGTGTTCCCTTAAACATAATATCGGATAGAGATGCTCGGTTCACCTCCCGTTTCTGGCAATCTCTCCAAACTGCTCTTGGCACACGATTGAATTTAAGCACGGCTTACCATCCCCAGACTGATGGTCAGACCGAGCGTACAATTCAAACTCTGGAGGACATGCTTATAGCAAGCGTAATTGATTTTGGTGGCAATTGGGATTCACATTTATCCCTAATTGAGTTCTCTTACAATAATAGCTACCAAACAATTATCAACATGGCACTATTTGAAGCTCTCTATGGTCGTAAGTGTCGTTCTCCTATCTGTTGGAACGAGATTGGTGAAGCACAAATCACCGGTCCCGTGCTAATTCAATAAACATCCGACAAAATTATCCAAATCCGTGACAACATTCGAGTAGCAAGGAGTCGGCAAAAGAGCTATGCCGACAAACGGCGAAAACCCTTAGAATTCCAAGTCGGTAACCTTGTCCTTCTAAAGGTGTCTCCGTGGAAGGGTGTGATCCGTTTTGGAAAGAAAGGCAAGTTAGCACCTCGCTATGTGGGTCCATTCAAGATCCTTGAAAGGATTGGGAAAGTGGCTTACAAACTCGAGTTACCTCCATCACTTGGAAATGTGCATCCTACATTTCACGTGTCTAATCTGAAGAAATGCCTTGCTGATGAAAATCTCCATATACCTCTTGACGACGTGCGCATTGACGAAACGATGCACATTATCAAAGTTCGTTGGGAATCAAAACGTGGTCCTGAGTTTACATGGGAACATGAGGACCAAATGAAGCTCAAGTACCCCCACCTCTTTGCTGATGCAGTCGCCCCAGCTTACTAAATTTCGGTACGAAATTCCCTCAACATGGGGATACTGTAACATTTCTGATTTTATTATCGGTATTTTTCATTCAATGTAACACATTTCAAATCCAATTCTAGTACACTGATTTATTCTATTCGTACCAACTATTAAATGCTAGGTTCCAATACAAAACCACGAGTTTTACACGGGTATATTCTATTAGAATCCTATATATGTAAATATTTATATAAATGTGTCAAAGATGAAGTTGCAAGGGCTGATTTCGTAAATAACCAGAAACCCTAGTCACGCCTTGTTTTGGGCACGGTCGCGCCAAGTTCCTTGGCACGGTTGCGCCTCTTATTGGCACGGTCGCGCCTCACGTTAGTTGAAACGTAAATGCAGCCTTTAATTGCAGAATCGTTCGATTTCGTAACCGTTCCACACGTTTCTACCATTAACGAACCCAATTAAGATTTTAATCACTGTATTTACGACGAATTAATCTAATTATGCCAATTCATCTCGTAACCGTCGATCATTTTCATGTATCCATCGATTTCAACCATTTTGACCATAATCCTCCCAAGCAAACACACCGTACGCTTTATTCGATCCTCTCTGAAGCTCCTGAACACGTTGATTTAGCCGGAGTTGCAGCAAAAGACACCGGAGATCAAACCCATCGTCGTCGGAACAAGTTCTAACCATACGCTATCAATACGTTATCCTTTCTGGTAATTGAAACCTCCTACACTTTCGTTTCAGTCTATAGATCAAAAGCCCCAACCTGATTTGGGCTTGCAGTAGCGATTATAACATGAACCCGAAACTAGGGTTCAGGCGTTTACAGTTTAATCGAACACCATTCTAGACCCAATTATAATTCAATTAATTTATATGGTTAGATTCGCAACTGGTTACACATCAAAAGCCCTATATTTATTTATCAATCATCATGGAATTTGTCAAGATCCGTAACCTAGGGTTCTTACGAAAATGGTTTAACCGAATCCTAGTTTAGACATGTTTTAAATCCAATTAACCTATACCTATAAACTCGTAATCACCTAATTGATGAAAGCCCTATGATTTCCAATGTTAATTTTATAAGAATCAAACAATTTTGTCTCTGAACTTGACCGGACACGGTCGCGCTAATCATCTAGCGCGGTCGTGCTATTCCAAGACACGATCGAGCCTCTTGGCTAGACCTCGTCGTGCCTCAGAACCCTAGACACGGTCGTGCCTGGCCCAGACACGGTCGTGCCTAGTGATCAGCCTTGTTGTGTCCTCTGTTTGATCAATGCGGTCACGCCTCGACCAGCACGGTCGCGCCCGTGATCTTAACACGGTCGTGCCTTGTCTTAGGCATGGTCGTGTGTGAAAAAACCTTTGTCATATTGTTGGATTTATATCCTTAGTTTTAAAACAATAAGTACTTATATTTAAATTAATTTCCAAATAAAAACAATTGATTTTATAAAATTATAAAGTATTAACTTTATTTAAAACGATCAAATACTCATTTCTAAATGATAAATAAATAAATAAAAGTTATCTATTATAACCTACAAAGTTAAATGTATATTTATCATTAAACTCTACACATAAATATTATTTACACAACTCCATATTTACGCATCTTTATAAAAATAGGGTAAAAATTATTTAATTTATATGTAAACAAAATTGGTTATTTAGGCTATACCTAAATACACCGAATAACTACGTTATTTTGTAACTAGAATAACTAAGTCACAATTATTTGATTTAGTTATTCAAATCCAAACCCTAATTTAAAAATATTTTAAAAACTATTCATTTCAAATTGTTTTCATTTTACTCAACATCTACACAACCCTTTTTCATAATTCCACACGAACTCATTATATAATTCCTCATACTCATATCCATTGAAACCCTAGACTTTGATTTATACATTTTATTAATGTTCATACGCATTACACTTTAGTTTAACGTTGTGCGTCACAAGGATCACGTTACTACCTAGTCTCTCGTGTTAGCTACACCTTTGAATCAAGTGAGTATTACATAGCCCCTTTTACTCTTTTACACTTTTTGGGGTGAAACATGAACTCTATACAAACAGTTGCTTACATTTACAGAAACTACACAAATACAAATCCTCTTTACATTCATGTGTGCAAATTTGAGCTTTATGTTTGAGTGCTAGGTGTGTTAACTTTTGTGTGCAATATGTGCAATCATTAACTATTCAAGCCGACGGTTAACAATGATATTTCTATTGAGTCTGACAAACCCACCCAGATTGGGGTGATTGTTACCGACAACACAATTTGCAACATAGTTACAAAGGTTTGATTATACTTTGGTTACACAATAGCTGCTCCCCATAAATGTCTTATTTTATCATGTTGTATAAGGATTTGATTATTTACATCTATACACTATCTATGTATACACCTGTGTATGCTCACCAACTTTTTAGTTCACTTTATTTTATTCATGTTTCATGTGCTAATGTGTGAGTTTGATCAAGACATGCTACACATAGGCTTTGGACTTAGTTAAATTTAAATAAAGAATACTATGTATTTCATTTATGTACTTTCTTGAATTTGGTGGTGTTTGGAATGTTTGATATGAAATTGATGATTAAATATTGAAATCTAGTCAACCTTGTGCTCATGAACAGTCTACATGTCCCGCCCCGACGTTTCTGTCGTCGGTTGGGGTGTGACAGGAATACCCGTGACTAGGTGGAGAAACAAGTAACACAATGTAAACCGACAACGAAATCACTTTCAAACTTCGTCTATTATAAACTTGAAGGTTACAGAGAGAATACAATTGAGTGCATATGACTGCGTATATAACTTCTGTTAAACTTGCCTATTTATACTAGACCTGGTCTCTGCAGGGCAAACTACTTATCCGTACTTAGCTACTACGCAGAGAGTTCTTGCGTACTTGCTAAGTACGCAGGAGATAACTCCTGCGCACATGCGAAGTGCGCAAAACACTTAGAGAATTTAGACAACGAGTACATACAATAGTAAATACAACTCGATAACTAATACATACAAATACTAAGATATAAAGACTAATACATACAAGACAAGTACAAAAGCTAAGACAATATCCAGAGTGTTTGTCACAGAAAAGTGCTTCAACAGATTTGAATCGAGATCTAATCCATGACCAAACTTTCTCATCGTCTTGTCGGAAATGTATGAGCTTACTAGCCAACTTTAAGAAGATGAATCATTTCTCATGGGCAATGACTATCCATATTAACATCGACGAATTTGAAATTTTGAAACTCGACTACCTACATTATACATGAACACCGAGCGACACGCTTGTCCATGAAGCTCGACCACCTACGAAATTCGATTGTTTACATTACTCATGAGATTCGATTATTTACGATTAATTGTTCACATTATCCATAAGACTCAATTGTTTATATTATACCTTAAACTCGATTGCTTGCAATTGATTGTTTACATTATACATGAGGCATGATTATTCATTTTATCCATGAAAGTTGATTGTTATAAGAAGTTTGACTTTTGTACACTATCTAGGAAAATTTATTACACTAATCGTTTGTTAGCCTGATATGATCCTCTATTCATGATTTTGATAAAAAAAGAAAGTGACTATAAATAGTTCTCGTATATTCTAATATGTATCTTGTATGTTCCTTCTCTTATTTAGAAAAACAACAATAAGATTTTCGGTTTTTTTCATCTTAAACATTGAAAAATAGAAAAAGAAAAAAGTTTACGTATAGTTTATCAAAACAAGGAAAAATCAAAAATATTTTAGTTATAACTTCCCTGTAACGTCTATGAACAACATAGGATTGAACAAGCATATTGGGTTCGCCTTCTGATCAGATTTACTTCATAAAATATTAGTTGTGATTGAGCTGACAATTTGTTTATGCATACTTACTAAGTACACAAGAGTTAAGTCCTGCGTACTTAGCTTGTACGCAGAACTTGTCATGCGTAGTTACTAAGTACGCAGGAGTAACTTCCTGCGCACTTAGGTCGCACTTAGTTAAGTACGCAAGGATTGTTGAGTCTGAGTATATAAACGGGTGTTAACCATATTTCATCAGTTCAGTCATCTTCACTCGTTCATACACTCAGTCGATACTCCCTGCTCATAACACTCCAAATTTCGTGTGTTCCAAAACCGATTTTCGCCCCATTTCCTGTTGTAGAATCATCCTAACATCATTTGGTGAGAATCTTAGCTCAAATCATCCATTAAATCTTTCGTTTTTGACAGATTTGTGTTCTTGACGACTAGGGTTTTGATGACCAAATTTCTTGGATATCTCGGTGTTTTGAAGTAAAACTAACCTTCAATACATGTTTCTAATCATCATTCTACTCAAATGGGTACAAATTTCTTCATTAAAATGTTTGATTTTGAAATTTTGATCCACGGTGTGCCGTAAGTTAGCGACGGCCATGGGTTGATCAATTTGGATGTGCTTTGGTTTGACATTGGTCTTGATCTTGGTTCTATTGGTCTTATGTTTTTCGATACTATGGTGACCAAAATAATCAACCAAAACACTAATTCTCGAGAATTTCGATTTTGAAAAACGGCAAACTCTTCTGTTCATGCGTACTTGCTAAGTTCACAAGAGCAACCTTCATGCGTATTTAGCTAGTACGCGAGGGAAATTTCCTGCATACTAGCCTAGTACGCAAGAAGAGGTTTTTGGAATATTTTCTAAGCCTGGAATTCTTGAATTATGTGTTCGTGATATTCCAATTAATGTATGCTTTATTCTAATGATCGTATCTATTCTTATCTTGTTTATTGTGTGTTCTTGCAGGTATGGCTCGTGCGTTTACTGATGAATTCAACTTGTTGGCACTTACAAATCCTGAATGGAAAGTGTAAGTCCCAGCGGGTCTGATGATCGATCTCTGCTGTAAAACACGTGATACATATACGTAGTGCGGAATCCTAATGCATACGTACGTCTCGAATACTCACGCACACTATAGAATCACACACAAGACAAGATATCATAAAAAGCTTCTTGTATTCAATCTGTAAACAGCACACACACAGTAGTTCCCGAGATACAGAATATTACAAATGAGAACAACTACTGCACTATTTATAGACAATACAACTGGATCAGGCGAACTTATCATGTTCGCCAACTTTAGTTCAGGCGAATTTGTTAAGTTCGCCTAAACTAGATCAGGCGAACATGTTAAGTTCACCTGTGCAAACTTAAACTAATACAAGACAAAAACATACAAAACATTAAACATACAGACTAATCTAATACAAGGTTTATTGTTACATAACATGCTCCAACAGACTCCCCCTTGACAACAGCTTGGTCTTTATCTTCAAGTCTTTTTCTTCCAATTCTTCGGTAATGAGCTCCCTGCATAAATCCTGTGTTTAAAACACACATACAACACCTTCTTGTACTGTAATGCCTGCTCTCTACTTTCGTTTGTATACATGATCTCTCTATGTTTTAGCATCTTCTGATCAGACCTTGAGAAGTTAACAAGGTTAGCATCAAAAAATTTTACTATAACCTTGCCACTCATGTCTTCTATCACTGCTTAACCCGTATAGACATCCACGTACCACCATTTAAGCTCATGCAAGCAATCATAGGTAATCAGTTTCAAAGGAATCTTTGGTACTGATCTCACAGGCTTGAACTTGTATCTCCAAATCACCTTTTGAGTAACTGGATCAACTTCTTTTATCCTCTTGCCCTGTTGAGGTTTCTGGGGCTTAGTTGATAACCCATTGACTTCACATCTTGGTAAAGAGTTAAAGTATTTTAGCCTCGACTTCAAATACTAAACTCCGTCTGATCTTTTCAAAGCAAATAGCTTGAACTCAGCTTCATAGAACCAACTTATTATCCTGCCAGAGCATCTCTCATTGTTTACATATCTCTGTTTCTGTATAGGAGCAACCGGAGAAACTAGAAACTTAGTTCTCCAACTCTTAACCATCTTTGCCCACTGTGACTTCGTCATTTCTGTATTCTTATACATTTCAGTGTCTTTAGGCAAGCTCTCAGCAGTATCAGGGTTTTGTTTCTCCAGATTAGGATCAGACTCTTCAGATTCTGCAACTCCTTCTGACTCATCTTGAGGAATCACATATTCATCAAAGACATCTGTGTCAACTAATCTATCACACCCTTCATAAACAACTTTATGTTTGTCACTCTCCACCTTCACTTCAACAATCTGTCCTTCTTCTAATTCCTCCTCACCTATATCCTCATCATCTAACAAATCATGCAAGTCTAACAAGCATTCAATTTTATCAGCTTCATCAACGTCAGAATCTTCAAAAAACATTGAATTATCTAACATATCAGCATCATTCTCAGCATCATTATCACCACTAGTCATCATATTGGCTTCAATAATAGTCTCCGACTCCCCCTAAGTTAATGACGGGTTAGTATCAGTGTGTTGACGCTAAACCAAACCATCACCAGCATCTGGTTCGTCATCATCATCTAGCTTCTTCTGAACACCAATACTGTGACAAGCAGATATATTAGCTTGGACCTTCTCCCCTTAAGCGTCAAGACGCTCTATTAACTGCCTAACAAGGATCTGCATCTCTGCAAGCACCTTGTTTTGATCATTTAAAGTCTGAGCAGGTTGGGCTTATTTGTTAATCATATCATCCACCTGAGATTGTAACCCTAAAACCTGCATTTCTGAGGCGTGTATTCTTTCATCACGACCATCTCTAATAGATGGACCCGCCTCATCTTGTGTTTTGGATACAGTAGGAGTCACTTGAGGAGTATTAGATTGTGAAGGATTAGAAGTTATAATCAAAGAATCTACAAACTCTCTATCTTCCTGTGCAGATTTAGCAGTGTGTATAGCCGAAACCATCAATTTAGATCCTTTAGCTGCAGGAGCTTCATCATCATTAGAACTAGAAGAATTGTCCTGTACTTTTCTTTTTCCAGGTACTCAATCAGGAGGAGGACCCCTTACAGACTTGCGTCTTGAAAGTTTAACTTTCTTTTTGCCGAGAGACTTCTGACGTTTGTCATAGACTTTCTTAGGAACCGTAGGCAGTTTAGCTAACTGAGCATAGTGCTCAGGACTAAAATCCTGGGAACGCTCTTCATCATCGTCAGATTCACCAGATCCAGATGAACTGGTGCTAGTCCTTTCAACCTCTACATTTTCATCTTGAGACTTATGCAAAGTTTAAATCAATCTCCAGGATGAAGCTATCTTAATTAGCACAAGAAAAGAAATAGATCCCGAAGGATATATGGAATCATAATGATTCAAGATGCTTGGCTTTGGATGAAATATCATGATTCATAGTAACAGAATAATGATCAAGGAATCGATTGATTTAATGACATAAGGTAGAGTGATCCAACTGTTATCTGGATATATTCAATGGACTCAAGATATTGATCCAAGGGCTAGTATATGTTCCAACAAATGTTGTCAAAAACATATCTTAGTCCAACTTCACATTGCATGTTTTTCGGGGAATGGGTAGTGAAGTGAACTGAAACATTGTGCTAATCAATATAGTTCGATATTGGTCTCATGAAATACTTGAAGTCTCATATTCTTTATTTGATAATGATCTTTTAACACACACACCCGGCATACCATGGGTTCAAATCACAATTGTGACATAGACCATTATGTTTTCACACTACTAATGGACTAAAAACGCTTCTAGCCTACTGACAATTCAAATTACATGCAAATATTCAAATTAAAATTATATACAGCAATGTCAGGCAGTCATGAAACTATCATTTCCTGTTTATGCAGACTAAGAAGTTTAGATCAAATTATATGAACACAAACATAAATACAGACACCAGGTAGTCATTCTATGGTCATGTGTATGTGATCACCTACTGCTGTACTATCATTTCTTCTTTAACCTCAGGCAATGTCGATTTTATCTTTTTCAAATTTGTTTAGGTTTTTCAGAAAGCAAGTAAAACTAATGAAGAATAAAGCATAAAACTATTTATTTTAAATAATTTAGAAAACTAAAAGAAAAACTTCCATGAAAAACCTTTTGAAAAACTTTGTCATGTTGTATTAAGCATACCAATAATTTGAGTAAGAAATTCAAACCGTGAACGATCGAATGCTTTGGTAAACAAATCAGCAAAGTTGTCATCCGTATGAACTTTAACCAATTCAATCAGTCTTTTCTCTGCACAGTCATGAATGAAATGATGTCTAATTTCAATGTGCTTCGTCTTTGAATGTTTCACATGATTAGTTGTGATTGACATGGTGGCTGTGTTATCAATCATTATTGGTGTCCATGTGAAGTTCAAACCATAATCCCTCAACTGCTGTTGAATCCATAGGATTTGGGAACAACAACTGGCTGCTGCAATGTATTCTGCCTCACACGTTGAAATTGCAACTGAGGTTTGCTTTTTGCATTGCTAGGACACAAGCCTATTCCCTAAGAATTGACAACCACCAGACGTTGATTTTCTGTCCAGACCGCAACCTCTATAATCTGAATCTGTAAAAGTTATAAACTCAAAGTCAGAATTAATTGGATACCATAATCCCAACCTTGGTTTACCCTTTAAGTATCGAAAGAACCGCTTTACAACAATCATATGAGATTCCATGGTTTAGACTGAAATCTTGAGCACAAGCATACTGCAAACATAATATCCGGACGTGACGCTGTCAAATACATTAAAGACCCGATCATTCCTCTATATAATCTACAATCCACCTGTTTCCTTTTCAGGTCAGAATCTAGTTTAGGATTAACTGGAATTAGAGTGTTGAAAGCTGAAGCATTTTCCATATCAGACTTCTTGAGAATATCAGCAAAATATTTTGTTTGATGTATGTAACAACCATCTTCCTTTTGATCAACTTGAATACCCAAAAAGAATGATAATTCTCCCATGCTGCTCATCTCGAATTTCAACATCATCACTCTTTCAAAGTCTTTACACATATCGACATTCGTCGATCCAAAGATTATGTCATCCACATAGATTTGAACAAGTAATATATCTCCCCCTGCTTTTCTGATGAAAAGGGTAGAATCAATTTGGCCACGCTCAAATCTATTCTCAAGTAGTTGCACCGACAAAGTTTCGTACCATGCACGAGGAGCCTGATGAAGACCATACAACGCTTTCTCAAATTTAAATACCTTCTCAGGATACTCGGGATCTTCAAAACTAGGCGGCTGTTTCACATACACCTCTTCCTTTACCTTTCCATACAGAAAAGCACTTTTGACATCCAACTGAAAAACTTTGAAACCTTTGAAAGAAGCATATGCAAGAAACAAACATATTGCCTCAATCCTCGCAACTGGAGCGTAAACTTCGGTGTAATAAACTCCCTCTTGCTGATTAAAACCTTGGACAACAAGTCTTGCCTTATTACGTACCACAACACCATGATCATCACGTTTGCATTTGAATACCCACTTTGTGCCAATAGATCTTGAGCCTTTGGGTAATTCAACTAAATCCCAAACACGTAATTTATCAAATTGAGCCAATTCTTCTTGCTTGGCCTCAATCCAACAATCATCATCTAAAGCCTCGACCATATTCTTAGGTTCTGTGTGGGAAATATAGCAAGCATGCAAACATGGCTCCAAGATACCTGTATCCATAATCTGAGCATATAAACATGAATTTTCTGCAAGTTACGATGCCTCATTTGAACACTCGTATGCAAATCTGTTAGGACATAGATTGAATGACAAAAGCTTTGTAATAGTTTAGGTCTTATTTTCTTTATGTTTTTGTATGTAATTGTTTAGATTTGTCTAAGTATAAATACAAGTTCTGCTAGAGGCGAACTTGATAATTTCGCCTGGTCTAGTAGAGGCGAACTTGTTAAGTTCGCCTAAGCATCTTTGAAGAGAACTTGTTAAGTTTGCCTATTGCAGAACATGTGTCTATAAATATAGAGTTTGCAGAGTCTGTTCTGTACATGTAAGATAGATTGAACAATCAAGTATTCTGTAAACTCTGTTTGGTGATATAAAAGAGAAAGTTTATTTACCTGCTGTTTCTATTGTTGATTGATAAACAAAACGTTAATACGGTAGGATTCCGCACTCCGCGTTAACGATACGTCCTATCATGAGATCTATCTGACATGAGTTATGTGGACCTACAAGTGGTATCAGAGCCTTTGCTCATGATTTGCGTTTGATTCTTGGTGATTAGAGACGTTTTTATGTACAATTTGACAAGAAAATGGGCATTTTTGTATCCATGGAGTTTTCAAGTTCTTGAAACTGATTTTTCTGCTGAATTCATGAATTTGAGGTTGATTTTGGTGAAATTGATCCGATAGAAGTGTTATAATTCATGAAATACTAAATCGTACGGTCCAATTTCTTCAAATTCCTTCTAATCTGTGAGAAATGATGATTTTTGGTGTTGTTTTTCGTGTTTAGGTTAAAGTTCTTGCTGAGTTTGTTTCAGCTGTTTTAGGCGAACTTGCTGAAAGTTGTTGCAGGCGAACTTAGCAAGCGAACTTATTAAGTTCACTTCTCTCAGTTTAAGCGAACTTAGTATGCGAACTTATTAGTAAGCGAACTTATTGGATTTCTTGGGTAAGCGAACTTCTCAAGTTCGCTTGATATTCAAATTTGCTTGTTTGGCTGAAGCGAACTTATTATCTTCGCCTAAGGGAGTTTTGTGTTCAACACTTGGAAATCTTTTTCTGAAAATGGCAAATATGGTGCAAGTGACTAATATGTTGAATTACGACAACGAGATTGGTACATCTCAGAAACCACCCAAATTGTTAAGTCTTGCAGATTATTCCAACTGGAAAGATCGGTTTGATCAGTTCGTATCTTTTACTGATACAAGTTTATGGATTCCAATTTTGGAAGGTTATACGCATCCGACATACACTTGGATGGGAAAGGATGATGTTCCAAAATCAGTATCTGCGTTAACCATAGAAGAAAAACTATTGTTTGATAGAGAAAAGAAGGCAATGGACAGTATCTCAATGTCTCTTCCTAAAGAAATTTATCACAGCTTTAAACAATTCAGAACTTCTCAAGAATTATGGGAGGCGTTGCAAAAGAGGTGTGAAGGTAGTTTGGATGTTAAGAAAAGCCAAAAAGAATTACTAAAGAAGCAGTTCTTAGTATTCAAGCACTTTCAAAATGAATATTTAGATGATCTTGCAACGAGATTCTATCATTTGCTAAGTGAGTTGTCAAGTGTTTTAGTGGTTTATGAGACTGAATAGATAAATGATAAGTTTTGGGGGCATTACCATCTAAATTTGATGTGTATACGGTTTTGATTAAAGAAAATGTCAAGTATAAAACTATGTCTCTTGAAGAGGTTCTTCGGAAGATTCAATCACATGATTTGAATATGAAGAAGAAGCAAACCAATATGGAGCGTATTCAAGATCCTTCAATGTATTTTTCTAAGTCTTCTGGTAAAACTGGTACATGTGTGGCGTTCTTTTCTGGTGATACTCAAGATGTTTCTCATGATCATTGTTCTGGGGTTCCAAGTCATTCAGGTTTCTCTGCAAATATGAATTCTTCATCATCTGGAACACATAGTTTGAATCAAAGAGTTGCTGATGATTATCTAGCAATGTTTTCTTCTTTTATGGCTTCTTATAAAAATTTTATTGGAGGAAAGATTCATGATCCAGAGTTTATTGAAGAAGATTTCAGACAGATTGATCTTGTTGATCTAGAAGAGATGAACATACAATGGAACATGGCTATGCTGATGCGACAAGCAAATGATTTTTTGAAGAAGACCGGAAGAAAGTATATTGGGTCTAACAGTCGTTCACGCATGAGATTTGATAAAACCAAAGTTCGTTGCTATAATTGTCAAGAGTATGGTCATTTTGCCAAAGAATGTGTGAAGTCGAAAGTTGAATTTGACTCCCAGAAGAAGCCTAATAACTTTCAAAATAATCGTAATCTGTCACATTGTTCTTCTATTTCTGGAAATTCTACTCATGCATCTGCATCATCTGCTTTGGTTGCTCAAAATGATGAAAATTGTGACTTGGGTATTCATCTTGAAGATTTGGTTGGTTCGGTAAGTCAAGCGTTTGTAGCTGAGATTCATTCTACTAAATCTGAAGAGTCAACTAATGATGATAGCTCAAGTGATGGTGAGAGTTTGCCAAGTGCTGATGAAGAAAGTGATCAAGTACAAAATGGTGAGACTGATATTGCATCTGGTGTATCTGAAGATGATATTGTTTTAACTCAAAATTCTTCTTATGATGCTGATTCTGAAAATATCCCGATTGCAAAAGTCTTCATGGCAGATATGCCAGATCCTTCAAAGGTAAAAGATTCTGTCTGTCACATTTATTGCTCAAATTGCATAAGTATAAAAGATAAAATGCAAAAAGTAATGGATGATAACACAAATTTAATTTGTGATATGAAATCGATGCAGTCAGTTAATCAAAAATTGAAAGATAATGATAAATTGGGTATAGATAGAATTGAGTCTTTGAAAAGAGATTTGAACTCTTTGGGATTGAAATATAAGGAACAAGCATATCATTTGGATATGGCTTATGCTGAGATTGAGAAGCGAAATGAAATTGTCGCTCAGAAGAACAAATAAATTTCTGATAAAGATTCTCAGGTGATCAAATTACATAGAAAGCTGGAAAACTTTGAAAATTCATCTGTAGTATTGGATTACTTTAATGCTAATGCTGATCCTACTAAAAGGGTTGCTGGGATTGGATTTGTTCCTTCACCATTCATTGCAAATTATGTGGTTGAACCAGAAATTATTCATGAAGAGGAAATTGATCCAAAAACAGTGTTGAAGGTGAATCCAGTAACTGGTGAAGATATGATCTATGATTCTGATTCTGAGGATGAGGTTTTTGATGATAATAAGGTTGAAGGCATTCCAAAGGAAGTGCAAATTGATGAACCAAAAGTAGTAAAGAATGTTACCCGTGATAGATGCATTTTAACAGAACCGGATGAGGTGAAAGTTGTTCAACCTAATCTTTCAAAAATGCTTCAATCAAATGGTTTTGTTGCTGGTGGTTATCAGAATAAGAATTCATTGACGGTGACTAAACAAGTTTTTGTTCCAAAGAAGCCAGTCAACTGTTCAGAAAAATCTTCTGAAGCTTGTTCATCAGACGGGTCATCAAATTAAAAAAAAACTCTTTATATCAGAAATCATCAAGATAGAAGAGTTTGTTTTCATTGTAATGAGGCTGGTCGTATTCAGATTCACTGTCCTTTTAAGAGTCAAGGCAAATTAAAGTGTGATCTCTCACAAAAACAAGTAGTGACGATTCTGAAAAGACAAACTAGGGAAAAGCCTACGTGTAGTGTTGAAAAGAATATGCCTTGTGAATCATTTGCTAAATCTTCAGGATTTAAGCAACATGATAAGCGTATTTTTAAACCTGTTGTTTTTCAAAAGAAGTTTGAAATTCCACATGTTGGAATTCCAAAAGAGTCTCAACCTGAGGTCAAACTTTCTAGACCACAAAGAAGAAGACGTAACAGAAAACTAAAGAAATTTTGGGAAATACCTGAATCTGATAATCATAAATCTAATAATGTTTTTCCAACAAATCATACTATGTCTTCTTTAAGAAGGTCTAATCTTAAATCTTATGTTCCAAAGGTTGATGACAATGTTGATTGTGAGTTGCTTGAAGTTGTTTATTTTGATCCATCTAGACGACCCAAGACCACAATGGCTTGGGTTCCAATTTCTAACTGATTTTCTTTGTTTATGTAGGGGCAACCAAGGAGGACTATCAACAATACATGGTATGTGGATAGTGGTTGTTCTCAACATATGACAGGGAATACTCGTTTGTTGGAAGATGTGATTAATATTGATGGTGGTTATGTATCTTTTGCTGGTAATAAAGGCGGGTACATAACTGGTCAGGGTACTTTAAAGAATGAAAAAGTCAAATTTGAGAAAGTGAACTATGTGGAGCAACTTGAACATAATCTTTTAAGTGTATCTCAAGTGTGTGAAAAGAAATTTTCATTTCATTTTAATGATTCTGAGTGTTATATCTTGAAACCGGACTTTGTGATTCCTGACGAATGGATTCTAATGAAGGCTCCAAGGAGAAATGACACATATGTCCTCGATATGAGTGTTGCTACTACTACGGATTCAATTCCTACTTGTTTACTCTCCAAGGCGTCTGAGTCAGATTCTATTTTGTGGCATAGGAAACTTGCTCACATGAATTATCAGAAAATGAATTATCTTGTGAAGAATGATCTAGTTTTTGGTGTTCCAAAAATGAAATTTTCAGTTCCTGATGACTGTATTCCTTGCAAGAAGGGGAAACAACACAAGAAGTCCCACAAATCTAAGACAAAGAATTCTATTGTAACTCCTTTGGAGCTACTGCATATGGATTTATTTGGAACGATTAGTATCAGGAGCATTGGTGGTAAATCTTACTGTCTGGTGGTAACAGATGATTTCTCTAGATTTTCATGGGTTAAGTTCCTTGCTTCTAAAGCCGAAACCATAGAGTTGGTACAATTCTTAATCATGGGTTTAGAGAATTTGTTCAAACAGAGAGTCAGAAGAATTAGGAGTGATAATGGCAGTGAATTTAAGAATAGCAAAATGGGGTTATTCTGTCTTCAAAAGGGAATTCATCATGAATTCAGTGCGCCATATGTACCTCAACAAAATGGTGTTGCTGAATGAAAGAACATGACTTTAGTTGAAACTGCACGTACGATGCTTGCTGATTCTAAGCTTGCAGTAACTTTTTGGGCTAAGGCTGTGAATACTGCGTGTCATGTTTTGAACAGAGTTTTGACCGTTAAGCGACACAACAAGACATGCTATGAGTTGCTTAATAATCGTAAGCCGAATCTGAAATATTTATTACCTTTTGGTAATCCATGCACCCTTTTGAAAGTTCTCGATGTCCCAACCAAGTTCAGTGCTAAGGCAATTGAAGGGATCTTTCTGGGGTATGTTGCTAATTCTATTACCAAGAGGGTTTATAACAAAGAGACTCGCCAAGTTGAAGAATGGTTTCATATTGACTGTTCTAATCGGTCTTAACCTCAAATGGTGATAGGACCAGACTGGGCTTTTGATTATGAGAATTTTTCAAGTCTTTTCATTTACCTTTTGATGTTTCTCCTGCGGAGGCTGCTGTTTTATATGACTCATGTCAAGATGAACAGAATAGTGGTTTTCTACCGACTGTAGTTCCACATTCATCTGTTCCTTCTACATCTGCTCCAGATCCTAATGCTGCTTCCTTCTACATCTGCTCTAGATCATAATGCTGCTTCTTGTTCAGGAGCACAAGAGTCTGATAGTGAAGATGAAAATGTTATTTTCCAAGATTCTTCTGCTGATCCGTTGATAGTTGATGAACCTTCTAATTTTTCACAGGATCAGAGGGAGATTCCTACAAATCTGGACTCGGGGATACCAGTTAATCAAGATCTGTCTTATCAATCTGATACAACTCAAGTTGATATGTTGCCAGTTCCTGAGGTTGCATCAACCAAGGAACTCAAAGCTCATCCGACTTCAAATATCATTGGGGATTTGCGTGATGGAGTGCAAACTTGTTCTACTCTTGATAACACTTGCTTATATACAGTTTTTAAAGAGACTGGTGTTTTTGATGTATGCTTACATTCCTGTTTTATTTCTCAGGTCGAACCAAAGAATGTCGAAATGGCGTTGAGTGATAACAATTGGATAGAGGCCATGCAGGAAGAACTTGCTCAGTTTGACAAACTTAAAGTTTAGAATCTTGTAGATCTTCCAAAGGGTGTGTATCCAATTGGTACGAAGTGGGTGTTTAAATGCAAGAAAGACGACCGCGGTGTTGTGGTGAGAAATAAGGCAAGATTAGTTGTACAAGGTTTCAATCAACAAGAGGGAATTGATTACACCGAGGTTTATGCACCTGTTGCTAGGCTTGAAGCTATAAGGTTGTTTCTTGATTTTGCTTCTTACAAAGGTTTTAAGGTGGTTCAATTAGATGTAAAAAGTGCTTTCTTATATGGTAAAGTCAAGGAGGAAGTTTATGTGTGTCAACCGCCGGGGTTTGAAGATCCAATTAATCAGTCCAATGTTTTCAAGCTTGATCAAGCTCCTCGAGCATGGTATGAAACGTTGTCTGCACATCTTCTAGAGAATGATTTTGTTCGTGGACATATTGACTCGACTTTATTCTTTAAGAAGGCAGGGGGAGAATACCTACTGGTACAGATATATGTAGTCGATATTATTTTTGGCTCTACAAATGAAGGGTTATGCAAAGAGTTTGAGTGTATTATGAAATAAAAGTTTGAGATGTCAGCTATGGGAGAGTTATCATTTTTCCTAGGTATTCAAGTTAATCAGAAGGAAGATGGTTTCTTTATTCATCAGTCCAAGTATATAAAGGACATCTTGAGCCGATTCAAGATGGAGGACTGTAGCCTAGATGATACTCCGATTCCGGTCAACCATAAATTGAATTCTGACCCCTATGGAAAAGAAGTTGATTGACGACTCTACCATGCAATGATTGGATCTCTCATGTACTTAACCGATTCAAGGCCAGATATAATGTTCGCTGTGTGTATTTGTTCCAGGTTCCAAGCAAACCCAAAAGAGTCTCATTTGATTGCGGTTAAAAGAATTTTTCGTTATCTAAAAGGAAAACAAAGATTGGGACTATGGTTTCCTCATGGTTCTAACTTTGAATTCAATGCTTACACTGATTCTGTGACATTTCAAAGATTTTCGTTGCGAAATTTATCGTGTAAATATTAGCATTTTATTTCAAAACATATACACGTATATTTAATCAAATTTATACAAATCGGTGTATTGGCAAATTTCAATTTAGATATTTTAATTTAAAAAATATATATATATATATATATTTGAAGGTTATAAACTATATAAATCATGTTATCAAATTAGATAATTTATATAAATAAATCAATGGTTTTCAATTTTATTAACCATTCAAAATGATTGATTTTAAATAAAAACATAAGTTTTATAGAATTCTATATGCTTAAGTTTTATTTGGTTTTATACAAATAGGTATCTTATTTTATGGATTTAAACTAATTAGAAATTTATAAATTTTAAAACTAATATAAAATTTTATATAAAAATCTAAGTAAAAAAAAAAAAAAAAGAAGTTACATATTTAATAAAATAACCCATTTGAATAAGATGAATAACCTTATAAAAATTATTTATAATAATAATAATAAGTAAGTTTATAAAAACATTTAAAATATAATGTTAAAGTAAATTGATTTAAAAGAAATTAAATTAATTTATTTAATAAAAAGTTTAGGGTTCGTTTTGTAATTAACTAAACTAGAAGGTTTTAAAACTAAAATCGTTTGAGGGACTATTTCTGGACAAATGAAACCACAGGGATTCATCCGGTATTTAATTTAAGGGCTATTCTGTAACAAACCAAACTCCAGGGACTAAATCTGCCAAAGTCGAATTCGCAATTCCGGTCGCCCCTTTCCCCTTGTCCGGCGGTCCAAGCGAATTTCCGGCGACCCGCTCGACAAGCCTGCCCCCTGCACCTCCACACCCGACAAAAGTTTCCCCGACTTCGTCTCCCCCACGCGAACTAGACCCCTCGACCAATTGGTCTCCCCATCACACGGATTGTCTGATCCTGTTGGTGGCCGAGAACCCACGCCCGAATTCAGGCCCGACAGGCCACCTCCACGCCTGTCGATGGTCTGGTTAGCTTCGTCTCGTCCAGACAAATGTTCAGGCATGCTCAATTGCTTGTCTCATTATCAGGATCAAGCCCGACTATAAATGGCCATGGTCGGCCCTGCACGAACTGGTTACCCTCCTTCCACACACTCACACTCCAAATTGAGGACTCCAACACATTCGTCGACTCTTAGTGAAGCTTGGACCAGGATATCAAGGCCTGATTTCACCCCGAAGTCTGATTCCCGTTTTGGACATTTTCGATACAAAAGTCTCTGCCGACCAAGCCCTTCGCGGCTGGGTTCGAGCCTCGATTCGATTCCTATACCTTCTGTTATCATCAGGTAACCTATTCCAGTCGAAATCTAGACAATCGCTCGATGATTACCGGGCAAACCCAATGTCCTCGCACACGGTCGCCGGTCACCGAGGTCCAGCGACTTGATTTTGCCTTGAATACTTAAATTAACCAGTACACACGTAACCAGCGATGGGCAGTAGCCCGGCTGGTTATGCGTGTGTGTGTGCGAGTTAGAGGTCGCCGGTTCGAGCCTGCTGGCCTCCGGCCCAACCCCATTTTTATTCTGTTTTCATTTTTTTTATTTTATTTAATTATATTAACTTATTTTAATACCATTTTGATACAATAAATACAAAAACGAGTTGGTTTACGTGTTCGAATCGATTAAACTATATATTTTTTTTATAAACCATCCCATCCTTTTATATATAATATTTTTATAAAAAAAAAATTATTAAAATACATTTAATATATAAAATGTCCTTTATTTTTATAAATCTTGTAACATTTTTTTTTATAAAATTATTAAAATACATTTAATATATATAAAATGTCCTTTATTTTTATAAATCTTGTAACATTTTTTATAAAATTATTAAAATACATTTAATATATAAAATGTCCTTTATTTTTATAAATCTTGTAACATTTTTATAAACTTATTAAAATACATTAAATATATAAAATGTCTCATTATTTTTATATGAACCTAGCATTATATTTTTTTATGAACTTGTTTAAATAAATAAAGACTTTTCTTTTATTTTGTTATTATTATATAAATACATTGAATATAATAATACTTGTTTAAAACAATATATATATATATATATCCTTATAAGTTAAAGTTTTACAAAAAAACCCATTATCATTCTATTTCTATACTTTATACAAATAAATATTAAAGAAAATTATATTAGAGCCTATATACATTTAAATACAAATACACACCTATACGCATACAATAATACCCATTTGTCTACATAGGGTATCAACGTGCTTAGGCTTCCGCATACTTATCACCTACGCGCGTGGAAAATACCCGCTTGCAAGGTGAGTTACATAGCCCCTATTTTTACATTTTTATACGTTTTGGGGTGAAACATTATACATGCTACTCACATTGTTTGTACGTGTTATACATGAGACTATATGTTTATTCTTTGGATGTACATACATTTAAACACAAGACAACCAACTGTAATATTGATAGATCTATTGTGCCTGACCAGCCCACCCGGTTAGGGTGTTTATTACTGCATACTCGGATATAACCGCGTGTTATATTCAATCATACCGGATATAGTGGGTAACTATATTCAAGCATACCGGACTTAGCTGTTGTGCTCTGTTCAAGCGCGTCAAACTCGGTTTGAATTGTGATTAAATAAATGTTACATCCTATGCTATGTTTAACAAGATAAACAATGAGTTGCAAAACGATTTACAACTACTATTTACAGGAAATACTAAACCTATGTACTCACCAACTTTTTAGTTGACACTTGATTTAAAAAATGTTTCAGGTTTGGATATGTGACTGCTTGCCGAAGATCTCTCCACTTAGGAACTATGGACCTAGTTAAATAAATTAATGTTTTGAACTAGACTAGGTTATTTGAAATGTATTGTATTTGGAACTTGTTGTCTTTAAATTAAATGAATGAATTATGCAACCTTTAGTTATCATGTGCTTTTGAACAATCATCACATTGTCCGCCTCGATGATTCCGCCATCGGTCGGGGTGTGACAGATTGGTATCAGAGCCATGGTTATAGGGAATTAGGTTATTAGACACAATGACCTAGACTATAACCCTAGGACTCCCTTTTATGTGTTATGTGCTAAATGATTAATTGCTATGTGAATTATTTGTAGTTAGGTATTATTTGAATTTTCCCAAGTTTGGTACATGAGACTTATACACATACATACAAGACTTTGATACATGATACATACTTTACATACACATTTGATCAACACACTTATGCAAACAAATACACTACAAATCCTTGTCCATACTCTCTCCTCATCCATATAAATTGCAACATTTCTACACATTTTATACACATAAACTCTCAATTCTACTAAAATCTTAAAATCTCGTCAACGACTTAATTTCTTGAAACCAGTAAAGGACACGTGCAATCTGGAAGGGTGACACCTGTACATTGGGTTTTCTGTCTAGGAAAGCATTTCGTATAAATCCAAATAAACGGACCCGTATGCTTTCCTGGGAATTCCTGACGTGAGTGTTTACCTATAGGCTAAAGCATGTCTCTTTGAAAGTTTTGAGGAATTATTTAACGTTGATAAGTCAATGTATTCGCAAGGATACAATCCGAACTTAAACTCAAAATCTGGGGACATTATAGCAAAATAGGAAAAACTAGACGAACATGCAAAACAAATCATTATTACGGGTGCACACGTAATAACAATTTGTAGTGCATGCAAGTCCCGGCAATTCCTATTACGCGAATAATGACCTATAACATCATGTTCTATCCGGAATAGATGACTTAGTTTCCCCCATCAACCTAGAATAAATACACATGCACTGGCACGCGTCATGATGAATCCCGTTTTTTTGCTTACATTATTTCCCGCTATAACTCATATATATCCATCTTATCTAAAATATCATTGTCTTTTCTTATGGTGTTAGAATGCCTCCTCGACATGCTAACTCTAGCAACTCCAACGTTGACCTTGCTGCACTACTTACTCAACTAGTAGGCCAAATGATCCAAGCTAACAACAATGGTAATGGGTCTAATACGCAAGGGAAGGGTGCAAACCCACCATACTGCACATTCAAGCATTTCAATTCTTGCAACCCCACCAAATTCTTCGGGACGGAAGGTGCTACTAGCCTTCTTCAATGGTTTGAAAGTATGGAGAGTACTTTCCTAAACAGCGGTTGTCCCGACGTCCTCAAAGTCCGTTATGCTGCCAGCGTCTTCCAAAAACGAGCACTCACCTGGTGGAACGGTGGGAAGCGTACTCGAGGCAACGAATCTGCTATGTCCTTGTCTTGGGACGAAATGAGACGACTTATGACTGACGAGTTCTGTCCTCGCAACGAAATGAGGAAGCTCGAAGCTGAGTTTTGGGATCTCACCCAAGATAGCGGAGAAAATTTGGCTTACACCACTCGTTTTCAAGAACTAAGTCTGCTCGTGCCCCACATGGTTACTCCCTTAGCACGGAGAATTGAGAAATACATAGGTGGACTGCCTATGCCAATCCAAGACACCGTATCGGGAAGTGATCCCTCCACTCTCGGGGACGCTATCCGTTTATCTGCTGTATTGACTGACAATCACGTCAAAGCGGGTACCTTATCTAGGAAGAGTACCAAGAAGGTGGTCGACAAAGCTGCTACTTCTGTGTCCGACAAAAACGAAGAGCTCAAATCTTCCCATCATGATAGGAAGCGCAAGGCCCAAAACTTTGCGGCCATCATTCCTGCCATACCTATGACCCAAGTTACTCCTACGGGTCAAATTCCGAGAAACTATGTAGGTTCATTTCCCCAATGCCCTACTTGCAAGTATCACCATGCCCCGCATGCTGCATGCCGTCTATGCTCAAAGTGTGGACGCTATGGGCACGTTGTTACTACTTGCCGTGCTCGCACTATCGTTAATCAAGCTACTCAAGGCAATCATTCAATGCCTCTCACTGTCACCTATGGACGGGCCTGTTACGAATGTGGAGACCCAAACCACTTTCGGAACCAATGTCCAAGACTTCAAAATCAAGGTGGTCCTCGTGGACGAGCCTTTAATATAAATGCTAACGAGACTCCGGCCAATGACGACACTGTTAACGGTACGTTCCTTTGTACACTATTTTTATACATCCGATTTATTCAATATTCATGCCAATAGAAAAATTGTGTCTCTTGCTTTTAACCAACTGTTTGCTAAACCATCAATCAATCTTGATAACTCGTATATCATGGAAATAGCGGATGGGAAATCCATTGCTATGAGTTTTATAACCCGTAATTGCATATAACAGCTATGCTATCACCATTCATCTCATTCCTATACTTTTGTGAGACAAACCTATTAGGTTTAAACTCGGTCATACAACTTGCTAGCTCTGTTAAAGTTTACCTAAATTGTTGAAGTTCCAAATCCTAGTAATTATGCGCGGGGAATCCCCGGTATATCAAAGGGGTGGTGGGTTAGCCGCTGGTACACCCTATACATAAACCCACTTGATATAACGAGTATAAACCGTGCATAAGTACTAAGAGGAGGACCGGTTTTAGAAAATGTTTTTGCAAAATTTGAAAATATGAACACCCGTGGGGTGGAGTTTTAAAGGAAAATGCCATGTCACAAAGTGATTGGCACCAATATTGTTAAATCTGGGTTCTAGTAGTTTACATTCATGCATTGTACGAACAATTGTATGCATAAATCTCATTATACTATTAGATCAACTAATTGACAACTCGACTCGAATTAGCATCGTCATCCGTTATCATACGATATTTCCCCGCTGAATCTTTCTCTTGTGAAGTAATTCCATTCTAAGTCTATTGGCACCCCTTTTCCCGTTCCCATAACCTTCGCTAATCGAATTTCGGGACGAAATTCCTTCAACTTGGGGAGATTGTGACATTTCAAAGATTTTCGTTGCGAAATTTATCGTGTAAATATTAGCATTTTATTTCAAAACATATACACGTATATTTAATCAAATTTATACAAATCGGTGTATTGGCAAATTTCAATTTAGATATTTTAATTTAAAAAATATATATATATATATATATTTGAAGGTTATAAACTATATAAATCATGTTATCAAATTAGATAATTTATATAAATAAATCAATGGTTTTCAATTTTATTAACCATTCAAAATGATTGATTTTAAATAAAAACATAAGTTTTATAGAATTCTATATGCTTAAGTTTTATTTGGTTTTATACAAATAGGTATCTTATTTTATGGATTTAAACTAATTAGAAATTTATAAATTTTAAAACTAATATAAAATTTTATATAAAAATCTAAGTAAAAAAAAAAAAAAAGAAGTTACATATTTAATAAAATAACCCATTTGAATAAGATGAATAACCTTATAAAAATTATTTATAATAATAATAATAAGTAAGTTTATAAAAACATTTAAAATATAATGTTAAAGTAAATTGATTTAAAAGAAATTAAATTAATTTATTTAATAAAAAGTTTAGGGTTCGTTTTGTAATTAACTAAACTAGAAGGTTTTAAAACTAAAATCGTTTGAGGGACTATTTCTGGACAAATGAAACCACAGGGATTCATCCGGTATTTAATTTAAGGGCTATTCTGTAACAAACCAAACTCCAGGGACTAAATCTGCCAAAGTCGAATTCGCAATTCCGGTCGCCCCTTTCCCCTTGTCCGGCGGTCCAAGCGAATTTCCGGCGACCCGCTCGACAAGCCTGTCCCCTGCACCTCCACACCCGACAAAAGTTTCCCCGACTTCGTCTCCCCCACGCGAACTAGACCTCTCGACCAATTGGTCTCCCCATCACACGGATTGTCTGATCCTGTTGGTGGCCGAGAACCCACGCCCGAATTCAGGCCCGACAGGCCACCTCCACGCCTGTCGATGGTCTGGTTAGCTTCGTCTCGTCCAGACAAATGTTCAGGCATGCTCAATTGCTTGTCTCATTATCAGGATCAAGCCCGACTATAAATGGCCATGGTCGGCCCTGCACGAACTGGTTACCCTCCTTCCACACACTCACACTCCAAATTGAGGACTCCAACACATTCGTCGACTCTTAGTGAAGCTTGGACCAGGATATCAAGGCCTGATTTCACCCCGAAGTCTGATTCCCGTTTTGGACATTTTCGATACAAAAGTCTCTGCCGACCAAGCCCTTCGCGACTGGGTTCGAGCCTCGATTCGATTCCTATACCTTCTGTTATCATCAGGTAACCTATTCCAGTCGAAATCTAGACAATCGCTCGATGATTACCGGGCAAACCCAATGTCCTCGGACACGGTCGCCGGTCACCGAGGTCCAGCGACTTGATTTTGCCTTGAATACTTAAATTAACCGGTACACACATAACCAGCGATGGGCAGTAGCCCGGCTGGTTATGCGTGTGTGTGTGCGAGTTAGAGGTCGCCGGTTCGAGCCTGCTGGCCTCCGGCCCAACCCCATTTTTATTCTGTTTTCATTTTTTTTATTTTATTTAATTATATTAACTTATTTTAATACCATTTTGATACAATAAATACAAAAACGAGTTGGTTTACGTGTTCGAATCGATTAAACTATATATTTTTTTTATAAACCATCCCATCCTTTTATATATAATATTTTTATAAAAAAAAAAATTATTAAAATACATTTAATATATAAAATGTCCTTTATTTTTATAAATCTTGTAACATTTTTTTTTATAAAATTATTAAAATACATTTAATATATATAAAATGTCCTTTATTTTTATAAATCTTGTAACATTTTTTATAAAATTATTAAAATACATTTAATATATAAAATGTCCTTTATTTTTATAAATCTTGTAACATTTTTATAAACTTATTAAAATACATTAAATATATAAAATGTCTCATTATTTTTATATGAACCTAGCATTATATTTTTTTATGAACTTGTTTAAATAAATAAAGACTTTTCTTTTATTTTGTTATTATTATATAAATACATTGAATATAATAATACTTGTTTAAAACAATATATATATATATATATCCTTATAAGTTAAAGTTTTACAAAAAAACCCATTATCATTCTATTTCTATACTTTATACAAATAAATATTAAAGAAAATTATATTAGAGCCTATATACATTTAAATACAAATACACACCTATACGCATACAATAATACCCATTTGTCTACATAGGGTATCAACGTGCTTAGGCTTCCGCATACTTATCACCTACGCGCGTGGAAAATACCCGCTTGCAAGGTGAGTTACATAGCCCCTATTTTTACATTTTTATACGTTTTGGGGTGAAACATTATACATGCTACTCACATTGTTTGTACGTGTTATACATGAGACTATATGTTTATTCTTTGGATGTACATACATTTAAACACAAGACAACCAACTGTAGTATTGATAGATCTATTGTGCCTGACCAGCCCACCCGGTTAGGGTGTTTATTACTGCATACTCGGATATAACCGCGTGTTATATTCAATCATACCGGATATAGTGGGTAACTATATTCAAGCATACCGGACTTAGCTGTTGTGCTCTGTTCAAGCGCGTCAAACTCGGTTTGAATTGTGATTAAATAAATGTTACATCCTATGCTATGTTTAACAAGATAAACAATGAGTTGCAAAACGATTTACAACTACTATTTACAGGAAATACTAAACCTATGTACTCACCAACTTTTTAGTTGACACTTGATTTAAAAAATGTTTCAGGTTTGGATATGTGACTGCTTGCCGAAGATCTCTCCACTTAGGAACTATGGACCTAGTTAAATAAATTAATGTTTTGAACTAGACTAGGTTATTTGAAATGTATTGTATTTGGAACTTGTTGTCTTTAAATTAAATGAATGAATTATGCAACCTTTAGTTATCATGTGCTTTTGAACAATCATCACATTGTCCGCCTCGATGATTCCGCCATCGGTCGGGGTGTGACAGATTCTGATTTTGGTGGTTGTTGTTTGGACATGGAATCTACTACAGGTAGTTGCCAGTTCTTGGGTAATCGTCTAGTTTCCTGGAAATGCAAAAAGCAAACTACGGTCTCCATTTCAACATGCGAAGCAGAATACATTGCTGCTGCAAGTTGTTGTTCACATATCTTATGGATCCAACAGCAATTAAGAGATTATGGTTTGAATTTTACAGGAACCCCCATGTTTATTGATAATAATGCTACAATGTCTATCACAAATAATCCTGTTAAGCACAGTAAAACAAAGCACATTGAAATTAGATATCATTTTATTCGTGATTGTGCAAATAAGAAGTTGATTGAGCTGGTAAAGGTACATACATATGACAATTTTGCTGATCTTTTTATCAAAGCATTTGATTGTACCAGGTTTAAATTTCTGATCAAAATGATTGGTATGATCAATCCCAAAAATAAGTTTTTCAAAACAATTTTCATGGGAGATTTTGTTTTTCAATTTCTTTTAATGCTTTATTACATTTCTGCATTTTACATTTCAGTCAAAAATTGTAATTTATAAAAATTCAAAACAAAATGAAAAATATAAAATTGACATCATTTGAAGTTATAGAAGAAATGATAGTACATCAGTAAATAATTCATTACACATGGTAGACCTTTGATATATGAATGTTTAAAGTAATTTGATTTGGTCTAAATTTCAAAGTCTGCATAAATGAGAAATGATAGTGTTTTGAATGCTCTAATCTTGATAACATGTTTTAATTTGAATATGAGTTTGAAACTTGAATTGTCAATAGACTAGAAACGTTTTTGAACCAATAATAGTGTGAAAATTAAATATGATATGATTACATCTGTGATTTGAATCCATTATATGCCTGGGTGTGTGTGTGTAAAAGATCATTATCAGATATAGAATATATGGTTTTAAGAATTTCATGAGACCAATATCGAATTTTGTCTTTAGCACAATCTCTTTCAGTTCACTTCACTGCCCATGCCCCGAAAAACATGCAATGTGTTGCTGAACTAAGATATGTTTCTGATAACATCTGTTAGAACATATATTCACCCTTGGATCAGTTAGATACATCATCTATTCTGATTTCATTGAAATTTATCCAGATAATAGTTGAATCCTCCTACCTGAATCTATTGATTCTCATTATAAAGCCAATTCGTTAGAATCTTTCGATTCTAAATCATTCTGATTCTTATATCCTTTGGGATCTGCTATTCTATTCTTGTGCTAAAAGAGATCATTTCATCTTGGAGATTGATCTAATCTTTCAATAAACTGTGTATGTCTTGAAGATAATGCAAATTTGATTTATTTTGGCATATATGTGGGGTACACGATGTTTTTCATCTAAATGGTACTAACTCACATGAATTTGGAAGAAAAATGCTTATAGTTTCAAATCATATAATATTGACAATTTAAAATTTCATGCTTTGTATTGCAAATTAGGAATGAAAAATTGAGCATTTCATAACCTAGTCTTGTTTACTTTAAAATTTATCACATATCATTTCAAGTATTTTTCAAATAGATTGTAAAAGTTTCATAAAATTGAAAAAGTATGAGTTACATAAGTATGAGCTTGATTGTTTCATATCATAGGTTACCCTTAATTGATTATAAACTATGTGATGAATTGCGCATATACTGATATGATCTTCTTGCTCATGATGTTCATCCAAAAAATATGTATTTTAGTATGTTTATATAAAAACCAAAAATATGTGTTTTCAGTTTGCTAAGATAAAAACCAAAAACATGTGATTCCGTTTGTATAGATAAAATCCAAAAATATTTTGTTTCTATCTTCCATGAAAATTTTATTTTTAAAATGTTTCGGGATTGGATCGGATACTTGCTATAGATGGAAGTTCACAAGAATGTGTCGTGATTTAAAGTGAAGAATTTTGGTCAAAGAAAAAGGTTTGGAGCGAACTTAATATGTTCGCCTGGTTCTGAGTAAGCGAACTTAATATGTTCGCCTGAAGCTTGTTAAGCGAACTTAACAAGTTCGCCTAATAAAGCGAACTTAATGGTGATTTAGTTTTGTGTTCAGGCGAACTTATTCATTTATCCTCTTCACTGTTTGAGCAAACTTATACGAGCGAACTTACGGAATATTTTAGTGAACTTGTGATTTCAAATCTTGGGTTTCAGTTTAGAATTTTGTATGGTTGTTTCTCAATCGGTTTTTGATTGCGAGTAATTCTAGGGTAATTTCAACGAATTTTATCCGGTAAATCTTCTGGATTTTGAATTGTTTTACTCTTAGTTCTTCGTTTATGAAAGTTTTCACGTTTGATGAGATTTGAACATAGTTGCTGTATTAACTCTTGAAATTGATGATTTAAAATGTGTCGTGAGACTTAATTGATGATATTGTTAAGTTTGAATTCAGGATTTATACATGATTTAGACATATTTGTGATTCTGTTTGGAATTTGTATCGACAGACATGTTTAGGCGAATTTGTTCAGGCGAACTTGTTTAGGCGAACTTGTTTAGGCGAACTTGTTCAAGCGAACTTGTTTAAGCGAACTTATTATGTTCGCCTCTTGAAACACTAAGCGAACTTAGTAAGTTCGCCTACGGGTCAGGAGTGTTTTGGACTTGTGAATTTTTTTTTGTTGAAAATTTTTTTGTGTTGAAATTTTTTTAAAAAAATTCTTTTTGTTTGTTTTGATTACTAATGTGTTTTTGTCCTCTACATTTACAGATGGCTCGTCGTGTTGAGTACAAACATAATCAAGTGGCTTTATTGGATCCGAATATGTCTGAAGCTGTTAATTTTCAAGGCATTATCAACTTTCTAAATCGTTCAAGATTGCAAGTGGCTTTATCTGGTAATCTTTATATAAGTTTACCGTATATTCAACAATTCTGGAATACCGTCCATCAAGATACGGATGTTGAACCTCACATAATTCGTGCTAAAGTAAATAATACTGACGTTGCTATTTCAGTAGAAACTATTCGTGCTGCATTGGGATTAGGAGGTGTTGTGGACGATCCTATGTCATATCCTGGAACACTTATTATGGGGTGTTTTCAGCGGATGGGTTACAGAGGAAGACCAAATGATACACAAGAAAGAAAAGGAGGTTTAGTTGGCGAATAGAGATATTTTATGCATGTAATCATACAATGTCTATCTCCAAGGAAGGCTGGTACTGATGGGTTGAAGAGTGCACTACAAGCTGTTATGGTTGCATTGACACTCAACAAATAGTTTAACTTTGCTTTATACTTCTACCGTGAGTTGGTCATGCAAATAAATCCTCTAGAAGGACAAGGGTTCCTTATGTATCCTAGGTTTGTGAAGATGATTCTAAACCATTTAATTCCAGATTTACCTCAACATCCAATCCGTTTTACTTTGACTCCTATGTCAAAAAGGATCTTTACTGATTGTAGAAAGGTGAAACATCAAAATGCTGCTCTTATTCCTGTTCCTACTCCTCTGTTTGGTCACATAATCAATCCTGATTATATACAGCCACCTAATGATAATTGTTTCATCCTAAGGAGTTAGTACAAAGTCAAATCCATAATCAAGTTCCAATTCCACAACCAGTTCAAGCTCAAGTACAACAAGTTCCTCAACAACAACAACAACAAGTTTCTGCTCAACAACAACAACAACAAGTACCTATTCCACAAGAACAGGTTCAAATTCCTGTTAATGAACCAGTTCAAGAAGAGATTGCTCAAGATAATGATCAAGAGTTAGGTATGAATATGGATGATTTTGATAATGAAGTTGTGAACTCACCTATTCATGATGTTGAAGGCAATGTTGAAGATACAAGTTCCGGTGATACTATATTACCTGATTCTGAAGCTACCGATACTGAT
The DNA here is from genome assembly GCA_023525975.1 of Smallanthus sonchifolius. NCBI lineage: Eukaryota > Viridiplantae > Streptophyta > Magnoliopsida > Asterales > Asteraceae > Smallanthus > Smallanthus sonchifolius. The sequence continues at coordinate 59,771,481 of CM042034.1, forward strand.
TCGTCTAGAGATTTTAGCTCAGATCATTATGCAAGGTTGGCTACGTTACCATTGGCTAATGTGGGAAAACGTATTAAATCTACATACAGGAAACCGAGGCGTAAGACTGTTCGGAATCCTCCTTCTGGATCAGTTCTTGGCAAGAGAACTTTAGTAGATGAAAGTTCTGACTCGGATAGTGATGCTATTCCGGTTCCTAAAGCTCAGAAGCTTATGTCTGCTTCTATTGCTGCTGCTCATTCATCTCAGGGTGTAGACGATGCAAATTTTGTTGCTTCCTTAGTGGTTACACCTCCTGCTTCTAAACATACATCTCCAGTGCTTTCTCCACATGTTCCACACACATCTGAAGCTGGTCCTTCGAAGCCGTCTGATTCTGAAAGAATTACATTCCTTGAATAACAGGTGCTAGCTTTACAAACTCAAGTAGATACTCTTGTGTCTACTGATTCTCAGAGACAGTTAGTTCTTCAAGCTCAAGCTACACAGATTGCTGAGATGTAGTTATTGGTGTCTAAACTTGTTGAGCATCTTGACGCTCAGGGGGAGTTAAGACTACATGACACATGTCATGCTGAATCAATTCAACGAAAAGATAATGATGACAATGATCCTAGTGGTAATGTTGAGGGTGATCGTCAATACGCTGACGTGAATCCAATATCCAGAGCTCAGGGGGAGTCGACATCACATACTATTGAAGGAACTAAGCATGATTCTGGATTAGCCAATGTGATTGCCAATTTGATAAAGAGAGAAGGTGGATCAGGGAAGTATGAAAGGTTAAAACCGCAAAAGGGAAAAAGAGTGAAGCTTATAGATCAAAAGACTAAGAATGTGACATAGAAGTATAAGTTTAAGCCAGTACGTGCTGTATAGAAGATACCATTGAAGAAAATTCCATAAGATTTTCTTGGGAATATGAAATGGTGGTATGTTGATGTGAAGACTGGTGAAGCTAGGATTGATGATAAAGATAATAAGGTCATTGTTAGTTTCTATGATGCAATGAATCTTATTAATTTCTCAAAGAAAGATCAGAGGACGTTAAGAAAGAATGAGATCATGTTCACTGATGAATGGAGAGAACAAGGATTGTAGTATAAAAGAGTGTTGGAGGTATGTCAAAGATATGGAGTGCATGCAGGAAGCAGATTACCAGACAACTGGAAGAGTTCGTTATAAAGACTGAAGACAGAAGATCAAGCTATTGTCAAATGGGAGTCTGTTAGGACATAGATTGAATGACAAAAGCTTTATAATAGTTTATGTCTTATTGTTTTTATGTTTTTGTATGTAATTGTTTAGATCTGTCTAAGTATAAATACAAGTTCTGCTAGAGGCGAACTTGATAAGTTCGCCTGGTCTAGTAGAGGCGAACTTGTTAAGTTCGCCTAAGCATCTTTGAAGATAACTTGTTAAGTTCGCCTATTGCAGAACATGTGTCTATAAATATAGCGTTTGCAGAGTCTGTTTTGTACGCGTAAGATAGATTGAACAATCAAGTATTCTGTAAACTCTGTTTGGTGATATAAAAGAGAAAGTTTATTTACCTGCTGTTTCTATTGTCGATTGATATACAAAATGTTAATATGGTAGGATTCCGCACTCCGCGTTAACGATACGTCCTATCACAAGATCGATCTGAGATGAGTCATGTGGATCTACAATGTAGCATCCCAAAAATAAAAAGACAGTTAAAATGACGAAATAAACGAACGAGGCATGTCGGGTCAGGCCGGATGGGCCGGCGGGCTGGAAGGGGAGCCTCCCCTATAAATAGCTTAGACCTTCATCATTTCTCACAACTGCAAGTTCTAGAGAGAGAAACCATAGAGAGAGAAAGTTGGCGGATCGACCCGAGATTTCAGCAAAGTGTTGCTCCATAGCTCGTGAGAAGAACCTCCGGATCAGAAACTCGATTCAGGTAACGATCGGGCCTAAATCTGAGTTTTTGTTCGTTTTTGGGTTTTTCGGGTTTTGGGTGAAAAGGTAACGTTTTCACGGATAAAACTGAAAGATAAACATAGATTTGAGTTCCTTAATGGAAAACAAACATTTTGAATGTAAACAGGTTCGGGATCTTGACGTGATCAGACCTGAATGCGAAAGTTAGGGTTTTACGAAGAAACAGATCGTGCGTACTTATCAAGTACGCATAGAGCAGGTCCTGCGTACCTATCAAGTACGCAGGAAGAGGACACTGCATACTTATCAAGTACGCAGGAGGAGGATCCTGCGTACTTATCAAGTACGCAGGAAGCAGGGTCTGGCATCAGGTTGTTTAAGTAAAGTTAGTATGTTTAGAATGGTTAAACCGTTAGAGTCAGGATTGGGTTTGATGTGTATTTAACTATCAAATTCAGATCGTACGTGACGTTGTTGGGCCCTTGTTTAGGACAACCAAGACTAGCTTATCAGCTGAGTTCTAGAAGCCCTCCTTTAAAGGTTTTATATAATGTTTTCGGGCTGGTGTGCATACATATGAAATGATGTTTTTATGAAACGATGTTTATAAAACTATGTTTATAAAATGATGCTTATGAAACTATGTTTGCGAAATAAAATGATTTGGAATGAACAGTTTATGGAAAGAAAGTTTTATGAATGGAATGTTTACGAACGAAATGTTTATAAAGAAATGGTTTAAACTAACTGTAAAGGGTTTCAAAAATGAATGAAAGGTTTTATGAAAAGAAAAGAAAAATAGCAAAGGTTTTAAAGAAGATATTACAAATCTAATATGTCGAATGAATGTAATTGATGAATGAAGTCTGGGAATGTAATTCCCAGCCTTGTGGTAGATTATGGACAGCGAGCCATAGTTGCCATAAGAGCAACAGGGGCAGTGTCTTGGTGGCCTGCCAATAGTTTTGATGTTGTACAAATGGTAGGGAGTAACGACGGTTACTCTGGGGTTAACGTGACCCTATGTAAGGTTAAATTATGATCCGACGGTGTTATGGCCGTGAGCCATAGCCGTCGATGGAGGTTGTCGGTCTATGGACATGAGAGCCGTAGGGGCAACTGAATAGGTATTGTCGGTCCTCGTGCAGTTAAGCCTTGGGGGCAATACAAAAGGGAATTGACGGAATGTATGGTATTGTCGATCTTCGTGCAGTTAAGCCTTAGGGGCAATACCATGCTAAATGACGGTATGAATGGTAACACAGATTTAGATAGTAATGTATGACTTAAATGAATGTTAAATGTTTTAAACAAATGATCCATTCAATGTGTTTATGATGAGGAAAAATGTTTGAAGGTTTTCAATGATAAACTAAAGGCCCTATTTTCTTATACGTGATGTTAAACCCTAATGAATGTTTTGAATGACGAACCATTTCTTAAATCGAACGAAAACTAGAACTCACCAGCGTAGCTGACTTTTTAGTGTGCACATTCAGGTTAAGGCAGGTTATGAGGTTGGACGTCGATGCTTGGCTAGCGATGAAGAGTTACCCGGACGCTTATGAAGACTGGCATCATGTTACGTTTTAATTTCGTTAAGTTATGTTTAGACATGTTTACGCTTTTGTGTGTTGAACAATTTAATGGTTATGTTTCAATGGTGTATTTTCCGCTGCGTTATTTGATAATCAACTTTAAGAACTGTTTGTGAATGAGTAAATCCAACAAGTGAGGCCTCCCAAGTTTGGGGCCTTACAAGTTTGTATCAGAGCAATAGTTTGAGAGATTCGGACACTCCCAGTGTCTGAACTTAAACTGTGAATGGGACCAATAGCGGATGCCAGTACGGGTAACTCGAGCCACAGCATCATGTATGAAGGTAGTATATATTTACATGTATAGTATGCCTTAGAAAGGGTTAGGTAAGGACTTGTGTTCTGATGGAATCACAAAGGTGGTCAAATACAAATCAAAAGGTAGTGTAATGGTTAATTGCAAACGGCCAGTGTATATTAACATCTTACAGTGCTTATTGAATTTTTTTTGTTAACTAGCGTGATGACATTGGATTCCTTGTCTTATAGAACGAAATGGCAAGGAGAGGAAACGGAAGACGTGGTGGGGGCCGTACTGGTGGTCGTACCGGCGGTCTAAATGTTGGGTGTGGCAGGACCCCTGCGTGCCAAGAGTATAGTGAAGAAGGAAGTGTTCATACTGAACCGGCAGTTAGTGTGCATGGAACTGAGCAGACACAGATTGAAGAACAACCTTTCACTTTTGAACCAGAAGTGAGAGCAGCTATAGCTCGAGAGTTCACCGAGTTGATGAAGACTTCTCTGCCAGGTCTGTTAGCTGAAGCATTGAAGAAGGTTAATGGGGAAGGTGGGTCTAGCGCGGCAACGGGTGCCCAGAACAACGAGACTGACAATGCGCCGCATGCTCGCGGATGCGACTATAAGTCATTTAAACATGTGGCCCGCCGGTCCTGACTGGAACGAAAGACGCGGTAGCTACGTTTGATTAGATAATCCGTATGGAGGCTGCCATCCGTCTCAGCGAATGCCAGGCGGATCAAGTGGTGAAATTTGCTGCTAACTCCTTGAGAGAAGAGGCGTCCCATTGGTGGGAAGGAGAGCGACAAGCTAAGGGAGATACATCTGTTGACTCTATGTTATGGAATGATTTGAAGGAACGAAATTGAGAAGGTGGAGAGGGAATTTCTAAATTTAAAGGCTGGTAACATGATTCACCGTCAATACACCACCCGGTACAATGAGTTGGCACGACTAGTGCCACACCTAGTTACTACTGAAGAGAGAAAGATTTCTTGTTATATCCAGGGACTGTCGGACAAGGTCCGCACCTTTATCAAAGCAAACACTCCTACCACTTTTGATTCGGTGGTGGAACTCAGTGGTGTGGTGTATGATGATCTGGCATTAAACGATGCCGCCATTGAGGAACCGAAGAAGAGACCGAGCTTCTCAAACAAGCAAACTGGTGGAAAGATGTTTGGGACTCGTGATAAGAGGGCTCGGGTGGATGAGCCGACTGTTTGTAAGAAGTGTGGAAGGGATCATACCGGTGAATTTAGACTGGGATCTAACTTGTGCTTCAAGTGTGGCAAGACCGGGCACTACTCCCGTGAGTGCCCACAACACTTCAAGTGCTATAATTGTGGGGATGCCGGTTATCTGAGTAGGGAATGCCCAAAACCGAGAATGGGTGAAACCGGGAAAGGGAAAGGCCCGGAAAGGAAAGAAGAGAGGCCCCGAGCAAAGACTCGTGCGTACGCACTGACGCAAGACCAAGCCAGGGCAGACCCCGATGTGGCATCAGGTACGTTCATCCTTGACAACACTTTTGTTTCTGTGTTATTTGATTCGGGTGCAAGAGTTTTATATCTGCGACTTTTTGTAAACGAGTGAAGTACACTGTCAGTAAGCTAGCAGGGGCCTTTAGCATAGAAACCGCTGGGGGAACAACTGCGAGAGTGACCGATGTAGTTAACAACTCCAAGATAAAAATAGAAGGTCATAGGTTCCCTGTCAGGTTGTTTGTTATGGTTTTGGGTGGGTTCGATGTCATGTTAGGTATGGTTGGCTAACTGCCAATGAAGCACAAATTATATGTAACGAAAGATAATCCGACTTAAGGCTCTGGATGGTAGCAAAGTCGAGGTTTTTGGAGATTGTGACGCCCCGATGCCAAACGTCATCTTGATGATTAAGGCAGCAGATTACTTGAGGCGCGGATGCGAGGCTTATCTGGTGTACGTAATTGACGAGTGTAAGGAGGTGAAGGAACTAGACGATGTACCTATGGTACGCGAGTACCCGGAGGTGTTTCCAGAGGATTTGCCTGTGATACCACCAGACAAAGAGATCGAATTTCGAATCGACTTAGTAAAAGATGCCCAGCCCATGGCTAAGGCTCCATATCGACTAGCACCAGTGGAGATGAAAGAGTTAATGGCACAACTAGACGAGTTACTTGAGAAGGGATTTATCCAACCGAGCATCTCGCTGTGGGGTGCTCCAGTGTTGTTTGTGAATAAGAAAGACGGTTTGATGAGAATGTGTATTGTTTATCGCGAGTTGAATAAACGTACGATGAAGAACAGGTACCCTTTACCAAGGATCGACGACCTGTTCGATCAATTGCAAGGCGCAAGCTGGTTCTGAAAAATCGACCTTCGGTCCGGGTACCATCAATTGAAGATGAGGGAAGAAGACATACCGAAAACTGCATTTCGCACGCGTTATGGACATTTCGAGTTCTGTCACACCCCAACCGATGGCGGAATCATTGGGGCGGGACATGTAGACTGTTCATGAGCACAAGGTTGACTAAATTGTAATATATTAAACACCAATTTCATTTCAAATAATCCAAACACAACCAATTCCAAGAAAGAACATAATTTGAAATACATAAAATCCTTTATTCAAATTAACTAAGTCCCAAAGCCTATGTGAACCAAATCTTGATCAAATCACACATTAGTAACTAAACATGAATAAAATAAGGTCAACTAAAAAGTTGGTGAGCATACACAGGTTTGTATATAGATAGCATATAGTTTGTAAATAAACAAATCCTTACATATCATGATAAAATAAGGCATTTATGAGGAGTAGCTATTGTGTAACCAAGTACAATCAAACCTTTGTAACTAGCATGCAAAAATTGTGTTGTCGGTAACAATCACCCTACCTGGGTGGGTTTGTCAGACTCAATAGATCTATCATTGTTTACCATCGGCTTGAATAGTTAATGATTGCACATAAATCGCACACAAAAGTTAGCACAACTAGCACTCGGGCATAAAACTCAAATTGCACACATGAATGTGAAGGGGATTTGTATTTGTGTAGTCTGTGTAAATGCAAACAATAGTATTTGTATAATGTTCATGTTTCACCGCAAAAAGTGTAAAAGAGTAAAAGGGGCTATGTAATACTCACATGATTTGAAGGCGTAGCTAACACGAGATACTAGATAGAAAAGGGGTCCTCGTAATGCACAACGTTAACCTAGAGTGCAATATGTATTGAATCAATAGTGTGCACACTAGTCTATGTCTAAGTCTAAGGTTATAATGGATGTGTGTATAAGGAATTTTGAAGTTGTAGGTGTTAGTGGGTTGTACTTAAATGGTGTTGTATAAAATTTGGGTTTGGAATAACTCAATAATAAAATAATAAAATTATTATTTGTTTACTTAGTTATAAAATTAATGTAATTATTATGGGTGATTAAAGATAACCTAAACAAATAGTTTTTGTTTAAATATAAATTAAATAATTGTAACCTTATTTATTTATAAAATATGTAACTTAGTCATTTAGTTATAAAAATGTATTAAATTTTTTATATTAAATAGAAATTCCTTTAATTTATTTGCATAAGGATGTTTAAATAAATTGTATAAACAATAATTAAGTGTAGTTAGCAATAAATATAGATTAAATTTTGTAAGTTTTAAATAAATAATTTCTATTTATTTTAGAATAGAAATTTGATCTTTTTAAATAACGTTAATATAAATATTTATAAAATCAATTCTTTTTATTTAAAAATTAATTTGAAATACTTATTGTTTTTAAACTATGGAAATAATTATTCTACCAAGATTTTTCTCACACACACGACCATGCTTGGGACAAGGCACGATCGTGCTAGAACCACTGGCGCGACCGTGCTAGTCAAGGACGCGACCGTGTTGACTAAACATAATGCATAATTAGGCTGTTCACTAGGCACGATCGTGTCTTGGGCCAGGCACGACCGTGTCTAGGGTTTTGAGGCACGACCAAGTCTAGCCAAGGGCATGACCGGGTCTAAGTGTGTGAGGCACGACCGCGCTGTCATTTGGCGCGACCGTATCTCATGAAGCACGACCGCGCTAAAAGACTAGCGCGACCGTGTTTGTTCCAAAACAGGAACGAATTGACTGATTCTTATAATGTTAACATTGGATTTCATAGGGCTTTCATCTGTAGAGTTATTACGATTATTTTGGGATATATTAATTGTATTTTAAACGTGTTAAAAGCAGGGTTCGATTAAATCTATTTTGAACGAAAACTAGATTCTGGTTCGTGATGATTCCCATATTGTAAGCCCAAATTAGATTAGGGCTTTTGATTTATAGACTAAAACGTAAGTGTGAGAGGTTTCAATTACCCGGAAGGACGACGAATTGATAGTGTTCGGTAGGGAGAAATTCCGGCGACGACGGGTTCGGTTTCCGGCGCCTTCTTCTGCAATTTCGACTGACTCAGGGTTTTCGGGAGCTTCAGAGAGGATTGATAGTATGTTGGCTTAGGAGAATCATAATCAAAAATGGTAATTTCGACGGTCTTGTGAGAGGATTGGATGGTTATGAGTTGAATCGACAAAATTTGGTTTATTTGCTGTAATTGTTATAATTAAAATATTTAATTGGGTTTGTTAATGGTGAAAACGTGTAGAACGGTTATGAAATCGAACGTCTCTGTGATTAAAGTCTGCATTTACGTTTCAACTGATGAGAGGCGCGACCGTGCCCATATGAGGCGCGACCGTGCCTAGGCACCGGGCGCGATCGTTCCAAAGCGGGTCGCGCGACCGTGCCAGAACGAGGCATGACCGTGCCTATTAGGGTTTCTTGTTACTTTTTCAATGTCAGACCTTGTAACTTTAGTCTTTGACATATTTGTATAAATAGATACTTATGTAGTGTTTAGTAGGTTATAACCGAGTAAAATTTGCGGATTTGCATTGAAATATAGTATTTAATTGATGGTATGAGTAGAACAAAACAATGCACTAGAATTGGAGTTGAAATGCATTACATTGAATCGAAATATGGATACTAAAAATCAGAAATGTTACAGTCTCCCCATGTTGAGGGAATTTCGTCCCGAAATTTAGCTAGAGGAAGCGACGACATCCGTAAAAAGATGGGGGTACTTGAGCTTCATTTGGTCCTCTCGTTCCCAAGTAAATTCCGGACCACGCTTAGATTCCCAACGAACTTTGACAATAGGGATATGACTTCGCTTGAGCTGTTTGATTTCATGATCCATGATTTCCACTGGTCTCTCAACTAAGTGCATCGTTTCGTCAATGTGCACATCGTCAAGGGGTATGTGAAGATTTTCATCAGCAAGACATTTCTTCAGATTAGACACGTGAAAAGTAGGATGCACATTGCCAAGTGATGGAGGTAAGTCGAGTTTGTAAGCCACTTTCGTAATCCTTTCAAGGATCTTGAATGGGCCCACATAGCGAGGTGATAATTTGCCTTTCTTTCCAAAACGGATCACACCCTTCCACGGAGACACCTTTAGAAGAACAAGGTCACCGACTTGGAATTCCAAGGGTTTTCGTCATTTGTCGGCATAACTCTTTTGCCGACTTCTCGCTACTCGAATGTTGTCACGGATTTGGATAATCTTGTCGGATGTTTCTTGAATTAGCTCGGGACCGGTGATTTGTGCTTCACTAATTTCGGTCCAACAGATAGGAGAACGACACTTGCGACCATAGAGAGTTTCAAATGGAGCCATGTTAATACTCGTGTGGTAGCTATTATTGTAAGAGAACTCGATTAGGGATAGATGGGAATCCCAATTGCTACCAAAATTAATTACACAAGCTCTAAGCATATCTTCAAGAGTTTGGATTGTTCGCTCGGTCTGACCATCAGTTTGAGGATGGTAGGTCGTGCTCAAATCCAATCGTGTACCAAGAGCCATTTGGAGAGATTGCCAAAAGAGGTGAACCGAGCATCCCTATCGGAGATTATGTTTAAGGGAACACCATGCCGGCTCACAATTTCATCAATGTAAATTCGGGCTAGTTTCTCAACCCGATAGTCTTCACGGATAGGCAAGAAATGAGCAGATTTGGTGAGACGATCAATGATCACCTAAATGCTATCATAACCACTTGAGGTGCGAGGAAGTTTGGTAATGAAATCCATAGCTAAGTTCTCCCATTTCCACACGGGGATTTCCGGTTTTTCAAGTAATCCGGAAGGACGTTGGTGTTCGGATTTGACCTTGGAGCACGTTAGACATTTGGCAACATAGAGAGCAATGTCCTTTTTCATACCGGGCCACCAATATTGTTGGCAAAAATCTTGGTACATTTTATCCGCACCAGGATGAATAGAATAACGAGTCTTGTGAGCCTCGTTCATAAGAAATGTACAGAGATCATCGCGATCGGGAAGCCAAATACAGTTCAAGTAATAAATTAAGCCATTTGGTTTTGATTCAAGTTGAAGTTCAACACCACACAACATTTCCTCATACATGTTACCCTCGGTGACTGAGGCGTGTTGAGCTTCTAAGATGCGATTTTGAATGTCGGTTTGAATTCGAACACATTGAAGCATGACATGGTCCTTTTGACTCAAAGCGTCGGCTACAACATTCGCTTTGCTGGGATGATAACGAATCTCGCAGTCATAGTCGTTAAGGAGTTCAACCCAACGTCGTTGTCTCATATTGAGTTCTCTTTGGTTGAAGATGTGTTGGAGACTTTTGTGGTCGGTGAACACCACGCATTTCGGGTAATGTCTCCAAATCTTCAGTGCAAATACAACCGCACCCAACTCGAGATCATGCATTGTATAGATCTTCTCATGAATCTTAAGTTGCCTCTATGCATAAGCGATTACTTTGCCTCGTTGCATGAGTACACAACCGAGGCCTTGTTTGGAAGCAACACTGTAGACAACTAGATCATCGTTCCCATCAGGGAGAGTCAAGATACGAGCATTGCACAACTTTTGCTTGAGGGTTTGGAAAGCTTCTTCTTGTTTTGGTCCCCATTCATAAGTTTTACCCTTGTGGGTCAAAGCGGTAAGAGGGATAGCAATCTTAGAAAAATTTGATATGAAACGACGATAATATCCCGCAAGACCAAGAAATGAACGAACTTCGGTGGGGGTCTTCGGGGTATTCCAATTCTTAACCGCTTCGATCTTAGCAGGGTCAACATGAATTCCCTTGTAGTTAACGATATGACCAAGAAATTGAACTTCCTTTAACCAAAATTCACATTTGGAGAATTTAGCATATAATTGTTCCTTCTTCAAGAGGTCCAAAACCAGTCTAAGGTGTTACTCATGGTCAGCTTTAGTCTTGGAGTAGATTAAGATATCGTCAATGAAGACGATCACAAATTTATCAAGATACGGTTTGCACACATGATTCATGAGGTTCATGAAGACCGCGGGTGCATTGGTTAGTCCAAAAGGCATGACCATGAACTCGTAGTGACCATACCTTGTTTGGAAGGCAGTCTTTGGAATATCTTCCTCTTGTACACGGAGTTGATGATAACCAGATCGAAGATCAATCTTCAAGAAGAAAGTAGAACCTTGAAGTTGATCAAAGAGGTCATCAATTCTAGGCAAAGGGTAACGGTTCTTGATAGTAAGCTTGTTGAGTTCGCGGTAGTCAATACACATGCGGAATGATCCATATTTCTTTTTTACGAACAAGACGGGTGCACCCCACGGTGAATGACTTGGACGAATGAATCCCTTGTCGGAGAGCTCTTGGAGTTGACTTGTAAGTTCTTGCATTTCAGAAGGTGCAAGACGGTAAGGAGCTCTAGCCACGGGGTTAGCTCCGGGCACAAGGTCAATGCGAAATTCTACTTGTCGAACGGGTGGAAGACCGGATAGATCTTCAGGAAATACTTCGGGAAAATCCTGAATGATGTGAATGTCTTGGATACTCTTCTTCTTGACATCCCTTTGAACAACATGAGCTAAGAAGGCTACGTACTTCTTTCGTAAGTACTTTTGGGCGGTAATGCATGACATTAACTTAAGTGCCTTGCAAGGCTTTTCACCAAAGACTCTTAACGTTTCTCCCGAGGGTAGCGGTATTCGGATGCACTTCTCGAAACAGATGACTTCGTCATGATGGGTTGATAGCCAATCCATGCCTATAATGATATCAAAACTTCCTAGTGGCATTGGTACAAGGTTGATTGGAAATGTATGTTCATTAAGTTCTAGAGAACAGTCATAGATAATAGACTCAATTGTAAGTGAATCACCGTTTGCTATTTCGACAGTGAAGGTTTTCTCTAATTGGGATCGTGTCTTTGCAAGTAAGGGTTCAAAGTTAAGTGACACAAAACTTTTATCGGCACCGGTATCAAATAAAATGGAGGCATATTGACTATTGACAAGGAATGTACCGTTGACCACATCATTGTTAGCTTGACCCTCATTGGCGTTTATGTTGAAAGCACGCCACGAGCTCCGCCTTGTCTAGCATTGACTAACCTTGGGCATTGATCACGGAAATGATTTGGGTCGCCACATTCATAACAAGCACGCCCATTTGCAATAGCGGGAATACCTTGATTAGCCACTTGCGGGTTGGTTCGGTTTGGTGGGTTGACCTGGCCTGCAAGAGCTTTGGCCCTACACACATTGACCATATGGCCATATTTCCCACAATAAGTGCAAAGGCGACATGGGATGTTTTGAGGATGATGATAGTTGCATGTGGCACAGAGTGGGTAGGTCCCAACATATGGATTTTTGGTTGGTGCTTGAACCATAGGAGCAACTTGGTTAACAGGCATAGCAGGAGTGACCATAGCATAGTTTCTAGCCTTTCTTTTCTTATTATTGCGGGAGGGTTCAGTTGTGGCTTCTTTGTTGTGGGTGGAAGAAGTTGCAATGTCGGAGACTTTCTTTGTGCCCTTTTTAGTAAGAGTTCCCGCCTTCACATGGTTATCGGTTAAGGTAGCGGATAAACGGATAGCATCTTTAAGTGTTGCGGGATTTCTCCCTAAGACAGTATCTTGAATTTGCCTAGGTAATCCACCAATATATTTTTCAATGCAGCGGGATAAAGGTGTGACCATGTGGGGCACGAGGAGACTCAACTCATGGAACCGAGTTGTATATGCCAAGCTTTCACCACTATCTTGGGCAAGATCCCAAAATTAGGCTTCGAGTTTCTTTACCTCATTTGGAGGACAGAATTCCTCAGTCATTAGCCTTTTAACCTCATCCCAAGGTAAGGCCATTGCTACATCCACACCCCTATTCCTCTTTTCCCCATTCCACCACATGAGTGCCCGTTTTTGTAAGACATTGGTGGCATGAAGAACACGAAGGTTATCGGGGCAGTCACTATTGAGAAGAGTATTCTCAATACTTTTGAACCATTGAAGAAGTCTCGTAGCTCCTTCAGTACCATAAAACTTGAGGGGATTACATGAGTTGAAATGCTTGAAGGTGCATTCAGATGGGTTGGCACCACCATTTCCACCATTACCACCATTTGCCCCATGGTTACCATTGGTGGCACCATTAGCTTGAGTGAGTTGAGTTACGAGTTGTGCAAGAATGGTAGCGATGTCGGTGTTGGTGTTGGCCACGGGAGTACGACGGGGAGGCATTCTACAGATTTGCACAACACAAGAAAATATGTAAGAACTTATGAGAATTGCTTGGATTAAAAAAAAGGACAAGATAATGAAATAAAATAGTTAATCATAGTTTGGATTGTACTCAAATAGTGATATAACCAGTTGAATACTATGACACATTAAGGTTAATTAAACTCATATAATTTTCAAGGAGACATGCTTTAGCCTATAAGTAAACACTCATCCCGGGAATTCCCAGGAAAGCATACGGATCCCTCGGTTGATTGGGATTTATGCGAAATGCTTTCCTAGACAGAAAACCCAGAATACAGGTGTCACCCTTCCAGATTGCACGTGTCCTCAAATAATTAACAAAGTTTAAAAACCTTAACAGGGAAATAAAGAAAATTTTTATAGATTTAGATCCATGAAGTTTCCACATGCTAAGAAGATAGTGATAGAGGAGTAGGTAAGAATGCTATGAGGTTTTAGGGTATAGGTAGAAATATTATTTATTTAATTATTATCTAAGCATAGTCTAATAGGTCGTGAATTTTTAATAAGTAGGGCATCAAAAATAAAATAATAACTAATCATAGAAATCATGTAACACATAGCATATAACACATAGTATGTAACACATAACTTGTAGCACATATCACATAATCATGAAGCATGGCATAAGTGGGTGTCCTAAAGTTATAGTCTAGGTCAAGAGTGTCTAATAACCTAGTTCCCTATAACCAAGGCTCTGATACCAATATATCACACCCCAATCGATGGCGGAATCATCGGGGCGGGACATGTAGACTGTTCATGAGCACAAGGTTGACTAAATTGTAATATATTAAACATCAATTTCATTTCAAATAATCCAAACACAACCTAATCCAAGAAGGAACATAATTTGAAATACATAAAATCCTTTATTCAAATTAACTATGTCCCAAAGCCTATGTGAAGCAAATCTTGATCAAATCACACATTAGTACCTGAAACATGAATAAAATAAGGTCAACTAAAAAGTTGGTGAGCATACACAGGTTTGTATATAGATAACATATAGTTTGCAAATAAACAAATCCTTACATATCATGATAAAATAAGGCATTTATGGGGAATAGCTATTGTGTAACCAAGTACGATCAAACCTTTGTAATTAGCATGCAAAAATTGTGTTGTCGGTAACAATCACCCTACCTGGGTGGGTTTGTCAGACTCAATAGATCTAGCATTGTTTACCGTCGGATTGAATAGTTAATGATTGCACATAAATCGCACACAAAAGTTAGCACAACTAGCACTCGGGCATAAAGCTCAAATTGCACACAAGAATGTGAAGGGGATTTGTATTTGTGTAGTCTGTGTAAATGCAAACAATAGTATTTGTATAATGTTTATGTTCCACCCCAAAAAGTGTAAAAGAGTAAAAGGGGCTATGTAATACTAACATGATTTGAAGGCGTAGCTAACACGAGATACTAGATAGAAACGGGGTCCTCGTAATGCACAACGTTAACCTAGAGTGCAATATGTATTGAATCAATAGTGTGCACACTAGTCTATGTCTAAGTCTAAGGTTATAATGGATGTGTGTATAAGGAATTTTAAAGTTGTAGATGTTAGTGGGTTGTACTTGAATGGTGTATAAAATTTGGGTTTGGAATAACTAAATAATAAAATAATAAAATTAATATTTGTTTACTTAGTTATAAAAATAATGTAATTATTAGGGGTGATTAAGTATAACCAAAACAAATAGTTTTTGTTTAAATGTAAATTAAATAATTGTAACCTTATTTTTTTATTTATAAAATATGTAACTTAGTCATTTAGTTATAAAAATGTATTAAATGTTTTTATATTAAATATAAATTCCTTTAATTTATTTGCATAAGGATGTTTAAATAAATTGTATAAACAATAATTAAGTGTAGGGTTTAGCAATAAATATAGATTAAATTTTGTAAGTTTTATATAAACAATTTCTATTTATTTTAGAATAGAAATTTGATCTTTTTAAATAACGTTAATATAAATATTTATAAAATCAATTCATTTTATTTAAAAATTAATTTGAAATACTTAATTTTTTTAAACTATGGAAATAATTATTCTGCCAAGATTTTTCTCGCACACACGACCGTGCTTGGGACAAGGCACGATCGTGCTAGAACCACGGGCGCGACCGTGCTAGTCAGGGACACGACCGTGTTGACTAAACAGAATGCATAATTAGGCTGTTCACTAGGCACGATCGTGTCTTGGGCCAGGCACGACCGTTTCTAGGGTTTCGAGGCACGACCAAGTCTAGCCAAGGGCATGACCGGGTCTGAGTGTGTGAGGCACGACCGCGGTGTCATTTGGCGCGACCGTGTCTCATGAAGCACGACCGCGCTAGAAGACTATTACGAGTTGACAGATTCTTATAATGTTAATGTTGGATTTCATAGGGCTTTCATCTGTAGAGTTATTACGAGTATTTTGGGATATATTAATTGTATTTTAAACGTGTTCAAAGCAGGGTTCGATTAAATCTATTTTGAATGAAAACTAGATTCTGGTTCGTGATGATTCCCATATTGTAAGCCCAAATTAGATTAGGGCTTTTGATTTATAGACTTAAACGCAAGTGTGAGAGGTTTCAATTACCCATAAGGACGACGAATTGATAGTGTTCGGTAGGGAGAAATTCCGGCGACGACGGGTTCGGTTTCCGACGCCTTCTTCTGCAATTCCGACTGACTCAGGGTTTCCGGGAGCTTCAGAGAGGATTGATAGTATGTTGGCTTAGGAGAATCGTAATAAAAAATGTTAAATTCCAAAGCGGGTCGCGCGACCGTGGCAGAACGAGGCGCGACCGTGCCTACTAGGGTTTCTTGTTACTTTTTCAACGTCAGACCTTGTAACTTTAGTCTCTGACATATTTGTATAAATAGATACTTATGTAGTGTTTAGTAGGTTATAACCGAGTAAAATTTGCGGATTTGCATTGAAATATAGTGTTTAATTGATGGTATGAGTAGAACAAAGCAGTGCACTAGAATTGGATTTGAAATGCATTACATTGAATCGAAATATGGATACTAAAAATCAAAAATGTTACAAGTTCTGCGTAATGTCTTTCGGATTGAAGAACGCCCCCGCAGCGTTCATGGATTTGATGAATAGGGTGTGTCGACTGATGCTGGACCGATCGGTAATCGTGTTCATCGATGATATCCTCATCTACTCCAAGAATGAGGGTGATCACGCATGTCACTTAAAGGAGGTGTTGGAGGCTCTGAAAAAGGAAAAGTTTTATGCTAAGTTCTCCAAATGTGCGTTCTGGCTTAGGGAAGTCCAATTCCTTGGTCACGTCATTAACCCGAACGGCATTATGGTTGACCCAGCAAAGATAGTAACGGTAAGTGAATGGAATATTCCTAAGACACCAACTGAAATCCGCAGTTTCTTGGGATTGGCAGGCTACTATCGGAGATTCATCCAGGATTTCTCAAAAATAGCTTCGCCATTGACAAAGTTGACTAGGAAGGAGGTAAAGTACGAGTGGGGTTCGACCCAGGACGAGGCGTTTAAGGAGTTGAAGGAGAAGCTAACCAAAGCCCCAGTCTTGGCCCTTCCCGAGGGCAATTAAGACTTAGTGGTATAATCTGACGCTTCGGGTCAGGGATTGGGATGCGTGTTAATGCAACACGGGAGAGTGATCGTGTATGCGTCACGGAAGTTGAAGATTCACGAAGCTAATTATCCTACTCACGATTTGGAACTTGCTGCTGTCGTATTCGCATTAAAAATCTGGAGGCACTACCTGTACGGGGTGAAGTTTACTATTTAATCCGACCACAAAAGTTTGAAGTACTTCTTCGAACAAAAGGAACTTAATATGAGGTAGAGGCGATGGTTGGAACTATTGAAAGACTATGACTATGAAATAATATACCATCCTGGAAAGGCAAACGTGGTGGCTGACGCTCCAAGCCGAAAGGATGTGCCTACTCCTATTAGAGTGAAAGCTTGCCAGTTGGTGATAACATCGGATGTGATGAGAGAAATTGAAAATGCTCAAGATGAGGCACTTAAAGAAGAAAATATAAAGAAGGAAAGAATGATTGGCCAACAGGACAAGTTGGAATATAACACCCTTGGTGTTAGGACACGTTTTGGATGGGTATGGATACCTATGGGTGGCGAGCTTAGAACCAAAATCTTGAATGAGGCTCATAATTCTTGGTACTCTATCCATCCTGGTACCAATAAAATGTACCAAGATCTAAGGACGGAATACCGGTGGCCTGGAATGAAGCATGAAGTGACGAAGTACGTAAGGAAGTGCTTGACTTGCTCGCAAGTAAAGGCCGAACACCAGAAACCGTATGGAAAGATTCAACCACTTGATATACCAGAATGGAAGTGGGAACACATTACCATGGACTTCATAACCAAGCTACCTCGCACAGCTAAAGGTCATGATACCATTTGGGTAATTGTGGACCGTTTAACGAAGAGTGCTTATTTCCAACCTATTCGCGAGACGTTCTCGTCAGAAGGGTTAGCGGAAGTATTTATTAAAGAAGTAGTAGCACGGCATGGGATGCCTTTGACGATCGTATCTGACCGGGACACACGATTCACATCGAGGTTCTGGAAAAGATTTCACATGGCGATGGGCACGAGGCTCAATGTTAGCACGGCATACCACCCACAAACGGATGGTCAGTCCGAAAGGACCATTCAGACATTGGAGGATATGCTTCGTTTTGTATTATCGATTTTGGCGGCAGTTGGGACAGTCATCTGCCTTTAGCCGAATTCTCCTACAATAATAGTTATCACACGACGATAGGCATGCCACCTTACGAAATGTTGTATGGGATGAGATGCAGGACCCCGATTTGTTGGGGTGAGATTGGACAAAAGGAATTAGGGAGTCTTGAAGTAGTAAGAGAAACGTCAGAAAGGTTTGATCAAATCAAAGCACGAATGAAGGCCGCACAAGATCGTCAGAAATCCTATGCGGATAAACGACGAAGGCCTATTGAGTTCGATGTTGGGGACAGAGTAATGTTGAAAGTGTCACCCTGGAAGGGAATAATATGATTCAGGAAGAGAGGGAAGTTAAGTCCGAGGTTCGTCGGACCATTCAGCATAATGGAACGGGTGGGTGAAGTCGCTTATCGGCTAGAGTTGCCTGATGAGTTGAGTGGGATTTATCCTACCTTCCATGTATCACACTTTCAAAAGTGTTTGGCGGATGAATCAGATCACGTACCACTTACTGACATCGTGGTCGGCAACAGCCTTAATTACATCGAAGAACCCGTGGCCATCTTAGACAAGAAGGAGAAGCGTTTGCGTAATAAGATTATCCAATTGGTTAAAGTCCAATGGAAACATCGAAAGGGATAGGAAGCCACTTAGGAAACGGAGAAGGAGATGAGGGAGTCGTACCCTCATCTATTTGACATATGATAGGTTTCCGAGACGAAAACTATTGTAACCAGACTTGTAACATCTCAAAAATAAAACGACAGTTAAAATGACGAAATAAATGAACGAGGCATGTCGGGTCGGGCCGGATAGGCCGGCGGGCTGGAAGGGGAGCCTCCCCTATAAATAGCTTAGACCTCCATCATTTCTCTCAATTGCAAGTTCTAGAGAGAGAAACCACAGAGAGAGAAAGTTGGCGGATCGACCCGAGATTTCAGCAAAGTGTTGCTCCATAGCTCGTGAGATGAACCTCCGGATCAGAAACTCGATTCAGGTAACGATCGGGCCTAAATCTGAGTTTTTGTTCGTTTTTGGGTTTTTTCGGGTTTTGGGTGAAAAGGTAACGTTTTCACGGATAAAACTGAAAGATAAACATAGATTTGAGCTCCTTAATGGAAAACAAACGTTTTGAATGTAAACAGGTTCGGGATCTTGACGTGATCAGACCTGAATGTGAAAGTTAGGGTTTGTGAAGAAACAGATCGTGCGTACTTATCAAGTACGCACGGAGTAGGTCCTGCGTACCTATCAAGTACGCAGGAAGAGGGCACTGCGTACTTATCAAGTACGCAGGAGGAGGATCCTGCGTACTTATCAAGTACGCAGGAAGCAGGGTCTGCGCACTTGCTAAGTGCGCAGGAATCAGGTTTTTTAAGTAAAGTTAGTATGTTTAGAATGGTTAAACCGTTAGAGTCAGGATTGGGTTTGATGTGTATTTAACTATCAAATTCAGATCGTACGTGACGTTGTTGGTCCTTTGTTTAGGACAACCAAGACTAGCTTATCAGGTGAGTTCTAGAAGCCCTCTTTTAAAGGTTTTATATAATGTTTTCTGGCTGGTGTGCATACATATGAAATGATGTTTTTACAAAACGATGTTTATGAAACTATGTTTATAAAATGATGCTTATGAAACTATGTTTGTGAAATGAAATGATTTGGAATGAACGGTTTATGGAAAGAAAGTTTTATGAATGGAATGTTTATGAACGAAATGTTTATAAAGAAATGGTTTAAACTAAAGGTAAAGGGTTTTGAAAATGAATGAAAGGTTTTATGAAAAGAAAAGAAAAAGGGCAAAGGTTTTAAAGAAGATATTACAAATCTAATCTGTCGAATGAATGGAATTGACGAATGAAGTCTGGGAATGTAATTCCCAGCCTTGTGGTAGATTATGGACACCGAGCCACAGTTTCCATAAGAGCAACAGGGGCAGTGTCTTGGTGGCCTGCCAATGGTTTTGATGTTGTACAACTGGTAGGGAGTAACGACAATTACTCAGGGGTTAACGTGACCCTATGTAAGGTTAAATTATGATCCGACGGTGTTATGGCCGTGAGCCAAAGCCGTCGATGGAGGTTTTCGGTCTATGGACACGAGAGCCATAGGGGCAACTGAATGGGTATTGTTGGTCCTCGTGCAGTTAAGCCTTGGGGGAAATACAAAAGGGAATTGACGGAATGTATGGTATTGTCGGTCTTCATGCAGTTAAGCCTTAGGGGCAATACCATACTAAATAACGGTACGGATGGTAACACAGATTTAGATAGTAATGTATGACTTAAATGAATGTTAAATGTTTTAAACAAATGATCCGTTCAATGTGTTTATGATGAGGAAAAATGTTTGAAGGTTTTCAATGACGAATGAAAGGCCCTGTTTTCTTATACGTGATGTTAAACCCTAATGAATGTTTTGAATGATGAACCATTTCTTAAATCGAACGAAAACTAGAACTCACCAGCGTAGCTGACTTTTTAGTGTGCATATTCAGGTTAAGGCAGGTTATGAGGTTGGACGGCGATGCTTGGCTAGCGATGAAGAGTTACCCGGATGCTTATGAAGACTGGCATCACGTTACATTTTAATTTCGTTAAGTTATGTTTAGACATGTTTACGCTTCTGTATGTTGAAAAATGTAATGGTTATGTTTCAATGGAGTATTTTCCGCTGCGTTATTTGATAATCAAGTTTAAGAACTGTTTGTGAATGAGTAAATCCAACAAGTGAGGCCTCCCGGGTTTGGGGCCTTACATACAAAATCACCAATAATATTGTCAGTGGGATGATTCTTATGCACTTGGGATTGAGGAATATCTGAAGGTTGAATAACAACATCAAGATTTGAAGGAAACTCCCCCTCATCCGATGCCGATGCTGATGAGTCATCAACTATGTTCTGGATATCATTAGAAGATTCCTGAAACACAGCTTCATCATCGTCACTGTCATTATGTTGTGTTGTACCCGAAGTTGAAGCTACATTCAGGTCAACTGGAGGAGTTTCCACAATCAGAATAACCGAACGAGGATCAACAGTTGAATCATCATTGCAGTAGGACTGATAGAACATTTCAGCTTCAGCTGGAGAAATTACAGGAGGAACATTGAAAGATCTGAATAATGCATCATAATTTGACGGGAACTTTTGCATCCTGAGGAACAGAACGATTATCACAGTCAATATGAAACCATTCTTCAATTTGACGGGATTCTTTGTTAAAGACTCTCTTGTTTTGTGAATTTGCAATGTATCCCAAGAAAATTCCCTCAATTGCTTTCGAGTTAAATTTAGTAGGAACATCGTGAGTCTTCAATAAGGTACAAGGATTTCCAAAGGGAAAAAGATACGCCAAATTAGGTTTTCGATTGTTCAGAAATTCATAACATGTCTTGTTGTGTTTCTTCACGGTCAAAACCCTATTGAGAACATGACAAGATGTATTTACCGCCTCAGCCCAAAAAGTAACAGGCAGCTTGGAATCAGATAACAAAGTACGAGCCATCTTAATAAGAGTTCGATTCTTCCGCTCAGCAACACCATTTTGTTGAGGAACATAAGGAGCACTGAATTCATGATGGATGCCCTTCTGTAAACAGAATAAACCCGTATTACCATTCTAGAACTGTATGCCATTATCACTCCGAATCCTCCTGACTTGCAATTTGAATAAAGTCTCAAGCCCCACAATCAGGAACATAAGAATTTCAGCTGTTACATCATTAGAAGAAAGAAACTTGACCCAAGAAAACCTTGAGTAATCATCAGTCACTACCAAACAATAAGATTTGCAGCCTTCACTCTTGACAGTAATAGGTCCGAACAAATCCATATGCAACAACTCTAAAGGAGTCACAATAGAATTAGTTAACTTTGAATGATGAGATTTCTTGTGCTGCTTCCCCTTCTTGCACGAAATATAGTATTCATTCACATGAAACCGCATGGCAGGGACACCAGAAACCAACCCATTCTTAACAAGATAATTCATTTTTCTAAAATGTATATGAGCCATTTTCCAGTGCCAAAAAGTTGAATCGGACTCAGAAGCATTCGAAAGAAGACACGTTGGAACAGACGAAGTTGTCGTCGCAGTGCTCATGTCGAGCATATATGTATCATTCTTTCGAGGAGCTCTCATAAGTATCCAATTGTAACGAACCAAAATCTGGGTTTCGTTTTCAAATAAATAAAATATTTTAATAAATATTATGGTGAAAATAATATTTTAGAAATAAGTTGAAACATGTGTGAAAGTGTAAAATGTGGGTTTTAAATTAGTAATGGGGATTATACTAGTTTTTAACTAGTTTTGGAATGAAATGGATGAAATGGAAGTTGAGGGGCTAAAAGTGTAAAATGGCAAATCTGTCATTTTGACTAGCAAAAGTTAAAATTTGAGCTCATTTGGTGTTGGGGTCGTTTGTGTTCAAGAGGAAAAAAGAGAAAACGCAATTGAAGCCTAAATCGTGCATTTGAGTTTGGATTTGTGAAGGTTTTGGCTCACACAACACCTTCCTAATATCAAATAAGTGTAATCTTCCATTGATTTCACCTTTGAATGTGTTAGTAAATGGGTTTTGTAGAAATCCTAAAATTATGTACGCATGTGGTTAATTAGTGTTAGATTGTTGATAATCTAGTTAAACAAAAGGTAAAGAGTGGTGATTAACATCCTAAAACCCTTTGATTTTGGTTATGAGATCATATGGAGAAAATTGGGGGTGTTTGGATCATGATGGTTGAATGTTGAATTAGCGATGATTAAGTGTTTATGTGGTGTTAGACACTTGAATGAACACCAAACTAACCTAATGAAAGACATTGAATGAAAAATTAGCGTCAAGGTTTTGGAAAGAAAACTCAAGTAGGTGAGTTTGGATTGAAAGAGGGTGTTTGGTTATGGGAATAACCCAAACGGGTCAGTTTGGGTTGGAAATGGAAATTGGGTTGTGAACTCTATTGTAATGTGATTTTGATGTATGTTAGATTACTAAACTAAGTGTATATGTTTAGGTAATCAAATTGTGAACCGAGAAGCCGGTGCGGGATCTTCTAACCCAAAAGGTAAGTGTCTTTGCACTTACTTAGTAATGATGATAAATGGGTGGTATATTCGATATGTGTGTATACTATGTGTTGGAATGAATGTGTATGTTTATGCATGAACTAGTATGTGAAAATGTATAAATTTAGTTATAGTGATAAAACTATAATGGATATGTACAAATGAATGAATGTGGTTATAGTGGTAATACACAATGGTTATGTGCAAAGGAATGAACGTAGTTATAGTGGTAATGCTATAATGGATATGTGAAATGAATGAATGTAGTTATAGTATAATACTATAATGGATATGTGTAAATGAGGTTATGATCTAGGTAACATAATGAATATGAGGTTATGATCTACGAATCATAATGGATATGAGGTTATGGTTAAAATACCATAATGGATATGAGGTTATGATCAAAGTATCATAATGGATATGAGGTTATGGCCTAAGTTCCATAATAGATATGGAAAGTTGTCATATGAATGTTATATGAAAATAATGAAACTTGTAGGGGAAATGCAAGTGTTAAGAGGCTTATTTGACTAATTGGGTGCAAACGGGTCAAATGGGTGAATGGGTGATAACAAGTGGTAATTACTTGTTTGTTATGTTTATCTTCATTACTAACGGTGATATGTTCTTGTGGTTATGTAGGAAAAGCTCCGATGTAAGTCCAAGTCAAGTCCAAGGCGTTGAAGGGTTCTCGTATGCGTTTTGGTGTTTTGGGGGTTTAAAGGAAAACCCTTAGAATGTGGTGTAAATTGATACTTGAATTTAACTTTTGGGTGTTTAAGTAGGTGTATAAATGTTTTCTACAAAAATCCATGTGTTGGAAATTTTGGTGATATGATGATATGTTAAAAATTGAGAATTTTTGGTTAAGTATGGAACTGGATAATCTGAGTAAACTTTCTGTTTACTCAAGTCCCTCGCGGTACGCGAGATCCAGGGTGGGTTCTCTCGCGGATGCGAGAGACCTGGTTCTCTGTCGGGCATGTTTGGAGCTCCCTCGCGGTACGCGAAGGTATGAACATGATCCCTCGCGGTATGAGAGGTTTTAAAAAAAATTCTTGGGACAAATGCTTCCGCGCGTTTAAATGTTTTATAAATTGGTTTTCCAATTAAGGGTGTTACAACTTGGTATCAGAGCAATGGTTTGAGGGATTTGGTGTGGGTGGCACCAAACTCAAACCGGATGCTCTTGATATGCGGGAAATGATACGAGAATCCATGAAGGACTTGACTAAGACTCGGAGCTTGCGGAAATGAAAGGTTAGTAACGAATTGATGAAGTGGTTATATATATATATGGTGTATATGTATATGTATGATTGAATGACAAGGTGTTATGTGTGCTGAAACTTGTTTATGTGGTCTGTTTTTTGGAGATGATAATTACAATTGGGCATAGCGTATTAATAAACATGTCTGGCAAATATGATTAATAAGACGAGATGTGCAACTGTCTTTATGATAACAATAAAACAATGAACATTTGCAAGGATTAGGTGAAGGTGATTATATATGTATGTATGTATATAGGTAGGTGTATATATACTTAATACATATAATAGTGAATGTGTGACGGATACCTAGGGTATTGAAAGTGTAAGGATGTTAAGGTGTAATTGTTCAAATTCTCAGTTTAAAGATGACGGACGAAGTGAACAATGAACCATTAGATCCAAGAATCCAAGATATGATTAAAGAGGAAGTGGCTAAGGCCTTCGAGCAAGCCACAACCTTGTTGATGGAGAAATGAGAGGGGCTATTAAGCTTACTCTCGAGGAAGTAACGAAGGAAAAGGAGAGGGAACCACATGGTTGTACCCTAAAGGAATTCATAGTGATTAAGACCAAAGAGTATAATGGGCAAGTGGACCCGATCCTTAGCCACAGGTGGGTAGTGGATATGGAATCAAATTTTGAAATGACTAGGTGTAAGCCCGAGGATAGGGTTATGTTCAGTGTGCCTCTTTTGACAGGAAGGGCAAAAGAGTGGTTGTTGAATCTTTGAAATGAGAGAGGTGAATTAGGGGTGACCTCCATGACTTGGGAGGAGTTCAAGACGGCCTTTCTAAAATATCATTGCCCTAAAGCTGCAATGGGCAGGATGACTGAGGAGTTCCTCCTCATGAGGCAAACAAATGAGTCAGTAGATGAATTGGCTAGGGCCTTCTTCGATCGTGCCAAGTTATGTCCGGACGTGGTGTCGACCGAAAAGGCAAAGATTGACAGGTTTTATGTTATGCTGACAGTGGAGTTCAGAGATAGCATATCTCCATCCTCTTTACCACACTTGTAGATTTTATAAACAGGTGTCGGGAAAGGGAGGTGGAGTTGAGGAGGCAAGAAGCTAGAGGGGAAAAGAGGAAAAGGGAGATTGTGGAGCAAGTGGTGAAAAAGATAAAGGGCGGGAGCCCTAGCAAGAATCCATTTAACAAGTTCTCTTCCCGAGGGAGCAAAGTTTGTGGGAAAGAGCACTTCGGAGAATGTAGAAAGGGAACTCTAAATTGCTATAAGTGTGGGAAGCTAGGGCACATGGCTAGTCAATGGACAAGACAAATTCAGTTGTGTTATAACTACTACAAGCCCGGGAACAATAGGGCGGATTGTCCTAAGTTAAAGCAAGGGGGAAATGATAAGAAGAAGGTAGAGATGCCAAGGCCAAAGCGGAGAGATTTCCACATCTCGGTTGAGGAGGCGAAGACGAACTCGGAGGTAGTGTCAGGTGCATTCAAGATTAATTCTTTACCTGCACTAGTTCTTTTTTAGTCGGGGGCTAGTCGTTCGTTTGTGTCCTTAAAAATTGTTAAGCATTCTTCGTTTCTAAGTAGCAAGTTAGATGAACCCTTAGAAATTGAGGCGGCAAATGATAAGAGTTTCCTAGTATTCAATATTTATAGGAATTGCATGTTAAGGGCGGGGCTTGAAACGTTCCTTATAGACTTAATTCCTATGTCCATGGGAGATTGAGATGTGATAGTGGGAATGGATTGGTTTTCAAAGAACAAATCGAATATTCTATGTGGACCTAAGGCGATACAACTCGATTCCCCGTCGGGTGAGTCCATTTACATAGAAGGTGAAAAGAAAGGCAAAGTAAAGATGTGTTCTTATGTGAAGGCTACAAAGTACATGGTGCGTGGGTGCAAGGCATACATGGCTTGTGTTGTGGATGTGGTAGAAAGGGTGAAAGATATTCGCGATGTTCCAGTTGTAAATCAGTTTGTGGATATGTTTTCGAATGAGTTACCGAGGGTACCACCGGAGAGGGAAGTGGGATTTGGGATTGACTTGATACCGGGTGCCAAGCCGGTAGCCAAAGCACCTTATAGGTTGGCACCACCGGAAATGAAAGAGTTAATGGAGCAATTGCAAGAGCTTCTAGATAAAGGTTTCATACGCCCAAGTGTCTCGCCTTGGGGTGTAACCTGTTCTCTTCGTTAAAAAGAAGGACGAAAGCATGAGGATGTGTATGGATTATCGGGAGTTAAACAAGTTGACAGTGAAGAATAGATACCCGTTACCTCGGATTGACAACCTCTTTGATCAATTGCAAGGGGCGTCATGGTTTTCTAAGATTGATTTAAGATTCGGGTACCATCAGTTGAAAGTGAAAGAAGACGACATTCATAAGACAGCTTTTCGCACTTGATACGGTCACTATGAGTTCACGGTTATGCCATTCGGTTTGACCAATGCACCCGCGGTTTTCTTGGATATTATGAACCGGGTGTGTAGACCGTTTCTCGACCATTCAGTTATTGTGTTCATAGATGATCTTCTCATCTATTCACGGAGTGAAAGTGATCATGCCTTTCATCTTCGTGAAATTCTCATAGTGTTGCCATGGGAGAAGCTTTACGCTAAATTTTCAAAGTGCGCATTTTGGTTGCGTGAAATCCAGTTCTTGGGTCATGTGATTAATGAGAAAGGGATTACAGTCGACCCATCCAGGATAGTGGCGGTAAAGGATTGGTCATCACCGAAGACGCCTTCGGAGATTAGAAGTTTCTTAGGGTTGGTGGGTTATTATCGGCGGTTTATTGAGAACTTCTCTCGGATTGCCTTGCCAATGACGAAGTTAACGCGAAAAGAGACTAAATTTGTTTGGGGTTCCGAGCAAGAATCTGCCTTTCAACTCTTGAAAGAAAAGTTGACTAAGGCGCCTATTTTATCCTTGCCGGATGGGACCGAAGATTTTGTGGTGTACTCGGATGCCTCGCATTCGGGGTTGGGTTGTGTATTGATGCAAAGAGGGAAAGTGATTGCCTATGCGTCTAGGCAATTAAAGACTCACAAGGTGAATTACCCAACCCATGATTTAGAGCTTGCGGCTGTGGTATTTGCGCTTAAGATTTGGAGGCATTATTTGTATGGGGCTAAGTGTACGATATACACGGATCACAAAAGTCTCAAGTATTTTTTGACCAAAAAGACCTCAACATGAGGCAAAGGCGGTGGCTTGAATTGGTCAAGGATTATGATTGTGAGATACTTTATCATCCGGGTAAAGCGAATGTAGTGGCGGATGCGCTTAGTCGGAAGACGAGTCATACACCTGTCAAGGTGAAGTCATTTAAGATGACAAATTTGTAGGTCCTCATTACACATCTCTGATCGATCTCATGATAAGACGTCTTGATAACACGGAGTGCGAAATCCTTCGTGTTAACGAATGTATACTAATTGACAAGTAAACACAGCATGTAAATAAAGCTTTCTCTTTGTATTCACAAACACAGAGTTTACAAAATTCTTGTTCGATCAGTCTCACTTTTTCTGTTCTAAACAGACTCTGTAACTCTATTTATAGACACATGTTCTGCCCCAGGGGAACTTAACAAGTTTGCTTCAAAAATGCTTAGGCGAACTTAACAAGTTCGCCTCTGATAGACCAGACGAACTTATCAAGTTCGCCTCTAGCAGAACTTGTACAAATACTTAGACAAAAACTAAACATTTACATAAAAACATAAAGACAATAAGATCTAAACTATTACAAAGCTTTTGTCATACAATCTATGTCCTAACAGACTCCCCCTTGACAATAGCTTGATCTTCTGTCTTCAGTCTTCATGATGAGCTCTTCCTTTGTCATACAATCTATGTCCTAAAAGACTCCCCATTGACAATAGCTTGATCTTTTGTCTTCAGTCTTCATGATGAGCTCTTCCAGTTATCTGGTAATCTGCTACCTGCATGCACTCCATAGCTTCTACAAATCTCTAACACTCTTTTGTACTGCAATCCTTGTTCTTTCCATTCATCAGTAAACATGATCTCATTCTTTTTTAATGTTCTCTGATCTTTCTTTGAGAAATTAATAAGATTCATTGCATCGTAGAACCTAACAATGACCTTATTATCCTTATCATCAATCCTAGCTTCACCAGTATTAACATCTACATACCACCATTTCATATTACCCAGAAAATCTTGTGGAATTTTCTTCAATGGTATCTTCTGTACAGCATGTACCGACTTGAACTTGTACTTCCAAGTCACTTTCTTAGTCTTTTGATATACAAGCTTCACTCTTTTACCCTTCTTTGGTTTTAACCTTTCATACTTCCCTGATCCACCTTCTCTCTTTATCAAATTGGCAATCACATCGGCTAATCCACAATTTGATCTATTAATCAATGGTTTAGTAGCCAGACCATTCATTTCACACCTTGGCAAGATATTGAAATACTTGATCCTAGGCTTTAGGTATTGATCACCATCAGATCTTTTAAGAGCAAACAACTTTGTCTCATTATCATAGAACCAACTTATGATCTTTCCTATACACCTCTCTTTATTCACATATCTTTCTTTTTTAGCAGGTTGTACAGGTGACTTTGGTAGTACTTTCATCCAACTGTTCACCACTTCTCTCCACTGTTCTCTAGTCATACCTGTATCTCTATACATCACAGGTTCTTCATTCAGCTTAGAAGACACAGTACGAGTAGTATCAACATCAGAATCTATCTTGGATTGAGCAGTATCATCAGGTGTAGTGATATCTTCAACAAAATCCATAGAATTTGTTACTCCATCATAGGAAAACTCAGGAATAACATCATCTTGGATGAAGTTATACAGAACGTTCATACCATCACTTCCTTCATATGTAATCTTAGATTTACTCTTTTCTACCTCAATCTCTACAATCTCTCCTTCTTCTACTTCATTATCAGACATATTCTCTTCAACATCATCAAATAATTCGTCAATATCATGTAGACACTCTAACTTCTCAACTTCGTCTTCTTCAGAGTCTTGAAAGAATTCCAATAATAGTATTTCTTCATTCACTCCAGAATCATGAGTAGTGGTTCCTTCAATAGATTGTGATGTCGACTCCCCCTGAACTCTTGATATATGATTTACGTTAGCGTATTGACGATCACCCTCAACATTACCACGAGGATCATTGTCTTCATCATCCTTTCATTGAATTGATTAAGTATGACACGTATCAGGTATCCTTAACTCCCCCTGAGCATCAAGACGCTTAACAAGTGTAGACACCAATAACTGCATGTCAGCAATCTGTTGTGCTTGAGTTTGAAGGACCAATTGTCTCTGAGAATCAACAGACATAAGAGTATCCACCTGAGTCTGTAATGCTAGCACATGGGATTCAAGGAATGTATTTATTTCAGAATCAGACGGCTTTGAAGGACCAGCATCGGATGAAGTAGAAACATTTGGTACAGTTGGAGAAAGCACTAGAGAATGATGCCTAGAAGGAGGAGGTGTAACCAGTAGAGATGAAATAAAAGTAGCATCCTCAACTCCCTGAGATGATTGAGCAGCAGCAATAGAAGCAGACATAAGCTTCTGAGCTTTAGGAACTAGAATAAAATCACTATCCGAGTCAGAACTTTCGTCAAGCAAAGTTCTTTTGCCAAGTACTGATCCAGAAGGAGGATTACGAACAGACTACGCCTTGGATTTCTGGCTTTAGATTTAATGCGTTTTCCTGCATTTGCCAACGGTGCCTTAGCCAAACTCTCATAATGATCTGAGCTAAAGTCTCTAGACGAATCAGACTCAGTAGCCTAAGAATCAGGTAAGGCAGTATCACCAGAACTCGTATCTTCAACATTTCCTTCATCCTCATGAATCGGTGAGTTTACAGCATCATGAGCAAAATCAACCATATTCATACCCAAATCTTGTTCATTATCATGAGCCATCTCTTCTTGAACTGGTTCATGAATAGGAATTTGAACCTGTACTTGTGGAATAGGAACATTTTGTTGTTGTTGTTGAGCAGGAACTTGTTGTTGTTGTTGTTGTTGTTGATGAGCTGGAACTTCTTGTACTTGAGCCTGAACTGGTTGTTGAATTTGAACTTGATTCAGCACCTGTCCTTGTTCTAACTCATCAGGATGAAACCAATGATCATTAGGTGGCTCAACATAATCAGGATTGATTAAGTGACCAAAAAACGGAGTTGGAACAGGAATTAGAGCAACATTTTGTTGTTTCACCTTCGTACAATCAACAAAAATCCTTTTTGATATCGGAGTCAAAGCCAAACGAATTGGATGCAAGTCTGGCCTTAAAGCGGTTAAGTACATGAGAGATCCAATCATTGCACGGTTGAGTCGGCAATCAACTTCCTTTCTATCCGGGTCAGAATTCAATTTATGATTGATCGGTATTGGAGTATCATATGGGGTACAGTCCTTCATCTTGAACCGGCTCAAGATGTCCTTTACGTACTTGGACTGGTGAATAAAGAAACCATCTTCCTTCTGATTAACTTGAAGACCTAAGAAAAATGATAACTCTCCCATAGCTGACATCTCAAACTTAAATTTCATAACACTCTCAAAATCTTTGCACAACCCTTCATTTGTAGAGCCAAAAATAATATCATCTACGTATATCTGCACCAGTAGATATTCTCTACCTGCTTTCTTAATGAATAAAGTCGAGTCAATTTTCCCATGAACAAAATCATTTTGTAAAAGATGTGCAGACAATGTTTCATACCACGCGCAAGGAGCTTGATGAAGACCATAGAGAGCTTTATCAAGCTTGAAAACTTTAGACGGATTAAGCGGATCTTCAAACCCCGGCGGCTGACACACATAAACTTCCTCCTTGACTTTACCATATAAGAAAGCACTTTTTACATCTAATTGAAACACCTTAAACCATTTGTAAGAAGCAAAAGCTAGAAACATCCTTATAGCTTCAAGCCTAGCAACAGGCGCATAAACCTCGGTGTAATCAATACCCTCTTGTTGATTGAAACCTTGTATAACTAGTCTAGCCTTATTTCTTACCACAACACCTCGATCGTCTTTCTTGCATTTAAACACCCACTTTGTACCAATTGGATACATACCCTTCGG
Organism: Smallanthus sonchifolius; assembly: GCA_023525975.1. NCBI lineage: Eukaryota > Viridiplantae > Streptophyta > Magnoliopsida > Asterales > Asteraceae > Smallanthus > Smallanthus sonchifolius. Next base: position 59,802,987 of record CM042034.1, read on the forward strand.
AAGATCAACAAGATTCCAAACCTTGAGTTTGTCAAACTGAGCAAGTTCTTCTTGCATGGCTTCTATCCAATTGTTATCACGTAACGCCATTTCGACATTCTTTGGTTCGACCTGAGAAATAAAACAGGAATGTGATAAAACATCAAGAACACCAGAATCTTTAATACCTGTATACAAGCAAGTATTGTCAATAATAGAACGTGTTTGCACTCCATCTCTCAGATTTCCAATTATATTCGTCACCGGATGATCTTTGAGTTCCTTAATTGATGCAACTTCAGGAACCGGCAACATATCAACTTGAGTTGTATCAGATTGAAAATACATATCCTGATTAATTGGTATCTCCGAGTCCAAATTTGTAGGAATACCCCCTGAGCCTGCGTCAAATTAGAAGGTTCATCAATCAACAAAGGATCAGCAGAATAATCTTGGAAAATAACATTTTCATCTTCACTATCAGACTCTTGTGGTCCAGAACAAGAAGCAACATTAGGATCGGGAACAGAAGTAGATGGAATGGATGACTGTTGAACTGCATTTGGTAGAAAACCACTATTCTGTCCATCCTAACATGAATCAATTAATACAGCAGCTTCCTCAGGAGAAATATCAGAAGGTAAATGAAAAGACTTGAATAAATTGTCATAATCAAAAGCCCAGGCTGGTCCAATCGCCATTTGAGGTAAAGACCGATTAGAACAGTCAATATGTAACCATTCTTCAACTTGGCGAGTCTCTTTGTTATAAACCCTTTTGGTAGTAGAATTAGCAACATACCCCAGAAAGATCCCTTCAATAGCTTTAGCACTGAACTTGGTTGGGACATCTCGAACTTTCAAAAGGGTGCTGTCACACCCCGACCGATGGCGGAATCATCAGGGCGGGACATGTTGACTGTTCATAGCACAAGGTTGATTAAATTGAAATATATTAAAGTCAAATTTCCATTACAAATAATCCAAGTACAAACCAAATCCAAACAAGAAACATAAAACAACTCATAAAATTCTTGATTTAAATTGCTAAGTCCAAATCCTATGTTGAACACGTCTTGAATCAATCTCACATATTGGGACCTGAAACATGAATAAAATAAAGTCAACTAAAAAGTTGGTGAGTATAACACAGTTGTATGTAGATAGCATATAGTTGAAAACAAATCCTTTACAAAACATGATAAAATAAGGCATTTATGGGGAGCAGCTATTGTGTAACCATGTACAACCAAACCTTGTAACTAGCATGCAAAAATTGTGATGTCGGTTTCAATCACCGCGCACCATGGGTGGGTTTGTCAGACTCAATAGATCTATCATTGAAAACCGTCGGCTTGTATAGTTAATGATTGCACATAATCGCATACAAAGGTTAGCACAACTAGCACTCGGGCACAAAGCTCAAATTTAGCACGCATGTATGTAAATAGAATTTTTGCACTTGTGTTGTTTGGGTAAATGTAAATGTGTAATGTGTAATGTGTATAGAGTTCATGTTCCACCCCAAAAGTGTAAAAGAGTAAAAAGGGGTTGTGAATACTCACTTGGTATGGAGATGTAGCGAACAAGGATAATAGATAGAAAAATAAAGATCCTCGAGTGCACAAATCAACCTAAAGAGTAATGTATGTTGTATCAAATAGTGTGCACAACAGTGTAAGTTAAATGATGGTTTGGACTTGAGTAAAATGTTATTGATTTGAACTTGGATGTGTTGAATAAAATATAAAGTTTAAAATGAATATTATCAAAACATGTTGATTAAGGTTTGAGTTTGAATAAACAATTAAGTAAGGTATAAAATTATTGCTTATGAAAATAAATAAATAATTGCTTTTGTTTAAACATTAAATAAATAATTATTATCTTATTTATTTATAAACTTGTAACTTAATCCTTTAAAACATCATTTAAGTGTAAGATAAATATAAATTTAATTTTTTTATAAATTTTTAAATAAACTTTTAAATAAATAATATTTATCTCTTCAAATACAGAAAACATATTTTTATAAAATTTGAAACATTTATTGATTGAAAAATATAAAATTATAATTCTATTACAATTTCTGAGTCACACACGACCGTGCCTCGGAAGGACACGATCGTGCTCGAGCCACGGACGCGACCGCGCTAGTCGGGGCACGACCGGGTTGATCAACAGAGGGCACAAACTAGACTAGTCGACAGGCACGACCGTGCCTTGGCCTGGCACGGTCGTGTCTATGATTTTTAGACACAACAGAGGCTAGCCCAAAGGGCATGACTAGGTCTGGACTGGAGGACACGACTGTGCTGCTAATCGGCACGACCGCGCTATATGAGGCACGGCCGCGCCAGATGATTAGCGCGACCGTGTCTCTTCCAAGTCAGACACGAATTGAACAATTTTTGTATTTATAACAATGGAATTGATAGGGCTTTTGATTACTGAGTTATTACGAGTCTAATCACATAAATTAATTGTATGTAAATTGTGTTTAAGAGTGGAATCGATTAAATCTTTTCTTTTTAAAATATAAATTCTGGTTCGGACGATTTCTGTAATGAAAGCCCAGATTGATAAGGGGCTTTTGATATATGGACCGAAACGAAACGGAGGGATGATTCAATTACCTCAAACAGAAGGAATCGATAGCGATCGGTAGAAGGGAGTTCCGGCGACGGCGATAACGGCTTCCGGCGACTTCGGCTGCAATTCCGGCTAGGCCAGAGAGTCCAATAATAACAGGGGAGATCGCTGGATAGAATTTCTTGATTGCTTGAGAGGATTTTGATCGAATTTTAGGATTTGAGTCTTGAGGGAAAAGATCGACGGTTTTTCCTTGAGAGGAAGAGAGTTTTGATAATAATAATCGTAATCAATTGAGTTATTTTCCTTGACAATGAAAATGAAACGTAACCGGGTTTGAATTCGAACGATCGAGCGTTTTGAAATCACATTTACGTTTTGACAGTTACACAGGCGCGACCGTGCCTAATAGAGGCGCGACCGTGCTTAGGCACCGGGCGCGATCGTTCCAGGACCAGTCGCGCGATCGTGCCGAGGCACTTGGCGCGACCGTGCCAGGACGAAGCACGACCATGCTAATTAGGGTTTCTTGATAAATTTTCAACTTTAGTCCTTGACTTTTCAGGTTTGATTAGTTTGAAATAAATAGTTACTTGTATAGCGTTTAAGTGTATATAATCAAGCAAAACTTGTAAATTTGTATTGAATCATTGCATTTAGTTTACGGTAAGCAAAATAATAAGGCAGTGCACGAGCATTGAATTTGAAATTGCATTACATTGAATTGAAATATGAATACTAAATTCTGAGATGTTACAGTCTCCCCATGTTGAGAGAATTTCGTCCCGAAATTTAGCTAGAGGTTACAACAGTATCAATAAAAAGATGAGGGTACTTGAGCTTCATTTGGTCTTCTCGTTCCCAAGTGAACTCAGGACCACGCTTAGATTCCCAACGAACTTTGACAATAGGAATGCGACTTCGCTTGAGCTGTTTGACTTCACGATCCATGATTTCCACCGGCTTCTCAACGAAGTGCATCGTTTCATCAATGCGCACATCGTCAAGCGGTATATGGAGATTTTCATCAGCGAGACACTTCTTCAGATTAGATATATGAAATGTAGGATGCACATTGCCAAGAGATGGAGGTAACTCGAGTTTGTAAGCCACTTTCCCAATCCTTTCAAGGATTTTGAATGGACCAACATAACGAGGTGGTAACTTGCCTTTCTTTCCAAAGCGGATCACACCCTTCCACGGGGACACCTTAAGAAGAACAAGGTCACCGACTTGGAATTCCAAGGGTTTTCGACGTTTGTCGGCATAACTCTTTTGCCGACTCCTCGCTACTCGAATATTGTCACGGATTTGAATAATCTTGTCGGATGTTTCTTGAATTAACTCGGGACCAGTGATTTGTGCTTCACCAATCTCGTTCCAACAGATAGGAGAACGACACTTGCGACCATAGAGAGCTTCGAATGGAGCCATGTTGATACTTGTGTGGTAGCTATTATTGTAAGAAAACTCAATGAGGGATATATGTGAATCCCAATTGCCACCAAAATCGATTACACAAGCTCTTAGCATGTCTTCAAGAGTTTGGATTGTTCGCTCGGTTTGACCATCAGTTTGCGGATGGTAAGCCGTGCTCAAATCCAATTGAGTACCAAGAGCCTTTTGGAGAGATTGCCAAAATCGAGAGGTGAACCGAGCGTCTCTATCGGATATTATGTTCACGGGAACACCATGACGGCTCACAATTTCATCAATGTAAATTCGGGCTAGTTTCTCCACTTTGAAGTCTTCGCGAATTGGCAAGAAATGAGCAGATTTGGTGAGTCGATCAACGATCACCCAAATACTATCATAACCACTCGAGGTGCGAGGGAGTTTGGTAATAAAATCCATAGCTAGATTCTCCCATTTCCACACGGGAATTTCTGGTTGTTCGAGTAAACCAGATGGATATTGATGTTCGGCTTTGACTTTGGAACAAGTTAAGCATTTTGCCACATAAAGAGCAATGTCTTTCTTCATACCGGGCCACCAATAAAGTTGGCGAAGATCTTGGTACATTTTATCCGCACCAGGATGAATAGAATAACGAGTCTTATGAGCCTCGTTCATGAGAAATGTCCGGAGATCGTCGCGATCGGGAACCCAAATACGGTTCAAGTAATAGAGTAAGCCGTTGGGTTTTGATTCAAGAAGAAGTTCAACACCACACGACATTTCTTCATACATGTTACCCTCGGTTACCGAGACGTGTTGAGCTTCTAAGATACGGGTTTGAATATCGGTTTGAATACGGGCACAATGAAGCATAACATGGTCCTTTCGACTCAAAGCATCGGCTACAACATTCGCTTTGCCGGGATGGTAACGAATCTCGCAGTCATAGTCGTTAAGGAGTTCGACCCAACGTCGTTGCCTCATATTGAGTTCTTTTTGGTTAAAAATATGTTGAAGACTTTTGTGGTCGGTGAATACCACACATTTCGTGCCATATAGGTAATGTCTCCAAATCTTTAACGCGAATACGACCGCACCCAACTCGAGATCGTGCGTCATATAATTCTTCTCATGAACTTTGAGTTGCCTTGATGCATAAGCGATTACTTTGCCTCGTTGCATGAGAACACAACCAAGACCTTGGTTAGAAGCATCACATTAGACAACTAAATCATCGATTCCATCGGGGAGAGTCAATATAGGAGCATTGCACAACTTTTTCTTGAGGGTTTGGAAAGCTTCTTCTTGTTTTGGTCCCCATTCATAAGTCTTACCCTTGTGGGTCAAAGCGGTAAGAGGGACAGCAATCTTTGAGAAGTTTGAGATGAAACGACGATAATAACCCGCAAGACCAATAAATGAACGAACTTCGGTAGGAGTCTTCGGGGCATTCCAATTCTTAACCGTTTCAATCTTAGCAGGATCAACATGAATACCCTTGTCGTTGATGATGTGACCAAGAAATTGAACTTCCTTTAGCCAAAATTCACATTTGGAGAATTTGGCATAAAGTTGTTCTTTTCTCAAGAGGTCCAAAACCAATCTAAGGCGGCTTTAGTCTTGGAATAGATTAAGATATCATCAATGAATACGATCACAAATTTATCGAGGTACGGTTTGCACACACGATTCATGAGATCCATGAAAACTGCGGGTGCATTGGTTAACCCGAAAGGCATAACCATGAACTCGTAATGACCATACCTTGTTCGAAAAGCAGTCTTAGGAATGTCATCTTCTTGAACGCGAAGCTGATGATAACCGGATCGAAGATCAATCTTCGAGAAGCAAGTAGAACCTTGAAGTTGATCAAAGAGATCATCAATTCTAGGTAAGGGATAACGGTTCTTGATAGTAAGCTTATTGAGTTCGCGGTAGTCAATACATATGCGAAACGATCCATCCTTCTTCTTAACAAATAAGACGGGTGCACCCCACGGTGAATGACTTGGGCGAATGAAACCTTTGTCGGAGAGCTCTTGAAGTTGACTTGCAAGCTCTTGCATTTCGGAAGGTGCAAGACGATAAGGAGCTCTAGCAATGGGGTTAGCTCCAGGTATGAGATCAATACGGAACTCTACTTGACGAACGGGAGGAAGACCGGATAAATCCTTAGGAAAAACTTCGGGGAAATCCCGAATGATCGAAATGTCTTGGATACTCTTCTCCTTGACATCCTTTTGAACAATATGAGCTAAGAAAGCAATGTACTTCTTTCGTAAGTACTTTTGAGTGGTAGTACACGACATCAACTTAAGTCCCTTGCAAGGCTTTTCACCAAAAACTCTTAAGGTTTCTCCCGATGGTAGCGGAATTTAGATACACTTTTCAAAGCAAATGACTTCGGCATGATGATTTGATAGCCAATCCATACCTATGATAATATCAAAGCTTCCTAGTGGCATTGGAACAAGGTTGATTGGAAATGTGTGATCATTAAGTTCTAAAGAGCAATCATAGATAATGGACTCAATTGTAAGGGAGTCACCATTTGCTACTTCAACGGTAAATGTTTTCTCTAATTGGGACCGAGACTTTGCAAGTAAAGGTTCAAAATTAAGTGACACAACACTTTTATCGGCTCCAGTATCGAATAAAATGGAGGCATATTGACTATTAACAAGAAACGTACCATTGACCACGTCATTGTTGGCTTGAGCTTCGTTGGCGTTTATGTTGAACGCACGCCCACGAGCTCCACCTTTTCTAGCATTTGCAAGTCTTGGACATTGATCACGAAAATGGTTCGGGTCACCACACTCATAGCAAGCACGCCCATTAGAAATGGTGGGAGCACCTTGATTAACCACTTGGGGTACGGTTCGGTTTGGAGGGTTGACTTGGCCCGTAAGAGCTTTGGTCCTACAAACACTAACTGTCACACCCCGCCAGGGCGGAAACGCGAGGCGCGACTTTCACTGGTTTCCAAAGCATATGATTACCGCAAACACATACATGTAATTGGATACATAACTGAATTTAAAATATTTACATTACAAAATATCAATTTGAGTTTACAAATGTTTAAGATTTCGCAAATATGACTCAAGACCATGAGTTATACAAGAGAAATCCTCCCAAAAGCCGTATCCACGTGCATGCATGTAACCTACATTGCTAACCTGATGACCACGTTCAATTTCCTGAAAACATACTTAAAACTGTCAACACGAGGTTGGTGAGTTCACAAGTTATTATAAAGAGTTATCATAAACCCAATGTTTAAATCTGATCTTTTTGCCGATCAAAACTCTTTGTTAAACCTGATCATTTTAACCTGATCAGTACTCTTTCATTTAAACCTGATCACTTTAACCTGATCAGAAATCTTTACTTTAAACCTGATCACTTTACCCTGATCAGAACTCTTTTGTGTAAAACCTGATCATTTCAACCTGATCAGAACTCTTTTGATAAACCTGATCACTTTACCCTGATCAGAACTCTTTTGTGTAAAACCTGATCACTTTAACCTGATCAGAACTCTTTTGATAAACCTGATCACTTTACCCTGATCAGAACTCTTTTGTGTAAAACCTGATCATTTTAACCTGATCAGAACTCTTTGTGTAAAACCTGATCATTTTGACCTGATCAGAACCCTTTTGATAAACCTGATCACTTTACCCTGATCAGAACTCTTTTGCGTAAAACCTGATCATTTTAACCTGATCAGAACTCTTTTCTATGTATTACCAATGAATATGATTATTAATCCGATCTATTGACCCCATTTGTAAGCTTGCAAGGAATACAAAATAGTATGTAATGTACGAGACCGTAACCAAACCCCAACTTTCTGTGCCTCCCCTCGCCTTTCTGCGAGTAAGACAATATGCGGTCATTCGGCCATTTTGACCCCTGGTTAGCGCGACTAACCATGACCGGAGGCGTCACCCCCAATAGTACTATTCATATAATCCCGGGCTAAATCCATAGCTAATGGTTACTAATTTATTACGAGGACTTTAAGCGCTTTATTGTTCCCTCAATACATACATACGGTCAGATCATTAGTTCCATTCATTTATACACAAAAGTCTTTTACAAGTATGTTTCCACCCCAAATCATTTCAAAAACTTAGAAAAAGGGGGATTAGTGAAACTCACCTCGACAGTATGAATGCTAGCAAATATTTGAATGACGGCAGATTCGCCTATCAGTATCCTATTTACACAAGGATAATATACACGTTAAGACTACTCGTCTTAAACGCAATTTGTTCACCCGACTTAGCAGTTCTGATTGCTTTTGTTTTAATTATCTTTTTAGTTTTTCCAACCTTGTTTTGTTATGAAAATAGTTCTGAGTTACAGCCTTATGGGCTGATGAACAGGTATCGAAACTATCTTAGTTTCGATTGAACAGAACAGATGTCGAAACTTCCTAGTTTCGACAGGGCAAAACGGTTATCGAAACTCCTAGTTTCGATTGGCAAGAATAGTATCGAAACTGCCTAGTTTCGATTGGGCAATCAGTATCGAAACTACTTAGTTTCGATTGTAAATAGGTATCGAAACTCCTAGTTTCGATTGAACAACTGGTATCGAAACTCCTAGTTTCGATTGAACAACTGGTATCGAAACTTCCTAGTTTCGATTGAGGAATAGATATCGAAACTCCTAGTTTCGATTGAACAACCGGTATCGAAACTCCTAGTTTCGATTGAATAACTGGTATCGAAACTCCTAGTTTCGATCAATAGGTATCGAAACTTCCTAGTTTCGATTGACCAACAGGTATCGAAACTCCTAGTTTCGATATCTGCACTTTGATTTACAGAATTCACTCTGTATATTTTTATGTTCAAATCTTGAGTTTGACACAGTTTTCTTGTTATCTTACTTGCGTTTGAACGATTTGTATGTTTAGTTACGGTTTTAAAGCAAATAATATGGATGGTATCGAGTTTTTACCTCAAACCGAGAATGGCGATCTTTAGAGAAAAAAACAGAGAAGTAGTCTTGAATCTTTTGAGCTTTCTTCAAGAACACTTGAAATTCTCCTTATGACACCGAATTATGGTGATTTTCGCTTTAAAACTGGACTTCGATTTGAAAGGGAATTGGGAATTTGCCGTGAGAAAAGAGAAGGTTTGAAAGGAATGGTGAAGTTTCGTCTGAAGAGTATGGTTTTCATCTGAATCAAAGTGAATCAGGCAAGTGGGAGCATGGCTCCCCTGACTCTCGGCCAAGAAAGTCAAGAATTTGTTTAGAGGTTAATGATAACCAATTTTTAAATATTAATTTATTATGGTATTAGTATCAATTAGAGTTTTAAAGGGGTAATTTAATTCAGTTTCGATTCTTCACGGTATTATAATTTTTAACCATTTTATGGCTCGTTGAAGAAAATATTAGAATCTTGGCTCAACGTAAATTTTGTGTAATATATATATATATATATATATTTTTCTGGTTATTTTATTTAACCATTTACGTTCGCATTAAGTCGGGTTATCCTGCTTACTTTTTCTAGTAACTCTTTACGGTTTACTAGACTTGGAACAAACTTCTTTGCTAGACTTCTTGACTTTACTTAGTCAAAATAAAATATCAGGAAATAATAATTATGAACGTGAGTTTATGAAATGTGGATATTGACCTGAAATGCTGGGTGTCACATTCTCCCCATGTTACAGAGAATTTCGTCCCGAAATTCAGTTCTTGTCACTCTGACTTGGGGTTTTTGTAAACAATGACGGGTACTTGGATTTCATTTTATCTTCCCGCTCCCACGTATACTCGGGGCCGCGCTTTGAATTCCAACGTACCTTGACCAGCTTAACACGGCTGCGTCTTGTTCTCTGAACCTTCCAATCTGTGACTTCCATAGGTTCCTCAATGAAGTGCAACTTGTCGTCTATGTGAATCTCATCAGGCGGTATAATTAATGTCTCGTCTGATAAACACTTCTTGAGATTTGATACATGGAACGTATCATGTACATTGCTTAGTTCTTGTGGCAACTTGAGTTTGTAAGCTACAGGGCCAACCCTAGCCAATATTTCAAACGGTCCAACGTACCTAGGGTTAAGCTTGCCACGGTTGCCAAATCTTGCAACTCCTTTCCAAGGTGAGACCTTTAACATGACTTTGTCTCCTACTTGGAATTCTAAAGGTCTTCGTCTGTTATCCGCGTAACTCTTTTGTCTGTCACGGGCGGCCTTCAGACGATCCTTGATTTTGAAAATCTTATCTGTGGTCTCTTGAATAACTTCAGGACCGGTTAAATGTTTGTCGCCAACTTCTGCCCAACAAAGCGGTGAACGACATTTTCGACCATACAAAGCCTCAAACGGAGCGGCTTTGATGCTGGTGTGGTAACTATTATTGTATGAAAACGCAGCTAGTGGCAAATGAGTATCCCAATTTCCACCGAAGTCAATTGCACACGCACGGAGCATATCCTCTAAGGTTTGAATAGTTCTTTCACTTTGACCATCTGTTTGTGGGTGATATGCCGTGCTCATGTCAAGACGTGTGCCCATGGCTTCTTGTAACGATTTCCAGATTCTAGACACGAATCTGTTGTCTCTATCAGAGATAATAGAAATTGGTACTACATGCCTAGCCACAATTTCCTTAATATAAAGCTTTGCAAGTTTCTCGGTTTTATCCGTTTCTTTGATGGGTAGAAAATGAGCTGATTTCGTCAAACGATCGACGATTACCCATATAGTGTCATACCCGCTCGACGTCTTGGGTAACTTTGTAATGAAATCCATGGAAATCTGTTCCCATTTCCATTGAGGTATCTCGGGTTGTTGTAACAATCCCGACGGTTTCTGATGTTCTGCTTTTACTTTTGAACATGTCAGGCATTTACCGACATAAATAGCAATTTCTCCTTTCATGTTCGGCCACCAGTAGAATTCTTTCAGATCCTTATACATTTTATCCGAACCTGGGTGAATGGAGTACCTGGACTTGTGGGCTTCGTCCATAACCAACTCCCGTATGTTACCAAAACATGGCACCCAAATTCTATTCATGAAGTATAAAGTGTCATCTGACTTTGGTTCCAACTGCTTTATCATTCCTCGTAAAGCTTCGTTCTGACTGTTTTCTTCTTTGATTGCTTCTTGTTGTGCCATCCGAATTTGAGTCGTGAGACTCGTATGAATTGTCAATTTCAGGGCACAAACACGGAGTGTTTTAACTCGTTCTTTACGACTTAAGGCATCTGCTACGACGTTTGCCTTACCAGGGTGATACTTGATATCACAGTCGTAATCATTCAGTAGTTCTACCCAACGACGTTGCCTCATGTTGAGTTCTTTCTGATTAAAGATGTGCTGGAGACTCTTGTGGTCTGTAAATATAGTACATTTTGTGCCGTATAAGTAATGTCTCCAAATCTTGAGTGCAAACACGACTGCACCCAATTCCAAGTCGTGGGTCGTATAATTCTTTTCGTGCACCTTTAGTTGTCTGGATGCATATGCTATGACTTTTTCTCTCTGCATCAATACACATCCTAAACCTTGGTGTGATGCGTCACAGTACACAATGAAATTTTCAGTCCCTTCGGGAAGGGATAGGATTGGTGCACTGCAAAGTTTTTGCTTCAGCAATTGAAAAGATGATTCTTGTTTAACAGTCCAATCAAACTTTTTGTCCTTCTGGGTTAACGTGGTCAAAGGCAAGGCTATCTTTGAAAAATTCTCGATGAATCGCCTGTAATATCCTGCCAAACCCAGAAATTGACGCACCTCAGTCGGAGTTCTTGGTGCTTCCCAGTTTTTGATAGCTTCAATCTTGGATGGATCCACATGGATACCCTTCTTATTAATGACATGTCCGAGAAAGTGAACCTCTTGGATCCAAAACTCACACTTAGAGAATTTAGCATAAAGCTTCTCATTCCTGAGTAGTTCCAAGATTAATTTCAAATGATATTCATGTTCCTCCTTGTTCGTGAATATATCAATATGTCATCGATAAACACAATCACGAATTTATCCAAGTACGGCTTGCACACGCGGTTCATGAGATCCATGAAAACAGCTGGTGCATTAGTCAAGCCAAATGGCATAACTAGGAATTCGTAGTGACCGTAACGAGTCCTAAAAGCCGTTTTTGGTATATCTTCTTCCTGAATTTTCAGTTGATGATACCCTGATCGTAGATCAATTTTAGAATAGAAACTGGAACCTTGAAGTTGATCAAACAAATCGTCTATTCGAGGAAGAGGATACCGATTTTTGATTGTCAGTTTGTTCAATTCCCGATAATCAATGCACATTCTAAAGGTTCCATCCTTTTTCTTTACAAATAGGACCGGAGCTCCCCATGGTGAGAAACTCGGTCTTATGAAACCTTTGTCAAGTAATTCTTGTAGTTGGCTCGACAGTTCCTGCATCTCGGAAGGGGCTAGACGATACGGAGATCGTGCAACTGGTGCGGCTCCTGGTACTAGGTCGATCCGAAACTCGACTTGTCTTGATGGTGGTATTCCCGGTAAGTCTTCGGGAAATACTTCCGAATAATCTCTGACGATTGGTATGTCCTCAAGTCGACGTTCTTCGGGTTTCTTCTCGACGATGTGAGCCAGGAATGCACAATAACCCTTGCGTAGATACTTATAAGTTTTCATGCAGTTTATCGTTTTTAACATCGTTATACACCTTTCGCCTTGAATTGAAAGAATTTCTCCGCTTGGTAGGGGAATACGTACAATCTTCTCGAAGCATACTATCTCGGCACGATTCTTGGTTAACCAATCCATACCAATAACAATATCAAAACTCCCTAACTCGACGGGTAGAAGGTCTATACTGAATGTACGGTTTTCTAAACATAAAGTACAACCCCTAAAGACCTCTCCGGTTTCTATTAATTTCCCATTTGCTAATTCAATTGTATAACGTTGATCTAGTTTGCTGGCCTTAATACCGAGTAAGGATTTAAAATCATTCGACACAAAGCTCATATCCGCACGCGAATCAAAAAGTACAGAGGCATAGTGATTATTTATCGGGAACGTACCAGTGACGATGTTCGGGTCCTGGCGTGCGTCCCTTGCACCCATCACAAATGCCCTCCCTGGTGCCTGAGCGTTGTTCTGATTCTTCCACTTGGGACAATCCTTCTTGAAGTGTTTTAGATCACCACATACAAAACATCCCGGTTTGATTTTCCCCAATCGGTTGTTAGTTCGACATGCTTGAGTGGTGTGACCAAATTTGTCGCATTTTCCACACTTGATGCAAACACCGGCATGATGATTTCCACACCTCTTACATCTCGGTAGGCCCCTATCATACTCCTTTCTTTCCACTGTGTTGGCTGCAAAAGCCTTCACAGTTCCTTGTTTCTTAAACTCTTGTTTTCCAGATTTGTTACTTGAATTTCCCATCCATTTCCTTTTCTCCCCAGATCTACCTTCCTCATTCTCCTTCCTCACAAACAATTCATTACGTACTGCATCATCCTTTAGTTTGAATGCTAAAGTTATAGCACTCTTGGCATCTATTGGATTAGATGATGTTACCATGCTACGAATTTGAGGCGCAAGGCCCCACAGATATCTTTCAACACGCTTATGTTCTGGTGTGACCATATGCGGTACCAGAAGTGCTAATTCATTGAAGCGGTCGGTGTATCCCGCTACATCATCTCCTATCATCTGTAGGTTCCACATCTCAGTTTCAATCTTTTGCAATTCGTTCCGAGGACAGTATTCCTCAATTATCATGTTTTTCAAATCTTCCCAAGACAATTGGTACGCTGTCTCTCTCCCCAAAGTCTTCATTTGAGTATTCCACCAAGTTAAAGCTTTATTAGTGAGCGTGCAGGTAGAATACTTCACTACGCAATCAGCGGTGCATTCACTTATATCAATCACCGACTCCATATGTTCTATCCATCTCATTAGTCCTACTGCACCCTCGGTGCCATTAAAACTGCGGGGTTTGCAGGATAGGAAGGCCTTGTAGGTACACTTCCTATTTGGAGCATCTGCAGGATCACAAGTCATAACGTCATTAATTCGGATCATGACTATGTGTTATGGCTTATTTATTTTTATTACCTCCGGAACCTCCTGCTGTACCGCTACCCCCTGCGGTACCGCTACCTCCTGCACCTCCTCCGCTATTTCGGTTTGCTTCATACTGCTCTATAGCGGCAGCTACTCGTTGTGCTATTAGTTGTTCCATGTTTGGGGAAATTGTCTCGTTGTTGTCACCAGTAGTGTTACGGGGTGTCCCACGCTTAGGTGCCATGACGTTCTTTCTAACATGTCAATTAAAAAGAAACAACATCATATATCAATAATGATAGATCATGACATAAGGATACCACAACATCAAACATGAACAACTATCATTACAACATAAACCATTACATACATAGTCAAAACATACATAGTACATTGTTCCCAAAAGACGAGGATACAAAAGAGATGGGTTCACATGACCTCATCAGTACTAACGTTTTAAACTACATAATGTACTATGGGCACAACCCGCCCATAATAGGTTTAAAAGAAGAAGTGGGAGTACAACCCAATCATCATGGCAAGTCCTGCCATGACAAAACTAGCTCTCGCCACAAATTCTGCAGCCAAAGTCCTCTCCTCCAGCGCCTCCACCATGTCTCGGACCGTGAGAGTGAACTGCCAGTCCATATCAGCTCTCAACTCGAGGTAGTCAGTGGCACTCTGTATGTCTCGAGTGCTATCCTCCAGAGTCTGTACTCGAGATCCGAGCCCTTGACGTAAGCGCCTGGTTGCATCCCCCTGTGCCCGAATATCATCTAGGAGATCATCAAGACGCTCCTCATGCGTACGAACGCGAGCTACCAAGGTAGGCACAGTGAGCTCTATGGCTTCCCCAGTGTGGGGTAGGGGTGTTGGGGAGTTAGAAGACTCTCCAAGCTCAAAGGTAGATGGGATGCTCTCCATCTCCCTCCAACGTGCCAGGGTACGAGGCATCCAACGGATGGTTCCCACGGTAGGGTGGTAGCAGGGTCGTTGCCTCGGTGGTTCCTCATCGGTCTCCAAGTCTTTCGGGTCACGGGCTGCCAGGTTTCTCTTGCGCGGAAGTCGAACCTTCTTCCTAGCACTTTGCACCTTAACTTGTCCTCCGCTTTTCTTTCGGTAGACGATGGGCGGTTCTCCCAGAGCGACATTGGGTGGTGTCGAGCTGCGAACTTGTACTCGATTTTTAGGGCGTGAGGCGGAAAGTTCCTCGTTGGATTCAGAGTCAGAGACGGGGTCAGAGTGTGAATGTGACGACATACTTGTGACTACAATATCCACATGACATGATGACTGGTTATACAATGCTTATGCAATGAAAACATTTTAGTGAGTCATTCTAATTATAGACTAGGTTCCGTTTTAGACACCTAGTTCGCTATAATCAATGGCTCTGATACCAAGTTCTGTCACACCCCGCCAGGGCGGAAACGCGAGGCGCGACTTTCACTGGTTTCCAAAGCATATGATTACCGCAAACACATACATGTAATTGGATACATAACTGAATTTAAAATATTTACATTACAAAATATCAATTTGAGTTTACAAATGTTTAAGATTTCGCAAATATGACTCAAGACCATGAGTTATACAAGAGAAATCCTCCCAAAAGCCGTATCCACGTGCATGCATGTAACCTACATTGCTAACCTGATGACCACGTTCAATTTCCTGAAAACATACTTAAAACTGTCAACACGAGGTTGGTGAGTTCACAAGTTATTATAAAGAGTTATCATAAACCCAATGTTTAAATCTGATCTTTTTGCCGATCAAAACTCTTTGTTAAACCTGATCATTTTAACCTGATCAGTACTCTTTCATTTAAACCTGATCACTTTAACCTGATCAGAAATCTTTACTTTAAACCTGATCACTTTACCCTGATCAGAACTCTTTTGTGTAAAACCTGATCATTTCAACCTGATCAGAACTCTTTTGATAAACCTGATCACTTTACCCTGATCAGAACTCTTTTGTGTAAAACCTGATCACTTTAACCTGATCAGAACTCTTTTGATAAACCTGATCACTTTACCCTGATCAGAACTCTTTTGTGTAAAACCTGATCATTTTAACCTGATCAGAACTCTTTGTGTAAAACCTGATCATTTTGACCTGATCAGAACCCTTTTGATAAACCTGATCACTTTACCCTGATCAGAACTCTTTTGCGTAAAACCTGATCATTTTAACCTGATCAGAACTCTTTTCTATGTATTACCAATGAATATGATTATTAATCCGATCTATTGACCCCATTTGTAAGCTTGCAAGGAATACAAAATAGTATGTAATGTACGAGACCGTAACCAAACCCCAACTTTCTGTGCCTCCCCTCGCCTTTCTGCGAGTAAGACAATATGCGGTCATTCGGCCATTTTGACCCCTGGTTAGCGCGACTAACCATGACCGGAGGCGTCACCCCCAATAGTACTATTCATATAATCCCGGGCTAAATCCATAGCTAATGGTTACTAATTTATTACGAGGACTTTAAGCGCTTTATTGTTCCCTCAATACATACATACGGTCAGATCATTAGTTCCATTCATTTATACACAAAAGTCTTTTACAAGTATGTTTCCACCCCAAATCATTTCAAAAACTTAGAAAAAGGGGGATTAGTGAAACTCACCTCGACAGTATGAATGCTAGCAAATATTTGAATGACGGCAGATTCGCCTATCAGTATCCTATTTACACAAGGATAATATACACGTTAAGACTACTCGTCTTAAACGCAATTTGTTCACCCGACTTAGCAGTTCTGATTGCTTTTGTTTTAATTATCTTTTTAGTTTTTCCAACCTTGTTTTGTTATGAAAATAGTTCTGAGTTACAGCCTTATGGGCTGATGAACAGGTATCGAAACTATCTTAGTTTCGATTGAACAGAACAGATGTCGAAACTTCCTAGTTTCGACAGGGCAAAACGGTTATCGAAACTCCTAGTTTCGATTGGCAAGAATAGTATCGAAACTGCCTAGTTTCGATTGGGCAATCAGTATCGAAACTACTTAGTTTCGATTGTAAATAGGTATCGAAACTCCTAGTTTCGATTGAACAACTGGTATCGAAACTCCTAGTTTCGATTGAACAACTGGTATCGAAACTTCCTAGTTTCGATTGAGGAATAGATATCGAAACTCCTAGTTTCGATTGAACAACCGGTATCGAAACTCCTAGTTTCGATTGAATAACTGGTATCGAAACTCCTAGTTTCGATCAATAGGTATCGAAACTTCCTAGTTTCGATTGACCAACAGGTATCGAAACTCCTAGTTTCGATATCTGCACTTTGATTTACAGAATTCACTCTGTATATTTTTATGTTCAAATCTTGAGTTTGACACAGTTTTCTTGTTATCTTACTTGCGTTTGAACGATTTGTATGTTTAGTTACGGTTTTAAAGCAAATAATATGGATGGTATCGAGTTTTTACCTCAAACCGAGAATGGCGATCTTTAGAGAAAAAAACAGAGAAGTAGTCTTGAATCTTTTGAGCTTTCTTCAAGAACACTTGAAATTCTCCTTATGACACCGAATTATGGTGATTTTCGCTTTAAAACTGGACTTCGATTTGAAAGGGAATTGGGAATTTGCCGTGAGAAAAGAGAAGGTTTGAAAGGAATGGTGAAGTTTCGTCTGAAGAGTATGGTTTTCATCTGAATCAAAGTGAATCAGGCAAGTGGGAGCATGGCTCCCCTGACTCTCGGCCAAGAAAGTCAAGAATTTGTTTAGAGGTTAATGATAACCAATTTTTAAATATTAATTTATTATGGTATTAGTATCAATTAGAGTTTTAAAGGGGTAATTTAATTCAGTTTCGATTCTTCACGGTATTATAATTTTTAACCATTTTATGGCTCGTTGAAGAAAATATTAGAATCTTGGCTCAACGTAAATTTTGTGTAATATATATATATATATATTTTTCTGGTTATTTTATTTAACCATTTACGTTCGCATTAAGTCGGGTTATCCTGCTTACTTTTTCTAGTAACTCTTTACGGTTTACTAGACTTGGAACAAACTTCTTTGCTAGACTTCTTGACTTTACTTAGTCAAAATAAAATATCAGGAAATAATAATTATGAACGTGAGTTTATGAAATGTGGATATTGACCTGAAATGCTGGGTGTCACACTAACTGTATGACCATATCTCCCACAATAAGTACAAAGGCGACATGGGATGTTTTGGGGATGATGGTAGTTACAGGTGGCACAAAGTGGGTAGATTCCAACATATGGCTTTTTAGCCGGCGCTTGAACCATAGGTGTAGCTTGGTTGATGGGAACAGCAGGAGTAACCACAGCAAAATTTCTAACCTTCCTCTTTCTATTATTGCGAGAGGGCTCGGTTGTGGCTTCTTTGTTGTGGGTAGGAGGGGTTACGGTTTCAGAAACTTTCTTAGAACCCTTTTTGGTCAGAGTTCCAGCTTTCACATGATTATCAGTTAAGGTAGCGGATAGACGAATAGCATCCTCCAGAGTAGCAGGATTTCTACCTAAGACAGTATCTTGGATTTGTCTTGGTAGCCCACCAATATACTTTTCGATACAACGGGACAAAGGAGTGACCATGTGGGGCACTAGAAGACTCAACTCATGGAACCGAGTTGTATATGCTAAGCTTTCCCCACTATCTTGGGCAAGATCCCAAAATTCAGCTTCTAACTTTTTCACTTCATTTCGAGGGCAGAACTCCTCGGTCATAAGCCTTTTGACCTCGTCCCAAGGTAAGGCCATAGCTACATCAACACCCCTATTCCTTTTCTCTCCATTCCACCATGTAAGTGCCCGTTTTTGTAGGACACTTGTAGCATGACGAACACGGAGATTGTCGGGACAGTCACTATTGAGAAAGGTATTCTCAATGCTTTCAAACCATTGAAGGAGTCCAGTAGCTCCTTCGGTTCCATAAAACTTTAGGGGATTGCACGAGTTGAAGTGCTTGAAGGTGCATTGAGATGGATTATTACCACCATTTCAACCATTTCCACCATTATTACCACTATTGCTTCCATTTCCACCATTATTGCCATTGGTGGCACCATTGGCTTGGGTGAGTTGTGTCACCAATTGGGTAAGAATAGCAGCAATGTCGGTGTTGGCGTTGGTTGCAGGAGCACGACGAGGAGGCATTCTACAGATTTTCACAAGACAAGAAAGATTGTAAGAACTTATGAGATTTGATAGGGTTTAATAGAATGAGATAACAAAAATAAAAATAGATATTTTTAGTTTGGATTGTACTCAAAAGTGACAAAATCACTTGAATACTATGGCACATTAAGGTTAATTAAACTTATATAATTTTTCAAGGAGACATGCTTTAGCCTATAAGTAAACACTCATCTCGAGAATTCCCAGGAAAGCATACGGGTCCCTTGGTTGATTGGGATTTATGCGAAATGCTTTCCTAGACAGAAAACCCAAAATACAGGTGTCACCCTTCCAGATTGCACGTGTCCTCAAATAATTTAACAAGTTTAAAAACCTTAACGAAGAAATAAAAATTTTAGAGATTTTTGTTTCAAGAATTTTCCACATGCTTAGAAAGGATAAAGATAGAAAAGAAGATAGAAATATTATGAGGTTTTAGAATATATGAAAGGATATTATTTATTAAATTATTATTTAAGAGGATCCTAATGAGTCATGAATTTCTAACAAGTAAGGTATAATAAAAATTAATCATGGTAAGCATGTAGCACATAGCATGTAACACATAGCACAAAAATCATGAAACATAGTATAAGTGGGTGTCCTAAAGTTATAGTCTAGGTCAATGTGTCTAATAACCTAATTCCCTATAACCAAGGCTCTGATACCAATCTGTCACACCCCGACTGATGGCGGAATCAACGGGGCGGGACATGTAGACTGTTCATAGCACAAGGTTGACTAAATTGAAATATATTAAAGTCAAATTTCCATTACAAATAATCCAAGTACAAACCAAATCCAAACAAGAAACATAAAACAACTCATAAAATTCTTGATTTAAATTGCTAAGTCCAAATCCTATGTTGAACACGTCTTGAATCAATCTCACATATTGGGACCCGAAACATGAATAAAATAAAGTCAACTAAAAAGTTGGTGAGTATAACACAGTGTTATGTTGATAGCATATAGTTGAAAAAAAATCCTTTACAAAACATGATAAAATAAGGCATTTATGGGGAGCAGCTATTGTGTAACCATGTACAACCAAACCTTGTAACTAGCATGCAAAAATTGTGATGTCGGTTTCAATCACCGCGCACCATGGGTGGGTTTGTCAGACTCAATAGATCTATCATTGAAAACCGTCGGCTTGTATAGTTAATGATTGCACATAATCGCATACAAAGGTTAGCACAACTAGCACTCAGGCACAAAGCTCAAATTTTGCACGCATGTATGTAAATAGGATTTTTGCACTTGTGTTGTTTGCGTAAATGTAAATGTGTAATGTGTAATGTGTATAGAGTTCATGTTCCACCCCAAAAGTGTAAAAGAGTAAAAAGGGGTTGTGAATACTCACTTGGTATGGAGATGTAGCGAACAAGGATAATAGATAGAAAAATAAAGATCCTCGAGTGCACAAATCAACCTAAAGAGTAATGTATGTTGTATCAAATAGTGTGCACAACAGTGTAAGTTAAATGATGGTTTGGACTTGAGTAAAATGTTATTGATTTGAACTTGGATGTGTTGAATAAAATATAAAGTTTAAAATGAATATTATCAAAACATGTTGATTAAGGTTTGAGTTTGAATAAACAATTAAGTAAGGTATAAAATTATTGCTTATGAAAATAAATAAATAATTGATTTTGTTTAAACATTAAATAAATAATTATTATCTTATTTATTTATAAACTTGTAACTTAATCCTTTAAAACATCATTTAAGTGTAAGATAAATATAAATTTAATTTTTTTATAAATTTTTAAATAAACTTTTAAATAAATAATATTTATCTCTTCAAATACAGAAAACATATTTTTATAAAATTTGAAACATTTATTGATTGAAAAATATAAAATTATAATTCTATTACAATTTCTGAGTCACACACGACCGTGCCTCGGAAGGACACGATCGTGCTCGAGCCACGGACGCGACCGCGCTAGTCGGGGCGTGACCGGGTTGATAGCATATAGTTTGTAAATAAACAAATCCTTACATATCATGATAAAATAAGGCATTTATGAGGAGTAGCTATTGTGTAACCAAGTACAATCAAACCTTTGTAACTAGCATGCAAAAACTGTGTTGTCGGTTTCAATCACCGCGCATCCTGGGTGGGTTTGTCAGACTCAATAGATCTATCATTGAAAACCGTAGGCTTGAAAAGTTAATGATTGCACATAATCGCATACAAGAGGTTAGCACACCTAGCCCTCGGGCATAAAGCTTAAATTGCACACATTAATGTAAATAGGATTTGTACTTGTGTTGTTTGTGTAAATGTAAACATGTAAGTTGAATAGTGTTCATGTTTCACCCCAAAAATGTAAAAGAGTAAAAGAGGTTGTGAATACTCACTTGATTCGAAGGCGTAGCTAACACGAGATACTAGAAAGTAATGTGATCCTTGTATCGCACAACGTTAACCTAGAGTGTAATGTATATTGCATTAATAATGCACAATAGTCTAAGTTTAAGTCTAAGTTTGAATCGGTTATGTGTGACAAGTGTTGGAGTGGTAAGTATTGGTGGTTCGAACTTAAATGAAATGTTTCATAAACTGAGGGGGGGTTTTAGATAAACAGTTTTAAAATATTTAAACCACGTTTTGAATTCGAATAACTAAATGAATTAAATAATTATTATTACTTAAATAATTTAGTTATATAAAAATTTGTTGTATGATTTATTTTATTTAAATAAATAATTTATTTATTTATTTAGAAAGGTATGTAAAAATGATATTTATCTATAAAGGTGTGAAAGAAAAAAAAAACAAGTCTTGATTGTTTTAAATAAATTTAATCTTTTTTAAATTTTATAAAAATTAAACTGTTTTCATTTATAAATTTATTTAAATAATTTAAGTTTTTGATTTAAAAGGTTAATACATAATTTAACACTTTTAATTTAGATTAAATCAAATTTTATATGGAAAATTAAGGATTTTGCTTTTATTCTGTCACAATTGTTCCAAGGTTTATAAAAATATTTTTTATAAAATTATTGGAGTTGTAAAAATAGCCCTAAAAATAATGGGACACTGCCCGGGTCGAACCCGGGTCTGTCCGGTGAGAGCATTGAGCACCAACCACTGGACCAGGGAAGCATCCCTGTCACAGAGTCGGCCCGATTGCATATTATCGTGACCTTGCATGGAGACCGGATTCACTACTTGGAATGGGTTTAAAAAGGTTTCAGGTTATGGGTTTCGAACCCGTGACATCTCGTTTAGAGGTCCAAAGTCTTAACCGGGTTATCTGGGTAAAAGTCTTGACAAGGAACTGGTTTGAAAATCATTTAACAATCGATCCCGAGCACATCCCCTTCCCCGATTTACTCAGACCCGCAAACCCTAGCCCTCAATTCCGTCGAACTGATCAACAATCGATCTCGGGAGCATGGGGCTTTTATTCCCTGGACAAAAACGAATCAGTGGATGCAGATTTTACCTGGAATGGAAACGTGGGGGTAGTCACACGGCTACAGCATTCGGCTTCGAGTTCTTCAGATTGAATCGAGTTCTAGAGTCGTATTGCAGGTCGAAGGTTGGTTGGGAGGGTTTGGAAGGGATCGTGCGATGGTGGTAGACCTGTTTCACAGGTTCAATTTCACGTACAAGGGACAATTTGATTTGCGTTTGAAAGAGGGACGGTTACGGACCGTAGGGTATTCCAAATCAATGAATCGGCTTAATTGGGTCTTTAGGATCCGACGAAACAGATGTAGTAACGTATTAGCACGATTCCATCGAGTTATTGCACACGGATTCGATGGTTTGTAACTGATTTGGGAGGGGTTGACTTTTTAAAGTCAAAATTAGAAAGAAACAAAAAAATTAGTTAAATGAATTAAAAAGAACAGATGGATAATTGTTATCTTTTATAAAAAGATATATGTAAAATTGTTATCATTTATAAAAGATGAAATTTTATTTTTTTTAAAAATTTGGATATAAAAAGATGAAAATATATATGTATAGATGTGTAAATGGATCATTTATTAAAATGAATGTATTTTTATAAAATTTGGTTTTTCACTCATTATAAACTTATCAAAATTAACTATAAATTTTCATTGTAATATATATAAAAATGTGTGAATAAACACATGATTTAAATATAGCGATATTATTGAAATAAATAAGGTAAGATTTTAGCCAAAAAGTCATGGATGTTACAATCGTGCTCGAGCCACGGACGCGACCGCGCGAGTCGGGGCGCGACCGGGTTGATCAACAGAGGGCACAAACTAGACTAGTCGACAGGCACGACCGTGCCTTGGCCTGGCACGGTCGTGTCTATGATTTTTAGACACAACAGAGGCTAGCCCAAAGGGCATGACTAGGTCTGGACAGGAGGACACGACCGTGCTGCTAATCGGCACGACCGCGCTATATGAAGCACGGCCGCGCCAGATGATTAGCGCGGCCGTGTCTCTTCCAAGTCAGACACGAATTGAACAATTTTTGTATTTATAACGATGGAATTGATAGGGCTTTTGATTACTGAGTTATTACGATTCTAATCACATAAATTAATTGTATGTAAATCGTGTTTAAGAGTGGAATCGATTAAATCTTTTCTTTTTAAAATATAAATTCTGGTTCGGACGATTTCTGTAATGAAAGCCCAGATTGATAGGGGGCTTTTGATATATGGACCGAAACGAAAGGGAGGGATGATTCAATTACCTCAAACAGAAGGAATCGATAGCGATCGGTAGAAGGGAGTTCCGGCGACGGCGATAACGGCTTCCGGCGACTTCGGCTGCAATTCCGGCTAGGCCAGAGAGTCCAATAATAAAGGGGAGATCGCTGAATAGAATTTCTTGATTGCTTGAGAGGAATTTGATCGAATTTTAGGATTTGAGTCTTGAGGGAAAAGATCGACGGTTTTTCCTTGAGAGGAAGAGAGTTTTGATAATAATAATCGTAATCAATTGAGTTATTTTCCTTGACAATGAAAATGAAACGTAACCGAGTTTGAATTCGAACGATCGAGCGTTTTGAAATCTCATTTACGTTTTGACAGTTACGTAGGCGCAACCGTGCCTAATAGAGGCGCGACCGTGCTTAGGCACCGAGCGCGATCGTTCTAGGACCAGTCGCGTGATCGTGCCGAGGCACTTGGCGCGACCGTGACAGGATGAAGCACGACCGTGCTAATTAGGGTTTCTTGATAAATTTTCAACTTTAGTCCTTGACTTTTCAGGTTTGATTAGTTTGAAATAAATAGTTACTTGTATAGCGTTTAAGTGTATATAATTGAGCAAAACTTATAAATTTGTATTGAATCATTGCACTTAGTTTACGGTAAGCAAAATAATAAGGCAGCGTACGAGCATTGAATTTGAAATTGCATTACATTGAATTGAAATATGAATACTAAATTCCGAGATGTTACAGGTGCTTGGATTACCAAAAGGTAGTAAATATTCCAGATTCGGCTTACGATTATTAAGCAACTCGTAGCATGTCTTGTTGTGTCGCTTAACGGTCAAGACTCTATTCAAAACGTGACATGCAGTATTCATAGCCTCAGCCCAAAAAGTAACTGGAAGCTTAGAATCTGCAAGCATCGTACGTGCCATTTCAACCAAAGTTCTGTTCTTTCGTTCAGCAACCCCATTTTGTTGAGGTACATACGCCGCACTGAATTCATGATGAATTCCCTTTTGAAGACAGAATAAACCCATCTTGCTATTTTTAAATTCACTGCCATTGTCACTCCTAATTCTTCTGACTTTCTGTTTGAACAAATTCTCTAAACCCAGGATTAAGAATTGTACCAATTCTATGGTTTCGGCTTTAGAAGCAAGGAACTTAACCCATGAAAATCTAGAGAAATCATCTGTTACGCCCAGGCAGTAAGATTTACCGCCAATGCTCCTGATACTAATCAGTCCAAACAAATCCATATGCAGTAACTCCAAAGGAGTTACAATTGAATTCTTTGTCTTAGATTTGAGACTTCTTGTGTTGTTTCCCCTTCTTGCAAGGAATACAGTCATTAGGAACTGAATATTTCATTTTCGGAACACCAAAAACCAGATCATTCTTTACAAGATAATTCATTTTCCGATAGTTGATATGAGCAAGTTTCCTGTGCCACAAAATAGAATCTGACTCAGACGCCTTGGAGAGTAGACAAGTAGGAATTGAATCCGTAGTAGTAGCAACACTCATGTCGAGGACATGTGTGTCATTTCTCCTCGGAGCCTTCATTGGAATCCATTCATCAGGAATTACAAAGCCCGGTTTCAAGATATAACATTTCGGATCATTGAAATGAAATGAGAACTTCTTGTCACACACTTGAGATACACTCAAAAGTTTGTGTTCAAGTTGTTCCACATAATTCGCTTTCTCAAATTTTACTTTTTCATTCTTTAAAGTACCCTGACCTGTTATGTACCCACCTTTATTTCCCGCAAAAGCGACATAACCACCATCAATCTTAATCACATCTCCCAACAAACTAATATTCCCTGTCATATGTCGAGAACAACCACTATCTACATACCATGTATTGTTGATAGTCCTCCTTGGTTGCCCCTACATAAACAAAGAAAATCAGTTAGAAATAGGAACCCAAGCCATTGTGGTCTTGGGTCGTCCAAATGGATCAAAATAAACAACTTCAAGTAATTCACAATTAAAATAGTCATCAACCTTTGGAACATAAGATTTATTATTTGACATTCTCAAAGAATACATATTTTGATTTATTGGAAAAACAGTTTTAGATTTATTATTATCAGATTCAGTTGTTTCCAAAATTTTCTTTAATTTCCTATTACGTCTTCTTCGTTGTGGTCTAGAAAGTTTGACCTCAGGTTGAGACTCCTTTGAAATTCCAACATGTGAAATCTCAAACTTTTGTTGAAAAACAACTGGTTTAGAACTATATTTGTCATGCTGCTTAAATCCCGAAGATTTATCAAATGATTGACAAGGCACATTCTTTGCACCACTAAAAGTAGGCTTTTCCTCATTTGGTCTTTTCAGAATCAACACCACTTTTTGTTGTGAGGGAGCAATCTTTAATTTGCCTTGGTTCTTATAAGGACAATGAATCAGAATGTGACCAACCTCATTACAATGAAAACAAACTCTTCTATCATGATGAGTTCTGACATAAGGAGTTTTTGTTGAATTTGATGAATCTGCCGATGAACAAGCTTCAGAAGAATTTACTGAACAGTTAACCGGCTTCTTTTGAACATAAATTTGTGTAGGCACCTTTGATGAAAGCGGATTTTGATAACCAGCAGCAACAAAACCACTTGATTGTAACATTTTTGACATCTTAGGTTGTTCAACTTTCACCTCATAAAGTTCTGTCAAAATGCATCTATCACTGGTAACATTTCACTATCTTTGGATCATCAAGTTTCACTTCCTTTGGAATGCCCTCAACCTTCTTATCATCAAAAACCTCATCCTCAGAATCAGAATCATATATCATATCTTCACCAGTTACTGGATTCACTTTTAATACTGTCTTTGGATCTATTTCCTCTTCATGAATAATTTCAGGTTCAACCACATAATTTGCATTGAATGGTGGAGGAACAAATCCAATCCCAGCAACCCTCTTAGTAGGATCAGCATTAGCATTAAAATAATTCAATACTACAGACGAATTTACAAAATTTTCCAGCTTTCGATGTAGTTTGATCACTTCAGATTCTTTATCAGAAATTTCTTTGTTCTTTTGAGCGACAATTTAAATTCACTTCTCAATCTCAGTATAAGCCATATCCAGATGATATGCTTGTTCCTTATATTTCAACCCAAAGAATTTAAATCTCTTTTCAAAGATTCAATTCTATCAACACACAGTTTATCATTATCTTTCAGTTTTTGATTAACTGAATGCATCGATTTCATATCACAAATTAAATTTGTGTTATCATCCATGACTTTTTGCATTTAATCCTTTACACTAATGCAATTTGAACAATAAATGTGACAGACAGAATCTTTTACCTTTGAAGGATCGGACATATCTGCCATGAATACTTTTACAATAGGAATATTCTCTGAATCAGCACCATCAGAAGAATTTTGAGTTAAAACAATATCATCTTCAGAAACACCAGAAGTAATATCATATTCAACTTTCTGTACTTGATCACGCTCTTCATCAGTACTCGGAAAACTCTCACCATCACTTGAGCTATCATCATTAGTTGACTCCATAGATTGTGTAGAATGAATCTCAGCTACAAACGCTTGACTTACCGAACCAACCAAATCTTCAAGATGAATACCCCAGTCATAATTGTCATCATTCTGAGCTACCAAAGCAGATGGTGCAGAAGCCTGATTAAAATTTCCAGAACTAGAGGGACTATGTAACTGATTTCGATTGTTCTGAAAGTTATTAGGCTTCTTCTGAGAATCAAACTCAACTTTTGGCTTCACACATTCTTTGGCGAAATGACCATACTCCTGACAATTATAGCAACGAACTTTGGTTTTGTAAAATCCCATACGTGAACGACTGTTTGACCCAATATACTTTCTTCCAGTCTTCTTTAAAAAATCCTTTGCTTGTCGCATCAGCATAGCCATGTTCCATTGAATATTCATCTCTTCCAGATCAACAGGATCAATCTGTCTAAAATCTTCTTCAATAACCTCTGGATCATGAATCTTCCCACCAATAAAATTTTCATAAGACTCCATGAATGAAGAAAACATTGCTGAATAATCATCAACTCTTTGACTCATATTATGTGTTCCAGATGATGATGAAGTTGAATTTGCAGAGAAACCTGAATGACTTGGAATTCCAGAACAATGATCATGAGAAACCTCTTGAGTATCACCAGAAAAAAATATAACCCCTGTACCAGTTTTGCCAGAAGACTTAGCAAAATACATTGAAGGATCTTGGATATGCTCCATATTGGTTTCCTTCTTCTTCATATTTAAATCATGTGACTGAATCTTGCCAAGTACCTCCTCAAGAGACATAGTTTTATACTTGATATTCTCTTTAATCAAAACTGTATACACATCAAATTTTGATGGTAATGCCTCCAAGAATTTATCATTTATCTCCTCAGTCTCATAAACCACTGAAGCACTCGACAACTCACTTAGCAAATGATAGAATCTAGTTGCAAGATCATCTAAAGATTTATTTTGAAAGTGCTTGAACACTAAGAATTGCTTTTTCAATAATTCTTTTTGGCTTTTCTTAACATCCAAACTACCTTCACACCTCTTTTGCAATGCCTCCCACAATTGTTGAGAAGTCCTGAATTGTTTAAAGTTGTGATAAATTTCTTTTGGAAGAGACATTGAGATACTACCCATTGCCTTCTTTTCTCTATCAAACAATATTTTTTCTTCTTTGGTTAACGCAAATACTGATTTAGGAACATCATCCTTTCCCATCCAAGTATATGTAGGATGCGTATAACCTTCTAAGATTGGAATCCATAAACTTGTATCAGTAAAGGATACGAACTGATCAAACCGATCTTTCCAATTCGAATAATCTGCAAGACTTAACAATTTGGGAGGTTTCTGAGATGTACCAATCTCGTTGTCGTAATTCAACATATTTGTCACTTGTACCATATTTGCCATTTTTTTAAAAAAAATTCAACTGTTGGAAAAAAATCCCCTTAGGCGAAGTGTAACATTTCTGATTTTCATTATCTGTATTTCAATTCAATGTGATACATTTCAAACCCAATTCTAGTACACTGATTTGTTCTATTCGTGCCAACAATTAAATACTATGTTTCAATGCAAATCCACAAATTTTACACGAGTATATCCTATTAAATTTTACATAAGTTCATATTTATACAAATCTATCAAAACCGAAATTTGCAAGAACTGATTTTATAAATTAAAAAGAAACCCTAATAGGCACGGTCGCGCCTCGTTCTGGCACGGTCGCGCCAAGTGCCTTGGCACGGTCGCGCGCCTTGCTTTGGAACGGTCGCGCCTCATATGGGCATGGTCGCGCCCCTCATCAGTTAAAACGTAAATGCAGCCTTTAATCGCAAGGACGTTCGAATTCGTAACCATTACACACGTCACTACTATTAACAAGCACAATTAAGTTTTCAATCACCGTAATTACTGTAGGTCCCTTCATGTGTGTCGGATCGTTGCATGCAAGTGGTCTACTAGTCGGACCGGGTGCGGAATACCCGTGACAAGGCGGAGAGTCTAACTAAAACAAAGTAAACCAACACGAGAGTCACAATAAAAGCTCTTTCTATTATAAACACTCGACGGTTACAGAGATAATACAAATTGCGTACTTAACAAACTGAGTTCGTCTAAGATATGAGTTCTGCGTACTTATCCTCTGTGAACCAAACCTATTTATACAGACCTGATGCCTGCGCACTTAGCAAGTGCGCAGGACCAAATGCTCTTGCGTACTTAGTAAGTACGCATGGGTCTTCCTGCGTACTTGCTAAGTACGCAGGAGCTTTCTCCTGCGCACATGTAAGTGCGCAAAACACTTAGAAGAAATGCAACATACACTATGTAAAAGTAAATAAACTCGATAAACTATTACATAACGACTCTTACATACAAAGACAATTTACAGACATTAGAAATACAAACTAAGACTCTATCCAGAGCGTTGTGACAGGAAAGTGCATCAACAAACTCCCCCTTGACAACAACTCGGGATCTTCATCGTCTTCAGTCTTCAATCTTCAGTCTTCACAGCACTGGTTCCTTAGCTTCCATCTTCTTCTTGTAATCAAGGCAGAACTTAATCACCTTGTCATATTTAGAAGCAAGGAGCTTCGTCCATTCGTCCGCGCGGACACAGTAGCGTTCCGCTAGTACCTCCAGATCTTTCACAGAAAAGTTGATGAAGCAGACTTCATCAAAGATTCTGATCAGTTCTTTTGGTACTGTGTTCCCACTCTCGGAACGAACCTTTCCCATGATCACAGCCTCGCTACGTACCAGTACCACATGTCACCAAGAATATCCTGAGATAACTTGCTCAAGGGAATCTTAGTTTCACATTGCACTGGCTTGTATACCAATCTCTTTATTTGCTTCTTAGTCACAGGATGTACAGCATGCTTATCCTTGACTCTTCTGGGCACTTGAGGCTTGAAGTATTCAAATTTCCCTGATCTTGCTTCCCGCTGTAGTGTTACCCATAAACCCATTGCTACTGCATGACTCGAGTGACTCAACAGGTCGCGGTTTGCAAGGTTCACAAGGTCGTACTTGGGCAAAGAGTTGAACGCCTCACTGGTTGGTTTCAAGTAATGAACCCCCCCACATCTTTTGATGTCGAACAACTACTTGTCCTCCTCGAACCTAACAGCCAAGATCATACCTGTAGCTCTGTGCTTGTCTGTGATGGACGTCTTTTGCCACACGGGAGCTGGACCCTTAGATGATGCAGAAGGCATGTCTTTATCTTTTGGTGCCTCGAGGTCCACAGGTGTAGGGTCGACTGGGGAGGCTTCAGTTGTAGCTTCAACATTACTTGCCATGTCAACTGATCCTGTGTCGAGCAGAGATTCGAGCGATGGTACTTCAAAGATCTCACCATCCTCTAACTCATACTCTCCTTCCCTGTCGCCCTTGGGAATCTCTATCACCACATCCTCATCTTCATCATTCCAGTCATCACCAGAGTCGATCTCTCCTTCTTCTAGATTGAAGAGAGCATCGATCTGTGCTTCTTTAGAGTAGTCGGGCTCTAGATATAGGATCTCATCATCAGATAAGTCCTTAAGTACTTCAGCCACTGACTTCCCTTTCTCACCACCACCACCAGATGTATCACCACCCTCTTGCTGAGTAGACTCCCCCTTAGCCATTGGAACAGAAGAGATGGGCACAATCGCCAAAGCTTGGTGCTCACCTCCACTAGGACCGGCTTCAGGATCCTTGTCTTTATCATCATCCTTAGTCAAGTCGACTGGATGACAAGGCTCAGCACCAGTGGATTTATTTTCTTTCTCTTTCTCCTTCTCTTTCTCTTTCTCTTTCTCTTTCTCCTTCCCTTTCTCCCCCTGAGCACCAAGCCTCTTGGTCAGTTCTTCAACCAATTTGACCATCGCTTCGTGCTCTTTTCTCTGTAAATCCATCCTTAGCTCAAGTGAAGTTCTGTGGCCTAGAATCATTTCATTGGTTTTCATCAGCAGCTCGTTCTGTGCCATAACATTCTTCAGTTGCTCATTTGTCCCTGTCCTCTGGCTGTGGAGAATCCTAACTTCATCGGCCAGGGAATTGATCTGTGCTTGTTGAGCATCAGACTCCTCCTTCGACTTTTGAATGGTCTTCAACAGTTCAGTAACTTAGGTCTCTAAGACATTGATCCTTGCTTCATACAGATCAGAATGTCTAGATGATGAGGCTTCAGCAGTATGGATGGGGGAGGAGAAAATTGTGTCAAAGTCAAACCCTTGTGAGAATCACCATAGTTGAAGGGTTGACCTGACTGCTCAGTGGTGTGAGGTGGGTGTGGGGATGTAATGATGGGAGTGGGTGTTATGGTTAGGGTGATGGTGACTGACTCCGTGAGAAGTGGAGTAGTCACCGTCACCTGGACGGTTGGAGTAGGGAGGGTCACCGTCACAGGAATCTCCTTTGTGACCGCCGTGACTGCCACATTATCTTGTACTAGTGGCCTTCTCCTCCTTCTGTACAGTTGCTGTGCTGGAGGGGTAGATTCTGACTCTGGACTGGCAGCCGCAGCTTGTACTTGCTGCACAGTCGGGATCTCTACAACCCTGGGGATAGCAACCTCTTGCCTATCGCCCCTCTTCTTATTGGCTTTCTCTCGCCTTTGTTATTGTAGAGTAGCGTCAGAGTCAGATGTTGGCTCATATTCGCCGCTCGAGCTTTGTCGCTTTCTTTTAGAAGATGACGCAGGCAGGGTTACCTATGCCGATTTCCTCGGGTGTGCCTGGGATGGTGCATCATTGGAATCAGAAGAATCGGATTCTGTTGCTTCTGAATCGGATTCCTCAGCACCACCATCACCACCTTCGTCATCACCTTCATCACTTTCATTCGCTTCTTCTTGTTGTTCATCAGAATCATCACTCATCTCTGGTGCCGAATTGGGACTATACCAATTCCAATCTTCTGGCGCGACATATGCTTCATTAAGCAGGTGGCCAAAGAGTTCAGTATGCACAGGGGTAGGATCTACACTGCCTGGCTTTAGAAACTGAGCAAATACTCTTTTGTCCACCCGTTTTACTTGCAGTTTCTCCCCGATAGCACGTAGGTTTGGCAATGCATCATCCATCAAGAGTTGCACAAACCTCGGGGTACAATAGGAACCTAAACTTCTCTGCTGTATTAATCTGATCATTGATTGCTTTGAAGATGTAGCGAGAGAAGTTATAGCCCCTATTAAGAGACAAGCCCACCATGGCTGCTGCAAGGTCATGACCCATGGCATCTTTCCCCGCTTTTCTGGACGAGATGCACACGATCATGATGTGGCCAAAATACCGCCATTGATCCAAAACCCACATCTTCTTGTAAGAAGCATAGTCCCTCACTCCGACATATCCCATTCTATGCCTCCAACATCCATCCACATAGTAATCTGGAAAGGATGTTGGGTTGGTGGCGAGGTCTCCGAACTGCAGAACCCTTCTTATTGTATCCTCAGAGAAAGCAATAGCCCGACCATCAACGGTAGCCCTTATGACATTCGGGGATACCGTGCAGTCGTGCTCTGCCTTCTCCCAGAATTGCTCCAAGTAAGGTCTTGAGACGGTTGGGTCAGCTGAGATTGCATAGCTTATTTTTGATCGGTTCAAAAAGTCAATGATCTGCTGATACTGCAAAGCTGCCCCTTTCCACTCAGGTTGAGTGTTTGCTAACAAGTTGAACTCATCAGTGAATGCCCAAGCCATAGTCTGTAGAAACACACAGAAAACATAATCAGAACAATGTATATTATTGAAGATGACCAAACATGACACGGTATAGTAGTTAAATTATGAACAAAAAAATTTCAGACTTGAAAATTTTTCTAAGTGTTGGTCCTGTGCACTTAGCAAGTGCGCAGGCTTTTCCTCTTGCGTACTTAACAAGTACGCAGGAATAGCTTCTTGCGTACTTGCTAAGTGCGCAAGAACAACACTTGGCAAAAATTTCAGAATTTTTAAGAAAATCACAGATTGCTCAAAGACCGGGTCAAGTAGGTCGCCAATAGGTCGGAATCAAGGATTCGAACTTATGGGACCATTCTTAACACGAGTAACTACCAAACCAAGACCAATTTCGACTTAAAAACGTCGCCCAATCCCACTGTCGATTAAAATTCCAACGACGGCTAGAATCGAGGACGAAATGGATGAATATGGAGTTGATTAAGAACCCTATTAGCATAGAAATGTTAATAAGTTACCCAAACAACCCCAAATTTACCCAAAATATTTCGGATTTAACCTAAAGATTTCTAAGTCAGAATCGGTCCAATGTCACGATTTAATGGATGGAAATCGCCTAGATTCTCACCAATGAGATGAAATGAGATGATGAAACTATAGACGGGACAAAAATGGTTTAGACACACTTGATTTTGAGTTAAATTTGCAGAGGGAAGGTGATCGGTTTGAAGGCTTGAAACTGAAAGAATTTTTCTAAGTGTCACTTTTATACCCCTCACTTATCGGTCGTGCGTACTTGTTAAGTGCGCACGAGTTAACTCTTGCGTACTTACAAGTACGCAGGACTTAACTCTTGCGCATTTACATGTGCGCAAGACTAACTCTTGCGTACTTGCTAAGTGCGCAAGGTTTACTTCGTCCGAACTTGACAAGTACGCACAAGCCTTAAGTGCGCAAATTTGAAACTCAGATTTATGAAGATTTTCAGATCAAATAACGAACAAGATAAAAGTATTCAATCACGAGGTTTCAAATACAATTCATGAAGGTTAAACATAAAATATTTTTGGCTTTTTCTGATTAAGCTTGAACAATGCATAAACTTAAAATCTTTTTGTTCTTTTCTAGATAGATATATACAAGTATTCACACAAACTATTTTTGATCAAAGACACGAGCAGAGGATCATATCAGGCTATCTTATAGCAAAAACGATACAAAATAAACATCAAAGAATATGGGATCATGTCATGGATTACTCTTTATGCATACGTAATAAGCATATAAACAAGTAATTCAAGTTGACAATATTATAAGCTTTGAAACTATACGCATCTTTGTATCATGTTCTTGTGTATTAAGGTATTAATTATAAGACATACAACGTGTACCCCACTGAAATGCTATTTTAACTTGCACTATCTCAAGGCATCTAAGATTTTCCCAATGATTTTCTAGATTTTCAGAATGAAGCTACATCTATTAGCACAGGAAAAATCAAGCAGAATCCATAAGGATTATCGGGAATCATAAGATTCAGAATCGAGTGGTTCATTTGTCTTGGTTTCATGTGATTTTCTTCTTTGAATATCGGGATGATGATTCAGGATAATAGATATGGTGTTTGATTATCAGGTAAGGGGATCCAACTTTTATCTGGATTTGATTTCAATGAATCAGGAGTGATTCAAGGGTGAATACATGCTCAACGGTTAATGTAGAGACATGTCTTGATTCAATCTCTCCTTGATACTTGTGAGTATGGGCAGTGAGATGAACCGCATTAATTGTGCTAACGACATAACCTGAAACTGATCTCAAAAGAAAAGTATTGCCAAAATCTAACATCCTTTATCTGATAATGATCTTTTCTATTCTTTTACACACACACACTTGCAAACATGGGTTTAATTCACAATTGTAATTTAGATTTAGTTTCCACACTACTAGTGATTCAAAGACGCATACAGCCTACTGACAATTCAAATTACTTGTAAATAAACAGATTAAAAACATAATAATTTAAACAATTAAGTAAACATGACGCAATCATTTCCCATATGAGCAGTCTATGGTGTTTAGATCATTTCTGATGTACTATCATTTCCTCTTTTCTCAAGTAAACTTTGAAATTTTCTCCAATTTTTTTATTTTTTATTTTTTGTAAAATATTTTAAAAACTAAACGAACTATACAGAATATTTAAAAGAATTAAAAATGTAACTTTCATGAATTGAATTGAGTTAAGAAAACTTAGTTTTCACTCAAGATTGAACATTCCTATCAAGTTGACAAGATGCTCAAAACGGGATCGATCAAATGCCTTTGTGAAAAGGTCAGCAAGATTGTCATCCGTGTGTACTTTTACAAGTTCAATTAAATGCTTTTCAACACAGTCACGGATGAAATGATGGCGAATCTCTATATGTTTAGTTTTGGAATGTTTCATCGGGTTATTTGTGATGGACATGGTGGCATTGTTGTCAATGAATAGAGGAGTTCCAGTGAAGTTTAAGCCGTAGTCTCTCAACTGTTGCTGAATCCACAGTATCTGAGAACAACTGCTCGTTGCAGCAATGTATTCTGCTTCACAAGTTGAGACAGAAACCGTTGGCTGCTTCTTACACTGCCAGGAGACCAGTCTGTCTCCTAAGAATTGACATCCACCAGAAGTTGACTTTCTGTCAAGGTTACAACCGCCATAATCTGATTCAGTGTAGGCTTTGAAGTTGAATGACTGCTGCTTAGAGTACCAAACCAAGACCAATTTCGACTTAAAAACGTCGCCCAATCCCACTGTCGATTAAAATTCCACCGACGGCTAGAATCGAGGACGAAATGGATGAATATGGAGTCGATTAAGAACCCTATTAGCATAGAAATGTTAATAAGTTACCCAAACAACCCCAAATTTACCCAAAATATTTTAGATTTAACCTAAAGATTTCTAAGTCAGAATCGGTCCAATGTCACGATTTAATGGATGGGAATCGCCTAGATTCTCACCAATAAGATGAAACGAGATGATGAAACTATAGACGGGACGAAAATGGTTTAGACACACTTGATTTTGAGTTAAATTTGCAGAGGGAAGGTGATCGGTTTGAAGGCTTGAAACTGAAAGAATTTTTCTAAGTGTCACTTTTATACCCCTCACTTATCGGTCGTGCATATTTGTTAAGTGCGCACGAGTTAACTCTTGCGTACTTACAAGTACGCAGGACTTAACTCTTGCGCATTTACAAGTGCGCAAGACTAACTCTTGCGTACTTGCTAAGTGCGCAAGGTTTACTTCGTCCGAACTTGACAAGTACGCACAAGCCTTAAGTGCGCAAATTTGAAACTCAGATTTATGAAGATTTTCAGATCAAATAACGAACAAGATAAAAGTATTCAATCACGAGGTTTCAAATACAATTCATGAAGGTTAAACATAAAATATTTTTGGCTTTTTCTGATTAAGCTTGAACAATGCATAAACTTAAAATCTTTTTGTTCTTTTCTAGATAGATATATACAAGTATTCACACAAACTATTTTTGATCAAAGACACGAGCAGAGGATCATATCAGGCTATCTTATAGCAAAAACGATACAAAATAAACATCAAAGAATATGGGATCATGTCATGGATTACTCTTTATGCATACGTAATAAGCATATAAACAAGTAATTCAAGTTGACAATATTATAAGCTTTGAAACTATACGCATCTTTGTATCATGTTCTTGTGTATTAAGGTATTAATTATAAGACATACAACGTGTACCCCACTGAAATGCTATTTTAACTTGCACTATCTCAAGGCATCTAAGATTTTCCCAATGATTTTCTAGATTTTCAGAATGAAGCTACATCTATTAGCACAGGAAAAATCAAGCAGAATCCATAAGGATTATCGGGAATCATAAGATTCAGAATCGAGTGGTTCATTTGTCTTGGTTTCATGTGATTTTCTTCTTTGAATATCGGGATGATGATTCAGGATAATAGATATGGTGTTTGATTATCAGGTAAGGGGATCCAACTTTTATCTGGATTTGATTTCAATGAATCAGGAGTGATTCAAGGGTGAATACATGCTCAACGGTTAATGTAGAGACATATCTTGATTCAATCTCTCCTTGCATACTTGTGAGTATGGGCAGTGAGATGAACCGCATTAATTGTGCTAACGACATAACCTGAAACTGATCTCAAAAGAAAAGTATTGCCAAAATCTAACATCCTTTATCTGATAATGATCTTTTCTATTCTTCTACACACACACACTTGCAAACATGGGTTTAATTCACAGTTGTAATTTAGATTTAGTTTCCACACTACTAGTGATTCAAAGACGCATACAGCCTACTGACAATTCAAATTACTTGTAAATAAACAGATTAAAAACATAATAATTTAAACAATTAAGTAAACATGACGCAATCATTTCCCATATGAGCAGTCTATGGTGTTTAGATCATTTCTGATGTACTATCATTTCCTCTTTTCTCAAGTAAACTTTGAAATTTTCTCCAATTTTTTTTTTTTTTAATTTTTGTAAAATATTTTAAAAACTAAACGAACTATACAGAATATTTAAAAGAATTAAAAATTTAACTTTCATGAATTGAATTGAGTTAAGAAAACTTAGTTTTCACTCAGGATTGAACATTCCTATCAAGTTGACAAGATGCTCAAAACGGGATCGATCAAATGCCTTTGTGAAAAGGTCAGCAAGATTGTCATCCGTGTGAACTTTTACAAGTTCAATTAAATGCTTTTCAGCACAGTCACGGATGAAATGATGGCGAATCTCTATATGTTTAGTTTTGGAATGTTTCATCGGGTTATTTGTGATGGACATGGTGGCATTGTTGTCAATGAATAGAGGAGTTCCAGTGAAGTTTGAGCCGTAGTCTCTCAACTGTTGCTGAATCCACAGTATCTGAGAACAACTGCTCGTTGCAGCAATGTATTCTGCTTCACAAGTTGAGACAGAAACCGTTGACTGCTTCTTACACTGCCAGGAGACCAGTTTGTCTCCTAAGAATTGACATCCACCAGAAGTTGACTTTCTGTCAAGGTTACAACCGCCATAATCTGAATCAGTGTAGGCTTTGAAGTTGAATGACTGCTGCTTAGAGTACCAAACCAAGACCAATTTCGATTTAAAAACGTCGCCCAATCCCACTGTCGATTAAAATTCCACCGACGGCTAGAATCGAGGACGAAATGGATGAATATGGAGTCAATTAAGAACCCTATTAGCATAGAAATGTTAATAAGTTACCCAAACAACCCCAAATTTACCCAAAATATTTTAGATTTAACCTAAAGATTTCTAAGTCAGAATCGGTCCAATGTTACGATTTAATGGATGGAAATCGCCTAGATTCTCACCAATGAGATGAAATGAGATGATGAAACTATAGACGGGACGAAAATGGTTTAGACACACTTGATTTTGAGTTAAATTTGCAGAGGGAAGGTGATCGGTTTGAAAGCTTGAAACTGAAAGAATTTTTCTAAGTGTCACTTTTATACCCCTCACTTATCGGTCGTGCATACTTGTTTAGTGCGCACGAGTTAACTCTTGCGTACTTACAAGTACGCAGGACTTAACTCTTGCGCATTTACAAGTGCGCAAGACTAACTCTTCCGTACTTGCTAAGTGCGCAAGGTTTACTTCGTCCGAACTTGACAAGTACGCACAAGCCTTAAGTGCGCAAATTTGAAACTCAGATTTATGAAGATTTTCAGATCAAATAACGAACAAGATAAAAGCATTCAATCACGAGGTTTCAAATACAATTCATGAAGGTTAAACATAAAATATTTTTGGCTTTTTCTGATTAAGCTTGAACAATGCATAAACTTAAAATCTTTTTGTTCTTTTCTAGATAGATATATACAAGTATTCACACAAACTATTTTTGATCAAAGACACGAGCAGAGGATCATATCAGGCTATCTTATAGCAAAAACGATACAAAATAAACATCAAAGAATATGGGATCATGTCATGGATTACTCTTTATGCATACGTAATAAGCATATAAACAAGTAATTCAAGTTGACAATATTATAAGCTTTGAAACTATACGCATCTTTGTATCATGTTCTTGTGTATTAAGGTATTAATTATAAGACATACAACGTGTACCCCACTGAAATGCTATTTTAACTTGCACTATCTCAAGGCATCTAAGATTTTCCCAATGATTTTCTAGATTTTCAGAATGAATCTACATCTATTAGCACAGGAAAAATCAAGCAGAATCCATAAGGATTATCGGGAATCATAAGATTCAGAATCGAGTGGTTCATTTGTCTTGGTTTCATGTGATTTTCTTCTTTGAATATCGGGATGATGATTCAGGATAATAGATATGGTGTTTGATTATCAGGTAAGGGGATCCAACTTTTATCTGGATTTGATTTCAATGAATCAGGAGTGATTCAAGGGTGAATACATGCTCAACGGTTAATGTAGAGACATGTCTTGATTCAATCTCTCCTTGATACTTGTGAGTATGGGCAGTGAGATGAACCGCATTAATTGTGCTAACGACATAACCTGAAACTGATCTCAAAAGAAAAGTATTTCCAAAATCAAACATCCTTTATCTGATAATGATCTTTTCTATTCTTTTACACACACACACTTGCAAACATGGGTTTAATTCACAGTTGTAATTTAGATTTAGTTTCCACACTACTAGTGATTCAAAGACGCATACAGCCTACTGACAATTCAAATTACTTGTAAATAAACAGATTAAAAACATAATAATTTAAACAATTAAGTAAACATGACGCAATCATTTCCCATATGAGCAGTCTATGGTGTTTAGATCATTTCTGATGTACTATCATTTCCTCTTTTCTCAAGTAAACTTTGAAATTTTCTCCAATTATTTTTTTTTTTAATTTTTGTAAAATATTTTAAAAACTAAACGAACTATACAGAATATTTAAAAGAATTAAAAATTTAACTTTCATGAATTGAATTGAGTTAAGAAAACTTAGTTTTCACTCAGGATTGAACATTCCTATAAGGTTGACAAGATGCTCAAAACGGGATCGATCAAATGCCTTTGTGAAAAGGTCAGCAAGATTGTCATCCGTGTGAACTTTTACAAGTTCAATTAAATGCTTTTCAGCACAGTCACGGATGAAATGTGTAACATCCCAAATAATGACGAGACAAATAGAAAAGGGAAATAAAGTGGGCTTGGCCAAAATTTCGGCCCATGGGCCGAAAAGAAAAGGGGGAAACCCCATTACAAAACAGCAGCTTCAACCCAAACCCCTCTCATTTCATCTTCCTGCGCAAGAATACTAGAGAGAGAGAGAGAGAGCGATCGGCTTGTGAAGAAAACCGCAAGGAGAAGACTCAAGGGCTCGGGAATCATCCGACTCCACCATTTCAACGCATAGCAACAGAAATCGGGCCTGTTGAGGTAAGCATCGCCTCTGATTATGAGTCTTTGCATGTCTCGGGTTTAAATCAAATAAAGATACGATTTTTGCATACGAAACTTGAAACAAATCACGTATTTGAACTCAAGAACGATAAAGGAAGGTGTTTAACGTAAAATGCTCAAGGTTTAATCGATTGGAAATAAGTTGGCTGGAGCAAGGTTCTGGTCAGGGAAGATGCAGACCCATGACTCGAAACTATAGTTTCGATACATACAGACCCGTCGAAACTACTCTAGTTTCGATAGTCATGTTTGACTCGAAACTATCTAGTTTCGATAGCAGCCAATGACTCGAAACTACCATAGTTTCGATAGGAACTCAGGACTCGAAACTACCTAGTTTCGAGTGTCACCTTGAACCTAAACTAAGATTTTTCATAAGTTAATGACTCGAAACTACCATAGTTTCGATAGGATCTCATGACTCGAAACTACCTAGTTTCGATAGAAGGATTATGACTCGAAACTACCTAGTTTCGAGTGTAAGACCATAGCTCGAAACTACCATAGTTTTGATGCGACCCACCTCCCGAAACTACTGAGTTCAAGCATAGTAATGTCTAGTGTCATCTAGGAGCACCATCTTATGTGTATGACTTTATTATACAGATCGTGAGTGACATTAGTGAAGCCCAGTAGCCAGCTTAGTGTATTACAGAAACTACTCATCAGGTGAGTTCTATGTGCCCCTTTTTATGTTATGTGCAAATGTTTTCAAATGTTTTGGGGCTGAAGTGTATACACTAAGTGAATAAAGTTTATGAATGTTAATGTGATCATATGTGTTATACAAGTATATATATATATACCTATACACGAAAGAGAAATTATGAATAAAGAATGAAAAGCATGATTATAAAGAATGAACGAAAGTATAACACAAAATGAAAGAATGAAATCCTGCTTTATATCCATGTATATATTGCTTGCCAAGTACAGAAAATGTTATGGACGCTTCGATGATAACGGCTACTTCGGTAGACGGACGACCATGTGACTATTTTACAACCGGGACAAGTGCGTTCCTTCATCAGCTAGGACGTACGAATGCCATTAAAGGACGGTCGAAGCAATTGGCATATTATAGTAGAACGGTTGTATAAATAATAGTCGCATGGGAAACGGATACCTTCGGGTAGACGGGCGAATTACGGCCTACGACGGTAGGACGGTTGTAAGTCATGACGGACGGACAAAGGTTGCCGGACGGTTGTAAGAACAAAATGACGGACGGCACTTGTTGCCGGACGGTTGTAAGTATAGGTGGGCCATGACGATGGACCACGGCGATTGTCTTTGTGACATTCGTAAGCAAATGACGGGTTGATCACCCTTACAGAGTATGACCCATGAATGTAAATAAAGAAAGAAAAAGGGTGAATGCATATATATATTTATGTATGAAATCACCAAAAATACAGAAAAGGAAATACAGAAAAGAAAGATGAAAGAAAGGCAAAAGTTATGAATACGTATTTATATGAATGATTATACAGTAATGCATACTTATACCTATAAAGAAAAGAATGTTTACAGTAAATTGCATTAAACTAGAACTCACCAGCGTTAGCTGACTTTTAGTATACATTTCAGGTAAAGGAAGAAAAGGTCGTGCGATGGCGTGAAGGTTACCCGGCACAAGACTGACATCCCACTTTTGTTTGTTAAGACAATGTTGTGTTTTTAATTGTTAAGACTTCCGCTGTTATGTAATGTAATTGAATGAAGAATGTTTTAAATTTAAGTTCAGTATTTATGGCTATGTTTATGAGTAAATCCAACAAGTGAGGTCACCCGGGAAAGGGGCCTTACAAGTTGGTATCAGAGCAATAGTTTGAGAGATTTAGACATCCCTAAATGTCTAGACTCAAACTGATTATGGGACCAACGCACGGATGTCAGTATGGGTAACCAACGCCAACGCTAGCACGGTAAGTAAGTTATAAAGTTAATACTCTTGCATAGGAATAGATACCCTAACTTAGAACAAATAGATGTTAATGCCACGACTGATTTGAAGAGTTTCGAACCCGAAAAGCAATGTAAATTAGTAATCACAAACCGGTCACTGTAATTAAGAATTTACCTTGCTCGTACTGTTCCAAACTATGATCTGAAGAAATGACATTGATGTATTCCCTTTTTAACTATCAGGAAATTAAGAACTATGGCTGGTGGAGGAAGAACAGGACCTCGAGGCGATCGCACTGGCCGACGAGGTAGACCTCCGTTGAACCCAAGATTTGAAGAAGAAGAGAGTGTGCACGCAGAGCACACCGAAAGTGTGCACGAAACAGAAGTGACCCCAATTATGAACGACAGTCCAGGGCCTATACAGTTGGAACCTGAAGTCAGGGATGCTATTGCCCGTGAAGTTGTGCTCACTTTGAAAAAGGTATTGCCTGATCTACTATCCGAGGCAATAAAGAAAAGTAAGGAGGAGGATGAAGGAGACAATGAAGAGAAAGTATATGACAGTGATGGGGATGAAATAAAGATTGGATCGAGCAATCGTGGGTGCACTTACAAAGGTTTCAAGGACGGAGACCCACCCAAGTTCGATGGGAGCAAAGATTCAGTGGCAACGCTTGAATGGATTGAGAGGATGAGTGCTGTAATCAACATCAGCGAGTGTCGACCAGACCAGGCTGTTAAATATGTTGCTCATTCTTTCACCAACGAAGTCTTAGGTTGGTGGAGGAACATTCAGAGGACAAAGTCCCCAAACGCTCTTGCAAGAATGACATGGGAAGAACTGAAAAAGCTGGTAATTC
This sequence comes from Smallanthus sonchifolius, assembly GCA_023525975.1. Classification (NCBI taxonomy): domain Eukaryota; kingdom Viridiplantae; phylum Streptophyta; class Magnoliopsida; order Asterales; family Asteraceae; genus Smallanthus; species Smallanthus sonchifolius. The sequence goes on from CM042034.1 coordinate 59,846,307, forward strand.
AAAAGTTCTGTCCCCAGAACGAAATTGATCGAGTGGAAAATGAATTCCTAAACCTTAAAGCTGGCAACAAGACACACCGCCAGTATACTTCTAGATTCAATGAGTTGGCACAGCTGGTACCCCACCTGGTGGAGACAGAAGAGCGAATGATCAAGTATTATGTGAAGGGCCTACCTCAAAGGGTCCGTGTCCACGTGAAAGCCAACCTACCCTCGACCTTCGAGTCGGTAGTGAATCTGAGCGGAATCGTCTACGACGATTATGCCAATGAGGACCCACCAACAGAAACCCAAAAGAGAAAGTGGGAGAACCCGTCTAGAGGCACCGGAAGAGGGAACGTAATAACTGAAAATAAGAAACCAAGGTCGGACAAATATGAAACCTGTAAGAAATGCGGAAGGCAACATTTTGGCGAGTGCCGGGTCGGCTCCACCACATGTTACAGGTGTGGGAAGGCGGGGCACTACTCTCGTGACTGCTTGAGAGACACTAAATGCCAAGTATGTGGACTGTTTGGTCACCTGGCTAAGGATTGCAGAAAAGCCAGACAATCTGGTTCGGGAAAAGAAAAGGAACAGGAACAACCAAAGACTAGGACTCGAGCTTACGCCCTGACTGAGGAGGAAGCAAGGGGAAATCCTGATGTTGTGTCAGGTACGTTCCTAGTTAATGATGAACGTGCGGCTATATTATTTGACTCGGGTGCTAGTAAAAGCTTTATATCAAATGCCTTTAGTCGAAAACTGAATTGCACTATCAACACAGTAGTAAAGGCCTTTAGTGTACAAACTGCCGTTGGTAAAAATTCGGCAGTATTCCAAGTAACAGAGGATTGCATAATAGAAATAGAGGGTCATAAATTTCCTTCTAGATTATTCCTTCTCACCTTAGGAGGATTCGATATAGTATTGGGTATGGATTGGCTAGCTGCCAACGAAGCTCAAATCATATGTAAACGTAAGAGGATACACCTCAAAGGTCCTAGCGGCAGTCCAATTACGGTTTATGGGGATTGGAATTGCACAATGCCGAACGTCATCTCGATGATTAAGGCCGAAAGTTACATGAGGCGCGGCTGCGAAGCTTATCTGGCATATGTTATAGATGATAGAATGAAAACGAAAGAACTCAAGAATGTACCCGTGGTGTGCAATTTTCCGGAAGTATTCCCTGAGGATCTACCTGGGTTGCCACCCGATCGGGAAATAGAATTTCAGATTGATTTACTGCCAGGAGCTGAGCCCGTTGCCAAAGCCCCCTACCGATTGGCTCCGTCAGAAATGAAGGAATTGATGTCCCAACTAGAGGAACTAACCGAGAAAGGATTTATTAGGCCGAGCATCTCACCATGGGGCGCTCCGGTACTATTTGTAAAGAAGAAGGACGGCAGTATGCGCATGTGTATCGACTACCGCGAATTGAACAAGAGAACAGTAAAGAACAAATACCCACTGCCTAGAATAGACGACCTTTTTGATCAACTGCAAGGCGCGAGTTGGTTCTCAAAGATTGATCTCAGGTCGGGTTACCATCAATTGAAAGTAAGAGAGAAGGATGTACCGAAAACTGCGTTTCGTACACGTTACGGGCATTATGAATTTCTTGTGATGTCCTTCGGACTAACCAACGCACCAGCAGCATTTATGGATTTAATGAACAGAGTATGCCGACCCATGTTGGATCGATCAGTAATAGTTTTTATAGATGACATCCTCATATATTCAAAGAATGAAGGTGATCACCACTGTCACCTAAGAGAAGTATTGGAGGTGCTAAAGCAGGAAAAGTTGTACGCAAAATTCTCCAAATGCGCGTTCTGGCTTAGGGAAGTCCAATTCCTAGGTCATGTAATAAACCCAAACGGCATCATGGTGGATCCTGCAAAGATCGAGACAGTAAAGGAATGGAACATCCCAAAGACACCAACAGAGATACGAAGCTTTCTAGGGTTGGCAGGCTACTATCGAAGGTTTATCCAAGATTTCTCAAGAATTGCCTCGCCGCTAACCAAACTGACACGGAAGGAAGTAAAGTATGAATGGGGTCCAACCCAAAACAACGCGTTTGAGGAACTTAAGACACGATTAACTCAAGCTCCAGTATTAACACTACCTGAGGGAAATGAAGACTTAGTAGTCTACTCTGACGCTTCAGGGCAAGGTTTAGGGTGCGTACTCATGCAACGAGGAAAGGTAATTGCTTATGCATCGCGGCAACTAAAGGTTCATGAAGTTAACTACCCAACACATGATCTAGAATTAGCAGCAGTAGTTTTCGCGTTGAAAATATGGAGACACTACTTGTATGGAGTTAAATGCACCATCTACTCCGATCACAAAAGCTTGAAATACTTTTTCGAACAAAAGGAACTAAACATGAGGCAAAGAAGATGGTTAGAGCTACTGAAAGACTATGACTGTGAGATATTGTACCATCCAGGCAAGGCAAACGTAGTGGCTGACGCTTTAAGTAGAAAGGAAGAATCGGCACCTATCCGGATCAAAGCGTGTCAGTTAATTATAACGCCAGACTTAATGGGTGAAATATCAAAGGCACAAGATGAAGCATTGTTAGAAAGAAATGTGAAACGGGAAAGAATAGTAGGACAACAAGGGAACTTAGATGCGAATGCATACGGAGTACGAACTAGGTTTGGCCGGATGTGGATACCTAAGATTGGTGAGCTTAGAGCCAAAATACTCGATGAGGCCCATAAGTCTCGCTATTCTATCCACCCCGGCACAAACAAAATGTATCAAGACTTGAAGAAAGAATACTGGTGGCCTGGCATGAAGAATGATGTGACAGAATACGTGAGCAAGTGCCTAACGTGTTCTCTAGTTAAGGCCGAGCACCAGAAACCATGCGGTAAAATGCAACCTTTACCAATACCGGAATGGAAGTGGGAAGAGATCACAATGGACTTCATTACCAAGCTACCGCGAACAGCTAAAGGCAATGATACCATTTGGGTGATCGTCGACCGCTTGACAAAGAGTGCTCACTTCTTGCCAATACGAGAAACTTCTTCTTCTGAAAAGCTAGCAGAAGTATTTATCAAGGAAATTGTGAGCAGACATGGTATGCCGCTGTCGATTGTGTCTGACAGGGATACTAGATTCACGTCAAGGTTTTGGAAGAAATTCAATGAAGCAATGGGCACTAGACTGAACATCAGCACCGCTTACCACCCCCAAACCGATGGACAATCGGAAAGGACCATTCAGACCTTGGAGGACATGCTCCGGGCCTGTATCATTGACTTCGGTGGGAGTTGGGACAGCCATCTACCATTGGCAGAATTTTCATATAACAACAGCTATCACTCGACTATTGGCATGCCGCCATTTGAAATGTTGTATGGGAGGAAATGTAGGACCCCGGTTTGTTGGGGGGAAATTGGACAGAAGGATTTTGCAAGTCTCGAAGTGGTCAAAGCTACTTCTGAGAAATTTGATCAAATCAAGGCTCGTATGAAAGCCGCAAAAGACAGACAGAAATCATACGCGGATAAGAGAAGGAGGGATTTAGAGTTTCAAGTAGGGGACATGGTACTGTTGAAAGTATCACCGTGGAAAGGAATCATTCGGTTCAGAAAGCGTGGCAAACTAAGTCCAAGGTTTGTCGGACCTTTCAAGATTGTAGCAAGAGTGGGTCAAGTTGCTTACAGACTCGACCTACCCGTCGAGCTTAGTGGAATACACCCTACGTTCCACGTGTCGCACTTACGCAAGTGCCTAGCTGACGACACAGCTCACATACCTTACGACGAGATCGAAGTGGATAACAGTCTAAATTATGTAGAGGAACCAATAGCCATTCTTGACCGAGCTGAGAAACGATTACGCAATAAGTCGATTCCTTTAGTCAAAATACAATGGAAACACAGAAAGGGGTCCGAGGCTACTTGGGAGAAAGAAGACGAGATGAAGGAACTGTATCCCCAGTTGTTTAACGTGTAACAGGTTTCGAGGACGAAACCTCATTAAGGAGGGTAGACTTGTAACATCCCAAATAATGACAAGACAAATAGAAAAGGGAAATAAAGTGGGCTTGGCCAAAATTTCGGCCCATGGGCCGAAAAGAAAAGGGGGAAACCCCATTACAAAACAGCAGCTTCAACCCAAACCCCTCTCATTTCATCTTCCTGCGCAAGAATACTAGAGAGAGAGAGAGAGAGCGATCGGCTTGTGAAGAAAACCGCAAGGAGAAGACTCAAGGGCTCGGGAATCATCCGACTCCACCATTTCAACGCATAGCAACAGAAATCGGGCCTGTTGAGGTAAGCATCGCCTCTGATTATGAGTCTTTGCATGTCTCGGGTTTAAATCAAATAAAGATACGATTTTTGCATACGAAACTTGAAACAAATCACGTATTTGAACTCAAGAACGATAAAGGAAGGTGTTTAACGTAAAATGCTCAAGGTTTAATCGATTGGAAATAAGTTGGCTGGAGCAAGGTTCTGGTCAGGGAAGATGCAGACCCATGACTCGAAACTATAGTTTCGATACATACAGACCCGTCGAAACTACTCTAGTTTCGATAGTCATGTTTGACTCGAAACTATCTAGTTTCGATAGCAGCCAATGACTCGAAACTACCATAGTTTCGATAGGAACTCAGGACTCGAAACTACCTAGTTTCGAGTGTCACCTTGAACCTAAACTAAGATTTTTCATAAGTTAATGACTCGAAACTACCATAGTTTCGATAGGATCTCATGACTCGAAACTACCTAGTTTCGATAGAAGGATTATGACTCGAAACTACCTAGTTTCGAGTGTAAGACCATAGCTCGAAACTACCATAGTTTTGATGCGACCCACCTCCCGAAACTACTGAGTTCAAGCATAGTAATGTCTAGTGTCATCTAGGAGCACCATCTTATGTGTATGACTTTATTATACAGATCGTGAGTGACATTAGTGAAGCCCAGTAGCCAGCTTAGTGTATTACAGAAACTACTCATCAGGTGAGTTCTATGTGCCCCTTTTTATGTTATGTGCAAATGTTTTCAAATGTTTTGGGGCTGAAGTGTATACACTAAGTGAATAAAGTTTATGAATGTTAATGTGATCATATGTGTTATACAAGTATATATATATATACCTATACACGAAAGAGAAATTATGAATAAAGAATGAAAAGCATGATTATAAAGAATGAACGAAAGTATAACACAAAATGAAAGAATGAAATCCTGCTTTATATCCATGTATATATTGCTTGCCAAGTACAGAAAATGTTATGGACGCTTCGATGATAACGGCTACTTCGGTAGACGGACGACCATGTGACTATTTTACAACCGGGACAAGTGCGTTCCTTCATCAGCTAGGACGTACGAATGCCATTAAAGGACGGTCGAAGCAATTGGCATATTATAGTAGAACGGTTGTATAAATAATAGTCGCATGGGAAACGGATACCTTCGGGTAGACGGGCGAATTACGGCCTACGACGGTAGGACGGTTGTAAGTCATGACGGACGGACAAAGGTTGCCAGACGGTTGTAAGAATAAAATGACGGACGGCACTTGTTGCCGGACGGTTGTAAGTATAGGTGGGCCATGACGATGGACCACGGCGATTGTCTTTGTGACATTCGTAAGCAAATGACGGGTTGATCACCCTTACAGAGTATGACCCATGAATGTAAATAAAGAAAGAAAAAGGGTGAATGCATATATATATTTATGTATGAAATCACCAAAAATACAGAAAAGGAAATACAGAAAAGAAAGATGAAAGAAAGGTAAAAGTTATGAATACGTATTTATATGAATGATTATACAGTAATGCATACTTATACCTATAAAGAAAAGAATGTTTACAGTAAATTGCATTAAACTAGAACTCACCAGCGTTAGCTGACTTTTAGTATACATTTCAGGTAAAGGAAGAAAAGGTCGTGCGATGGCGTGAAGGTTACCCGGCACAAGACTGACATCCCACTTTTGTTTGTTAAGACAATGTTGTGTTTTTAATTGTTAAGACTTCCGCTGTTATGTAATGTAATTGAATGAAGAATGTTTTAAATTTAAGTTCAGTATTTATGGCTATGTTTATGAGTAAATCCAACAAGTGAGGTCACCCGGGAAAGGGGCCTTACAAAATGATGGCGAATCTCTATATGTTTAGTTTTGGAATGTTTCATCGGGTTATTTGTGATGGACATGGTGGCATTGTTGTCAATGAATAGAGGAGTTCCAGTGAAGTTTAAGCCGTAGTCTCTCAACTGTTGCTGAATCCACAGTATCTGAGAACAACTGCTCGCTGCAGCAATGTATTCTGCTTCACAATTTGAGACAGAAACCGTTGACTGCTTCTTACACTGCCAGGAGACCAGTCTGTCTCCTAAGAATTGACATCCACCAGAAGTTGACTTTCTGTCAAGGTTACAACCGCCATAATCTGAATCAGTGTAGGCTTTGAAGTTGAATGACTGCTGCTTAGAGTACCAAACCAAGACCAATTTCGACTTAAAAACGTCGCCCAATCCCACTGTCGATTAAAATTCCACCGACGGCTAGAATCGAGGACGAAATGGATGAATATGGAGTCGATTAAGAACCCTATTAGCATAGAAATGTTAATAAGTTACCCAAACAACCCCAAATTTACCCAAAATATTTCGGATTTAACCTAAAGATTTCTAAGTCAGAATCGGTCCAATGTCACGATTTAATGGATGGAAATCGCCTAGATTCTCACCAATGAGATGAAATGAGATGATGAAACTATAGACGGGACGAAAATGGTTTAGACACACTTGATTTTGAGTTAAATTTGTAGAGGGAAGGTGATCGGTTTGAAGGCTTGAAACTGAAAGAATTTTTCTAAGTGTCACTTTTATACCCCTCACTTATCGGTCGTGCGTACTTGTTAAGTGTGCACGAGTTAACTCTTGCGTACTTACAAGTACGCAGGACTTAACTCTTGCGCATTTACAAGTGCGCAAGACTAACTCTTGCGTACTTGCTAAGTGCGCAAGGTTTACTTCGTCCGAACTTGACAAGTACGCACAAGCCTTAAGTGCGCAAATTTGAAACTCAGATTTATGAAGATTTTCAGATCAAATAACGAACAAGATAAAAGTATTCAATCACGAGGTTTCAAATACAATTCATGAAGGTTAAACATAAAATATTTTTGGCTTTTTCTGATTAAGCTTGAACAATGCATAAACTTAAAATCTTTTTGTTCTTTTCTAGATAGATATATACAAGTATTCACACAAACTATTTTTGATCAAAGACACGAGCAGAGGATCATATCAGGCTATCTTATAGCAAAAACGATACAAAATAAACATCAAAGAATATGGGATCATGTCATGGATTACTCTTTATGCATACGTAATAAGCATATAAACAAGTAATTCAAGTTGACAATATTATAAGCTTTGAAACTATACGCATCTTTGTATCATGTTCTTGTGTATTAAGGTATTAATTATAAGACATACAACGTGTACCCCACTGAAATGCTATTTTAACTTGCACTATCTCAAGGCATCTAAGATTTTCCCAATGATTTTCTAGATTTTCAGAATGAAGCTACATCTATTAGCACAGGAAAAATCAAGCAGAATCCATAAGGATTATCGGGAATCATAAGATTCAGAATCGAGTGGTTCATTTGTCTTGGTTTCATTTGATTTTCTTCTTTGAATATCGGGATGATGATTCAGGATAATAGATATGGTGTTTGATTATCAGGTAAGGGGATCCAACTTTTATCTGGATTTGATTTCAATGAATCAGGAGTGATTCAAGGGTGAATACATGCTCAACGGTTAATGTAGAGACATGTCTTGATTCAATCTCTCCTTGCATACTTGTGAGTATGGGCAGTGAGATGAACCGCATTAATTGTCCTAACGACATAACCTGAAACTGATCTCAAAAGAAAAGTATTGCCAAAATCTAACATCCTTTATCTGATAATGATCTTTTCTATTCTTTTACACACACACACTTGCAAACATGGGTTTAACTCACGGTTGTAATTTAGATTTAGTTTCCACACTACTAGTGATTCAAAGACGCATACAACCTACTGACAATTCAAATTACTTGTAAATAAACAGATTAAAAACATAATAATTTAAACAATTAAGTAAACATGACGCAATCATTTCCCATATGAGCAGTCTATGGTGTTTAGATCATTTCTGATGTACTATCATTTCCTCTTTTCTCAAGTAAATTTTGAAATTTTCTCCAATTTGTTTTTTTTTTAATTTTTGTAAAATATTTTAAAAACTAAACGAACTATACAGAATATTTAAAAGAATTAAAAATTTAACTTTCATGAATTGAATTGAGTTAAGAAAACTTAGGTTTCACTCAGGATTGAACATTTCTATCAAGTTGACAAGATGCTCAAAACGGGATCGATCAAATGCCTTTGTGAAAAGGTCAGCAAGATTGTCATCCGTGTGAACTTTTACAAGTTCAATTAAATGCTTTTCAGCACAGTCACGGATGAAATGATGGCGAATCTCTATATGTTTAGTTTTGGAATGTTTCATCGGGTTATTTGTGATGGACATGGTGGCATTGTTGTCAATGAATAGAGGAGTTCCAGTGAAGTTTAAGCCGTAGTCTCTCAACTGTTGCTGAATCCACAGTATCTGAGAACAACTGCTCGCTGCAGCAATGTATTCTGCTTCACAATTTGAGACAGAAACCGTTGACTGCTTCTTACACTGCCAGGAGACCAGTCTGTCTCCTAAGAATTGACATCCACCAGAAGTTGACTTTCTGTCAAGGTTACAACCGCCATAATCTGAATCAGTGTAGGCTTTGAAGTTGAATGACTGCTGCTTAGAGTACCAAACCAAGACCAATTTCGACTTAAAAACGTCGCCCAATCCCACTGTCGATTAAAATTCCACCCACGGCTAGAATCGAGGACGAAATGGATGAATATGGAGTCGATTAAGAACCCTATTAGCATAGAAATGTTAATAAGTTACCCAAACAACCCCAAATTTACCCAAAATATTTCGGATTTAACCTAAAGATTTCTAAGTCAGAATCGGTCCAATGTCACGATTTAATGGATGGAAATCGCCTAGATTCTCACCAATGAGATGAAATGAGATGATGAAACTATAGACGGGACGAAAATGGTTTAGACACACTTGATTTTGAGTTAAATTTGCAGAGGGAAGGTGATCGGTTTGAAGGCTTGAAACTGAAAGAATTTTTCTAAGTGGCACTTTTATACCCCTCACTTATCGGTCGTGCGTACTTGTTAAGTGCGCACGAGTTAACTCTTGCGTACTTACAAGTACGCAGGACTTAACTCTTGCGCATTTACAAGTGCGCAAGACTAACTCTTGCGTACTTGCTAAGTGCGCAAGGTTTACTTCGTCCGAACTTGACAAGTACGCACAAGCCTTAAGTGCGCAAATTTGAAACTCAGATTTATGAAGATTTTCAGATCAAATAACGAACAAGATAAAAGTATTCAATCACGAGGTTTCAAATACAATTTATGAAGGTTAAACATAAAATATTTTTGGCTTTTTCTGATTAAGCTTGAACAATGAATAAACTTAAAATCTTTTTGTTCTTTTCTAGATAGATATACACAAGTATTCACACAAACTATTTTTGATCAAAGACACGAGCAGAGGATCATATCAGGCTATCTTATAGCAAAAACGATACAAAATAAATATCAAAGAATATGGGATCATGTCATGGATTACTCTTTATGCATACGTAATAAGCATATACACAAGTAATTCAAGTTGACAATATTATAAGCTTTGAAACTATACGCATCTTTGTATCATGTTCTTGTGTATTAAGGTATTAATTATAAGACATACAACGTGTACCCCACTGAAATGCTATTTTAACTTGCACTATCTCAAGGCATCTAAGATTTTCCCAATGATTTTCTAGATTTTCAGAATGAAGCTACATCTATTAGCACAGGAAAAATCAAGCAGAATCCATAAGGATTATCGGGAATCATAAGATTCAGAATCGAGTGGTTCATTTGTCTTGGTTTCATGTGATTTTCTTCTTTGAATATCGGGATGATGATTCAGGATAATAGATATGGTGTTTGATTATCAGGTAAGGGGATCCAACTTTTATCTGGATTTGATTTCAATGAATCAGGAGTGATTCAAGGGTGAATACATGCTCAACGGTTAATGTAGAGACATGTCTTGATTCAATCTCTCCTTGATACTTGTGAGTATGGGCAGTGAGATGAACCGCATTAATTGTGCTAACGACATAACCTGAAACTGATCTCAAAAGAAAAGTATTGCCAAAATCTAACATCCTTTATCTGATAATGATCTTTTCTATTCTTTTACACACACACACTTGCAAACATGGGTTTAATTCACAGTTGTAATTTAGATTTAGTTTCCACACTACTAGTGATTCAAAGACGCATACAGCCTACTGACAATTCAAATTACTTGTAAATAAACAGATTAAAAACATAATAATTTAAACAATTAAGTAAACATGACGCAATCATTTCTCATATGAGCAGTCTATGGTGTTTAGATCATTTCTGATGTACTATCATTTCCTCTTTTCTCAAGTAAACTTTGAAATTTTCTCCAATTTGTTTTTTTTTTAATTTTTGTAAAATATTTTAAAAACTAAACGAACTATACAGAATATTTAAAAGAATTAAAAATTTAACTTTCATGAATTGAATTGAGTTAAGAAAACTTAGTTTTCACTCAGGATTGAACATTTCTATCAAGTTGACAAGATGCTCAAAACGGGATCGATCAAATGCCTTTGTGAAAAGGTCAGCAAGATTGTCATCCGTGTGAACTTTTACAAGTTCAATTAAATGCTTTTCAGCACAGTCACGGATGAAATGATGGCGAATCTCTATATGTTTAGTTTTGGAATGTTTCATCGGGTTATTTGTGATGGACATGGTGGCATTGTTGTCAATGAATAGAGGAGTTCCAGTGAAGTTTAAGCCGTAGTCTCTCAACTGTTGCTGAATCCACAGTATCTGAGAACAACTGCTCGCTGCAGCAATGTATTCTGCTTCACAATTTGAGACAGAAACCGTTGACTGCTTCTTACACTGCCAGGAGACCAGTCTGTCTCCTAAGAATTGACATCCACCAGAAGTTGACTTTCTGTCAAGGTTACAACCGCCATAATCTGAATCAGTGTAGGCTTTGAAGTTGAATGACTGCTGCTTAGAGTACCAAACCAAGACCAATTTCGACTTAAAAACGTCCCCAATCCCACTGTCGATTAAAATTCCACCCACGGCTAGAATCGAGGACGAAATGGATGAATATGGAGTCGATTAAGAACCCTATTAGCATAGAAATGTTAATAAGTTACCCAAACAACCCCAAATTTACCCAAAATATTTCGGATTTAACCTAAAGATTTCTAAGTCAGAATCGGTCCAATGTCACGATTTAATGGATGGAAATCGCCTAGATTCTCACCAATGAGATGAAATGAGATGATGAAACTATAGACGGGACGAAAATGGTTTAGACACACTTAAGGTGATCGGTTTGAAGGCTTGAAACTGAAAAATTTTTGTAAGTGTCACTTTTATACCCCTCACTTATCGGTCGTGCGTACTTGTTAAGTGCGCACGAGTTAACTCTTGCGTACTTACAAGTACGCAGGACTTAACTCTTGCGCATTTACAAGTGCGCAAGACTAACTCTTGCGTACTTGCTAAGTGCGCAAGGTTTACTTCGTCCGAACTTGACAAGTACGCACAAGCCTTAAGTGCGCAAATTTGAAACTCAGATTTATGAAGATTTTCAGATCAAATAACGAACAAGATAAAAGTATTCAATCACGAGGTTTCAAATACAATTCATGAAGGTTAAACATAAAATATTTTTGGCTTTTTCTGATTAAGCTTGAACAATGAATAAACTTAAAATCTTTTTGTTCTTTTCTAGATAGATATATACAAGTATTCACACAAACTATTTTTGATCAAAGACACGAGCAGAGGATCATATCAGGCTATCTTATAGCAAAAACGATACAAAATAAATATCAAAGAATATGGGATCATGTCATGGATTACTCTTTATGCATACGTAATAAGCATATAAACAAGTAATTCAAGTTGACAATATTATAAGCTTTGAAACTATACGCATCTTTGTATCATGTTCTTGTGTATTAAGGTATTAATTATAAGACATACAACGTGTACCCCACTGAAATGCTATTTTAACTTGCACTATCTCAAGGCATCTAAGATTTTCCCAATGATTTTCTAGATTTTCAGAATGAAGCTACATCTATTAGCACAAGAAAAATCAAGCAGAATCCATAAGGATTATCGGGAATCATAAGATTCAGAATCGAGTGGTTCATTTGTCTTGGTTTCATGTGATTTTCTTCTTTGAATATCGGGATGATGATTCAGGATAATAGATATGGTGTTTGATTATCAGGTAAGGGGATCCAACTTTTATCTGGATTTGATTTCAATGAATCAGGAGTGATTCAAGGGTGAATACATGCTCAACGGTTAATGTAGAGACATGTCTTGATTCAATCTCTCCTTGATACTTGTGAGTATGGGCAGTGAGATGAACCGCATTAATTGTGCTAACGACATAACCTGAAACTGATCTCAAAAGAAAAGTATTGCCAAAATCTAACATCCTTTATCTGATAATGATCTTTTCTATTCTTTTACACACACACACTTGCAAACATGGGTTTAATTCACAGTTGTAATTTAGATTTAGTTTCCACACTACTAGTGATTCAAAGACGCATACACTGACAATTCAAATTACTTGTAAATAAACAGATTAAAAACATAATAATTTAAACAATTAAGTAAACATGACGCAATCATTTCCCATATGAGCAGTCTATGGTGTTTAGATCATTTCTGATGTACTATCATTTCCTCTTTTCTCAAGTAAACTTTGAAATTTTCTCCAATTTTTTTTTTTTTTAATTTTTGTAAATATTTTAAAAACTAAACGAACTATACAGAATATTTAAAAGAATTAAAAATTTAACTTTCATGAATTGAATTGAGTTAAGAAAACTTAGTTTTCACTCAGGATTGAACATTCCTATCAAGTTGACAAGATGCTCAAAACGGGATCGATCAAATGCCTTTGTGAAAAGGTCAGCAAGATTGTCATCCGTGTGAACTTTTACAAGTTCAATTAAATGCTTTTCAGCACAGTCACGGATGAAATGATGGCGAATCTCTATATGTTTAGTTTTGGAATGTTTCATCGGGTTATTTGTGATGGACATGGTGGCATTGTTGTCAATGAATAGAGGAGTTCCAGTGAAGTTTAAGCCGTAGTCTCTCAACTGTTGCTGAATCCACAGTATCTGAGAACAACTGCTCGCTGCAGCAATGTATTCTGCTTCACAATTTGAGACAGAAACCGTTGACTGCTTCTTACACTGCCAGGAGACCAGTCTGTCTCCTAAGAATTGACATCCACCAGAAGTTGACTTTCTGTCAAGGTTACAACCGCCATAATCTGAATCAGTGTAGGCTTTGAAGTTGAATGACTGCTGCTTAGAGTACCAAACCAAGACCAATTTCGACTTAAAAACGTCGCCCAATCCCACTGTCGATTAAAATTCCACCGACGGCTAGAATCGAGGACGAAATGGATGAATATGGAGTCGATTAAGAACCCTATTAGCATAGAAATGTTAATAAGTTACCCAAACAACCCCAAATTTACCCAAAATATTTCGGATTTAACCTAAAGATTTCTAAGTCAGAATCGGTCCAATGTCACGATTTAATGGATGGAAATCGCCTAGATTCTCACCAATGAGATGAAATGAGATGATGAAACTATAGACGGGACGAAAATGGTTTAGACACACTTGATTTTGAGTTAAATTTGCAGAGGGAAGGTGATCGGTTTGAAGGCTTGAAACTGAAAGAATTTTTCTAAGTGTCACTTTTATACCCCTCACTTATCGGTCGTGCGTACTTGTTAAGTGTGCACGAGTTAACTCTTGCGTACTTACAAGTACGCAGGACTTAACTCTTGCGCATTTACAAGTGCGCAAGACTAACTCTTGCGTACTTTCTAAGTGCGCAAGGTTTACTTCGTCCGAACTTGACAAGTACGCACAAGCCTTAAGTGCGCAAATTTGAAACTCAGATTTATGAAGATTTTCAGATCAAATAACGAACAAGATAAAAGTATTCAATCACGAGGTTTCAAATACAATTCATGAAGGTTAAACATAAAATATTTTTGGCTTTTTCTGATTAAGCTTGAACAATGCATAAACTTAAAATCTTTTTGTTCTTTTCTAGATAGATATATACAAGTATTCACACAAACTATTTTTGATCAAAGACACGAGCAGAGGATCATATCAGGCTATCTTATAGCAAAAACGATATAAAATAAACATCAAAGAATATGGGATCATGTCATGGATTACTCTTTATGCATACGTAATAAGCATATAAACAAGTAATTCAAGTTGACAATATTATAAGCTTTGAAACTATACGCATCTTTGTATCATGTTCTTGTGTATTAAGGTATTAATTATAAGACATACAACGTGTACCCCACTGAAATGCTATTTTAACTTGCACTATCTCAAGGCATCTAAGATTTTCCCAATGATTTTCTAGATTTTCAGAATGAAGCTACATCTATTAGCACAGGAAAAATCAAGCAGAATCCATAAGGATTATCGGGAATCATAAGATTCAGAATCGAGTGGTTCATTTGTCTTGGTTTCATTTGATTTTCTTCTTTGAATATCGGGATGATGATTCAGGATAATAGATATGGTGTTTGATTATCAGGTAATGGGATCCAACTTTTATCTGGATTTGATTTCAATGAATCAGGAGTGATTCAAGGGTGAATACATGCTCAACGGTTAATGTAGAGACATGTCTTGATTCAATCTCTCCTTGCATACTTGTGAGTATGGGCAGTGAGATGAACCGCATTAATTGTCCTAACGACATAACCTGAAACTGATCTCAAAAGAAAAGTATTGCCAAAATCTAACATCCTTTATCTGATAATGATCTTTTCTATTCTTTTACACACACACACTTGCAAACATGGGTTTAACTCACAGTTGTAATTTAGATTTAGTTTCCACACTACTAGTGATTCAAAGACGCATACAGCCTACTGACAATTCAAATTACTTGTAAATAAACAGATTAAAAACATAATAATTTAAACAATTAAGTAAACATGACGCAATCATTTCCCATATGAGCAGTCTATGGTGTTTAGATCATTTCTGATGTACTATCATTTCCTCTTTTCTCAAGTAAACTTTGAAATTTTCTCCAATTTTTTTTTTTAATTTTTGAAAAATATTTTAAAAACTAAACGAACTATACAGAATATTTAAAAGAATTAAAATTTTAACTTTCATGAATTGAATTGAGTTAAGAAAACTTAGTTTTCACTCAGGATTGAACATTCCTATCAAGTTGACAAGATGCTCAAAACGGGATCGATCAAATGCCTTTGTGAAAAGGTCAGCAAGATTGTCATCCGTGTGAACTTTTACAAGTTCAATTAAATGCTTTTCAGCACAGTCACGGATGAAATGATGGCTAATATCTATATGTTTAGTTTTGGAATGTTTCATCGGGTTATTTGTGATGGACATGGTGGCATTGTTGTCAATGAATAGAGGAGTTCCAATGAAGTTTAAGCCGTAGTCTCTCAACTGTTGCTGAATCAACAGTATCTGAGAACAACTGCTCGCTGCAGCAATGTATTCTGCTTCACAAGTTGAGACAGAAACCGTTGACTGCTTCTTACACTGCCAGGAGACCAGTCTGTCTCCTAAGAATTGACATCCACCAGAAGTTGACTTTCTGTCAAGGTTACAACCGCCATAATCTGAATCAGTGTAGGCTTTGAAGTTGAATGACTGCTGCTTAGAGTACCAAACCAAGACCAATTTCGACTTAAAAACGTCGCCCAATCCCACTGTCTTTTAAAATTCCACCGACGGCTAGAATCGAGGACGAAATGGATGAATATAGAGTCGATTAAGAACCCTATTAGTATAGAAATGTTAATAAGTTACCCAAACAACCCCAAATTTACCCAAAATATTTTAGATTTAACCTAAAGATTTCTAAGTCAGAATCGGTCCAATGTTACGATTTAATGGATGGAAATAGCCTAGATTCTCACCAATGAGATGAAATGAGATGATGAAACTATAGACGGGACGAAAATGGTCTAGACACACTTGATTTTGAGTTAAATTTGCAGAGGGAAGGTGATCGGTTTGAAGGCTTGAAACTGAAAGAATTTTTCTAAGTGTCACTTTTATACCCCTCACTTATCGGTCGTGCGTACTTGTTAAGTGCGCACGAGTTAACTCTTGCGTACTTACAAGTACGCAGGACTTAACTCTTGCGCATTTACAAGTGCGCAAGACTAACTCTTGCGTACTTGCTAAGTGCGCAAGGTTTACTTCGTCCGAACTTGACAAGTACGCACAAGCCTTAAGTGCGCAAATTTGAAACTCAGATTTATGAAGATTTTCAGATCAAATAACGAACAAGATAAAAGTATTCAATCACGAGGTTTCAAATACAATTCATGAAGGTTAAACATAAAATATTTTTGGCTTTTTCTGATTAAGCTTGAACAATGCATAAACTTAAATCTTTTTGTTCTTTTCTAGATAGATATATACAAGTATTCACACAAACTATTTTTGATCAAAGACACGAGCAGAGGATCATATCAGGCTATCTTATAGCAAAAACGATACAAAATAAACATCAAAGAATATGGGATCATGTCATGGATTACTCTTTATGCATACGTAATAAGCATATAAACAAGTAATTCAAGTTGACAATATTATAAGCTTTGAAACTATACGCATCTTTGTATCATGTTCTTGTGTATTAAGGTATTAATTATAAGACATACAACGTGTACCCCACTGAAATGCTATTTTAACTTGCACTATCTCAAGGCATCTAAGATTTTCCTAATGATTTTCTAGATTTTCAGAATGAAGCTACATCTATTAGCACAGGAAAAATCAAGCAGAATCCATAAGGATTATCGGGAATCATAAGATTCAGAATCGAGTGGTTCATTTGTCTTGGTTTCATGTGATTTTCTTCTTTGAATATCGGGATGATGATTCAGGATAATAGATATGGTGTTTGATTATCAGGTAAGGGGATCCAACTTTTATCTGGATTTGATTTCAATGAATCAGGAGTGATTCAAGGGTGAATACATGCTCAACGGTTAATGTAGAGACATGTCTTGATTCAATCTCTCCTTGCATACTTGTGAGTATGGGCAGTGAGATGAACCGCATTAATTGTGCTAACGACATAACCTGAAACTGATCTCAAAAGAAAAGTATTGCCAAAATCTAACATCCTTTATCTGATAATGATCTTTTCTATTCTTTTACACACACACACTTGCAAACATGGGTTTAATTCACAGTTGTAATTTAGATTTAGTTTCCACACTACTAGTGATTCAAAGACGCATACAGCCTACTGACAATTCAAATTACTTGTAAATAAACAGATTAAAAACATAATAATTTAAATAATTAAGTAAACATGACGCAATCATTTCCCATATGAGCAGTCTATGGTGTTTAGATCATTTCTGATGTACTATCATTTCCTCTTTTCTCAAGTAAACTTTGAAATTTTCTCCAATTTTTTTTTTTAATTTTTGTAAAATATTTTAAAAACTAAACGAACTATACAGAATATTTAAAAGAATTAAAAATTTAACTTTCATGAATTGAATTGAGTTAAGAAAACTTAGTTTTCACTCAGGAATGAACATTCCTATCAAGTTGACAAGATGCTCAAAACGGGATCGATCAAATGCCTTTGTGAAAAGGTCAGCAAGATTGTCATCCGTGTGAACTTTTACAAGTTCAATTAAATGCTTTTCAGCACAGTCACGGATGAAATGATGGCGAATCTCTATATGTTTAGTTTTGGAATGTTTCATCGGGTTATTTGTGATGGACATGGTGGCATTGTTGTCAATGAATAGAGGAGTTCCAGTGAAGTTTAAGCCGTAGTCTCTCAACTGTTGCTGAATCCACAGTATCTGAGAACAACTGCTCGCTGCAGCAATGTATTCTGCTTCACAAGTTGAGACAGAAACCGTTGACTGCTTCTTACACTGCCAGGAGACCAGTCTGTCTCCTAAGAATTGACATCCACCAGAAGTTGACTTTCTGTCAAGGTTACAACCGCCATAATCTGAATCAGTGTAGGCTTTGAAGTTGAATGACTGCTGCTTAGAGTACCAAACCAAGACCAATTTCGACTTAAAAACGTCGCCCAATCCCACTGTCTTTTAAAATTCCACCGACGGCTAGAATCGAGGACGAAATGGATGAATATGGAGTCGATTAAGAACCCTATTAGTATAGAAATGTTAATAAGTTACCCAAACAACCCCAAATTTACCCAAAATATTTTAGATTTAACCTAAAGATTTCTAAGTCAGAATCGGTCCAATGTTACGATTTAATGGATGGAAATAGCCTAGATTCTCACCAATGAGATGAAATGAGATGATGAAACTATAGACGGGACGAAAATGGTTTAGACACACTTGATTTTGAGTTAAATTTGCAGAGGGAAGGTGATCGGTTTGAAGGCTTGAAACTGAAAGAATTTTTCTAAGTGTCACTTTTATACCCCTCACTTATCGGTCGTGCGTACTTGTTAAGTGCGCACGAGTTAACTCTTGCGTACTTACAAGTACGCAGGACTTAACTCTTGCACATTTACAAGTGCGCAAGACTAACTCTTGCGTACTTGCTAAGTGCGCAAGGTTTACTTCGTCCGAACTTGACAAATACGCACAAGCCTTAAGTGCGCAAATTTGAAACTCAGATTTATGAAGATTTTCAGATCAAATAACGAACAAGATAAAAGTATTCAATCACGAGGTTTCAAATACAATTCATGAAGGTTAAACATAAAATATTTTTGGCTTTTTCTGATTAAGCTTGAACAATGCATAAACTTAAAATCTTTTTGTTCTTTTCTAGATAGATATATACAAGTATTCACACAAACTATTTTTGATCAAAGACACGAGCAGAGGATCATATCAGGCTATCTTATAGCAAAAACGATACAAAATAAACATCAAAGAATATGGGATCATGTCATGGATTACTCTTTATGCATACGTAATAAGCATATAAACAAGTAATTCAAGTTGACAATATTATAAGCTTTGAAACTATACGCATCTTTGTATCATGTTCTTGTGTATTAAGGTATTAATTATAAGACATACAACGTGTACCCCACTGAAATGCTATTTTAACTTGCACTATCTCAAGGCATCTAAGATTTTCCTAATGATTTTCTAGATTTTCAGAATGAAGCTACATCTATTAGCACAGGAAAAATCAAGCATAATCCATAAGGATTATCGGGAATCATAAGATTCAGAATCGAGTGGTTCATTTGTCTTGGTTTCATGTGATTTTCTTCTTTGAATATCGGGATGATGATTCAGGATAATAGATATGGTGTTTGATTATCAGGTAAGGGGATCCAACTTTTATCTGGATTTGATTTCAATGAATCAGGAGTGATTCAAGGGTGAATACATGCTCAACGGTTAATGTAGAGACATGTCTTGATTCAATCTCTCCTTGCATACTTGTGAGTATGGGCAGTGAGATGAACCGCATTAATTGTGCTAACGACATAACCTGAAACTGATCTCAAAAGAAAAGTATTGCCAAAATCTAACATCCTTTATCTGATAATGATCTTTTCTATTCTTTTACACACACACACTTGCAAACATGGGTTTAATTCACAGTTGTAATTTAGATTTAGTTTCCACACTACTAGTGATTCAAAGACGCATACAGCCTACTGACAATTCAAATTACTTGTAAATAAACAGATTAAAAACATAATAATTTAAACAATTAAGTAAACATGACGCAATCATTTCCCATATGAGCAGTCTATGGTGTTTAGATCATTTCTGATGTACTATCATTTCCTCTTTTCTCAAGTAAACTTTGAAATTTTCTCCAATTTTTTTTTTTTAATTTTTGTAAAATATTTTAAAAACTAAACGAACTATACAGAATACTTAAAAGAATTAAAAATTTAACTTTCATGAATTGAATTGAGTTAAGAAAACTTAGTTTTCACTCAGGATTGAACATTCCTATAAGGTTGACAAGATGCTCAAAACGGGATCGATCAAATGCCTTTGTGAAAAGGTCAGCAAGATTGTCATCCGTGTGAACTTTTACAAGTTCAATTAAATGCTTTTCAGCACAGTCACGGATGAAATGATGGCGAATCTCTATATGTTTAGTTTTGGAATGTTTCATCGGGTTATTTGTGATGGACATGGTGGCATTGTTGTCAATGAATAGAGGAGTTCCAGTGAAGTTTAAGCCGTAGTCTCTCAACTGTTGCTGAATCCACAGTATCTGAGAACAACTGCTCGCTGCAGCAATGTATTCTGCTTCACAAGTTGAGACAGAAACCGTTGACTGCTTCTTACACTGCCAGGAGACCAGTCTGTCTCCTAAGAATTGACATCCCCAGAAGTTGACTTTCTGTCAAGGTTACAACCGCCATAATCTGAATCAGTGTAGGCTTTGAAGTTGAATGACTGCTGCTTAGAGTACCAAAGACCTAATCGGGGTTTCCCTTGTAGGTATCTGAAAATTCTCTTCACGGCTATCATATGTGACTCCTTCGGTTGAGACTGAAACCTTAAGCACAAGCACACACCAAACATTATATCGGGTCTTGAAGCTGTGAGATACATAAGTGATCCGATCATCCCACGGTACAATCTGCTGTCCATATCCTTTCCATCTTTGTCAGGATGCAGACCATGATTGACTGGGATAGGTGTTCCATAAGTACTGCTATCATTCATCTTGTATTTTGATAAGATGTCCTGCACATACTTAGTTTGATGTAGATAGGTGTTCCATAAGTATTGCTATCATCTCTGTGTAAAGACTGGTGTTCTCAGTGATGGTTCGATGACGAGTCTGAACGCCGGCATAAGGATCACCAATAATGTTGTCGATTGGATGATTCCTATGCACTCTCGTCTCCGGTACAATCGGTTCTTGAATTTCTGTATCAAGATTCGTGCTTAACTCCCCCATTTCTTGTGTTCCAGAGGAAGAAGATTCAATGTTAATTGGATCAGCTGGAGCTTCATTTCCTACAGTTGTGTTAGGATTGGCTTGAGCGTCATTTCCAACAACAAGAACATCTTCACTGTTATCACTGTCATGAGTTCCAGATGCAGATGCAGCATTGGAATCAGGAGTTACAATCGGTACAGTAGCACGAGTAGAGAAGCTGGAGTCATCGCCGCCACCCAAAAATTCATAAACCTTTGCGGCGTCATCTGCAGATATATCAGGAAGGTTGAATGACTTGAATAGCGCATCATAATCAAAACCCCAAGATGGACCTGTTGGTTCGGGTGGAATGCTGTGTTTACTACAATCCACTTCAAACCATTCCTCGACAGTACGAGTTCCTATGTTGTACACTCTCTTGCAAGGTGAGTTGGCAACGTAT
Organism: Smallanthus sonchifolius; assembly: GCA_023525975.1. Taxonomy (NCBI): domain Eukaryota; kingdom Viridiplantae; phylum Streptophyta; class Magnoliopsida; order Asterales; family Asteraceae; genus Smallanthus; species Smallanthus sonchifolius. Next base: position 59,867,919 of record CM042034.1, read on the forward strand.
CCTAAGAAGATGCCTTCCACTGCTTTTGCATGAAACTTAGACTGGCGGTCTTTGTACTGTAGCAACAAGGAACAAGGACAACCAAAAGGAACTAGGTAATCAAGATTGGGAAGTCGATTGTTGATCAACTCGTAGCAAGTCTTGTTGTGCCTCTTTACTACCAGAACTCTGTTTAAGACGTGACACGCTGTATTAACTGCTTCTGCCCAGAAAGTGACAGGAAGCTTTGCATCTGACAGCATAGTCCTTGCAGTCTCAATCAGTGTTCTGTTCTTCCGTTCCGCAACTCCATTCTGCTGAGGCGTGTACGGCGCGCTGAATTCGTGACGGATCCCTTTCTTGAGACAGAAAAGTTCCATCAAATTATTCTTGAACTCAGTTCCGTTGTCGCTCCTTATCCTTCTAACTTTCAGCTTGCAAAGAGATTCCAAGCTAAGGATCAAGTATTGAAGAATATCAGCAGTCTCGTCTTTAGTACCTAAAAAATGCACCCAAGAAAAACGTGAGAAATCATCAGTTACAACTAGACAGAACGACTTACCTCCAATACTCCTGATACTTATGGGGCCAAACAGATCCATATGTAATAGCTCCAAAGGGGTATCAATAGAGTTTTGGAGCTTGGGCTTGTGAGACTTCCGTTGCTGTTTGCCCTTTTTACAAGGCATACAGTCATCTGCAACGGTAAACCTCAGCTTAGGAACCCCGGTTACCAAACCGTTTCGGACAAGATGATTCATTTTACGATAAGGCATATAGTCATATGTTCGAGTTTCCTATGCCACAAGATAGAGTCAAGCTCTGTCGCTTTTGTAAGCAAACAAGTAGCAACTGATGAGGTGGTTGTTGCAACGCTCATATCGATCTGATATGTGTCATTCGTTCTTGGTACTCTCATCAGGATCCAATCTTCTGGAACTTTAAAACCGGGTTTGAGAATCAGGCATTCTGACTTGTCAAACATCACCGAGTACTCCTTATCACACATTTGGGAGACACTCAACAGGTTATGCTTCAGCTGCTCGCAGAAGTTGACATTGTCAAAGCTGACACAACCGTTTGAAACCACGCCTTGACACGTGATGCTGCCGCCTTTTTCTCCGGCAAATGCCACATAGCCGCCTCTGAATGGTTTAACGTCTTGAAGCAGGGCCATGTTTCCTGTCATGTGCCTGGAACATCCACTATCTACATACCAGCGGTTAGAGATAGTACCCTTCGGACGTCCCTGCACGAGTAACAAAAAGAATTAGTTAGATTTGGAGACCCAAGCCATTATGGTCTTGGGTCGTCCGTCTTTCTCAAAATAAACTACTTTTTTCAACTCACAGTCATGATGATTGTTCAAAATTGGTGAATCTTTGGAGGATTTGGGAACAGGAGATTGAGAACCTTTTACTTTCTTGTTCCAGGATCTCTTTTGATTCTTAACCAGAACAGGAGACTTTGGCTCAACCACAGCCGACGAACTTGTGGAAGATTCACCTGATTGAGCTTTAGTCAGCTGTTCTAGCTTTCTCAACCTCTTATTCCGTCTTCTTCTCTGTAGCTTAGAGAGTCTAGCCACAAATTTCTCACCAGTACGTGTACTACCAGATGTAGACACATGAGGTACATCAGGTTGCTTTACCTTTCTTGCAACAGATGGTTTGGCCTTAGATTTGATCTTTGGCTTTGCCATCGGTTGGACTGGTGGTTTTACCACATTCTGCTTTGGACTTTTGGGAGACGGTTTCACTGGTGGCGACCTGGGGATAACAGCTGGCTATGAAATAACAGGCCGTTTCCCTTGGTTCTTAGAAGGACAGTTCACAAAAATGTGACCAACCAAGCCACAGTGAAAACAGTTCCTCTTGTCTACATAAGTTCTCTTGTAAGGCTCATTAGATCTGGCCTTAGATAACTCTCCATTATGAGCAGGAGGAGTTGGTTTCTGAACAGCAGTCTGAACCTTAACAGTTTGATTTTTGGGAGTATAGTATTTTTCCAAATTTTCTTTGTAACCAAGCCCAAAGTGAGCTGAAAAAGCCTCTTTCTTTACTTGGTTAAGGTTTTTATACCCCCCATAAAGCATTACCTTAAGTTTATCATTTGATTCAATGACATCAGGTTCAGTTAAAATGCAGTTATCACCATTAGTGATAATGTTTTTCTTGACTTTCTGTTCAGTCAACAACTCCTCAGATACTACTCCTTCATGGCAAGAGTTAACCGACCCATCTTCAGAAGCAGTAACAAACTCCTCACTAGATGTGGAGTTAGCCTTACTTGAGGATTCATCCTTTTTAGGGGAATCATCCTTATCAGAGGACTCATCTAGACAAGTGAGATCAATGTCTGTTAAACTATTAACAAACTTCCCGCTCACTGGTGGAGGAATGGCATTGGTACCAAGACCTAGACCATTCATTTTCCTCACTACAGATTCGTAGTGTTCCACCACAAAGAGAGAGTTTTTCAACTTCTCCTTTGTGTATTTTAACTGCAAGATCTCATTTTGCAGTTTGTTGATTTCATTGTTCCGTTTTTCCAACCCCTTATAAGCAATATCTAAGTGAAGTTGTTGATCGCTCATTTTTAAAGAATACTCACGTTTTTCCTTTTTCTATGTTTCAATAGACTCTTTAAAACGTTTTTCATTTTCTTTATAGTTTAGAGCTGCCATACTTTGGGGTTCGATTTTGTCTTGGAGCTTAGAGTTTTCAAGTTTTAGCCCTAGACACTTAGAACATGAAACAACAGAAAAGGGATTAGAATCTACCTCAGACGATGAACTTGTTGCTTCTCCAATGGCCATGAGAGCAACAGCTGTGGTTGATTCTTCTTCATCAGCTACAGAATCTTCCTTTACTTCAGCTTCCTTTACCTTCTCTGTAGCAGCAGTTTCCCTACTCTCTGCTTCCATCATCTCCATGATCTCAGCCATGAGACCAACCTGTGTTTGTGAGATGATGGCATCCTCAAGATGAACACCCCAGTCAAAGCTTTCGTCCTGTTGGGCTACCAGTGCATTGGACGTTCCACCTTGGCTTTGATTGTGGTGGTTTGGATTGTTTTGGCCATGGCTGTTTCCTTGGCTGGTTCGGGTAAAACCAGAGGCAGGTGCTATGTCTTTCTGACACTCACGAGCAAAGTGTCCATAGTTCAGACACTTTTAGCATTTGGCCTTAGATTTGTCAAACCCGACCTTGGCATTAGGATGCCCGCCAATAAACTTTCTTCCTGTTCTATTCAGGAAACGTTTGGCTCTCCTCAATAACATGGCCATATTCCATTGAATATCCATGTCCTCCATGTCATCAGGATCCACTTGATTAAAATCTTCTTCAATCGTCTCTGGATCAGTAAGCTTGCCACCAATGAAATTTTCATATGCAAGCATACAAGATGAGAATAATGCTACATGATCTTCAGCTATTCTGGCTATAGCTGAGTTGTTAGCTAAGGACGTAGCAGGAGTATTTCTTGAGGTATTTTAATGATGAGACCCCAACCCTGATCCTGAAGCATAGCAAGCATGACCACCACACCCAGTTGAGTGGTCTTCTTCAGTAGGATTTCCAGTGAAGAGGGCAATTCCAGAGCCTGATGACTTGGATGTGGAAGTCGTCCCGTGGTACATAGAAGGGTCTTGTATTTGGGGTCTTCCAGAGCTCTCCTTTCTTCTTAGGTTCATGTCATGAGCTTGAATCTTTCCTAATGCTTCCTCAACTGTCAACTCATAGAATTTAGGATTTTCCCTCATCAGGGTTGTGTACATCTCAAATTTGGGTGGTAAGGCATCCAAAAACTTTTCCACCATCTCCTCATCTGGATACTTGAGGTCAAAAGCATTCAACTCAGTCTGTAAATGATAGAACCTAGAGATGAGGTCATCTAAAGATTCGTTCTCAATGAATCTGAAGCACTCATACTGCTTCCTGAGAAGATCCCGCTTACTCTTCTTGATGTCACTATTTCCTTCGAATCTCTTCTGTAAGGCTTTCCACAGATCCTTAGAATTGTCATACCCTCGGAAACTATGGAACAATTCCCGAGTTAATGCCATAGTGATTGAACCAAGTGCCTTCTTTTCTCGATCATAAGCTTTCTTTTCTTCGTCAGAAAGCTTAGAGATAGGCTTGGGCAATTCATCAGCAAGATAGATGTGTGTGGGATGCTTATATCCCTCAAGGATTGGTATCCATAATGATGAGTCGGTATATGAAATGTAGTGCTCAAAACGTGCTTTCCAATTAAAATAATCATTCACATTCAGCAACTTTGGTGGTTTCTGTGGTGTACCGATCTCATTATCATAATCCAGCAGGTTTCCAAGATTCTGAAGATTCGACATAGTGAACTTAGTCAAATTTCAGAAAAGTCAGACACAGTTGCGCACTTGGTTTTGGCCTTACGCACTTGAGAAATGGTCTTGCGTATTTAGATTTCCTCTTGCGTACTTGTAAGTACGCAGGAGGAAATGATTAAGTACGCAGGATATGACTTAAGTTCGCACAAGTTCAGTCTTGCGCACTTGTAAGTACGCAGGAGATAACTCTTGCGTATATAGTAAGTACGCAGAAGACTGTACTTTTTGCCAAAAATGGTAAGTACGCATGATACCTTTTCAGCAACTCTCACCAACCTTTTCCGGTGACCTGAAAATCACCGGAGATGGTAAAAGTTGGTCTGATGATTAATGCAAATGAGCCAAAGGGTCAGAAACTTGTTTCTAACCAACCTTTGATGCTCAAATACACAACAAAAATTGGTTTTTGAGAGATTTTTGCTTCTAAAAAAGTGCTCAAGAGCTACCCCTTTTTTATCACAAAAATCAACAAAAATACCTCTTTCTGTTTGTAAAACTCAGTAAAAACGTCTCCAAACTCACTTACAACACTCAAATTCAAGAGCAATGCTCTGATACCATTTGTAGGTCCCTTCGTGTGTGTCGGATCGTTGCATGCAAGTGGTCTACTAGTCGGACCGGGTGCGGAATACCCGTGACAAGGCGGAGAGTCTAACTAAAACAAAGTAAACCAACACGAGAGTCACAATAAAAGCTCTTTCTATTATAAACACTCGACGGTTACAGAGATAATACAAATTGCGTACTTAACAAACTGAGTTCGTCTAAGATATGAGTTCTGCGTACTTATCCTCTGTGAACCAAACCTATTTATACAGACCTGATGCCTGCGCACTTAGCAAGTGCGCAGGACCAAATGCTCTTTTACGCATGGGTCTTCCTGCGTACTTGCTGTAATCCCCAGGAAATTTCGGCTAAATTTTATTTTTCCGGCATTTGTAATTTCATTTTCATGCGGATTGCATCTACTCACCCAAATAAATTATTCTATTTATCTATTCCATTTAGTAAGTATACATACCTACATTGGATACAATTATTTCACATTCAAATATAATAAAATTTTTTTAAGGGATTATATAATTATTGTTATTCTATTAAATAAATACATATATGTATATGTATACATATGCTAAGTTATTACATACATACATACATTAGGTGCGTTCATTTCAAATTCAATGAATATTTATTTGAAGTCTTAAATGTTTTATTCCTATTAAACAAATACATAATTATATGTTATAAATCCTATAAATAAATGTAGGAATTTATAAAGATAAAATTTACATAAATTATAAAGTAAATAAACTTTAAACCATTTTTCCTTTTTACAAAAAATTATAGTTTTTGCATTTATAACATTTAGTTATAGTATATAAATTATTATATTTATAAATATTTGTGAAAACTTTTATAATTTTATGTCTCATTTAGTACAGGGTCTAATGTGTAATTTTTGAAACTTATTTCTAATTAAAAACAAGTTTCTTACATAAAATAATAAAACCTTAAAACTCAGGGGCATATTCTGCCAAAACCCGAAACTTTCCTCCCTCTATCTGACCGTGAGTTCGAGCCCCATTCAAACCGGTTCTACCCGTATATTTCCCAAACTCGCGTTTGTGATATTCTCGCACAGATTTGAAACCGGCATCAAGTTTAGGATAATCAAACGACCCACTAACTTCGTTTAATCGCATTTTAATGATCGTTTTGATGACCCACTCGTAACCGAAAATCCACTAAAGACCATTTAATCGATCAAACGCTTGTTGTACAAATTGATTATAAATAGAGGGTTATAACCATTAGCGAAACCCACCACAACCTCCCTACACTCTCAATTGCATCACAGAACACCTCTGGATCAAGATTTTTAGCCGGAAAAGCTCGAACCTAACTTCTAGTCGATCTCGCCCTTCACTCACCCATTTTAGGTAAAATCAGTGTCGTTAGGATCATTTTGATTCAAGGATCGATAGCCCTATGTTTTCAGACTCGATCGTCTGCGCGATCACGTGTATTGGGTGGGTTAGGTTACGGGTCCTTTTGGGGGAAGAAGATGACTTGAGGCCCGCTATATAAAACCAAAGCGCGGCACCTTTAGACCAAAGCATAAGCCCTGGTCTGATGGTTATGGTGTTGCGTGTGCATGTGGCCCGGCTGAGGTCACAGGTTCGAGTCCCAGAGGCCGAACCTTTGTTTTCCTTTTTCTTTTTTTTATCCATTTTAACACTATATTTTATACAAAAGATTTCCCGGTTTATTTTTATAAATTACATAAACATATTCCACAAACTTTATAAAAACAGAAAATATAATTCGTGTTTTAACTATCATATCTATTTAAAAACCTATTATAAAAACTTTATAAATTCCTAGATAAATGATATAAAAGATTTATTCGAAACAAATTAATGATGTTGTTTTATCTATAAATTTATAATGACTATTTCACACGTTTTAATTAAATGCTTAAGTTTTATTAAATCTTTTAAAACCTATAAATGATTGATTGGGAAAAACATTTCTAAATTATGAAAATACTTGGATAATCATTATAAATGATTATTTCATACAAAGTCTAATTAAATTCCCTTTAAAACCCATTTATTTATTTACTCTTTTTAATCCTTATTAAATGAGATTATTTAAAGGTTTAACTAATCTTTTTATTAAAAAAACTTTTCCATTACATAATTTAGTTATAAATTATTTCATAAATGAATCCAAATGCATCACTATAAACCAATCAAATTTATTTATTAATTTTCTTCGGGATAATTATATAAAGTAATGAACTACTTTCATTAACATTGTCTCCATACGAATCACAAACCTATATTTTCCAACAAAATGCATATCAATCCATCTTCAAACCCAAACCCTCGTGAAACCCTAAAGTCCCAATAATTCCTTAATTCCATTTAGATCGTACAATAAATTTAGAGTACCATTATATATGTAGGTTTATTGTGAGAAGTCCTCACGATACCTATTCATCTTACCAATTCATACCAACTCTAGCTTCATTCAAGTGAGTTTACATAGCCCATTTTTACTGTTTTTGCTTTTGGGGTGAAACATGTTATCAACTTTATCTATTTAAACAATTCAATATCTATGTTCTTGTGCTTGATCTTTATGCTTTATATTTGAACTACTTGGTGACCATTGCATGTGTTTCATGCCAGTACATTCATTAACTTGCAGCCCAAGCCTAAGGTAGTACCTAACATGATCATTTATATGGGAAACTGAACTTATAACTTACCACAAGACCTTGGCGGGTTTTGTTGGGTATCAACTATAACTTGGAGTATCCGCTTGCTCCGTTTTTCAAAATGGCAATCAGTGGGATTGTGTATCTAGTTTTCTATTATCAGGCTTGAATTGTACGCTTGGAACCTTGTATGTTTTCACATATATGCTTTAGACATGCTTTGAACACATTTAATTGTAAACTATACTTAACTCTTTTTGGTGTCAAAACCTATGTATCTCACCAACTACTTGTAGTTGACATTTACTCACATGTTTCAGGTGCACCAGTTTGAGGACACTACTTGATCACTTAGGACATTGGACCTAGCTCTATTAAAGATTAAATTCAACTTATGTCATGTTTGAACGCTTTATTATCCATTTCTACTTGTAACGGATGCGTTTAATTTTGATGAATAAATATTGTCACATTTAATAGATGATCGTGAGCTTATGAACAACCGCGTCAGCCCCGGTGTATAATCCGCCGCCGGCCGGGGTGTGACAGATTGGTATCAGAGCCATGGTTATAGGGAATTAGGTTATTAGACACACATGACCTAGACTATAACCTAGGAGTCCCCAAACATGAGTTTAACTCGTGTCTTTTATTAGGAACTCCACTCTATACTCATTTATACACTTACTTACCCACATCTATCTACTTCTGCCTACATGAACTACAACAATCTAAGGACTACATGAAACTATTTGAAACTACATGGATTACTTGAAACATATTTTTAGTCTATAGTCTATAACCTTAGGGTACCTTGGCGTAATTATTCTACATATTATCTAGTGCATTACATGAATTATCTTATGTGCTATATTACTTGATAACCTACATGTTTACAAAAAAAAAAACAGCTACTCATGTGATACCTTAGTTGCTACACTATTTGAACTGTTTGCACAATACCTATTTGATATCACTAAATGCTATCCTAAGTTTTGACATACAATAAAACTTTCAAATCCCGTCAAAGTTTTGGGTTCTAAAAATTAGTAGAGAACATGTGCAATCCGGAAGGGTGAATGCCTGTACTTTGGGTCTTTTGTCTAGGAAAGCATTTCATATAAATCCAAATCAACCGAAGGATCCGTATGCTTTCCTGGGTATTCCCGAAGTGAGTGTTTATCTATAGGCTAAAGCATGTCTTCTTGAAAGTATATGAACTCAAATCACTTTGATTTGTCACAGTATTCATTGGGTTATGCCTCAAATGAATGCAGCCCAAACATCATTCGCTTAATTATTATAATATGATACACAAGTCTAAACCTCCTATTTGATCCTTACACTTGATCATATTTAAGTCAACTATACCTCTTCATCCTTATGCCTTAGAAATTTCATCACCCTTATTATCATTTGCAAAGGATTCCAACCCTTAGACCTTACCATCCAAGGAAAGGAAGCTGCTTGAAGAGGTGAAGCACACCCTTGAACCACAAGACACAATCCCTAACGATTCTCACCATAACCATGAGTTCAAATAATAATGTCACTTGTACATGATGGCTGGAAGAGTGGGTGTAACTCCATGAAAGATTCTGACTAAGGAAAGACTGAGTACTTTAGTGTGTCCTTTGTGACCCACCTCTCTTTCTTGGGAATCCTTTTCATGGGTACACTACTTATAGGTCAAGTGTTACTCATGATATATTATTACAAGAACTCGGTGTTATGATTGGTCAAATTTTAAACTCATGCACCTTTGAAATTAACAATTTACCATTAAAGTTACGACCTTTTCGTGCTAAGCATGGTCTTTTACCCTCCCTACTCCCCTGAGAATCAACCCGAAGCAGAGTCAACACAAGAGGAAGACTTTGGGTCCTCATCATTAGACAACTGGTCATCGGTATGACTAGCTGCCAGATCCATGTTTGACTGCAGAACAGATTGGCTTAGGAGCAGACTTGAGACTCCGAGCACCTGAATCACCTCCGAGTGACCCTTATTTAACACCTAACCTATACCATCCAGATCCAGGAGCAGGACAATATACAAGGAACCTACCAGTGCCTTAGGAGTTCCAGCTGATACCGCTCACCTATACGTAAGGACCGTAGAGTTTCTAAGGCAAGGAATAGAGATCAGGGAATACTTGATGCACATACGGAAATAACTAGGGATGAAACCCGGTTTGCAATAACGAATGACCACAACATGTCGTCTTAGTGCTCATCTACTTTCTGGTGAAGAAGTATCTGTGACGTTAGCCGGAAATTCCATTTCGCGTTTCCTTAAAAATAAAAACTGAAACCCATATATCCAGTACCCAAATATGAATGCTATTTTAACTCTCCTTAATGATTGACATTTAAACCTTCTTTGTAAACTAATCATTTTGCTATTTTCTGACTTGACTAACGTAGTTATTCTGTTCAAACCAAACCTTTTATCAAACACTTGATTTATAAATCTTATCATAAATTATTTACAAACCCCTTATTCTTGTGAATGTACTTAATGCAAATTTATTTATAAAAAAATTTATCTCATCATCTTAGTTAATAATTAATTATGAATCGATTAATTATTTCGTTACGAGCTCTTAAATTCTTGGCCTGATTACAAAATAATTTGTCCATTATTTTCTTTTGCAACATTGTCTTTATGAAAGCTAAATAAATAAAAAGGTTTTATTTACCCAGTCACCTAGTTATTCAATCTGTTACTTTCAATTATTAATTTACAAACAAGGATGAATTTCAATTACTTGTCATTTACAAACAAAAAGCTCAAAATCAGATACTCGTGTGCGTATTATTCTAAATACCTATAAATCTTTCTCATCACCTTGCACCTTCGAAAATGTATGAACTTACTACCACTTCGAAAACATGAAACATTTCACGTAGGCGTTAACCACCCATATAAACCTCAACAAAAATTGAAAACTTGAAACCAACTACCTATAACACGCTTGTCCGCAGCACTCGATCACCGACAAGATTCGATAGTTTACATTTCTCATGAGGTTCAACTATTTACATACGAACGTTCGTAATATACCTGAGACTAAATTGGTTGCATTATCGACTCAACTTGATTGTTCAAGTTATACATGAAACTTGGTTGTATACAAAATACATGATTATTTACATTATACATGAAACCTGATCACTTGCAATATACATGAAACTAGATTGATCATAATATAGATATAACTTGATTACTTACAATGTACATGATACTAGATTGATCATATTATAGATATAACTTGATTACTTACAATGTACATGATACTAGATTGATCACATTATAGATGGAACTTGATTACTTGCAATATGCACGATACTAGATTGTTCACATGATACATGATACTTGGTTATTTACAATATGCATAATACTAGATTATTTACGCTATACATGAAACTTGAGTGTTTACATTACACACGAAACTAGATTGTTTACCTTGTTTGCAATTTATTTGCCCACTACATACATGAGGCATGATCGTTCACTTTATCCATGAAACTTGATAGCTATAAACTTTGAGCTACTCGGGGTTTGACGAATTTTTGTTCAAACACGAGGGAGCTATAAACTTTGAGTTACTCGGGGTTTGATGTATTCTTGTTCAAACACGAGAGAGCTATAAACTTTATGGGTAACCAAGAGGGTATACCATCTACTTAGGGCACCCATGTATGGGGTTGTATCACCTTGTTAGTCATTACCCCCTGATTGACTTTACCATCTATACACACAATTACTTATTAGCAATTCATGCATGAAAACAATAATAAACTAAATGTTTCTGGGTGTTTCCCCCACCTCTGTATCCACACGCAATAGAATGATCTATACGGACCATACGACGATTTGAGTAATTACGGGTGCACACGTAATTATAAAAATCAGCGTATGGAAAACATAGTGAATTATGTTGAGTGTGATGACATAAAACCTATCTTGATTTACAGTAACGAAACTAATGTGATACGATAAGGGCATGACGGGTACACCGCTGGCACTTCCTGTATATATAAGTGCTCACATCATATTAACAGGAGTAACGTTGTCCGTATTCACGTAGGGTTTCCTATTACTTTAACCTTGACCAATAGTTGTGAAATCCTTATCCAGTGACATTACTCGAACATCTTAGACTATATCTTAGACAAGTTTAGGTCTTGAAATTCCCATCATCCTCATTACAAGCGATGCATCCCATCCATTGAGTCCAAAAATCATTCTAGGGAAATCTTCTCCTTATCTCTACTCAAACAATACCCACTACCATCATCCATACCGGACTCGATGACCTGACCTGAAACTTGTCCTCAACTATACTTTTCAAACCGACAAGCAAAACTAGCTGAGAATCCAAACACACATCTATATTTCCTAAACTCACCTCCTAACAATTTCGGGACGAAATTTCCTAAAGTAGGGGAGACTGTAATCCCCGAGAAATTTCGGCTAAATTTCATTTTTCCGGCATTTGTAATTTCATTTTCATGCGGATTGCATCTACTAACCCAAATAAATTATTCTATTTATCTATTCCATTTAGTAAGTATACATACCTACATTGGATACAATTATTTCACATTCAAATATAATAAATTTTTTATAAGGGATTATATAATTATTGTTATTCTATTAAATAAATACATATATGTATATGTATACATATGCTAAGTTATTACATACATACATACATTAGGTGTATTCATTTCAAATTCAATGAATATTTATTTGAAGTCTTAAATGTTTTATTCCTATTAAACAAATACATAATTATATGTTATAAATCCTATAAATAAACGTAGGAATTTATAAAGATAAAATTTACATAAATTATAAAGTAAATAAACTTTAAACCATTTTTCCTTTTTACAAAAAATTATAGTTTTTGCATTTATAACATTTAGTTATAGTATATAAATTATTATATTTGTAAATATTTGTGAAAACTTTTATAATTTTATGTCTCATTTAGTACAGGGTCTAATGTGTAATTTTTGAAACTTATTTCTAATTAAAAACAAGTTTCTTACATAAAATAATAAAACCTTAAAACTCAGGGCATATTCTGCCAAAACCCGAAACTTTCCTCCCTCTATCTGACCGTGAGTTCGAGCCCCATTCAAACCGGTTCTACCCGTATATTTCCCAAACTCGCGTTTGTGATATTCTCGCACAGATTTGAAACCAGCATCACGTTTAGGATAATCAAACAACCCACTAACTTCGTTTAATCGCATTTCAATGATCGTTTTGATGACCCACTCGTAACCGAAAATCCACTAAAGACCATTTAATCGATCGAACGCTTGCTGTACAAATTGATTATAAATAGAGGGCTATAACCATTAGCGAAACCCACCACAACCTCCCTACACTCTCAATTGCATCACAGAACACCTCTGGATCAAGATTTTTAGCCGGAAAAGCTCGAACCTAACTTCTAGTCGATCTCGCCCTTCACTCGCCCATTTCAGGTAAAATCAGTGTCGTTAGGATCATTTTGATTCAAGGATCGATAGCCCTATGTTTTCAGACTCGATCGTCTGCGCGATCACGTGTATTGGGTGGGTTAGGTTACAGGTCCTTTTGGAGGAAGAAGATGACTTGAGGCCCGCTGTATAAAACCAAAACGCGGCACCTTTAGACCAAAGCATAAGCCCTGGTCTGATGGTTATGGTGTTGCGTGTGCATGTGGCCCGGCTGAGGTCACAGGTTCGAGTTCCAGAGGCCGAACCTTTGTTTTCCTTTTTCTTTTTTTTTTATCCATTTTAACACTATATTTTATACAAAAGATTTCCAGGTTTATTTTTATAAATTACATAAACATATTCCACAAAATTTATAAAAATTCGTGTTTTAACTATTATATCTATTTAAAAACCTATTATAAAAACTTTATAAATTCCTAGATAAATGATATAAAAGATTTATTCGAAACAAATTAATGATGTTGTTTTATCTATAAATTTATAATGACAATTTCACACGTTTTAATTAAATGCTTAAGTTTTATTAAATCTTTTAAAACCTATAAATGATTGATTGGGAAAAACATTTCTAAATTATGAAAATACTTGGATAATCATTGTAAATGATTATTTCATACAAAGTCTAATTAAATTCCCTTTAAAACCCATTTATTTATTTACGCTTTTTGATCCTTATTAAATGAGATTATTTAAAGGTTTAACTAATCGTTTTATTAAATAAACTTTTCCATTACATAATTTAGTTATAAATTATTTCATAAATGAATCCAAATGCATCACTATAAACCTATCAAATTTATTTATTAATTTTCTTCGGGATAATTATATGAAGTAATGAACTACTTTCATTAACATTGTCTCCATACGAATCACAAACCTATATTTTCCTACAAAATGCATACCAATCCATCTTTAAACCCAAACCCTTGTGAAACCCTAAAGTCCCAATAATTCCTTAATTCCATTTAGATCGTACATTAAATTTAGAGTACCATTACATATGTAGTTTTGTTGTGAGAAGTCCTCACGAGACCTATTCATCTTACCAATTCATACCAACTCTAGCTTCATTCAAGTGAGTTTACATAGCCCCTTTTTACTGTTTTTGCTTTTGGGGTGAAACATGTTATCAACTTTATCTATTTAAACAATTCAATATCTAGGTTCTTGTGCTTGATCTTTATGCTTTATATTTGAACTACTTGGTGACCATTGCATGTGTTTCATGCCAGTACATTCATTAACTTGCAGCCCAAGCCTAAGGTAGTACCTAACATGATCATTTATATGGGAAACTGAACCTATAACTTACCACAAGACCTTGGCGGGTTTTGTTGGGTATCAACTATAACTTGGAGTATCCGCTTGCTCCCTTTTTCAAAATGGCAATCAGTGGGATTGCGTATCTAGTTTTCTATTTTCAGGCTTGAATTGTACGCTTGGAACCTTGTATGTTTGCACATATATGCTTTAGACATGCTTTGAACACATTGAATTGTAACTATACTTAACTCTTTTTGGTGTCAAAACCTATGCATCTCACCAACTACTTGTAGTTGACATTTACTCACATGTTTCAGGTGCACCAGTTTGAGGACACTACTTGATCACTTAGGACATTGGACCTAGCTCTATTAAAGATTAAATTCAACTTATGGCATGTTTGAACGCTTTATTATCCATTTCTACTTGTAACGGATGCGTTTAATTTTGATGAATAAATATTGTCACATTTAATAGATGATCGTGTGCTTATGAACAACCGCGTCAGCCCCGGCGTATAATCCGCCGTCGGCCGGGGTGTGACACTTGCTAAGTACGCAGGAGCTTTCTCCTGCGCACATGTAAGTGCGCAAAACACTTAGAAGAAATGCAACATACACTATGTAAAAGTAAATACAACTCGATAAACTATTACATAACGACTCTTACATACAAAGACAATTTACAGACATTAGAAATACAAACTAAGACTCTATCCAGAGCGTTGTCACAGGAAAGTGCATCAACAATTACAACAAATAAGTCCAATTAAGTCGATTCGTCTTAAAACCGTCAAATCCTTTCATGAGACCAACGATTC
Organism: Smallanthus sonchifolius; assembly: GCA_023525975.1. NCBI lineage: Eukaryota > Viridiplantae > Streptophyta > Magnoliopsida > Asterales > Asteraceae > Smallanthus > Smallanthus sonchifolius. The sequence goes on from CM042034.1 coordinate 59,883,098, forward strand.
CTCCATTCTGATTTGCAATTCTCCCAAGCAAACACATTATCGATCCTCTCTGAAGCTCCCGAAAACACTGAGTCAGCCGGAGTTGCAGCAAAAGGCACCGGAGATCAAACCGTCGTCGCCGGAACAAGTTCCTACCGTACTGTATCAATACATCATCCTTCCGGGTAATTGAAACCTCCTACACCTTCGTTTTAGTCTATAGATCAAAAGCCCCAACCTAATTTCGGCTTACAATAGCTAATTTAACGCGAACCCGAATCTAGGGTTCATTCCAAAATGGTTTAATCGAATCCTACTTTGTACATGTTTTAAATACAATTAACTTATACCAACAGACTAGTAATCACCTAATGGATGAAAGCCCTATGATTTCCAACGTTAACATCATAAGATTTAAGCAATTCGTTTCTGTTTTGGAACAGACACGGTCGCGCTAATCTCCTAGCGCGGTCGTGCTTCATGGAGACACGGTCGTGCCAATCCAAGCGCGGTCGTGCCTCACACTCAGACCTGATCGTGCCCCTTGGCAAGACTTGGTCGTGCCTCAGAACTCTAGACACGGTCGTGCCTGGCCCAGACACGGTCATGCCTAGTGAACAGCTTAGTTATGTCTTATGTTTGATCAACACGGTCGCGCCCTGACTAACACGGTCGCGCCCGTGGTCCTAGCACGATCGTGCCTTGTCCCAAGCACGGTCGTGTGTGTGAGAAAATCTTGGCAAAATACTAAATTTTATATTTTAAAAACAATAAACATTTCAAATGAATTTTCAAATAAAAATAATTTATTTTATAAAGATTTACATTTAAAAAGATCAAATTCCTATTCTAAAATAAATAGAAGTTATTTATTTAAACCTACAAAATTAAGTTTATACTTATTATTAAACCCTACACCTAGATATTATTTATACAACCTATTTACACATATTTTTAAAAATAGATTAACAAAAGTTTTTTACTAAATTTATATTTAATATAAAACGCTCGGTACATTTTTATAACTAAATGACTAAGTACATATTTTTATAAATAAATAAATAAAGTATCAATTATTTATTTAATATATTTTTAAACAAAGATTGTTTATTTAGGTTATACTTAACAAAACTTAACGCCTACAACTCCAACTCTTTGAATACACATCCAATTCAACCCTAGACTTAGACATAGACTATTGTGCACACTTTTAATTCAATACATACTACGCACTAGGTTAACGTTGTGCAATACAAGGAGCTCGTTACTATCTAGTCTCTCGGGTTAGCTACGCCTTTTGAATCAAGTGAGTATTACATAGCCCCTTTTACTCTTTTACACTTTTTGGGGTGGAACATGAACACTATACAAACTATTGCTTACATTTACACAAACTACACAAATACAAATCCTCTTTACATTCATGTGTGCAATTTAAGCTTTATGCTTGAGTGCTAGGTGTGCTAACTTTTGTGTGCAATTTATGTGCAATCACTAACTATTCAAGCCGACGGTAAACAATGATAGATCTATTGAGTCTGACAAACCCACCCAGATTGGGGTGATTGTTACCGACAACACAATTTTGCATGCTAGTTACAAAGGTTTGATTGTATTTGGTTACACAATAGCTGCTCTCCATAAATGCCTTATTTTATCATGTTATGTAAGGATTTGTTTATTCATAATCTATATGCTATCTATATACAAACCTGTGTATGCTCACCAACTTTTTAGTTGACTTTATTTTATTCATGTTTCAGGTGCTAATGAGTGAATTTGATCAAGGCATGCTACACATAGGCTTTGGACTTAGTTAAATTTAAATAAAGACTATTATGTATTTCGTTTATGTACTTGTTTGAATTTGGTTGTGTTGAATTATTTGAAGTTAAATTTGATGATTAAAATATTGAAATCTAGTCAACCTTGTGTTCATGAACAGTCTACATGTCCCGCCCCGACGTTTCTGCCGTCGGTTGGGGGGTGACAGATTGGTATCAGAGCCTTGGTTATAGCGAACTAGGTTATTAGACACCCTTGACCTAGACTATCACTTTAGGACACCCCCTTATGCCATGCTTCATGATTATGTGATATGTGCTACATGCAATGTGTTACATGCTTAATATGATTAGTTATTATTTCATTTTTATACCTTACTTGTTAAAATTCATGACTTATTAGACTATACCTAAATAATAAATTAAATGAACAATATCCCTACATATACCCTAAAGCCTCATAACCTTCTTACCTATTGTAGAAACAAAGACTGATGGCTACAAAATTCTCCGAGTACAAATGCTGCTGATCTAAGAGTTTGCTGCTGACCAACAAATCTGTTGCGGATAGCCTTATCTGCTGAAGACCAAAGTTGCTGCGGATAGGCTTCTCAGCAGCATCAACACTTGATGCTGCTGACAGGCAAATCATCAGCAGCTTTGGATGGTCACATCTTGCTGCTGATCCTCATCTTTGCTTCTGATAGCCGTGTGCCTTGAAGATAAATCGTTGCAGCTGACTATCCATGCCAAGAATCACTGACAACTTTCTGCAAAAGCAACCGACACACTCAAAGCAGAAGGAACCTCAATGGTGCAACCAATAACAGACAACAATGCTCTTCTCCAAGCATGCAAGTAATAATGCACAAAGAAGAGGCTTCAATAAAGTTAACTAGTTTTAGACTAAACGTGTAATAGTTAGCTATATACAACAGATCAACGTTCTGTGTTAGATCTGATCCTTAGAATCAAGGGTCTGTCATGATTCTAAGTGAGTATAAATACTGTGTAAACACTTCATTGTAAGTGTGCTTTTTGATTGAGTTTCATTTATAATCGTTTATTTGCAAAAGCTTAATACAACAGTGTTCTTATTAGTATTCTTTCTGTTTACTCGATTATACTTGTGTAGTTGATATTGTTTCTGCCAATTTCAACTAAGAATAGAACCATCTTGTACTTTCACGATCCTACAAGTGGTATCAGAGCTTTGGCTCGGATTAAACAAACTCACACTTGTTTAATCACTTCTGGTTCTATTCTAAACTCTCTCTTTCAATCAAGTCACCCAAAATCACAAAAACAAAGATGGCACAGAGTAATGGATTTGAAGACATCGGCAGCATCAACCGACCACCAAGATTGGTATCTGGAGAAGACTACGACATGTGAAAAAATCGCATGGAAAGCTTTTTCTGTTATCAGGAGTACGGAATGTGGAAATCCATCAGGGATGGACCTTACACTCCCATGGTGGCCTCTACTGACTCTGGAGGACCATCAGTTCCAAAGGAGCCCTCCAAGTACTCAGACGAGGACATAAAGAAGATGGAGGTGGACCTCAAGGCACTAGGAGCTATCCAAATGTGCCTTCCAAATGAAGTTTTTCATAACTTCAGAAGTTACAAAACTGCTAAAGAGCTCTGGGAGGCTCTTGAGAAGATGTTTGCTGGCTCTGAGGAAGTCAAAGAAAACAGAAGAGACGTCCTGAAATAGCAATACGAAAACTTCATATGGAAGGAAGGTGAGTCACTAACCGTTTTGTATAACAAGTACACTTATCTTGTAGGTGAGCTGCAGTGCTCTAAAGTAAAGCTAGAGAATGAAGATATTCTCAAGAAGTTTATCAGATCTCTCCCAAGCTGCTGGACACTATATACAGTGTCTATAAGAAGAACGGAGAATTTAAAAACTCTCCAGATGACAGAGCTCTTTGGCATGCTGAAAACATATGAATTAGAAATGATTCAAGCCAACGATAGGAGCTCCAATTGTCACACCCCAACCGACGGCGGAAACGTCGGGGCGGGACATGTAGACTGTTCATAAGCTCATGGTTTGCTAAAGTTGTAATAATTAAACAGTAAATTTCATTTCATAACTCAAGTAATCATTTACATCATTTACAAGAATTTAAGAATACATGAATATCCATATTAAAATTTAAGACTAGGTCCTCAACCCTAAGTGAAGTAGCTTGAATCTTAACTCAAACAACTGTACCTGAAACATGATAAAATGAGAGGGTCAACTATAAATAGTTGGTGAACATACATAGGTTTTGATACCACAAGTAAAGTTCAAATGGTTTGTGTACAATTCACATGATGCATGGTTTATAAAGCATTTATGGAGAATCTAAGTTAAGCTAGATGCACAAATGAAACTTTGTAATTGAAGGGCACAACAACACATGTTATCCTAATGTAGGGCATAACAACACATGTTATCCTGATGTAAATGTAGGGCATAACAACACATGTTATCCTAATGTAGGGCCTAACAACACATGTTATCCTAATGTAGGGCCTAACAACACATGTTAGCCTGAAGTAATGTATTTGTGTTTGCACGTGTATACCATGTATATGTAGCCTTAGCAATTAGCATTCAAGCATAAAGCACAAATAAACACATATGATCATATAGTAGAATTGTACGTGTGTAATTGCAATTAGTATTTGAATGTAATCATGTTTCACCCCAAATATGTAAATAAGAAAAAGGGGCTATGTAAACTCACCTTGCAAGTTTAGAGGGTTGAACTTGAACTTGTAGTAACTTGGATTCAATGCCTTAAGGATTGCCTAAATTAAGTTTGTTACGTTAGAAACACGTTATGGATAGTCAAGGGGTTGACAGTGTAATTAGTTGAAAGTGGTTGTTGTACACTAGAGTGGTTATCATCCTAGAGTAGTACCTCCAACAGAAAAGTTCCCAGGAAAGATTTGGCCGGATCAGAACCCCGTCTTTTCCTAGCCAGAACTTTAATGTTTGTCAGATAACTACATACTGGTTTGAAAGTTACTCTATTTGCATACTTAACCAAGTTTAGGGTGAGTTTGGTAAGCTTGGAAAGTATAAGGGCTAAAGTGAAAATATGAGTTTAGTAACGATAGAAATAAATTTAATTGAATATTAATTGAATATTAAAGGGTTTTAAAAATAAGGAGTTTTGGTAAAAACATGATTTTTTTGAAATTGAAAGGGATATAAAGATCAAAACCAAGTTTTTAAATAAAGTTTGAACAAGTTTAATTAAAATAAGGCTTTTGATCTTGGATAGATCTATGATTATAACATAAACATGTTAGGGATCCTAGATCTAGCAAGTTATGATGAACTTTTAAAAAGAAAAGTATGAACAAGTAAGAACATAAGAAGAACTTACTTAGAATGAAAGGATTTAAACTAGAATCTTCCAAAAGATGAGAAGAACAACCTTTAGTTGCTAGAGAGCCCTAGAGGATTGTTGAGGTGTGAAAATAAATGAGGTTTAAGGCTCTATTTATAGGTGAGACTAAGGGACTTATTCGTAAAAATCAATTTGTTGATAAGGACTAGGATTGCAAAAGGTGAAGAATAGTATTTAATGCTAATTAATGTTATGTTTGACTCCATAATTCATATTTAAAATTGTTTTTATAAAGTTTATAAAATCTTAAATATGTTACTTGTTTAATTACAAATGTTTATAAAAAAATGTCTTTCATTTTTATAAAGACTACAATTTGTGTAAATGGTTTACTAAAATAGATATATGTTTACATATTTATTTAAAATTGAATGCATACATTTAGAAAATGTAAACTCTTGATTAATGCTCATAAATTTTAAAACTTACAATTTGTATATATGATTAATTTAATAACATCAAATACATATATCATATATACATATTTATAATTAGATTCCTATATCTATATAGAACAATATGTAAAAACGTGATTAAAGATGTATAAGTCCTATATTAAAAGTTGTATAATTGATTTATTTGATATAATCATATATAAATATATATATATATATGAATGTACATACGTTATATATATAATAGGAGGGTAATATTTAAATGTAAGATCAAAAATCTAAATTGATAGATGTTAAAATAATAACTAAAGTGACATGTTGTTTTGAACAAGTATGGGGTTCATTAGGAGTGTCGTTACTGTATAAAGTAAAATAATGTAGTATTAGAAAAATCTTGGATGTTACAGTATCCCCAAGTTGATGGAATTTCGTCCCGAAATTCAATTGTTTGGAGACTACTGAATCAGGAAGGAGGTGAGCTTGGATTATCGGTTTGAGGAGTATAGCTGATGTCAAGGTTCAAGTCTGGTCATCGTGTCAGGCATAGATGGTGGTAGTGGGTTTAGTTTGAATGAAATTAAGGGGAAAACCGTTGAAGAATATTTTGGATTCTACAGATGGAATGTATTACTTAGAATGGAATTGATGGGAACTAGATGATCAAGGTTTGTTGAGATGTAATCGAATATGTTCAAGGATTATCAGTGTATAAAGGATTTCACAAACATTGGCCCCGTTAAACAACATAAAACTTTACGTGGCAAGAATAACACTACTTCTGATTTTATGACAGGAACACTTATATATAGAAAGTACCAGCGGCGTATCCACCATGTCCTTATCATATCCCATTAGTTTTTGTTACTATGTACCACGATAGGTTTCATGTCATAACACACGACAGATTTCACTATGTCTTCCATGCGCTGATCTTTATAATTACGTGTGCACCCGTAATTATCCAAATCGTCGCATGGTCCACATAGTTTATCCCATTGTGTGTGGGGTCCAGGGGTAACATAAAAACACTTAATCCGTAACTATTGCTTTCACGTATGTGTTGCTAACGAATAACTATGTCCATAGATGCTTGAGTCAATCAAATACTAAAGAGTAATAACGCGGCATAATTTAGGATCCCATAGCATTCCTCGTGTTTGAACAACAATACGTCAAACACCGAGTAGCTTTCATGGATAAAGTGAATAATCATGCCTTGTGTATGATGGACTTAATCAATTGTCACAAAGTAAACAATCTAGTTCTGTGTATAATGTAAGCACTTAAGTTCATGTATGATCTACTGTCATGTACATTGTAAACAAATGGGCTTTATGTATACTGTAAGCAATTTAGTATCAAGTATATTGTAACCAAATAAGTTTCATGTATAATGTGAGCAACGTAGTATCATGTGTTTAGCATCATGTATAAATGTAGTATCATATATATCATAAATAAATAAGTTTCATGTATAACGCGAACAATTTTAGTATTAAGTGTTTAGTATCACGTATAAATGCAGTATCATATATATCGTAAATAAATAAGTTTCATGTATAATGCGAACAATTTTAGTATTATGTGTTTAGTATCATGTATAAATGCAGTTTCATATATATCATAAATAAATAAGTTTCATATATAATGCGAACAATTTTTAGTATTATGTATTTTGTAAATAAATATGTATAATGTAAACAATTTAGTATAACGTATTTTGTAAATAAATAAGTTTTCATGTATAATGTAAACAATTTAGTATCAATAAGTTTTCATGTATAATGTAAACCATTTAGTATAATGTATTTTGTAAATAAATAAGTTTTCATGTATAATGTAAACAATTTAGTATCAATAAGTTTTCATGTATAATGTAAACTATTTAGTATAATGTATTTTGTAAACAAATAAGTTTTCAGGTATGATGCAAACAATTTAGTATTATATATTTTGTAAATAAACATATATAATGTAAACAATTTAGTATAATGTATTTTGTAAATAAATAAGTTTTCATGTATAATGTAAACAATTTAGTATAACGTATTTTGTAAATAAATAAGTTTTTATGTATAATGTAAACAATTTAGTATCAATAAGTTTTCATGTATAATGTATTTTGTAAATAAATAAGTTTTCATGTATAATGTAAACAATTTAGTATCAATAAGTTTTCATGTATAATGTAAACAATTTAGTATAATGTATTTTGTAAACAAATAAGTTTTCAGGTATGATGCAAACAATTTAGTATTATATATTTTGTAAATAAACATATATAATGTAAACAATTTAGTATAATGTATTTTGTAAATAAATAAGTTTTCATGTATAATGTAAACAATTTAGTACAATGTATTTTGTAAATAAGTTTCATGTGATTAATCTAGTATTATGTATATTACAAACAAACAAGTTTCATGTATCATGTGATCAATCAAGTATCATGCATATTGTGAATGTTCATATGTAAGTTATTGAATCTCTTGTGTAACGTAAACTATCAAATTTTGTAGGTGTTCGAGTGTTGCGGACAAGCGTGTTGCTTGACGTTTATGTATAATGCGGGTAGTTGGGTTATAATTTTTTTTTTCAATCTTGTTGAGGTTTATATGGTTGGTTAACGCCTACGCGAAATGATTCATCTCCTTGTAGTGCCTAGTATACATTTTCGAATGTGTAAGATAACGAGAAGGTTGTGTAGATATTCAGAGTAGTGTGCTAATGAATAACTAATTTGTGCTCTTTGTTTGTAAATAAACAAGTAATTGCAATTTGTTCTTGTTTGTAAATTAATAAAATAGTGAAAATAATAAGTTGAATAACTAGATAGATGGATAAATAAAAACTTTTTATTAAATTTTTAATCATCGTAAAGAGAATGTTTCAAGGGAAAATAATGGCTAAGTTATCTAATAATTAAGCAACAGTTTAATAAAAGTTAATTTAACAAAATAAAAGTCATAAATAATTATTAATTAAGATAATGCTTTTATGAAACAAGTTGTATTAAGTTTCATTACAAGGTGAAAATGTTAATAGAAAATGTCTATTTCTGATACTATCTAAAGGTTTGATAAACGTTTTGTTTGAACAAAATAACGATGTTGTTTAATTCAGATAATAAAATGATTAGTTACAAAGAAAGCTTAGGTACGTGTAGTAAATTGTAATAAACGAAACGATGGTGTAACATTTCCAATTTTTAGTATCCATATTTCAACTCAATGTATCGCATTTCAAACCAAATTCTCGTGCACTGTCTTATTATATTCTTCGCCATAAATTAAATACAATGATTCAATACAAATACTCAAGTTTTACTTGGTTATATACTGTGACACCCAGTATTTCAGGTCAATATCAATATTACATAAATGCACATTCATAACATATATTTCCTGAAGTTTTATTTCGACTAAGTAAAGTCAAGGAATCTAACAAAGGAAATTATAACAAAATAGTAATTTTTAAGAATTACTAGGAAAATAAGCAGTGATAACCCGCAAAGTACGGTCGTTGGTGATTAACAAGAACTTGACAGTAAAAGTCTAGTGAGACGTTTTAATAAATAAAGATATTAAAGCGGGTATAAATTTAAGATATTATACCACATCTAAATCAATCACATCATCATCATGATTGCTTTGCTTACACAACACTCAAGCGTCATAATCATCATGATTATGACCAAAGATGCAAGCAACATAAAGATCACATCATCATCATGATTGCTTTGCTTACACAACACTCAGGCGTCATAATCATCATGATTATGACAAAAGATGCAAGCAACATAAAGATCACATCACCATCATTATATCCTTGCTTATACTCCACTCCAACATCAATTAGTAATGATGATGACTTATGAGATCTACACTCAAACCCCGTTTCATCTAATAATTATATATGTATGTATATATATATATACATCTAGGTATATAGATATAAAGTTTTAATCACTAAAAGTTCCTACATCGAGTATTATATCACGGTATCACCTACCGAGTGTATTCTAACTAGAACCGATCTAACTAACGATTGAGAAATAACTAGTGATTGGACAACACCCAACCCCCCACCCCTTAACCTTATCTCGGCCGAAATAAGGTGGGGTCACCCACCTTGCCTACTCCATCTTTTATTCATGTGTGTTGTCATGTCAAACCATACCCTTTCAAGTTGATTACAAGCAAGGTGTCGAATCCATCTCATCTACCATGACTTGTGATGATTAGAAGAAGTCTAACACTCAATCCCACCCCTTTCTATATATATATATACGACATATACACATGCACACACAATTTCACTCTTTCAAAAATCAAGAACAATCCACTAAAAAGTTTAGCTAGAGCTTTGAAGTTTCAAGGTGTTTCAAGGGTGATTTCAAGAGTTCGAGCTTCCTACACCATTCCGTCCTTCTCCTTGCTTGCTTTAAGTGAGTGTTCATATCCTAAGTTTTGATTTTATTAAGTACACAAGTTGTTTTGTGTGTAAGTTCACCCAAGTAGTGTTTATTTCAAAAGAAAAGTCACCATTCAAAACAAGAACGTGCTGGCAGAATTTTCAGTCCACTTTGGACGGTCATATACTAGTCAAAACTAAACCAAAATGGACGTTTCTTGAGTCAAAAATTAAGTTTAAGGAATCCTCTATCCATCCCAAGTGATTTCGTGATTTTTGGTAGAGTTTTGATACCCTAAAGGGTCAATACAAGAAAATGGGTACAATCTGAGTTTTTGGACAGAATTCTAAGGACGGCTTCATGGGGTCATAACTCACTCAAAAATGGTTCAAATGATTTGATTCTTTTTTCTAAAACTAGTATTTTGTGTTGGCATTACAACCCATATGTCCTATTATTATAAAACTAACATTTTGACCCCCAACCATCTAGATTTCCGAGACCTATCCGAAAAAACCGAAGCTGTTAACATCTTTGTGTTATGATTTTTGTTTGAAACCCTTAAACCCCTTTATAAATTATGACCCATACATTTCTATAGAGTCAATACACTTAGTTGAGTGTGGTAAACGTTTCATAAATTATTGAGTTTGATAAAATGACTAAAAACACGACACAAGTTGACTTAAAAACCCGAATACATTACTAAAGGCTATCTTGATGTAAAAGTTTTACCTTCCATAATATATATTTGTTTTCAACCCCAACCATGGGGTGGTTGTGTAAACGTAAAGACACGTCTTGAGATACATAACTTATTTATATAAGTATATATAAATGTATATGATTGTCACAACTCGTCACTAACGGTCGTCATGTCAAAACTGTCGGAAATATAAACTAGTATTCATGTCGAGTCTAAATTGGGTGAATCATATACACGATCAACTTACACATTCGAACATTGTTTAGACCGTAAAGTATCTTATTTTACCATACGGAACCGTTAGGTCGGCTCACGTATTCACGGTCTTTGCTAGTTGCTACTTATTTTCTTTGCTTCATTGTTTGCTCATCAGGTGAGTATTTCATAGCCCCTTTTACTCTTTTACACTTTTGGGGTGAAACATGAACTATATACAAATTACATGTTTACATTTACACAAACAATACAAGTACAAATCCTATTTA